>CM074855.1:115367500-115992500 GCA_037501455.1 Lantana camara
TATATCAATAAGATGTTCCTGTGCACTATTAAGAGATTTAAATCATATAATCATTCATTCGTTCATATATTTCATTCAATTTCATAAGTTCATAAATTCATATAAATTTCAGAAATTCATAAATTCATAATTCATAATGCATATCAATTAATCTAACATTCATTTAATAAGCGTAACATATAATATTCATATTCACATTTAGAAATAAAATAAATAAAACGTTCAATAAAAAGTCGGTAATTAAATACGCGAAATAGAAATCAATTAATTTCAATAATTAAATTAAATCAAATAATATTCAAAATATATAATAAATATATATATAATATAATATATATATATAATATACTAAATATATAATATACATATATATACGTACACACACAACCATACCCATGCATGCATATATATTATATATTAAATACATATATATATATATATATATATATATATATATATTGCATATGTACTACACATGCATGCATAAATCATATATATAATATAAATACTACATATATACTCATGCATGAAAACTCCCTCAATTCAAGCACACACACACAACATCACTCCCATGCATGCACACAACACATTACACAGCAGTCAAGCATAAAACATACAGCAGCAGTAACAGTCCAGGAACGCAGCAAAAGAAATCCAAAAAAACGGGGTGACACCCCCGTGTCACCTCCTAAGCTTGGATCGAGACACCCCCGTGTCTCGATACAGCAAATCCAGGCCGAGACTGCACCCCCGTTCCTCGCTGGAACGGCCAGAAATGGCACCCCCGTGCCACGAACCAGAACCCCCTGTTCCTTGACAGCAAAAACGCAGAAACAGAGCAGAAAATCCCAGCAAGAAAGAAGGCAACAAATGCAACATTACAAAGTACAAAAGGCTGCAAGAAACTCAGCTAAACCCACACCAAGAAGCCATGAAAGATGACAGCAAAAGAAGAAGGAAAAACAGCAGTTATGACAGCAACTCTGCGTGAAAGAAAACAGGCCCAAGCATGAAGAAAAACAGGGTAAGAACAATTCAATCCCTCTCTATCTATTCACTCAGTTAAGGCCAACAAATAAGCAGCAAAACATCATGAATTCAACAAGTAAATCAGTTCCAAAAGTGATCAATCAAGACAGCAACCGTACGTGACAAACATGTGGGATTTTCTCAAAGTTTCATAAATGATATATCATAAATATCTCAACAACCACGAAATCAATGACCATAAATGATATGAGGATGTCAAAACAATCAATCTCAAGCTTGGAATCAATCTAAATCATTGAGAATCGAAGAAGATCAAGAATTTGCACAAAAACTCTTATTTTCGGAAATTTGCCCAGAAAATAATGAAACCATGCTCAAAATCATGAATGAAAGGATGAAAATGATCAGAATTAAACATATAATACAACCCTTAACTTACCTTGATGATTGAATGAAGTTTGGATGAGATTTGAACTCCAAAATCTCCAAGAAATGAAGGGTTACGGGACTGGAATGAAGAGTAGTAGCTTTGGCTGAGTTTTGGGGTTTGTGAGAGGATAATCTCGGTTAAGGCTTGATATGTCATGATAGATGGTTGAGTTAGGGTTTCAAAGAATCAAACCATGGTTAATTTGGTTATGGTTTGGACAAGATATGGCTGATTTTGTACAACAAGGTCAAGTTGATGCCGTTTCGCTTTTCGGTTGGATTTCGGAGTTTCAAATGACTTAGGAAATTTATAAGGCTAAGTTTACTAAACTCAAATTTTTGTTACGAGTTCAGCGGAGTTGACAGAACTCGAATCCGAGTTCCCGAGCTCAAGATATTAAATTCGGAACCAAGGGTACGCTAAGTGCTCGTTAGCCCCCGATTTGGTTCCTCGAAACAAATTGAATTCGTTAACATAACAAATAAATACGAAAACATAAACCGAGCATAAAATCATGTTCATAACACATATATGTACGACATATTACAAAATCGTGGCAATTCGATATCATATCATATAAGAACGAAACACAAAATAAACGAACAAACTCATTCATGCATAAATTATGAAATTCCAAGCAATTCATGCATAATATATTAATTCCCATGCAAAAATGAAATAAAATCCATGCATAAATAATTCCCATGCATAATTATGATTTTCATGCATAAGTATATTATTCAACGTATAAATATATTTGAATAATTAATTAATTAAAACATGATTAATTAACATAACATATAATTAGTATAATCATTAAATTAATAATAAAATAATTAAACATATATATATATATATAATACGAAATATATATATATATAAAATTAATAATATTAAAATAAAATAGTATAATATAATATAGTAAAATAATAACAATTATAATAAAATTAAATATAAAACACGTAAAAATAATTAATTCGCGTAAATTGATAAACACATACGTCGTACCTTTACGTCCGAGAAATCGGGGCGTTACATCATCGGTGCATGAATGGTCCAAGGAAGTTAGAAGACTGGCTCAAGATGAAGTGAATAAGCAAGAGATGAAGTTTCACATTTCTAAAGTGGAATATAATCCAGGATCAAGCTTAAACTCAAACAAGAGGCCAATGTTCCGAGAGGAAACCCAAGAACTTCAAGATGTCGACTACACCAAGAAGAAGAAGCTTCAACCACTAACGATGGATTGGATACCTCTTCCATTGGAGATAATTCAATGTTCTTATTATCAAGGCCCTAACCACACCGAAGAAGTTTGCCGAAAGAAGCTTGGGAGATGTTACAAGTGTGGGGAACCGGGACATATGGTGAAAAGTTGTCCGAAGACTAAGAATTGAAGGACTACAAAGAGCCGGAATTCCAAGACTCCAGGACAGGTCCGAGTTGATGCAAGTGAAGGTGAGGAGCTTGATGTCGAGATCAACATTTTACCATGGTGGAAGGTATACCAAGCATTCATGGCACTACATACATGCATTTTATTTTAATTAGTGTTACTTTTCTTTTTCTTGTTGTTCTCGGTGCTTGTGTGTCTTTGTTATTACTTGCTTGCTTGTGGTTTCCCTTTTCTTTTCTCTTTTGTGTTGTCTCTCTCTTTGGAGAGAGGTTGGTGAGAAGAGTGTCGAGTGTTTGGTGAGTTGCGAGGGCCGAGCTTTCCTGGTGGCGGTTCTCTTCCGGTGGTTGTTCTTGAAGGCGCCTAGTTCTGTTAAGGTAACGGTGTTACCATAGGCGTGGGTAGTTGTTTGTAGGAGGTCCATTCAGGACTCAACGGTATCTACGGGTGTTAGATGGAAGGCTAACCCGTTGATATCCTTTGTAGAAGTGGTTGGTAATTCTGGGACGGTGCGATAAGCTTCGTGGCTTTCTTTTGAGTTAACTTAGAGATCGAGCCAAGCTTAAGGAGACAAAGATCGAAGTAAGCCACCTTCGGTGTTTCTTTGAAGATGGAATTCGTTTCCACCCAATGAGGACATCGAGGTTGTTGTGATCTTTATCCCCCGGAATTGTTTTGTGATTGGAGTTTCTCTTCCAGTGGACTCTAGCGAGGTTGTTGGAGTTAAGTCGTAGTTGACGAGCTCTTAGAAGGTAATTTCATCCTTGTGAATACTTCTTTGTGGAGTACCTTAGTCCCATCTAAGAAGAAGACGGGATTTAGGATGAGTATATTACCGTGAGCTACACAGGTTAACTGTGGAAGATAAATACCCTTCTAGTTTGTTTTGAGGAGTCGTTAGTCCTCCTTTAGTGTTCTGTGGTCTTTGCTGAGCGTGGTTCCAACAAGGGTATGGTCGATTACGCGTTTTGGTAGAAGAATAGAGAATTGCCTCAGAGATTACGTCTCTAGTGTCATCGGGAGTCAACAGAAGGTTTGTCATTGTGCAAGTGTCGTCCCATGACATGAAAGACAAGGAAGAGGCATGGTTCGAGTGGATAAGGCTTTTGAAGAGAGTTACCTCGATTACACGAGGATACTCAAACTTTTCCGTTACGATCGAGGTACTAAGGAAGACTTCGGTTGTGCGTAGCTAACGGAGGGTTGGGGCCTATGTCTCAAGAAGTGCTTAGTCACGAGACTAATTTCACTCATGGTTCGAGACTTGAAGAGCCGGTAATGGTGTTGGCATAAGAAGAGACATTGTAGACTTAGTGTAGCAATGTCTAAAGTACTTTCGGTAGAAGACCGAACATCAAGAACCGACAGTTTTCCCCAACTACTTTTGAATTTTAATTAGAAGTGGGAGCAAACCAAAGTTTGCCAAACGAAGGGGATTCACTCGGATTTGGTGAGTACCACCGAGTTATCGGGACACGAGAAGTCTTTCTTATTTCTAATTAAGGAAGTAATATCCCGAGGAGACTACATCTCTTGGATCAGAGTAGCGCAGCGGAAGCGTGGAGTCGAGCTCGTTCAAGTGTCCTCTTAGGTCTCGCTTAGGACCTGAGGACACGTCCTTTTGAAGGAGGGGAGTTTGTAACATCCCGCTCGTCCAACCTTTCCAGGTACGCCTTCACGGGTGAGTTATGTACGCTTTTAATTATTTAATTACGTGAATTATGTGTTTATCATACTTACTATTTGATATATTTGAATTAATTGAAACTTATTTGACCTTATGTGATTTACTTATACGTGTTCGTCTTCTTTGTTTCGTTCTTGCCCCGTTTGTGTCCGTTTTCATTTTCGATTTTTGTGATTACGTGCTATACGTGACTTATATGTGTTATGAATGTGTCTTTATGTTTGTTACTCGTTTTTGAGCTCGTTTGATACGGTTTTGAAACCGTTTTATGTTTTAGGGACATAAGGGCCTAACGAGCTTTAGCGCACCTTGTGTTCCGGAAGGCGTAACTTGAGCTCAGGAATTCGGATTCGAATTCGGGAAGATGCGTTGCACTCGTAACTAAGAAAGCAGGATGAAGAATCAAGATTCATATTTTTCTAAGCCTATTTGATTCCCCGTTTTTCAACCGAAACGAGCCCTTTATGCCTAAGAACTACCCTTTTGACCTAATTAAGCTTTGTGGACCCCACTTAAACCCCAACCAAGCCTTAACCATGATTTGAGCCATGAGTTAACACCCCATTTCAGCCCCTTAACCCAAGGGAACCGATTCATTCCCTCTCCCCCACAAGAAACGATCAGCTCCAAGCAAGGAAGGAATGAAGAAAACCCCCTTTGGCCATTTTGATGATTTTGGGCTCAAATCTCCACCAAAGCTTCTCAAATTCGAAAGGTAAGTTTATGATTGTAATCTACACTCTCTCTTCTCTCTTTTATGTGGATTTGAGCTGATTCCATTGGTTGATTTATGAGTTCTAGCAAGCATGTAAATAGTAGAGATTGGATGAATTTGATGATTCTTGTTTCTTTCTTGATTCCCTTAAGTTATGGTGATGATATATTGCTTATATGACTTGATTATAAGTATTTATTGCTTCTCCTTTCATGGTAGTTGAGATATAAGTGTTTGGCCATTGATGAATGCTTGAGAATTGGATGATATAGCTTGATGCATTCTCTCCCTTTCTTGTTTTTATTCTTGCATATTTTGGAGCTGAAGTTGTTGCTACTTGTATAGCATGAATATATGATGAATTGATGTTAATTCCATGCTTGGTTTATATGTTTTTGATGGCACAAGAGACTCCTTGAAGACTTGAACCGAAATCCCCTGTTTTGTGATTGAAAAACCGAAGTGTTCTTGCGTTTTTTTTTTCAATCCCGAACGCATGACACGGTCGTGTCTTGTTATAACTGGAAATGGACACGGACGTGTCACGCTCTCGACTTTGGGTCCTGATTTTATTTAAACCGGACACGACCGTGTCCGATTCCTATGCATTTTGGACGAGACCGTGTCCACTTAGTAGGTGATGGCCGGGAGGAGTTTCTTTCGTCGTTTTGTTGCTTCTTGTTGATCTTTCTTGCCTCGTTTATGATGTGTATGCATGATTAACTTGTTGTATGATGTGTTAAGCTTGATCTCGTGAATTTATGGTTTATTCTTTACCCTCGGTTATGAGATAGGACCTTATATGCCTTGAATGCTCCTATATGACCTAATGTGGATTCATTTCATATTCTTTGCATCATAAACATACATACGCATCCGCCGGGCGTCTAATGTGGTTCATATTAAGTCTAAGTTTGTCTTTTGTCTTTGCTTTGCCTTTCGGTTGGTTCCTTGGTTGGCGAGGTTGTCTTTTAGACGTCCATTTGTTTCCTTTGTTCCCGTTGCTTCTCGAAGGTGAGGTTTCTTTCTTTTTAGCTATTATGACCTACAACCCAACATGTAATTTAAGCGTTCATGCGAACTATATATATGTATAAATAAGTGTTCAATCTGTATTTTGCCCCAATTGGCCCATTTGCTATGAAATCCATTGAAAACCCTTTTATGTATAAGTAAGCTATTTTCGTTCTTTTGTTTTGAAAAGGGTTGGCGTGTGTTCGTGTTAAGTTTTCGAAAGATTAGCTTTTCGTGATAAGTATACGCTTTGTGAGATATGTGTGTGTGAGTTCTGTGATCAGTTTAGGCCCCGGAGTTGTGGGTAAGGGAGACCCGGGACGACCATGGGGTCGCCGGTTACGACCCCTGTGCACTTCTCCACCAACGGGAGACTTAGTTGTCCTATGCCGACGGAGCGCATTTTGATTGGCCGTCGAAGGAACCGGGCAGGATCCTCCGGTTCATCAGTTTCGTTCTATGGATGGTTGAGAGGGGCACCTCTCTTCCCCAATGGTGTAAAGGTGGGATTTTTTATGAGTTTTGCTTTGGTTTGAGTAAGTGTGTGAGAACTCGTTCTCGCCGTGTTGTTACGTTTATGTTTTGCTTATGTATCCGTTATGGTTTGTGAAACGGGGGTGGCTTTCAATTTATAAAATTTGGTCGATTTTGGCCTTTGGCCCTAAACCTTTCTTTATATATATATAGTATCACGGGTTAAAACCCTTTTGGAGTGCAAAAACCAGACCCGGTTCATGAACACTTTCGATTTGAATATGCTATGCTCCTATGTATACTTATGTGTGCGTGTGTAGCCCCCTCACCAGTCTCTAGGACTGGCCCTCGTTGCTTCTTTCCCTTTTTCCCCGTTTGTCTTGAGCTTTGCAGGTGCTCGGTTGAGAGTTTGGCTAGGCGGCGGTCGTCTTTCGAGTCTTGGGAGTTGTTCGAGTCGTTGTAGAGTCCTTGCATTTGCATATTTACTTTTTCCCTTTGGTACTATGTATAAATACTTATGAGCTATGTTTTTGTAATTTGAAGCTTTGAATATTCCTTTTTACCCAGGGTGGGCAAAGCATGTTGCACTATGTATATCTTGTTTTAAGCTTATATGTCTGTAATTGGTTATGTTATGTGATCCTATAGCTTCCGTACTTTTGATTTATTTTGTTGCGCACTCTGTTCAGGGTCTAGACCGCCTAGCCTAGAGTTGAATTTTGTTTGTCACCCGTTCGCCATGGTTCAATGCAGGAGCGGAGTTCCCATTTCGTTAACCGTGTTGGGCTGTGGTGCGGGGGATGTGGCGCCCTCCGCTCCGGGGTGTTACATGTTTTGTAACTGCTGCGAAGCAGGTCACGCTCGCGATCGAAAATAGAACAAAATTCGTCGCGGCCGCGACCCGTTTTTGGCTAAGTTTGGAGATTTGAAAAATTGGAGGAAAATTCAGAAAAAAATAGGTCGCGCCCGCGACCCCTGCATTTTCTAAATAAAAATTCATTTTCATAACTTTGCTTACATGGTTTTCTTGGCTTGTTTCCGGCATATAAACTTTATTCCCATGTCATATATTGTATTAACTTGCATGTTACAAACTTTGGCCGGATTTTGTGAAATATTTTCCGAGTTTGGTTTAATATGTTATTTTTGGTTCTAATATGTGCATGCATGAGGTTTTGTTACCAACATAAACTCCAATGTTCCTTGAAGTGAACAATTATGTGCTTTAAGTGTCCAACCATGATATTGCATTGTGAGAATACGTCGTTCGTCTTATTTGGTTCATAAGAGTCGAGTCTTACTTACACTTGTCCTTGTTACACAGATCACGGTCCCGGAGACGAGGAGCACGCGCCTTAGGGTGTTTCCTTTCTTCTTTTTGGTTGGTAAAGGTGAGGTTTAATTCTAGATATATAGAACCCCTACAACCTTATGTGATGTTTTCGGCCAAAATGTATCTATATATCTATAGTTACCAAACCTTAATGATTTTCAACTTATTTCATGGAACGAATTGATTGATTGATTGACTGGGCGAGTAAGCATGTTCACTGTGGGCCCGAGGGTAGTGTATTGAGCCAACTGGGAAAGCAAGGGCTGACGGGTAACTCTTGCACTATCCTATCCATTGTTGGGATCACCTCTGAATCCATCAGGAGGATTGGTGGAGGAAGAAATCCCGTACGTAGAAGCCATGTTCCCGACGTACAACATGATTGGATGGTTGGGTCTTGCAAGCCCACCATCACCCGGAAGAAGAAGGTTTCATGAAACTGCTAATTGATCGCACATAATGACTTGCATGATCACTTAATAACTTGAAATAATCATGATTGTTCACTTTTGGAGAAAGGTTGGAAACTGCCCTCACTCGTTGGGCCACAGATTGAATTGATAATGATTGTATAGCTAAATTGATTTAGTTGTAATTTCGGGTGAGGATATATTATACTCTTGAATTTATATTGGTCCTCTTCTAAAATCTTACCCGAAATTATAGCTTGCATAGTATTTGCGCATATATTTATAAACCCCTCACTCAGTCTTTCATAGACTGACATCTCACATTTTTAGGTATTGCAGGTTAAGTGCTAGGCGGGATTGAGTTGCGTTTTGCTTCTTTCTGGTCTAGCTTTGTCAGTCTCATTTTCCATGTACATTATTGATGTATTCCTAATTATCATGAATTGTTTTTGGTATCTATGTATTTTGGGGCTCATACTTGAAGAGTTAAGTTTGTAAATTATAAAAAAAATGGTATGGAATTAGAATGATAATGAAAAGAAATGTTATGCTTCCGATTTATTATTATGCGTGTTTGTATTCATTTGAGGGTTAGTCCCGCCTAGCTAGTGAGTCGTTTTTTTTATTATTGTCTCCCGTTCGCTATAGGCTTGATTCATGTATGGATGCTCATTCCATATGTGGATTGAACTATAATGCGAGGGATGTGGCTACCTAGCGTTCCGAGTGCTACAGACTAATACGCTTTATTAGTTCACAAATCACACGACCATAGTCTAGCAACAGGTGTGTGACCCCTACCCGAACAATGAATATATATTCGAAAGAACCTTTCAGTCAATGACAACTTGTAAGGTACAATCCTCCTACCATCCCATCTCTCGATTAAGATCTAAGGCATGGGAATAATGAGAGCCCCACTAATCTCGATCATAAAGCTAAGTTCGTTTCATATCCATTTGATCTCAATCCAAGAAACCCTTTTCTTGATGTCTTGATCCACTACCTCGGCCGAGGGTTTAGGATGGCATATGAACCACTTATGCAATAAGAGATCTTCTTGCATAAAAGCAAATGTAGGTCTTTTGTTGATTATCATGTGCTTCCATGTGCCACTTGTGCAGCCCCAACATAAGCCTTGAATCAGTTGTCTTATGAGACATCCTTTAAAGCTTATACCTAAGACAACAGAGTTAGCCCACAAAGCATCAATGGAATCTCAAGTCAAATGATTACTTTACTCATGCCATTGACCTGTGAGATATTTTCTATTCTGGAAGTTTCCTTTTCCTAAAGTGGAAACTTTCCCATTTAGGAATCTTGTCACGCGGGACACCTCAGTGTACCTGTTCTGAAAATGAGCACCCTCATGTATTGCGTACACATCAACTTATGCACGTTACACCCCATGAAATAGGAAGCTCCTTCTTAAGGACACAATCCCACGAGCAAGTCTCAATCGAGCCTAGTCAACACTCCCACTGTTTGTTGGACTCATCGACTTGGAGTGGTTTCTAATCCGGCCTTGAGTTAGGGCTTGTTTCATGTGTCATTCACCTAATGACAAAGTCCCTAACAGCCTTATGGATTAGAGGAGTTCTAATACATACGCACGAAATGGAAACACACAAAACACGTATTGCACATAAAGAAGTGTTTGCCTATGATAATAATCAATCATGTATTATTTAAAGATTGTCTGTGATATTAGGAAAGTCCCAAAATAGATTATGACTAATCGGTTTTCTAGGGCACTATTCCCAACACGTTCAACCTGACTGAAATGTGGATGCGCCCTCTTTGTCTTCCTTCACAGATATCCCAGATATTAGCGCCACTGAATTGTCTAATATGAGATCTACTATTGCTGACTAAGAAAATGCAGATGAAACAAGAGGAGACAGGTATACACTTCCACTACGAAGAAATTAGGGAGTACGTCTGAAGGGATACGTCTCAGAACATCAACCTGGGTTGCAAAAGTATTCGGTAGCTAATTTGGTAAGGGGATCCTGACAGACTCTACTAAAGCATTTACAACAGCTTGATTAATACATATAATGTGCCATGAGATGTGGAAGAAGCTATGGAAGTTCCATAATAGTAGGAGGCAATGAATGGGGAGATGAAAGCCTTAAAAGTAGGGGAACATAGAAAAAGTGTCAATTACCACCAGAAAAGAAACCAGTTGGATGTCAGTGCATTTATATGAACAAAATAAAAGCTAATGGGTCGATTGAACGAATCAAGGCTCAACTGGTTGGGAAAGGGTATACTCAGACCTATGGCGTAGATTATACAGAAACTTGCTCATCGGTAGCAAAGATCGACACGATTTAGGTCTTGCTCTATTATAATGAATCAAGGTTGGCCACTACATCAATTGGATGTTAAGAATGCCTTTCTCCTTGGTGATCTAACAGAGGAAGTATATATGGAAAATCCTCTAGGTTTCTCCCATGAGTTTGGAGCTCACGAAGTGTGTAGGCTAAAGAAAGTTTTGTATGGCCTTAAACAGTCCCCTAGAGCTTGGTTTGGAAGGTTTCCCACTACAATGAGAAGATATGGGTATGGACAGAGTAGTTCAGACCATACTCTATTCGTGAAAGGGAACAACTGGAAAATTACGTGTCTTATCATATATGTTGATCATACGGTTATCACTTGAAACAATATAGAAGAAATTGGGAACCTTCAAAAGAATCCCTTTCAAGAATTCGAGATGAAGAATTTGGAACAACTAAAATACTTCCTTAGGATTGAAGACAAGAGTCGAATCGGGGGATCTACCTCTCATAGAATAAATATATCTTGGACCTACTGCCAGAGAGAGAGATGTTAGGTTGGAAAGCAATTGATACAACCATGATAATAAACCACGGGCTAAAAATTATAAAAGGATTCGAGACAGTTGATTGAGGGAGGTATCAACATCTGGTGGGAAAACTCATATACCTATCCCATACCAGACAGATGTCACCTATGCGGTTGATGTGGTTAGTCAGTTCATGCACAAACCGTATACGGGAGTTCTATACAGGAAAAATGATCATTTACGGATAGAGGCATATACAGATGCAGATTGGGTGGGTAATCTCATAGATAGAAGGTCTACCTTGGGTATTATTCCTTTGTTGGGGGAAATCTTGTCACTTGGAAGAGTAAGAAACAAAAAGTGGTGGCACTCTCAAGTGTCAAGGCAGAATTTAGAGGGATTGCTAGAGGCCTCTCAGAGGTCCTGTGGCTAAGAAAATTATTGACGGAGTTCGGCTTTCCACCAATGGAAGTGTGTCCTCCAATGGCGACTCCACATGGAGTCTAGTGGGGTCACTTGACCCCACTAAAAATTTTACTCCAATTAAATATTTATAATATTTAACATGTAATATTTAATTAATTTATATAATTTTGATATTTTGACCCCATATTATAATTAAAAAATTTGTAATCGGCCCCCACAATTAGTTAATATTTACTTTCTTGATTTATTATCTAGTTGAATTTAATATGATCATGTTAAAATTTGGTTAGATACTCAGTTTATTTTCTACAATAGATTGTCCTAATTAACAATTCCTTTTGGGAGTTGTTAAATAGCATAGTGTATTCTTATATTTTCTTTGGTTTTGCCAATAACATAGGACTCTTAAAATATATATATATATATATATATATATATATATATATATATATATATATATATTTTTTTTTTTAAAATGAATCTTACAATATTTTAGTAAAAATAAAAATTGGTGTATTAAATAATTAATATATCCATTTTTAATAAAGTAAATTATCTCTTAATTTACATGGATAAATTTTAATATAATTGGATATGGTTGTTTCTGCATAGAAATTTAGTAAGTTATATAATCAGGTGTTTGCAATAGGTAATATTACAATAATCTTTTGAATTTATTAGGTAATATTATAATAATCTTTCGAATTTATTAAATTAAATGATTGGCCCACCAATAGTCCTAAGTTTACTTGCCAAACCAAGGCTAATTTCATAATGAAATAAAAACCATTTTATAATATGCTAACTAACTAATATATTTCAAAATATTCAAATAAACTAATTATTAATGTCTAATAAATAGATTTTATCATTTTATATAGATTAAATAAATTAATTCATAAATTACTTTTTATAATATTTTAGTGAGATTTTTTACTAGTTTATATATTTTAATATTTTAATATATTTTATAAAAATTTAAATATATAATTTTAAATGTCTATTTAATGACGTTTAAAAAAAAAAATTTGTGGACCCCACTAATTAATAATCCTGGAGTCGCCCCTGGTGTCCTCTAAGGTGTGACAACAAGGCGCCTGTTCACATTTATGAGAACCCGGTTCAACATGATAGGACAAAACAAGTCGAGGTTGATCGTCACTTCATCAAGGAGAAGCTAGAGGTTTAAATCCCTAAAAATTAGGGATCTGATTTAGATAGCTAATCTTGCCCTATTTCTAGGGTACTCTACATATTTAATTCCTACTATGTGTCTTGATTTTACAAAGAAAATAATACAATGAATTACAATTTTCCAATTCCCTTTCTTGTTCACTCAATTTATCAACTATTGAGTTGGAAAACCTTTTAATCAACACATGCATCACTATGCACTCTGCTGAAGCTAGAAAAGAAAGTAGAGGAGCTCACGCGCCAGTAGATTTTACTAAAAGAGATGATAAAAATTGGATAAAACATACTTTAGGATACTAGGAAAATGAGAAAGTTCGATTGGATTAACGACCAGTACACATGAATACACTTGATGATGAAGTCGAAACCTTTCCTCCCAAGGCTCGAGCCTACTAGTGCACTTGCTAGAAAATTGTTTGGCTTGATAATAGAAAATTTCTTCCAAGTTTTATGCTGAAATAAGTTAATAAAATGTCATAATTTTGGGAATAACTAGCTTTCTGCCTTCCAGGGGTGTTGTTGATGGCGCAACCTACTTTATAATGGAGAATGTAATTATGCTTGCATCTTTTCTATTTATTTAAAAATATTTAAATTACACTAAGTCACTCTTAATAGATACACACCTTCTTTTTTTTTTTTTTTTTTTTTTTAATTTTACCCACAGTAGTTATATTGTTAAGATCTTTGTCGGCTTCTCAAAATGTAATAACCTCAATGGAGCGTTACAGGTGTTGAATGTTGCCTCCTTGATTCAAGGTTGAGTGCATTATGTGTGGAGAATGTTGCCGCCCTGATTCTCGATCCTAGACTACTTATTCAAGGTTGAGTGTACTATGTGTGGAGAAATCTTGAAAAAAGAAGTATGTGTTAGGCTCGATGCACTTGCCCTCAACCTAGCAGGTGCAAGAAAAGGAACAAAGATTTTTACATTCACATTCACATGATTAAGAAGTGTAAGTTTATCTGATAAATCTAGCACCGACACCGTAACTATGGGCGAAGCGAATATTTCTCCACTTAGAGAAGCAATGCATAATGATGTTTGACTGCTACAGCCTAAAACCATCAAATTTTGAGTTTGGTTTCGATTGGACTGCTATGAAAACAAAATTACATACAGTAAATGATATCAGCTTTATCTATGCAAATATGAAGGATTTGATCTAGGTGGATCTTCACGGCGAATTCAAGGCATTGATTGATGTATACACTTGAAAGGAATTGAATTAATCAGTAGGCTTAAAAGGATTTTATATACTGTACATGGATTTTTGGCAATGAGTTGATGGTATCTAGTGATGGATGAATTATAGAGCTAATGGATGTTACATACGGGTTATAAGGACTTTTGAATTAGTGATTTCGTATGTGAATGGATTTTCGCAATAGTGCATCTGCATGTGAATGTGTTTACCATAATAATAATAAAATTTTCAGCATGAATATTACTCAAAGGTCAACAGTTAATACAAGTTTTTATAAAAACAAGGATAAGCCTCCAATGGCGAGTAAGATACTGACAAATTGCATCAGTTTAGATGAGCATGTATACTGGGAATCAGGTGGAGCTAACGGGGAGCGTAAATCTGTACTAGATAACTCTGTGCTTTTCACAACATATAAAATCGAAAAATATTAGCATGATTTTTACTGATGAAAGCATCAAATGATTAGCATACATACATACTAAAATAAACACTCCAAACGTGTCTTCTAAATAGAGCAACTACGTTAGGATAATTTTAGATCCTGATCTTCCCAATTCAATAAATACGGGTTAAAATGTGCTGTAATCCCAATTGGGATTATTTTTTGCAAAGCATTACTGAGTTGAGCTGTAGGAAGGCTATTATTTGGGTACAGGATTATAGGAATTTGATTCAATGGAAGGTTACTGCCTGCAACAGTAGCTTACCTAGCCAGATTCCAGGGGGTAATTATGTGATTTGCTGTCATGATTATTTTGAATTTTTATCAATATTTTATGGTGAAATTGTTAGATATGCACTCTTTTTACTTGAAGCCGTGGAAGGATTTTTTGTGTTTACAGATTACCTTGGTCATGAACACTAAAGGAGAGAACATGGAAGTTTATAGTTCCTTATATGAGCTTCTAGCTTGTAACTCGAACGAATTTGATGGAATTTCGACACATGATCTCCAATTTCAACCAAGAACACGGAACTAGCTTGTTCCTTTGGTAGAAATCAAAATTGATCCTGAGAATGCCGTCGCCATATATATGAGTTCATGAGCTGTGATGTTGGGGAAAATAATTACTCTTTTGAAATTCGAAAGTCTGGGCATTTCTTTGTTGGGCTAGCTGGTGATCTGATGCGTGCGATATATAATAGGGATCATATCCTCAACATTGTCTCTGTGAATTTAACTAACTACTCTTTCCCCAAAAGACATTTTTCTTGTAATAGTCTTGTTGATTCTTGGATATGGTTCACTGCCTGTATACTTGGTTTTTTACTGTTAATAATATAAGCAGAAAATTAAAATTTTAAGACACTAACTATACCTCAATCACAATTTTGGACTTTAACTGTGATGTTCTCAAATTTAGGACAATATATAATTAAAGAAAATTTTCAATTTAAGGACTCCGTTATATTCAATTCAATTTTTAAGCGGAAAAGAACACGTGATACGCACGTGCAGACGGAAAAAATCCTGTGGCAGATTAATTCTTGTGTGTCAGATGGTTAATGTTCGTATATGCAAACTAAACACACATCAAAAATTCCTTTTTTTAATTCAAAAAAAGAAACTCCTTTATTAATAAAAAAAATAAATTATTTTTTTGGTCAAATAGACTCCCTTTAATTTTTGTTTTATGTTGTCACGTGCTAATCACGTGACTATATTTGACCAATAAACAAAATCAAAGTAAGTAAATTCTCTGATGAATCGTAAGTCTCCAATATCAAAATCCCTCATCTAAAGAAGAACCCTAATTCCTTAAAGACCCAACTCGTGATAGTCGTGCCGATTAAAGATTTGATTTTTTATTTTGGCTTGAACTTTATGAGAAGAAGATGGTTTTCGAAAAATCTCAAAAGAATAACCACCCACTATTAGAAAAACGTCCTATAACAACGAATTTAGCAACGGGTTTTGGCCAAATTAGCAACGGATTCGGTTATAGCAACGGATTTAGCAGCAAAAATTTCCCGTTGCTATAACCCTCGTGGCTAATCTATAGCAACGGATTTAGCAACTAATTATTAGCAACGGATATTAGCAACAGAATTAGCAACAAATTTATAACAACGGATTTAACAACAAATTATTACCCACAGATAACAACAACCGATTTAACAACAGATTATTACCCACAGATATCAGCAACGGTTTTAGCAACGAATTTATTAGCAACAGATTTAGCAACGGATTTTTCGTTGCAAACCAAGCAATAATTAATTAATTTTTTTCCTTTTTGCAACAGAATTTTCGTTGCAAAATCTGTCGCAAAAGGTAATAATTCAAATTAATAAATTAAAATTTTATTTGCGGGCCCCAGAACTATTGTGTTATCCAGCCTGTAGCACCCGGAACGCTAGGTAGCCACATCTCCTGCACTATAGTTCAATCCACATATGGAATGGACGATCCATACATGAATGAAGCCAATAGCGAATGGGAGACAATAAAAAAAAACAACTCACTAGCTAGGTGGGACTAACCCTCAAATGAATACAAACATGCATAACAATAAAGCGGAAGCAAAATAATATACGTTCACTTCATTACCCGTTTCGCTTCTAGAACAATATTTCCATAATTTACAACCCAAACTAGTCAAGTATAAGTCGGAATATACATAGATACCAAAACCAATTCATAAGAGTAGAAATCTATCAATAAGGTACATGAAACATGAGAGTGACAAATGCTAGACCTAAAAGAAGCAAAACTTGTAACGCCCCCGTTTTTCAGTTTATAATAATGTGACGTATTTGTTTATAAATTGCTCGATTTAATTAGTTAATTATATGATTTATTGTTTATAAACGTTTATATTTGATTCAAACCATAAACTATTTCTATTTTAATTTAATTCATTTTATTTTACTTTGATAATTGGTGTTTAATTTCTTAATTGAGGTTTCACGTACTCTAACTGCTTCGGTAATTTCTTTAATTAATTACAACATGTTATTAGTTTGTTTAATTTATTTAAAATGGAATTTAAGTTTTAGTAATTCATTTATAACAATATGAATTCGTTCTTGCGCGTGAGTGTTTTACTTGTGCTCCATTCTTATATGTAATGATATCGGATTGGTATGAAAATTGAGTATGTCGTAAATATATGTGTTATGAACATGCCTACGTGCTCGGTTTATGTTTTCGGATTTATTTGACGTGTTTACGAATTTATTTTGATTTTGGAACCAAGTCGGGGGCTAACGAGCAATTAGCGCACCCTTGGTTCCGTGCGTGATATCTTGAGCTCGGGAATTCGGATTCGAATTCCGTCAACTCCGTTGGCTTCGTATCGACGATTCGGAGACAATGGAACAAGCCTCACACCTTTTTGAAATCATTAAGACCTCCGAAATCCAACCGTAACGGACAACTCGTGCAAGAAGAGCCCTTATGTTGACTAGTCTCCTTGGTGGGACCCTTTCTACTTAACCAAACCCAACCAAAGTTTAACCATGACTTATCCACCTTGAGTTAAACCTTTCTCTCCTCTTTAGCTCTGAAAACCGAACCATAAGCCTCCATTTCCAGCTGCAACTGATCGAGAGAAGGGAGAAGAGAAGAAAGGAAGAAACCCTAGGCCATCCTTTGTGATTTTGAGCTCAAATCACCATCTTCTTCCACCAAATCTTCAAGGTATGAATATTTATGTCTTCTCTACTCTATTATGCTTCATTTCATCTACTTAAATCGTGATTTGGGTCAGATTTGATTAGGGTTTGAATTATGAGTTTAATATGAACTTTTAGGGATTTTTGCTCTAGTGACCTATATGTTGGTGTGGCTGAATTTCTTGCTTATATGTGATCATATGAACTTGTTTCTTGGCTTATTTCTTTCCTAACTCATAGTATATGATGTTAGGAGGATTTCTTCTCTTGCTCCTTTTATGAAATTATGAGATATGGAGCTCCAAACTTGATGATCTAATTGATTCCCCTGTTTTTGAACTGCTGTGTGAATTTATGTGTTGTAGCTTGATCATATGGCCTTCAATTCGTGTGAAAATGCATGGAGTTGATGTACACTTGTTGTTCTACATGTTAACATTCATGCTTTAAGTATTTGGTTCCATTTGAAGCCTCAAAACCGAAGTACATGGCCTGTTCTTATGCATGATTGTTGACAGAATTGTTGCTGTTACATTTTGTAACTTGTTGATCATTCTAATGTGCTTTAAATGGTACCATTTTGCATATATATGATGTATATTAGTTGTTTGGTATGTTAGCATGCATTCCCCAAAGTTTCAGATCCAAATTCAAGCCCTAAGCACTTGATCAAGGCATGATAGAATCATTAGGGCTCATATGTCCGATTGTAGCGACCCAGTTTTGTTTCACGGTTTCGATGATCTTAACGTGTGATTTAGCTTTTGCACTCTAAATGAAAAATGTTCATAACATGCCAAATATGTTGTATATGAAATTTCAGAGCATTTGGAGTTCATTTGGTATGCCTTTGGATTGAGTTTGTTTGAGTTCAGTTTTGCCGGAAAAATTTCAAAGGGGACTAAGTTCTGTACCGTGACACCCCCGTGTCTCATTTACTCATAAGAGGGAGACACGGGCGTGTCACACTCTCTGGGCAGCTCTGTACTGAGCCACGCCCGTGGCTCAGTTGGGCAAGGGTTGGTGACACCCCCGTGTCACTTCCCATGCGCAGTCTTTGTTACTTCCTCTTCGGTTTTTGATTTGTTTCCCCTCCTTAATGACTTTATCTCCCTTTATGTTGAACTATGAACTTGTTGTGCTATGTGTTAGGAGTATTGTGGTTCAATTTCGTGGCATTTGGACGAATTATAGGTATGCTTTTGCTTATTGCCGTTTATGTGTGTTTATATGTCGTCTATGAATTGTATCACTTATTTTCTATACCATATGACTTCTTCTTGTTGTCAAACCTTGGATATATGCTATGTTATGTAATATGAAGTATGTGGTAGCATTATGGAAGAGCTTGAACATGTTCTATGCTCCTATTTGAATTCTTGAAATAAATTGATTGGGAATATGAATTGAATGATAATGAATGAATGAGTGAATGAATTGGTTATATGATTTTCATGACTTAATATGATCTTTATGCCTTCATATCATGCTTGAGCATTGCCGTGCGTCATATATGGTTCATCAAGGGTCTTGAGTCTCACGAACACGTCTTGTGGTCTTTTGTACAGTTTGTCTCCAGGGTGGAGAGCTTTTGATCGTTCAGGCACTTGGTGCTCGATCCTTGTTTCATCACGGTTCAGGTGACGGTGGTTTTCGTTTTAGCTATGTAACAAACCCTACACCCCTTATGTGAAAAGCTTTGGCCAAAAACCCTTATAATTATATATATATAGTTTTCAAATGAAGTTATCGAGTAAATTCTTCTGAATTATACGTATGAGCGTATATAAGCTTAAAAATGGTCTTGTAATGAGGCTATGCTCCAAACCGTGTGCCTTCATGCTAGCTATGGATTAGGATGACACGGAGAGGTACGTATATAGCATATGCCGAATTACTCGGTACGGTATGATTTCTTATAGTATGTATCATATGTATGTACTGATATGTTTTGGCGAGATTATGCTAAGCTGTTATGTTCACGGCCCCCGGGACTTAGTATATGTGGCTAACCGAGGAAGCAAGGGCTGACGGGGATCCCATATACTAGTCCCACTATTAAACAGCGGTACTGGACCTCGTCAGGAGATTGGCGGGGAAAGGGAGCTGAGTGCCATCTGGGGAGTCATGTAACCCCTTTTGGTCAAAGACAGAGGTGGTCGGGTCTTGCAAACCCACCACCAACCCGGAGGAAGAAGGTTGGTTATGATATGATTATGCACCGTGCGGGAATGCCGGGATCCGGATCGCCCAAACGAATACGTTTATGATATGAATTATGGTCTGTGTGTATTATGACGTATTGCATGATCACCTATTTAAACTATATTATGGATATTTGTCGTACACGGTCGGAGTTTGGATGGAGGTTGTGCACGCTCACTCGCCGAGCCTTATATTTATGTATGATCTATGAAAGTAATAAATTTAATATGAATTAGTCGTAAAAGTCAAGCATTGTTTATCTATTTTCTCGCCCTTTTCAGGAACTAAATTCAAATAAAACCTTGCTCGGGATTTACGACTTGCATGTGCATGTTTCTATATATATGTATCGCTCCTGCTCACTCAGTCTTCTAGAGACTGACCCCTCTCCCTCCCCACTCTTTTAGTGTGCAGGTTTGATCTTTGGAGTTTCGAGCTAGGCGGAGGTGTCTGGAGTCTTTAAGTGGGTCGAGTTAGATTAGGAGAGTCTCTCCACTCATTCATGTATTGGAGTTATGTATGACTCGTTTCAGTTATATTGAGAAATTGGATACCTATGTATTTATTAGGAAATTGGCTTATTGAGTTTTGCTATGATTTTTAAAAGAGGCCTGAAGTGCCCAATTATACTTATGATTCACTTGTTTGAATTGAGCATGTTGATGCATTATATTTTGTTGATTGATTTCATTGCAGGGTCTAGTTCCGCCTGGCTTAGGAAGGTTTTATGTTTGTCTCCCGTTCGCTAGGGTTTGATACGGGTGCGGATTTGCAATTTGGTTACTCGTGTTGAGCCTTAGTGCGGGGGATGTGGTGCCTCACGTGCGGGGTGCTACATCCTTAAGTGGTATCAGAGCCCGGTTGCAAAAACCGGTGTTCTTGAGTCATGTCGGAGTCAGTTTAAGTCGAACGGCATAGGGACTACGTGATATTATGTGCATTGCATCGATCTTGAATTTGGAATTTGGTTTCCTTAAGAATTTCGTTGGATTACTTGTTGCATTTTTCTATGGATTCTTGTCTTTCGTATTGAATATGTGTCATGAGCATACACTAATCGCATGCATCTATTCTTGAAATAAGTTATGGTTCCCAGGTTATAAAGATGATATCAAACCACGGCCAAATTTTATGATCACAACAACCTATTGCAAATTCCTTCGGAGGCATGAAAGACAGGAAGGATGCCCAGGAGGAATGTGGAGAATGCTAACCGCGTAGCCTTACAGACTGAGTTGCAATTAACGACTGGAATTTAGAATGGAGGTTCGACCTTGGTGATGCAATAACAGAGGAATATTTGGGGGAATAGGAATAGGAGTTAATCAAGGGTCTACCAAGAAGGACTTCGAATTAAGCCTAGTGATTAGAAGTCGGGTTCTAGAAGGCAAGCTTTTGGGTAAACATAAATAGAGGGAAGGTGGCGATATTGAGAAGAGGATTCGAGTTCATTTCTCCAAATCCAAGCTGAATTGTCATGTTGTGAAGTGAATTGGGAGATATGGAGCAACAAATGGAAACGGTAAGGAGAGGAAATCATGCGGTCAAGTACAAGCAATTGGAGATGAATTAAATTCCCAAAGGATAAGCGCGGAATTCTTGATCGAGGTAACGACTAGATGTGAAGGTCGAATTACGAAGAGAAGTATGGATGCTAACTCCTTGGAAGTGGAAGATACAAGTTGATTTATAAAGATGCATGGGAATCTCGAAGACCATGGGAAAGGCAAGGAACGATTACCAAGTCAAAGTAACCGCGGGACTTGGAGTGGCAAGGAAAGGCTGTCGAGCTAACTACTTACCCCATTGGTGACAGGTTCCAAAGCATTCATAGCACGTGCATCATATTTAGCATTAATTATTTATTCTCTTGATCTTATGATATTCATACACTTCTAATTGGTTTTGTTGCGTTAATGTGTGGTATAATTGCTTGGTGTAAACGTGACACATGCATTGCCATCTTTACCCAACATGCATTCTAGTGTTTACTTGATAGGAAGCCTTTCGCCCCAACTATCAAGTATCAGTTCAATCGAGCTGCATCTGAGTTATGAGGAAGAGAAATAATAGGATGACATTAGAAGGAAGGTGAATTTGGGAAACGAGAACTCTCATTAAGGGATAGGTTCATGGAAACGAGAATTCAGAAGGAGAAGTGAAACCAGAGTTCCAGACAAGAATAAAGAAGGAGTTTAGGACATCCAGAGAAATGGGATTTACTCATCGAGAATTTCGATAAAAGAAGAATCAATGGAGTCAACCCGGGACAACAGAAATTTAAGGGGGAGAGCACGACCGAGGAACAAATTGACGATTGAAAGGGGCTTGAAGGGTTAAGCTGTTAAGAGGAGAGTTAAGTTACTCTATTCGGGTTGGAGTCCCTCAGTAGGTATGACAGAAATGGCTTCGAGAATATCCCTATGTATAGAACATGGATCTGGGGATAACAGAATTATAAGGGAGCTTCTGGAAACTCCTAAGTCAGAATTGACAAGGATGAACATTAGGAAGATTCGAATCAAACTTCAAAAATCATCAAGAACATCTTCTCTTCGGTCAAGGAATTTTAGGGACCAAATACTAAACTTCACCCTAAGGAGTTAAAGGGAGTGAAAAGGGGTCAATCGAATGGAAGAAAGAAAGAAATTTGTATAGCATGCATCTTAAGGTCGGGATTGAGTCATCAAGGTTGGTTAGAGTGGTTAGCCTCGGGGATATGTTGGACTTCGATATGGTAAAGGTAATAACTACAGACCTGAGTTTGGGACGGACGATCAAGGGGATCCAGGGAGGTCAAGCTCAGTTAATTATTAAGAGTTAGTTTGATTGAAAGAAGATTATGGGAAAAGACGAAAGATCGAAGAAGATTGGAAGCAGGACAGGTTAGAAGGGAATAAAGAATGAAATCCTTAGAGGATCTATCAATTGCTCGGTTGGGGTACCTTGAAGCGCTTAAAGACGGGTCGCGCATTGAATTCACTTTCGGGGCAGACCACGCTTTGGACAACGAAACTTACCGTTCTGAATTATGCAACTACGGTGAACGGTACTTATAGCATTCATGATACATGCATCCATGCAAATTTAACTTATATATTTTTCTTATGTTAAGTGTTTTGATCTGCACGGTGTTAAAATTACTTGGATTAATTAGTAACCAGTATGGGTGACATTTATTACTGGCTTTGGATGCCTTACGTGATTTTAAAATTGGTTTTGCGTGAGTTGCTTGGGAGTATTGGAGACTTCCTTGTTTTATTTTCGGTTAAGAGACGGGGATTCTCTTATTTTGTTTGAGAGACGGGGTACTCTCTTTGCTTGCGAGAGACAGGGTTCTCTCATTGTTGTTGGAGAGACGGGGTTCTCTCATTGTTGCTCGAGAGACGGGGCTCTCTCCTTGTTGCTTGTGAGAGACGGGGAATCTCTCCTTGTTTGTTTTCAAGCGTGCTTTGAATCCGAGGACGGATTCTTTTTAAGGGGGAGAGATTGTAACGCCCCCGTTTTTCAGTTTATAATAATGTGACGTATTTGTTTATAAATTGCTCGATTTAATTAGTTAATTATATGATTTATTGTTTATAAACGTTTATATTTGATTCAAACCATAAACTATTTCTATTTTAATTTAATTCATTTTATTTTACTTTGATAATTGGTGTTTAATTTCTTAATTGAGGTTTCACGTACTCTAACTGCTTCGGTAATTTCTTTAATTAATTACAACATGTTATTAGTTTGTTTAATTTATTTAAAATGGAATTTAAGTTTTAGTAATTCATTTATAACAATATGAATTCGTTCTTGCGCGTGAGTGTTTTACTTGTGCTCCATTCTTATATGTAATGATATCGGATTGGTATGAAAATTGAGTATGTCGTAAATATATGTGTTATGAACATGCCTACGTGCTCGGTTTATGTTTTCGGATTTATTTGACGTGTTTACGAATTTATTTTGATTTTGGAACCAAGTCGGGGGCTAACGAGCAATTAGCGCACCCTTGGTTCCGTGCGTGATATCTTGAGCTCGGGAATTCGGATTCGAATTCCGTCAACTCCGTTGGCTTCGTATCGACGATTCGGAGACAATGGAACAAGCCTCACACCTTTTTGAAATCATTAAGACCTCCGAAATCCAACCGTAACGGACAACTCGTGCAAGAAGAGCCCTTATGTTGACTAGTCTCCTTGGTGGGACCCTTTCTACTTAACCAAACCCAACCAAAGTTTAACCATGACTTATCCACCTTGAGTTAAACCTTTCTCTCCTCTTTAGCTCTGAAAACCGAACCATAAGCCTCCATTTCCAGCTGCAACTGATCGAGAGAAGGGAGAAGAGAAGAAAGGAAGAAACCCTAGGCCATCCTTTGTGATTTTGAGCTCAAATCACCATCTTCTTCCACCAAATCTTCAAGGTATGAATATTTATGTCTTCTCTACTCTATTATGCTTCATTTCATCTACTTAAATCGTGATTTGGGTCAGATTTGATTAGGGTTTGAATTATGAGTTTAATATGAACTTTTAGGGATTTTTGCTCTAGTGACCTATATGTTGGTGTGGCTGAATTTCTTGCTTATATGTGATCATATGAACTTGTTTCTTGGCTTATTTCTTTCCTAACTCATATTATATGATGTTAGGAGGATTTCTTCTCTTGCTCCTTTTATGAAATTATGAGATATGGAGCTCCAAACTTGATGATCTAATTGATTCCCCTGTTTTTGAACTGCTGTGTGAATTTATGTGTTGTAGCTTGATCATATGGCCTTCAATTCGTGTGAAAATGCATGGAGTTGATGTACACTTATTGTTCTACATGTTAACATTCATGCTTTAAGTATTTGGTTCCATTTGAAGCCTCAAAACCGAAGTACATGGCCTGTTCTTATGCATGATTGTTGACAGAATTGTTGCTGTTACATTTTGTAACTTGTTGATCATTCTAATGTGCTTTAAATGGTACCATTTTGCATATATATGATGTATATTAGTTGTTTGGTATGTTAGCATGCATTCCCCAAAGTTTCCGATCCAAATTCAAGCCCTAAGCACTTGATCAAGGCATGATAGAATCATTAGGGCTCATATGTCCGATTGTAGCGACCCAGTTTTGTTTCACGGTTTCGATGATCTTAACGTGTGATTTAGCTTTTGCACTCTAAATGAAAAATGTTCATAACATGCCAAATATGTTGTATATGAAATTTCAGAGCATTTGGAGTTCATTTGGTATGCCTTTGGATTGAGTTTGTTTGAGTTCAGTTTTGCCGGAAAAATTTCAAAGGGGACTAAGTTCTGTACCGTGACACCCCCGTGTCTCATTTACTCATAAGAGGGAGACACGGGCGTGTCACACTCTCTGGGCAGCTCTGTACTGAGCCACACCCGTGGCTCAGTTGGGCAAGGGTTGGTGACACCCCCGTGTCACTTCCCATGCGCAGTCTTCGTTACTTCCTCTTCGGTTTTTGATTTGTTTCCCCTCCTTAATGACTTTATCTCCCTTTATGTTGAACTATGAACTTGTTGTGCTATGTGTTAGGAGTATTGTGGTTCAATTTCGTGGCATTTGGACGAATTATAGGTATGCTTTTGCTTATTGCCGTTTATGTGTGTTTATATGTCGTCTATGAATTGTATCACTTATTTTCTATACCATATGACTTCTTCTTGTTGTCAAACCTTGGATATATGCTATGTTATGTAATATGAAGTATGTGGTAGCATTATGGAAGAGCTTGAACATGTTCTATGCTCCTATTTGAATTCTTGAAATAAATTGATTGGGAATATGAATTGAATGATAATGAATGAATGAGTGAATGAATTGGTTATATGATTTTCATGACTTAATATGATCTTTATGCCTTCATATCATGCTTGAGCATTGCCGTGCGTCATATATGGTTCATCAAGGGTCTTGAGTCTCACGAACACGTCTTGTGGTCTTTTGTACAGTTTGTCTCCAGGGTGGAGAGCTTTTGATCGTTCAGGCACTTGGTGCTCGATCCTTGTTTCATCACGGTTCAGGTGAGGGTGGTTTTCGTTTTAGCTATGTAACAAACCCTACACCCCTTATGTGAAAAGCTTTGGCCAAAAACCCTTATAATTATATATATATAGTTTTCAAATGAAGTTATCGAGTAAATTCTTCTGAATTATACGTATGAGCGTATATAAGCTTAAAAATGGTCTTGTAATGAGGCTATGCTCCAAACCGTGTGCCTTCATGCTAGCTATGGATTAGGATGACACGGAGAGGTACGTATATAGCATATGCCGAATTACACGGTACGGTATGATTTCTTATAGTATGTATCATATGTATGTACTGATATGTTTTGGCGAGATTATGCTAAGCTGTTATGTTCACGGCCCCCGGGACTTAGTATATGTGGCTAACCGAGGAAGCAAGGGCTGACGGGGATCCCATATACTAGTCCCACTATTAAACAGCGGTACTGGACCTCGTCAGGAGATTGGCGGGGAAAGGGAGCTGAGTGCCATCTGGGGAGTCATGTAACCCCTTTTGGTCAAAGACAGAGGTGGTCGGGTCTTGCAAACCCACCACCAACCCGGAGGAAGAAGGTTGGTTATGATATGATTATGCACCGTGCGGGAATGCCGGGATCCGGATCGCCCAAACGAATACGTTTATGATATGAATTATGGTCTGTGTGTATTATGACGTATTGCATGATCACCTATTTAAACTATATTATGGATATTTATCGTACACGGTCGGAGTTTGGATGGAGGTTGTGCACGCTCACTCGCCGAGCCTTATATTTATGTATGATCTATGAAAGTAATAAATTTAATATGAATTAGTCGTAAAAGTCGAGCATTGTTTATCTATTTTCTCGCCCATTTCAGGAACTAAATTCAAATAAAACCTTGCTCGGGATTTACGACTTGCATGTGCATGTTTCTATATATATGTATCGCTCCTGCTCACTCAGTCTTCTAGAGACTGACCCCTCTCCCTCCCCACTCTTTTAGTGTGCAGGTTTGATCTTTGGAGTTTCGAGCTAGGCGGAGGTGTCTGGAGTCTTTAAGTGGGTCGAGTTAGATTAGGAGAGTCTCTCCACTCATTCATGTATTGGAGTTATGTATGACTCGTTTCAGTTATATTGAGAAATTGGATACCTATGTATTTATTAGGAAATTGGCTTATTGAGTTTTGCTATGATTTTTAAAAGAGGCCTGAAGTGCCCAATTATACTTATGATTCACTTGTTTGAATTGAGCATGTTGATGCATTATATTTTGTTGATTGATTTCATTGCAGGGTCTAGTTCCGCCTGGCTTAGGAAGGTTTTATGTTTGTCTCCCGTTCGCTAGGGTTTGATACGGGTGCGGATTTGCAATTTGGTTACTCGTGTTGAGCCTTAGTGCGGGGGATGTGGTGCCTCACGTGCGGGGTGCTACAAAACTCGACTAAATCCCGCTTAGCACTTAAACTGTAATACCTGAAAATGTGAGGTGTGAGTCTATGAAAGACTGAGTGAGGGGTTTAGTAATTATAAGCGCAATTACCATGCAAGCTATAATCTCGGGTAAGATTTTACAAAAGAAAACAATATAAGTTCAAGACTAAGATAGGACTCGCCCGAGATTACAACTAATCAATTCAGTACAATTTGGTTCAATCAATCAGTGGCCCGACGAGTGAGGGCAATTCTCCAACCTTTCTCCAACAGTGTACAATAATTTAGTTTTAAATAATGAAGTGATCACGCAATCAATTCCCGTGCACAATTAGCAATTTCAATAACTCCTTCTTCCTCCGGGTGATGGGAGATTGCAAGGCCCCGCCATCCAATCCGTTTGAGCATAGGGTTCATGATTCCCTATACCCGGAACTCCTTCCTCCACTAATCTCCTAGTGGATTCAGGGGTCATCCCAACAATGTGAAGGAAGTGCAGAGTTACCTGTCAGCCCGTGCTTTCCTGGTTGGCTCATACACTAACCGTCAGGCCCACAGTGAACAATATACTCGCCAAACAATCAATCAGTCAATCAGTACAATCAATCAATCAATCGGTACAATTCGGTAATTCAATTGGAAATCAATAAGGTTTTGGAAAATTATAGATATATTGATACGTTTTGGCAGAAAGATCACGTAGGGTTGTAAGGGTTCTATATATCTAGGAATTAAACCTCACCTTTATCGGCCAAAGGACAAGTGTATGTGAGACTCGACTCGTATGAACCATTTAAGACGAACGACATATTCATACAAAGTCAATCATGGAATTACAATCGATAAATATCATAAACATATTAAATTTATCAAGTAATGTAGCAAGGATTAAACAATCAATGTATAAATCAAAGTATGAAAATATTACATAAACCTTCCCTATAGAGCTTAAGCACGAAATCACATAACCCATATACTACGCATAAACTAGCACATTATATGACATATCAATGAAGCGTATATGCCGGAAACAAGCTAAGAAAACCATGAAAATAAAGTTTGAAATTCGAATTTTCATGCAGAAAATACAGGGGTCGCGGGCGCGACCTATTTTTTTCCCGAATTTTCCTCCAATTTTTTCAAATCTCGAAACTTGGCCAAAAAAGGGTCGCGGGTGCCACCAATTTTGTTCTATTTTTGGTCGCGGTCGCGACCTACTACACAGCAGCGACAAAATAGGGGAAAGCAGGGGATTTCGAACCAAAACACCGCAAACCAACAAACAAAGCAAATTCACTCCATAATAATTACTTAGTTACATCAAATACATGCTATACTTCTATTATACCTCATATAAACCATGAAATATGCATCAAATCATCAAGAATTTGTCTATAAAACCCCAGAATATCTCATGCTTTCCAACTTTCATATAATGCCAATTTTCATGTAAGATTCGAACTCTAATGATTCTAAGCATGTTTCTAACCATAATTGAATCAAGAAACATCACTTAATCATCAAACCCTATATCACCAAAGGTCCAAGAAATTCATACAACCTCATGTTATACCTTGAATTAAAGAAAGGAATGATGAAATGAAGAGATGGTGATGATGATCCAATTGTGCAAATTTCCTTTCTTGAATCAAGCTTTAATTTTTGATGAAATCTTCCTTCCCTTCTTGGTGTTTCTACCGTGTTCAAGTGTGTGAGTGTGTGTGTAATTCTTGTATGAAAATGGAATGAATTGGAAGAAAGGAAATGATATACTCTAAGTCTTGAAAGAATAGACATGAGTCATCAAAATTTGCACCTAAGTCCTTAAGTTATTTGAATTGATTCAATCAAGTATCATTCCATGGAATATGATCAAGTAACTCCAATTAATTTAATGCAAGTAAGTCCATAAATTTAAAAGGTGATCAAATAAGGTCACATAATAATAATTAGGCACGTTATCACTTAATTCACGTAAATTCCACGTAAATGATAATTCATATAAATGCATGAAGGTATAAGGCATATAATAGGATGAAAGTTATAACTAAATGAATGAAATAATTAAATTAAATCTCCCAACTCCAGAAGACCCGCTCGTGGCGTGCTTACCTGAACTTCCGAAAATTGGGGCGTTACAACTCTCCCCCCCTAACAGAATCTGGTCCCCAGATTCACTGATTGGAAATAAATAACTCCGGGTAGAACCTCTTCATTTTTTCTTCTCAAGTCATCTCTTCGGTTTTATCACTTCGCCACAACACCTTGACCATAGGAATACTCCGGTTTCTCAACTTTTGATATTTTCTGTCTAAAATTCTAACCGGCTTCTGAACAAACGACAAGTTCGGTTCCAATTCCACTTCTTCAACGGGGAGAATTTCAGTTTCATCCGGATAATACTTTCTTAGCTGAGATACATGGAAAACATTATGAATTCCGGTAAGATTAGGCGGTAGATCCAATCTATAAGCTACTTCCCCAATCCTCTCAAGAATTTTAAATTGGCCCAAATAATGAGGATTAAGCTTTCCGCCCTTTCCAATACGAGAAAACCCGTTCCGTGGAGATACCTTCAAGAAAACCCTGTCTCCCACTTCGAATTGAAGATCTCTCCGGCGAATATCGGCATAACTTTTCTGTCTATCTTGTGCAGCTTTCATCCGTTGTTGTATCTGTTGAACCTTATTGATCATAGCCCTCGCGGCTTTGGAAGGTTTCTCAATTTTCTCATCCTTCTTCATTCCTTCTTATTTTGTCCATTTCCACTCCTCTAAATCAAAGAATAACGGTGACCGACATTTTCGACCATAAAGCAATTCATAAGGAGCCATACCAATTGAAGATTGATAACTGTTGTTATATACGAACTCAATTAACGGAAGTTGATCATGCCAAGAATTTTGAAAATCTAAAGCACAAGCTCGGAGCAAATCTTCCAAATAACGAATAACCCTCTCGGACTGACCATCAGTCTGGGGATGAAATGCCGTACTAAACTGAAGTTTCGTGCCCAAAATCCCTTGCAGTTCTTGCCATAACTTAGAAGTAAAACGGGGATCTCTATCTGATACAATACTAACCGGAACTCCATGAAGTCGAACAATCTCTCTGTTATAAATCTCAGCCAATTTGCTAATCTTATAAGATATTCGGACCGGTAGAAAATGAGCAGACTTTGTTAATCGATCCACAATCACCCAAATCCCGTCATAACCACCTTTCACCTTTGGTAACCCGGATATAAAATCCATTGTCACCTGTTCCCACTTCCACTCGGGAATAGGTAACGGCTGTAAAAGTCCTCCCGGTTTTTGATGTTCAGCCTTAACTTTTTGACACGTCAAACAATGCTTTACAAACTCGGCCACATCTTTCTTTAATCCGTACCACCAACAATATTGCTTTAAATCTTTATACATTTTATTTCCTCCCGGATGTACCGAGTATGCTGACTTGTGAGCTTCTTCCAGCAATACCCTTTTTAATTCATTAGGTACTACCACTCGGTTCTAAAACGAAGAAAACCGGCTTCATCGAACCCGAATGGACTTCCCGGATCCTCTCTTACCTTAGCCACCAATCTCTGAACTTCCAGATCCTTATTTTGAGCCTCAAACAATCTAAGTTTCAACTCCGGTTGAATGGAAATGTTGAAAACCCGAGCTTTTATCACAATAGGCTCAATTCCACTACTTTCTTCAACTTCCAAATTTCTTATACCAACCTTCCTGCTTAAGGCATCGGCAACCATATTAATCTTCCCAGGATGATACTTGATAACACAATCATAATCTTCTAGTTTTTCCATCGATCGCCGTTGCCTCATGTTAAGATCCTTTTGTGTGAATAGATATTGGAGACTCTTATGATCCGTGAAAATCTCAAATGACACTCCATACAAGTAATGTCTCCATGTCCCAAATGCAAATATCACCGTTGCCAGCTCAAGATCATGTGTAAGGTAGTTCTTTTCATGCTCTTTCAACTTTCGAGAAGCATAGGTAATCACTTTCCCCTTCTGAGTTAAAACACATCCCAAACCTTCTTTTGACGCGTCTGTATAAACAATATAACCTTCTGAACCCTCCGGGAGAGTTAAAATCGGAGCTGAAACCAACTTATCCTTCAAGATATTGAAACTCTTTTCACATTCTTCATCCCACGCATACTTAACCTCCTTCTTTGTTAACCGGGTTAAAGGAGCAGCTATCTTAGAGAAACCTTGCACGAACCTCCTATAATATCCCGCCAAACCCATGAAACTTCTAATCTCGGATGTATTCTTTGGCTTCTTCCACTTCAACACCGCTTTAATTTTCGAGGGATCGACTTCCAATCCATGACCCGAAATAATATGACCCAAGAAAGAAACCCGATCGATCCAAAATTCGCATTTACTAAACTTCACGAATAACTGATGTTCCTTCAAAGTTTTCAACACTAACTTGAGATGTTTTGCATGTTCCTCGATCGACTTGGAGAAAACCAAAATATCATCAATGAAAATTACAACAAATATATCAAGAAAAGGTCGGAAAATTCTATGCATCATGTCCATAAAAGCGGCAGGAGGATTTGTCAAACCAAAAGGCATAACCACAAATTCATAGTGCCCATATCTCGTGTTGAAGCCCGTTTTCGGGATATCCTTAGCTCGGATCCGTAGTTGATAATATCCTTGTCGTAGATCAAGTTTCGAATACACTTTGGATCCCTGGAGTATATCAAACAACTCCTCAATATGTGGAAGAGGATATGTATTCTTGATAGTCATCCGATTTAATTCCCGATAATCAATACACATCCTTAACGTACCGTCTTTCTTTTTCACAAACAATACCGGTGCTCCCCACGGTGATGAGCTCGATCTAATATACCCATCCTCCATTAAAGCATCAAGCTGGACCTTCAATTCTTTCAATTCGGTCGGAGCCATCCGGTATGGAGTCTTAGAATATGGTTCTGCATTTGGATATAAATCAATCACAAATTCTATTTCTCTATCCCGCGGCAACGAATCCAATTTCTCCGGAAACACTTCGGAAAACTCTTTAACCACTTCTATTTCTTCTAATTTTATCTGATCCTTGGGTTGATTAATAATATAGGCTATGAATCCCGTAGCCCCATCAAGGACCAATCTCTGAGCTTTGGAGAAAGATAATAAATGTACCGTTTTAGAACTCCAGCCCGTAATAACTTCTGAGCCCAACTGAACTTTCTTGACCCAGCAATCCACGGTAGCACAGTGTCTGAATAACCAATCCATTCCCAAGTTAGAACCATAACGAGACATCGGCAATTCAATAAAATCCGTCGAGAAAACCTGACCCTCAATACTCACCGACACCTCTCTAAAAACCTGATTAGTTTCTATACTACCACCAAAAGGAGTACTAACAACATAGTATGCCGAAGATAAAGTAACACACAAAGGCAATTTCATAGATATATCACGAGAAATAAAGGAGTGAGTAGCTCCCGGATCAAATAAAGTATGTATGTTTATGCCATGAATGGAAATGGTACCTTCAACGACCGCTGCAGGATCCACGTCTGCATCCACTTCCTCTCCTTCTAGAGCATATGCATGGACTCTAATCAATGGCCTCTGACCCCCGACAGGCTGGTCCCGACGTTCCGGACAAGTATCCACCCTGTGATCGGCACTCCCACATATCAAGCATAACCCGAGGTGTCTCCTGCAGTGGTCATAATGGTGGGTAGGTTGCCCGTAGAAAGAACACTTGGGTTTCTCGGGTGGTGGTGGCAAAGTAGGAAGCTGAGGTGCCTTTTGGACCGGTCCTTGTTGTTTAAACTTCTTTACCGGACCCTTAGGAGGTGGAGGAGTTGTATCGTAAGTAATTGGCCTCTTGCCCGGGTTATAACCTGCTCTCGATCCCGATCCTGAACCCTGTCCTTACCGATAGGTAGATCTCCGTGCATTAACCGAATCTTCCACCTTTAAAGCCTTTGAAGTAGCTTTCTTCCAAGTGCTAGTGTTGACGGCTTCAATTGCTGTTTGAATATCCGGTCTCAATCCTTGTACAAATTGCATAGCCTTGTGAAAGTCGTCACTTGCAATGTTAGGTGCATACTTAGACAACCTCTCAAACTCGGCTACATACTCCGCAACTGACCTTCCTTCTTATTTAAGTTCCGTGAATTCCTTAAGTCTTCAAGTACGAGAAGATGGATGAATAAATTTATTCTTGAACTCCCTTACAAAGACTTCCCACGTGACCTCCTCTCCGGCGGTATCTAAAATAATTTTAGTACTTTCCCACCAAAAATAAGCTTCCCCTTGAATTAGAGTAAGTGTGCACCGAGCCTTCTCTCTAGATTCACAAGGGATAAAATTCTTTCAACTTCTTTAAGCCATTGCTCGACTTGCATATCATTTCCTTTGAAAAACCTCGGTGGATGTTGATTCTGAAATTCCTCGAAGAATAGATGAAATTGGTGCCGGTTGTGGTGGAGGAACTGGTGGTGCTGGAGGCACATAATCTCTCAATCTCTGATCTATTAACTGAATCATAGAATTCAAGAAATCCTACGGTTGAGCTTGAGGGGGTGGAGGTGGAGGAGAATGATCCTGACGATGGTGCCTAAGACCCGGAGAATGCTCCCTACGAGGCGACCACGTGGCATCCTGAAATTTCAAACACATTACATGCATGTTTGATTAACAAGTGCAAATGAGTGGAATAAAGCTTATAATACGTATAAATCACATAATTCAAATAATTCAAGTAGGTTCAAATAAAATACAAGACTCGCAGTTAATCAAATAATCCTATGCCGTACGACTTAGACTCACAAGACACGATACGAGAACCTCGATTTTGCAACCGGGCTCTGATACCACCTTAGGATGTAGCACCTGGAACGCTAGGTAGCCACATCCCCCCGCACTATAGTTCAATCCACATATGGAATGGACGATCCATACATGAATCAAGCCTATAGCGAATGGGAGACAATAAAAAAAAACAACTCACTAGCTAGGCGGGACTAACCCTCAAATGAATACAAACATGCATAACAATAAAGCGGAAGCAAAATAATATACGTTCACTTCATTACCCGTTTCGCTTCTAGAACAATATTTCCATAATTTACAACCCAAACTAGTCAAGTATAAGTCGGAATATACATAGATACCAAAACCAATTCATAAGAGTAGAAATCTATCAATGAGGTACATGAAATATGAGAGTGATAAACGCTAGACCCAAAAGAAGCAAAACTCGACTAAATCCCGCCTAGCACTTGAACTGTAATACCTGAAAATGTGAGGTGTCAGTCTATGAAACACTGAGTGAGGGGTTTAATAATTATAAGCGCAATTACCATGCAAGCTATAATCTCGGGTAAGATTTTACAAAAGAAGACAAAATAAGTTCAAGACTAAGATAGGACTCGCCCGAGATTACAACTAATCAATTTACAATTTAATCAATTCAGTACAATTTGGTTCAATCAATCAGTGGCCTGATGAGTGAGGGCAATTCTCCAACCTTTCTTCGACAATGTACAATAATTCAGTTTTAAATAATGAAGTGATCACGCAATCAATTCCCGTGCACAATTAGCAATTTCAATAACTCCTTCTTCCTCCGGGTGATGGGAGATTGCAAGGCCCCGCCATCCAATCCGTTTGAGCATAGGGTTCATGATTCCCTATACCCGGAACTCCTTCCTCCACTAATCTCCTAGTGGATTCAGGGGTCATCCCAACAATGTGAGGGAAGTGCATAGTTACCCGTCAGCCCGTGCTTTCCTGGTTGGCTCATACACTAACCGTCAAGCCCACAGTGAACAATATACTCGCCAAACAATCAATCAGTCAATCGGTACAATCAATCAATCAATCGGTACATTCAATAATTCAATTGGAAATCAATAAGGTTTTGGAAAATTATAGATATATTGATACATTTTGGCCAAAAGATCACATAGGGTTGTAAGGGTTCTATATATCTTGGAATTAAACCTCACCTTTACCGGCAAAAAGTAGAGAGAAAACACTCTACGGAGTGTGCTCCTCGTCTCCGGGAACATGATCTGTGTAACAGGACAAGTGTACGTGATACTCGACTCATATGAACCATTTTAGACGACGGCATATTCATACAAAGTCAATCATGCAATTACAATCGATAAATATCATAAACATATTCAATTTATCAAGTAATGTTGCAAGGATTAAGCAATCAATGTATAAAGCAAAGTATGAAAATATTACATAAACCTCCCCTATAAAGCTTAAGCATGAAATCACATAACCCATATGCTACGCATAAACTAGCACATTATATGACATATCAATGAAGCGTATATGCCGGAAACAAGCCAAGAAAACCATGAAAATAAAGTTTGAAATTCGAATTTTCATGCAAAAAATGGAGGGGTCGCGGGCGCGACCTATTTTTTTTTTCGAATTTTCCTCCAATTTTTTCAAATCTCGAAACTTGGCCAAAAATGGGTCGTGGGCGTGACCAATTTTGTTCTATTTTTGGTCGCGGTCGTGACCTGCTACGCAGTAGCAGCAAAACAGGGGAAAACAGGGGATTTCGAACCAAAACACCGCAAACCAACAACCAAAGCAAATTCACTCCATAATAATTACTTAGTTACATCAAATACATGCTATACTTCTATTATACCTCATATAAACCATGAAATATGCATCAAATCATCAAGAATTTATCTATAAACCCCCATAATATCTCATGCTTTCCAACTTTCATATAATACCAATTTTCATGAAAGATTCCAACTCTAATGATCCTAAGCATGCTTCTTGTAACGCCCCGTATTTTCAATTATTCAGGTACGCGCGCCACACGTGTGAGTTTGAGAGTTGAACTTGTTAAGCATTCTTAATTGAAATGTGTGACTAAGTGGATTATGTGATAATTGCCTAATTACTTATGAGATCATTTTAATTTCAATTCCATTTCTTAACATATGCATTTATTCATGAAGCATGCACTTATATATATATATATATATATATATATATATATATATGTGCATAAATCTTTACTACACTAATACACTCACATGCATTATATATGAGTATAATAATAAGCACTAAGTTAATTATATACATATAATATTTATGATATCTCTACTTTATAACTTTATACATATATATTATATATCTATACATTGTATTATATATGCAAGACACACATATTACGCCTGGCAAATCTCTAACACACACACTACACTCTCATCTTCATCTTCATCATATTTGATTCCAAGCATGAAGGAGAAGAAAGGGAGGAAATATTCAAGAAGCATAAGCATCATCAAGAGCATCATCGTCATCTCATCATTTCCATTTCATCCTTTTCTTCCAAGATTGGTTCATGTGTTGGTAAATATATATAGGTGTGTGTATGTATGAGGGTTTATTAGAGATTTGGATTTTGGACTTTAATCTTGATGATCAAGCTTGACTTCTTGAGCAATATATGTGAATTCATGAATTCCTAGCCTTATTTCCTTGTTATTTGGATAATTGATACATATATTAATTTTGGAGGAGTATATGTGATTGTTTGGATTGATCCTTGCCTCAAACTTGTGTTTTATGTGTTGTAATTGAAGTATAAGATGTATATTGGTGTTATATGATAGTTTTGAGGTGTTTTATTGTTGTGATTTGGTGTTGGTGTGGATTGGGAGCCATATCTTGAGCCTTGCCCTATTTTTCCCTCGTATTCAGCTGCTAGAGAACATCCACTGGCGTGGATTTTGACCCACGGCCATGGATTTGAGTCCAGAAAACTTGGTTTTTCGGCATAGGAATCCACGGGCGTGGATTTTTGTCCATGGCCGTGGATCCGCCCCTGTTTTCTGTCCGAGTTTGTTTTGCTTCGTTCTCCCTCATACGAACTCCGATTGACCTGATTTTTCAACCGAAAAAACCTCTTGAAGCCTAGAACAACAAGTGGAATAATCTCAATATCGTTTTCCATTTGTGAGTTATAATCAATCTTTTTTGGTGTCGCCACTTCACCGACAATATGCATTCCTTCAACTTCGGACCTACGTCATTTACTCCTCGTTTTGAACTAGAATACGAGCCATATATCATTTTAAGGTCTATGTGTCTAGTTTCAGTTCTAAAAAGAAAAACTCAGTTCCAACTTCTACAACTCAAGATATTTCCATTTTCCTACAACTTGTACATTTCCGAAAATTGTCAACTTTTGCCGAACTTCGCCAAAACCCCTCTTATTGCATTCCTTTCACTTCCTTGGCTCCCGTATGTGACTTATAGGAATTATATGCTTACTTAATTGATAATTATGCTCCTATTTGACACTCCTTGGGCCTTACTTGCTTAAGTTTGATTATTTGAATCCGTGCTTGATATACGAATTGAATTTGTTTGAGTAATTGAGCATGTGAACACGATCACACCATTCCATGACATTCTTATGCTTTATTTCCTATTGAATTATGTTATGACGTGATATACCACTTCATAAACATTGTCGTGCGTCCTATTTGGTATCATATTGAGTCTCCTCTCATGAGTACACATTGTTACTTTCTCTTGTGCAGTTCATCTCTAGGGTGGAGACTTCCGAATTGAATAGGAACCCATATCAATCATGTTTCTTATCTCGGGTTATTCCAGGTGAGGGTGTTTTCATTCTAGTTATGTATTAAATCCCTACCACCTTTATGTGATATGTTTTGGCCAAAAACCATTAATGGAATTTTATTGTTGGCATGATTGCTTCCGCATTACACTCGTACTGTTTTTGGTTGTTTGGTACAAGGGTAGATTCCGCCTAGCTAGGAAAGTTTTTATTTTGTCACCCATTCGCTATGAGTCCGGTTCATGCTGGATCATCTATTTCACGTGTGGACTAGACTAGTAGTGCGGGGGATGTGGTGCCTATCATCACGGGTGCTACTATTCTAACCATAATTGAATCAAGAAACATCACTTAATCATCAAACCCTATATCACCAAAAATCTAAGAAATTCATACAACCTCATGTTATACCTTGAATTAAAGAAAGGAAGGATGAAATGAAGAGATGGTGATGATGATCCAATTATGAAAATTTCCTCTCTTGAATCAAGCTTAAATTTTTGATGAAATCTTCTTTCCCTTCTTGTGTTTCTACCGTGTTCAAGTGTGTGAGTGTGTATGCAATTCTTGTATGAAAATGGAATGAACTGGAATGAAATGGAAGAAAGGAAATGATATACTCTTAGTTTTGAAAGAATAGACATGAGTCATCAAAATTTACCCCCAAGTCCTTAAGTTATTGGAATTCATTCAATCAAGTATCATTCCATGGAATATGATCAAGTAACTCCAATTCATTTAATGCAAGTAAGTCCATAAATTTAAAAGGTGATCAAATAAGGTCACATAATAATAATTAGGCACGTTATCACTTAATTCACATAAATTCCACGTAAATGATAATTCATATAAATGCATGAAGGTATAAGGAATATAATAGGATGAAAGTTATAACTAAACGAATGAAATAATTAAATTAAACCTCCCAACTCCCGAAGACCCGCTCGTGGCGTGCTTACCTGAACTTCTGGAGATTGGGGCATTACACTGCCGTTAAATGTAAAATGAAGAATTTTTCTTTTAATATTAAATTTAATCATATGTATCCGTCGATAATTGTATTAAGCATTGTCAGATATACACTTCTGTGTTTTAATTATAATGTATTGTAGCACCCTATACGTAGAGATGCCACACCCCCCGCACCATAGCTCAGTCCACATACAAAATGGATAATCCGTACATGAACCAAAATTATAGCGAACGGGTGACAAAACAAAAGAAACCACTAGCTAGGCGGGATTAACCCTCAAATACACACCAACGTGCATAAGCCATAAAATGGTAACACACTATTCATGCATCTCATTATCATCAAGTTTACTTACATCATATACATATGTACCAAATCTCAAAATGAAACAAGAACATTACATGTGCCAATATGAAAGTGGAATGCTAGACTCAAGATAAAATATATGACTCGACTCACATCCCGCCTAGCACGTACCCTGCAAGACCTGAAAAGTGAGGTGTCAGTCTACAAAAGACTTAGTGAGGGGATATAAATAAATATTAGTGCACGTATCATGCAAGTTATAGCCTCGGGTAAGGTTTTATAAAAGGAATAATATAAGTTTAAGAATAGGATTAGCTCTCGCCCGAGATTACAACTAAATAACTTTAACATTTCAATCATTATTAATTCAATCCGTGGCCCGGCGAGTGAGTGCAATTCTCCAACCTTTACACCAACAACGAACAATTAATATTTAGGTTTCAATTCACTGGTTATCATGCAAGTTGTTACAGTGCACAATGATCAGTTTCATAAACCCATTTTCCTTCGGTTGATAGTAGGATTGCAAGGCCCCACCATCCAATCTCGTTGGGCATAGGGTTCATGAGTCCCTATGCCCGGAACTCCTTCCTCCACTAATCTCCTAGTGGATTCAGGGGTCATCCCAAAATTAGTGAGGATAGTGCAAGAGTTACCCGTCAGCCCATGCTTTCCCGGTTGGCTCAATACACTACCCTCGGGCCCACAGTGAACATGCTTACTCGCCCAATCAATCAATCCGTTCCATGAAATCAGTTGAAAATCATTAAGGTTTGGAAAACTATAGATATATAGATACATTTTGGTTGAAAACATCACATAATGTTGTAGGGGTTCTATATATCTAGAATTAAACCTCACCTTTACCGACAAAATGCAACAAGGATACAGCAATGGAGCTTGGTCCTCATCAACGGGATGATGATCTGTGCAACAAGGACAAGTGTACGTGAGACACGACGCGTCTGAACCATTTACAACGCACGGCAAAGTCATGATCAATATGTAATGGAATAACAATCATAGAATGTCATGTAGGAGCATAGTTATCCATAAAAAAAGTTTATATATCATATAAGTCACATACGGGAGCCAAGAAAGTGAAAGGAATGCAATAAGAGAGGTTTTGGCAAAGTTTGGCAAAAGTCGGCAATTTTCGAAAATGTGCATGCTGAGGGAAAACTTAAATATCTTAAATTGTAGAAGTGGGAATTAAGTTTTGTTTATTGAAAATGAAAATATACAAGTAGACCTTTAAAATGGTATATGGCTCGTTTTCTAGTTCAAAGCGAGATAAAAATGGCGTAAGCTTGAAGTTAGGTGAATGCAGATTGTCGGTGAAATGGGGACACCAAATTGAATTGATTATATCTCACAAATGATAAAATATATTAAGATAATTCCAATTGGAGTTTTTTCTAGACTTCAATAGGTTTTTGTGGGTTAAAAAATCAGGTCAATCGGAGTTCTTATCAGGGAGAAACGGCCGTGTGAAAAATGTACTGGAAGTAGACACAGGCGTGTGAGAATTCTCGGGTGAGGCAGTAGGTTCCCACACAGACGTGTGGTAAATGAACTGGGACGCCACGCGGGCTTTTTAGAAGCATTCAGGACGAAAAATAGGGGATATGCACAGAAATTACTCCCAAGCCATCCCAACACCAAATCAAGGCAAGAAATCAACTCAAAACTAGCATATATATCAATTAGGCACCATTTAATCCATGGAAACATATATAGATTATCGAAAATTGATCAACCAAACCCTATATAATATCATGTCTTCCAACTCTGATATTATGCAAGATTTCATGCAAGTTTCTAACTTCAATGATGCTAAGCATGCTTCTAAACACATATAACCAAAGAATCACATCATAATCAACAAACCCCACTCTATAACCAACTCAAGAGATTCATCACATACTCATATATATACCTTGAAATGGAAGATAAAAGGGATGAAATGATGAGATGAGGAAGATGCTCCAAAATATGCAATTTCCTCCTTGAATCTAGCTTGAAAAATGATCAAATCCCTCCTTTTTTCTTTGGTGCTTTAAACCGTAAAGAGTGTGTCTGAGTGTGTGTAATCTTTGATGAATATGATGAATGAATGTAAGAGATGAATGACATTAGATATTTATCAAAGTCTTGCCAATATATGCATGAATCATCACTTTTTGCAATGAAGTCATTGAAATATTTGGATGCATGCAAACAAGTTTCATTCCATGGAAAATGATCAAATAACTCCAATTCATTTCATGAAATCAAGTCCACGTTTTTTATAAATGTTCAAGTAAGGTCATATACGAACAATTAGTCACATTATCAATTAATTCATATAAATCTCACATTAACAATAATTTCATATAATTGCATGAATATATATTACATATAATGTTATGAAGATTAATATAATAACACATAACAAATGAATGGAAAAAAGAAAAGAAACCACTAGCTAGGCGGGATTAACCCTCAAATACACACCAACAAGCATAAGCCATAAAACGGTAACACACTACTCATGCATCTCATTATCATCAAGTTTACTTACATCATATACATATGTACGAAATCTCAAAATGAAACAAGAACAGTACATGTGGCAATATGAAAGCGGAATACAAGACTCAAGACAAAAGATATGACTCGACTCACATCCCACATAGCACGCACCCTACAAGACCTAAAAAGTGATGTGTCAGTCTACAAAAGACTGAGTGAGGGGGTGTAAATAAATATTAGCGCACGTATCATGCAAGTTATAGCCTCGGGTAAGGTTTTATAAAAGGAATAATATAAGTTTAAGAATAGGATTAGCTTTCTCCCAAGATTACAACTAAATCAATTTAACATTTCAATCATTATCAACTCAATTCGTGGCCCGACGAGTTAGGGCAATTCTCCAACCTTTACACCAACAGTGAACATTCAATATTTAGGTTTCAATTCAATAGTTATCATGCAAGTTTTTACAGTGCACAATTAGCAGTTACATGAATCCGTTTTCCTTCGGTTGATGGTGGGATTGCAAGGTCCCACCACCCAATCTCGTTGGGCATGGGGTTCATGAGTCACTATGCCCGGAACTCCTTCCTCCACTAATCTCCTAGTGGATTCAGGGGTCATCCCAAAATTAGTGAGGATAGTGCAAGAGTTACCCGTCAGCCCTTGCTTTCCCGGTTGGCTCAATACACTACCCTCGGGCCTACAATGAACATGCTTACTCACCCAATCAATCAATCAATCAATCCGTTCCATGAAATCAGTTGAAAATTATTAAGGTTTGGAAAACTATAGATATATAGATACATTTTGGTCGAAAACATCACATAATGTTGTAGGGGTTTTATATATCTAGAATTAAACCTCACCTTTACCGACAAAATACAACATGGATACAGCTATGGAGCTTGCTCCTCATCAGTGGGAAGATGATCTGTGCAACAAGGACAAGTGTACGTGAGACTCGACACATATGAACCATTTACGACGCACGGTAAAGTCATGATCAATATGTCATGCAATAACAATCAACGAATGTCAAGTAGGAGCATAATTATCAATAAAACAAGTATATATATCATATAAGTCAGATACGGGAGCCAAGGAAGTCAAAGGAATGCAATAAGAGAGGTTTTGGCAAAGTTTGGCAAAAGTCGACAATTTTTGAAAATGAGCATGCTGAGGGAAAACTGGATTACCTTAAATTCTAGAAGTCGGAATTGATTTTTGTTTATTGGAAATGAAACTATACAAGTAGACCTTTAACATGATATATGGTTCATTTTCTAGTTCAAAGCGTGCTGAAAATGGCGTAAGCTTGAAGTTGGGTGAATGCAGATTGTCGGTGAAATGGTGACACTAAAAAGAATTGATTATATCTCACAAATGAGAAAATATATTGAGATGATTCCAATTGGAGGTTGTTTTATACTTCAATTGGTTTCCGTGCATTTAAAAATCAGGTCAATCGGAGTTCGTATGAGGGAGAAACAGCCGTGTGAAAAATGTACTCGAAGCAGACACGGGCTTGTGAAAATCTCGGGTGAGGCAGTAGCTTCCCACACCGGCGTATGGTAAATAAACTGGGACGCCACACGTGCGTTTCGAAGCATCCTGGGTCAAAAACAGGGGATATGCACAAAAATTGCTCCCAAGCTATCCCAACACCAAATGAAGGCAAGAAATCAACTCAAAACTAGCATATAACATGTATATGATCATATATATCAATTGGGCACCATTTAATCCATGGAAAAATGTATTGATCATCCAGAATTCATCAACCAAACCCTATATAATATTATGCCTTCCAACTCTCATAATATACAAGATTTCATGCAAGTTTCTAACTTCAATGATGCTAAGCATGCTTCTAAACACATATAACCAAGGAATCACATCATAATCAACAAACCCTACTCTATAACCAACTCAAGAGATCATCACATACTCATATATATACCTTGAAATGGAAGATAAAAGGGATGAAATGATGAGATGAGGAAGATGCTCGAAAATATGCAATTTCCTACTTGAATCTAGCTTGAAAAATGATAAAATCCCTCCTTCCTTCTTTGGTGTTTTAAATCGTAAAGAGTGTGTGTGAGTGTGTGTAATCTTTGATGAATATGATGAATGAATGATATTAGATATTTATCAAAGTCTTTCACATATATGCATGAATCATCACTTTTTGCAATGAAGTCCTTGAAATATTTGGATGCATGCAAACAAGTTTCATTCCATGGAAAAGGATCAAATAACCCCAATTCATTTCATGCAATCAAGTCCACATTTTTGAGAAATGATCAAGTAAGGTCATATATGGACAATTAGTCACATTATCAATTAATTCATTTAAATCTCACATTAACAATAATTTCATATAATTGCATGAATATACATTGCATATAATGTTATGAAATTTAATATAATAACACATAAACTAACCCTAAAATACACACCAACGTGCATAAGCAATAAAACGGTAACACACTATTCATGCATCTCATTATCATCAAGTTTACTTACATCATATACATATGTACGAAATCTCAAAATGAAACAAGAACAGTACATGTGCCAATATGAAAATGGAATGCAAGACTGAAGATAAAAGATATGACTGGACTCACATCCCGCCTAGCACGCACCCTGCATGACCTGAAAAGTGAGGTGTCAGTCTACAAAAGACTGAGTGAGGGGGTATAAATAAATATTAGCGCACCTATCATGCAAGTTATAGCCTCGGGTAAGGTTTTATAAAAGGAACAATATAAGTTTAAGAATAGGATTAGCTCTCGCCCGAGATTACAACTAAATCAATTTAACATTTCAATCATTATCAATTCAATCCGTGGCCCGACGAGTGAGGGTAATTCTCCAACCTTTACACCAACAGTGATCAATCAATATTTAGGTTTCATTTCAATGGTCATCATGCAAGTTGTTACAGTGCACAATTAGCAGTTTCATGAATCCTTTTTCCTCCGGTTGATGGTGGGATTACAAGGCCCCACCACCCAATCTCGTTGGGCATAGGGTTCATGAGTCCCTATGCCCGGAACTCCTTCCTCCACTAATCTCCTAGTGGATTCAGGGGTCATCCCAAAATTAGTGAGGATAGTGCAAGAGTTACCCGTCAGCCCTTGCTTTCCCGATTGGCTCAATACATTACCCTCAGGCCCACAGTGAACATGCTTACTCGCCCAATCAATCAATCCATCAATCCGTCCATGAAATCAGTTGAAAATCATTAAGGTTTGGAAAACTATAGAAATATATATACATTTTGGTCGAAAACATCACATAATGTTGTAGGGGTTCTATATATCTAGAATTAAACCTCACCTTTACCGACAATGTAACGCCCCGTATCTTTGATTCAGGTATGCATGCGAGACGTGTGAGTTGAGTGTTGGAAATAGTAAGCATGCTTTAAGAATTATGTGTTTATTTGAATTATGTAGATTAATTACCTAATTGTTTATTTTAATTGTATTTCCATTCCATTTCATTTCATATTCAACATATGCATAATTCATACATTCATTTCATAACATATTTTATATATATACACTTATAGATATATATATATACTTAAACTAATTTCTTAAGAATAACATTTTCATTCACTTCATGCAATATTCATGAAATATACAATTTCATATGTAATATATATATGCATACATGCATTATATATATATATATATATATATATATATATAAGCACTAAGAGAATTATATACATATTATATACATAATATCTCTACTTTATTACCTTTATACATACATATTATATATCTATAATTATATTACATTACATACTATATACATTATATCTTATATGCAAGAACACACACAAACACACACAAAATCTCTACAACACCATTTACACACACTCCCATCACACACACTTTGATCATCAAGCAAGAAGAGGAAGCTAGGAAGGATCTTTTATCAAGAATCATAAGCAACATCAAGAGCATCATCTTCATCATTATCATCTCACCATTTCTTCTCTTCTATTACAACGTTTGTTAATTCATAATTGTTATATGAGATGAATAGATAGGGTTGGATGATTTAGTTGGTTTTCTTGACCTTTGAGAATGAATATGAGATCATGTGGGTATGTATTTTGAATTTATAACTCTTGGTTATTTGATCTCATGACAACTTGGAGGGTTTATATGATTGCTTGGATGAATTTAATTGCCCAAACTTGTGTTTTATGAGTTGTTGATGAAGTATGAGATGTATATTGGTGTTATAGGTTAGTCTTGGGGTGTTTTATTGTTGTTGTTTGGTGTTGGATGCATATGGGAGCTATTTTCCGAGCCATACCCTGTTTTTCCCCTGTTTTTTCGCCCAGAGACATGCCAAACGCCCGTTTGGCCCCTTAGTTCATTTTCCAAACGCCCGTGTGAGATGCTACTACATTGACAGACAGTTTCCAAACGCCCATTTCTATTTTTAGTTCATTTTGCAAACGCCTGATTACCCCTCAAACGAACTCCGATTGACCTGATTTTTGAACCGTTGGAAACCTCTTGAAGTATATAACAACTTCCAATTAGAATCATCTCAATATCATTCCTATATTGTGAGATATGATCAATTATTTTTGGTGTCGCCATTTTTCCAGAAATCTGCGTTAACCCAACTTCGGACCTACGCCATTTTGACTCCGCTTTGAACTAGAATTCGAATCATATATGCTTGGAAAGATCTATTTGTCTAAATTCATATCCAACAAACAAAACTCCATTCCAAGGTTTAGAACTCAAGATATTCCTAATTTTCCACAGCTTGCGCGTTTCCAAAAATTGTTAACTTTTGCCAAACTTCGCCAAAACACCTCTTCTTGCATTTCTTTCACTCCCTTGGCTCTCATATGTGATTATTTGAAGTATTATTTGTGAATGAGCATTCTCATGACTTATAATTATCATCATCCCATATCATAAGCATGCCGTTCGTCGATTATTTGGTTCATTCGTCTAGAGTCTTATGTACACTCGTGTTTCTTGCACAGAGCTCGATCCGGTCGAGGAGCAGGGTCCATAGGCTTCTTGTATCCTTTCTTTTTTGGTCAAGGTGAGGTTTTACGTTGTTTATTTTTGAACCTTAATTCCTTGTGTGATCTTTTAAGCCAAAATGTATTAATATAGGTATACTTTTGAAAAGGATTTTGTTCCAAGGATTTTCAAAGGTTTTCATGAAAATGTTTTGGCGAGAATCACACACATGTTATTGGGGCCCGGGGAAATGTGTGAATGGAGACCGGTACGACATCGGGTCTCCAGATAAGCCATTGTATATAGTACCCTTTGAGAGTATCTCACGCGACCGTGTAGTGTGGGAGGTGGGATACTCTTGAGCCGGTGGTTAACCCATCGAAGGAGCGGGTAGGAGTGATGATCCCCCGTCTCGATATTGTCTCATGAGTTGGTTAGGGCCTTGCAAACCCTTCCATCACCCCGGAGGAAGAAGGATGAAAAATTATGTTTTCTCACTATATGATTATGAATATGATTATGATTATGATATGGCTATTTATGCATGAACGCCTAAGTTATGTTTTAAATCACACACTATGGGAGTAAGGTGGGAGAATTGCCCACTCGCCGGGCCACGTAAATTATGTTTCTTCGAGTAATAATTTGATATCCGTAATTCCGAGCATTGCCTTTCTTATACTACCCATTTGGGATTTTTCTAACACTTTACTCGGGATTATGGATTGCATGTGCATGTGATATACGTATTAAGCCCCTCACTCAGTCTTAGGACTGACACCCACGTTTTTAGACTTTTGCAGGTTGTGCTAGGCGGGGACTTGGGAGTCTTTTGTAATAGTTCCTTGAGTCCTAGCTTTTCTTACTTTTAGCATACATACTCGTGTTTTCTTATGAATTATTTTATCTTGGATTGTTAATGTAATTGTTATGTGGTAGCCTGGATGTTTTATGATTGTATAACCTAATTATATGTTAAGTATATTTATATGCTTCCGCTTTATATTATCGCATCGTTGGTTTTAATTGGTTAAGGGTTAGCCCCGCTTAGCTAGGTTTTGGCTTTTAATTGCCACCCATTCACCACGTGTTTGATTGTGTATGGAAATTAATTTCATGCATGGATTAGACACTTGGTGCGGGGGATATGACGTCTTCCGATGCGGGTGTTACAGACAAACTACAACAAGGATACAGCTATGGAGCTTGCTCCTCCTCAACGGGAAGATGATCTGTTCAACAAGGATAAGTGTACTTCAGACACGACGCGTATGAACCATTTACGACGCACGGTAAAGTCATGATCAATATGTCATGCAATAACAATCAAGGAATGTCAAGTAGGAGCATAATTATAAATAAAACAAGTATATATATCATATAAGTCACATATGGGAGCCAAGAAAGTGAAAGGAATGCAATAAGAGAGGTTTTGGCAAAAATTGGCAAAAGTCAGCAATTTTCGGAAATGCGGATGCTGAGGGAAAACTGGAATATCTTAAATTCTAGAAGTGGGAATTGAGTTTAGTTTATTGGAAATGACACTATACAAGTATACCTTTAAAATTATATATGGCTCGTTTTCTAGTTGAAAGCAAGATGAAAATGGCGCAAGCTTGAAGTTGGGCGAATGCAGATTGTCGGTGAAATGGCGACACCAAAAAGAATTTATTATATCTCACAAATGACAGAATATATTGGGATGATTCCAATTGGAGTTTGTTCTAGACTTCAAGAGGTTCCATGGGTTTAAAAATCAGGTCAATCGGAGTTCGTATGAGGAAGAAACGGCCGTGTGAAAAATGTACCGGAAGTAGACACAGGCGTGTGAAATCTCTCGGGTGAGGTAGTAGGTTCCCACACCGACGTGTGGTAAATGAACTGGGACGCCACACAGGCGTTTCAAAGCATTCTGGGCAAAAAAACAGGGGGAAAAAGGGGATATGCATGGAAACTGCTCCCAAGCCATCCCAACACCAAATCAAGGCAAGAAATCAACTCAAAACTAGCATATAACATGTATATGATCATATATATCAATTAGGCAACATTTAATACATGGAAACATGTATAGATTATCAAGAATTCATCAACCAAGCCTTATATAATATCATGTCTTCCAACTCTCTTATTATGCAAGATTTCATGCAAGTTTCTAACTTCAATGATGCTAACCATGCTTCTAAACACATATAACCAAGGAATCACATCATAATCAACAAAACTATACTCTATAACCAACTCAAGAGATTCATCACATATATATACCTTGAAATGGAAGATAAAATGGAAGAAATAATGAGATGATGAAGATGCTCCAAAATATGCAATTTCCTCCTTGAATCTAGCTTGAAAAATGATAAAATCCCTCCTTCCTTCTTTGATGTTTTAAACCGTAAAGAGTGTGTGTGAGTGTGTGTAATCTTTGATGAATATGATGAATGAATGTAAGAGATGAATTATATTAGATATTTATCAAAGTCTTCCACATATATGCATGAATCATCACTTTTTGGAATGAAGTCCTTGAAAGATTTGGATGCATGCAAACAAGTTTCATTCCATGGGAAATGATCAAATAACTCCAATTCATTTCATGCAATCAAGTCCACATTTTTAAGAAATGATCAAGTAAGGTCATATATGAACAATTAGCCACATTATCAATTAATTCATATAAATCTCACATTAACAATAATTTCATATAATTGCATAAATATACATTGCATATAATGTTATGAAGATTAATATAATAACACATAACACATGAATCGAAAAACCGGGGCGTTACATGTATGTACTTTAAGTAATAAATATATCATACTACTAAATAAATATGACATATTTTAATGATTTATATTGTAATGACAATCAAATATTCATACTAACTTGAATTACTTATTTAAGTATTTGTTATTTGTTAAAATATAAATATACTTAAATATGATTATTTGTATTAAATATAATAAATATTTTAATTAAATACTATATATCATTCTGTTTAATTAAATAATATATATTTTTCATTATATTATATAGTATTAATTAAATTGATAATAGAGCTCGTATATTATACAATATTAAATTCTATATAAACCCAGGCATGTATATATATATATATATATATATATATATATATATATATACATATATATAATACTAACGTATATCAACTTAAGTAAAAGTTTTTATGACATATAAAATAAAAAGATGAAAGTTTATATAATTAAATAATTATATTTAGTTGGTAGTTGAATAAAGAACTAATTTTATGTCAATATGAAGTATTCACTTATACATCTGTTGAATTATATTTGCATTTTGAGGAACTATTGTATTATTTAGCAATCGTAGTTGAATAATTTAATATAAAGAATTATTTTCTTAATATGAAACATTTATATTTGAATTTATAAAATTATATCTATATACTAAGGAATTATTGTGTTACGCAACCGTTAGATGTTAAATTAAGAAGTTTTCTTTTAATATAATAATTTTATATTTAAATTTGTAGAATTATATCTAAATATTAAGAAATTATTGTGTTATGCAACCGTTACATAATAAATGAAATTTTTTTCTCTTAATATTGAAGTATTTACATGTGAATTTAGAGCGTTATATATGTGAATTTTAAGGAATTATTGTGTTATGCACATCTTTTAATAATTTATAATGTATATTATACCTTATAATATATAAATAATACAAATTTTCTATCAAATAAAAATATTCAAGGCTTTCATATATGAAAGGTTATTTTATACAAATATGAATTCTATATAATCCCCGAACATATGATCATATAATTCCCGAACATATGCATTCTATTAAATTTTTAATCAACTATTTATAGCAACGAATTTTTCGTTGCTAAATTATAAGTATTCTATTATTTTTTAATTAAATATTTATAACAACGGATTTTTCGTTGCTAAATAATAAATATTTTCTTAATTTTTTTAATCATATGTTTATAGCAACGGATTTTCCGTTGCTAATCTTTTTTATATTTATTTCTTTTTTTTTTCTTCCTTATTGTAACGGATTTTCCGTTTCTAATATTTTTCATATTTATTTCTTTTTATTTCTTTTGTTTCTTCCATATAGCAACAAATTTTCCGTTGCTAAAATATTTACAAATATTATATTATTTTTTTTAGGTTTTTATTTTAATAGCAACGGAATTTTCGTTGCTATATATACCAATTTATTTATTTTTTGTATTATTTAATTTTAGCAACAAAAAATCCGTTGCTATTTGTTTTCATATATAGCAACGGATTTAGCAACGAAAATTCCGTTGCTAAAGCATTTTGCCACAAATTTTTTTTTTCGTTGCTATATCCGTTGCTAAATAGCAACGAATAATTTTTGTTGCTATATGACAGATTTCTAGTAGTGATCGGCCCCCACCTAAACACCGTAAGTAGACTCGATTGTTGTTTCCATGTTGATTTTTGACAATGTTGTGTAATTTTAATATGTTTTTCTTGGATATTGATGTTATAATATGTCATACTCGAAACTCTTAACCCTACTTGTTCCCTGTGAAGAAACCACGGTCCCCATCGTCATTTTTCTCCTTTATTATAATCTGTTGCACATGCTTTGATCGTTTTACTATGTGGGTGCATATTTTCTAGGGTTTTACGTACATTGCTTCATTGGGCTGATTTTTTTTAATATTATCAGATCCTAAGAGTTCTAATGTTATTGTTGTTATATATTTCAATGGTGAAGTAAGGCATGACAAAGACCCTTCATATTATCATGGAAGAGAGAAAAAAATAGATTGGGTAAATGCTGATACGCTATCACTTGATAAATTGACTGAGTTTACTAAAAATTTACCATACCTAAGACGGGGATAGATGCTATTACACCTTAGTTGATGGTGTTTGTAAGCTGTTGGAGTCCGATAATGAAGTGATATCCCATGCTAAGAAATGTGGGAGATTAAAAAGAGAGTTTCTAATTTTTATGCAACAGATTGTATATGTTGTTACTGCAAATGTAGATGAGGGTATTACCACTGATGTCCCAGTCTCAGAGAAAATTGAAGAAGAGAATGGAGAAGATTTCTACCAATCAGAAGTGTTTACTCAAGTAATTGAGGATGTTATAATAGGTTTAGGGATCGATAATCAAGACAACCATAAGTTCAGGGTTGAAATAGAGGATTGTGGTGATGATTTTGGGGTTGACAACTCTGTAGAAATGGGTGAATTGACTGAACAGGTTGCTAAAGACAATGATGATAGATGCACTTAAATAAGAATATTGTATGCAGTGATGAAGATTTCGATATACACCGTCTTCCTGGAGAAGATGAAGAGTTACCCTCAAACCTTATGTCCAATCGAGTTGATATGTTGAATCCAACTTTTAAAATACAAATATATATTATTATGTCCATAATAACAACACTTTTAAAATACAAATATATATTATTGAAAATAAATTGATTAACCTTTTTTAAAAGTATAAAATTTATTAGCTATTATATATAATAAATGTTATATGTATATATTATATTAGATATAACTCAAGTTTGAATTATGAAAAAAAATTTTTTTTTTTTTAATGCCGCAATTATGAAAATAATTAAAAGTGTGAAAACTTTGTTATGATACACCGATCACTTTATGAAAAAATCAATTGTATTGTGTTTTTACGCAAGAAAAAATTAGTGTAATGTATTTATTATATAGATAATGTATCATATATTATTAGAGAGATAAAAATATCATATCACGTTAGTAATTCTAATCAAAACCTAACTCTGTCCAATTAATATCACAAAAAACTCTAATTTTCAATACATATTATTTTAATAAAATGTTGTAAATTCGAATCTTAATTTCGAATATAAAAGACTTAATAGTTTTTTTTTATTTAACTGTTTATATTTTAACTTACCTATAATTTACCAAAATGATTAATTACTACATTCTCGACAGTGGATATTATAATCCCAAAATAGATTTTAGTTTTTTTTTTTTTTTTTTTTAAATAAGGGACCATATTAGTATCTGCACGTGAAGACTTTAGTTTGAGAAAAAATGGTGGGAGCAAATTGAAGGGAATACGAATAGTCGAAACAATTAAAAATATATTGAGACCTAGAAATTTTAGCCCCGGCTGATTAAAAATACTAGATCCGCCCCTGCCATCAACAACAACATCCGGAACACAAAGACAACACCAAGATTGAATTTATGTTTTTTGTTCGACTTTATCAAGTTTTCATTATCCTTCTCAAGCTTGTTGATTTTTTCAAGAATTCCGGGGATGATGATCTTGGACCTCTCGCTCATGGGTGAGTCGATCCAACAAAAATACCTACACATCTAAACATAAAAAATCGAACGAACTGAAACTAGGGCACAAGATGAGGAAAAATCAAATTAGGAAAAACCTGACCAGGGCAGCAAACAAAACGACGACCAAGATGTTTTGAAGTCCAGGATGTACGACTAATTGCCATCTTCCCACAATCGCATATCCCAACTCCACTGAAAGTCGATGCAGTTGAATAGCTTCTTCTTTTCCTTTTATTCTGTTTTTTGGTTCGTCGGTTTGATATTGGAAGATAAAAATTGTGTGAACTTAAGTCAAACATGTCATGTGATTAGCATGTGACCACATATAAAGAAAAAAAAAAGAATTTCTTATGTATATTTAGTTTGCATATATGGACATTAGCCATCCGACACACAAACATTAATCTGCTACATAGGATTTTTCCGTCAGCAAGTGCGAGTCACTTGTTCTTTTCTGCTTGAAAATTGAATTGAACTGAACGGAGTCCTTAAATTCAAAATTTTCTTTAATTATCGTCCTAAATTTGGGAATGCCACATTTAAAGTCCAAAATTGTAAATGAGGGGTAGTTAGTGTCCCAAAATTGTAATTTTCCATAATATGAGGTAGGGGCCTCACTAAAACCCTACGTCTCGTTACCGGTTTCAATGTATATCACTACCAGAAAACATTGAATTTGCAAACGAAAATTTGCAACCGAAAAAATTTGGTTGCAATTTGATGAATTTGGCAACCGAATTTGCAACAGAAAACCAAAATTTGTCCATTTGGCTTTACAACCGAATATTCGGTTACCAAATCGGTTGCAAATATTTTGCAACTGAATTTCGGTTGTAATATTAGTTGCCCAAAAAAAGTTGAATGGTCAACATTGTTTTTTTTATTTGCAACAGAAAATTAGGTTGCTAATTCGGTTGACAAAAGAATGAAAATAGTCAAATCTGGTCAAAATATTTGCAACAGAAAATTCGGTTGCAAAATTAGTTGTGCGAGAATTACAACCGAAATTTTAGCTTCAAAATCACTAAAAATAATTTCAAAAATACTTTCCAACCTAAATTTCGGTTGCAAAATTTCAAACTAAGTTTATCATTTTAAGGTTAAATTTTGCAACAAAATTCGGTTGCAAAATTTTCATACAACTGCTTTGCAACCGAATTTCAGTTGCAACAACTTTTTTTATTTATTATAATTTATAAAAATAAAATAAGTAATATCTTTTGAAAAAAATATGTTGCTATTCGATTGCTAAATCAGTTAAAAAAAATTCCTTTCTTTTATTAAATTTAATATATGCATAATAACATAATACTTATTAATTACTGTTCTCCTATAATTTATTTGATGATAATATATATATATATATATATATATATATATATATATATATATATATAATGTACTATATGTAATGTCTAAACTATTTCATTGTTGTATAAATTGGACCTAAATTTAAATCATAGTGTATTACAAGCTTTCAATCAAAATGGTAATATATAACATATATGGTATGCGTCATAAGATATAATATACATCATAAATTATTATAATGGTATACTTATATTGTAACACCCGCATCGGAAGGCGTCACTCACATGCCCCGCACCACATGTCCAATCCATGCATGAAATGAATTTCCATACACAAATCAAACACGTGGCGAACGGGTGACAAAGAAAAACTCGACCTAGCTAAGCGGGGCTAACCCTTAAACTACATTCAACAAACGATGCAATAAAATAAAGCGGAAGCATATATATACATATCAGCACATGCAATTCAAGTATTCAACCAAGATTTACAAAAACATTACATAATTACAATAATTCTCCAAAACATGAGTATGAGATGCTAAAGAGATATGCAAGCTAGGACTCGAAAGTAAAGACTCCAAGAAGACCTTAAGCCCTCGCCTAGCTCGACTTGTAAAAAGACTAAAAAAACAACGTGGGGCGTCAGTCCAAAGATTGAGTGAGGGGCATAATACATATATCACATGAGCATGCAATCCATAATCCCGAGTAAAGTGTTAGAAAATCCCAAGTGGGTAGCATAAAATAGACATTGCTTGGAATTACGGATGTCATATTATTACTTAAAGAAGCGTAATTTAACGTGGCCTGGCGAGTGGGCAATTCTCCAACCTTACTCCCATAATGTGTGATTTAAACATAACTTTGGCGTTCATGCATACATAATCATATCATAATCATAATCATATCGTGAGAAAACATAATTTTCCATCCTTCTTCATCCAGGGCGGTGGAAAGGGTTTGGAAGGCCCTAGCCACCTCATGATACATATCGAGACGGGGGATCATGACTCCTTCCCGCTCCTTCAGTGGGTTAACCACCGGCTCCTCAAGAATATCCCGCCTTCCTGCCACCTAAGTCGCGCGAGGATATTCTCAAAGGGTACTATGTGCTAAGGGGTTGCCCGATGGCCCAATGCCGTACTGGTGTCCAAGCCTACGTTTCCCCAGGGCCCAATACATGTGCGTGATTCTCGCCAAAAGGATTTTCATGAAAACATTTCATACTTAAACCATTTTCGAAAGTATACATATACATAATACATTTTGGCTTGAAATAATCACACAAGATAATAGGGTTTTAATTAGCTAGAATAAAACCTCACCTTGACTAAAAGAGAAAGGATACGAGAAGCCTACGGACCCTGCTCCTCGACTCGATCAAACTCTGTGCAAGAAAGACGAGTGTACATAAGACTCTAGACAAATGAACCAATTAATCGTCGAACGGCACGCTTATGATATGGAGTGATGATAATTATAATTCATGAGAATGTTCATGCACAATTAATGCTTCATGTGATGGTTAAGCAATCATATACTTCATATAAATCACATACGGAAGCCAAGAGGGTGAAAGGAATGCAAGAAGAGGTGTTTTGGCGAAGATTGGCAAAAGTTGACAATTTGTGGAAATGCGCAAGCTGTGGAAAATTGGGAATATCTTCAATTATAGAAGTTGAAATGGAGTTTTGTTTATTGGATGTGAAAGTAGACAAATATACCTTTAAAATGATATACGGATCGAACCGTGGTTCAAAGCGAGGAGGGAATGGTGTAGGTCCGAAGTTGGCAGAATGCAGATTATCGGTAAAGTGGCGACACCAAAAAGGATTGATTATATCTCACAAATGGCAAAAGATATTGAAATTATTCGAATTTTAGGTTGATTTCAAGAGGTTTCCATCGGTTCAAAAATCAGGTCAAACGGATCTCGTTTGAGGGGTAAACGAAGCAAAACAAACTCGGGGAGAAAACAGGTGCGGATCCACGACCGTGGATTTCCTAAGGCATAAAAATCAACCCCCGTGGATCAGGTCCGGAGCTCCTACCTCAAATCCACGACCATGGATTCTCAAGGCATAAAAAATCCACGACCGTGGATTCGTTACAGGCCCGAAAAAATGCAGAAAAAGCAGGGCAAGACTCGGAAATGGATCCCAAACCTCTCCAACACCAAACAATCAACAAATAAACACCTCAAACTAGTACATAACATCAACACACATCTAATACCTCAATTCAAACACATAAAATACAAGTTGGGGCCAAGAATCAAACTAACAATTCACATAAATCATCCAAATATCAAATATGAGCAAGCCATTCAAGTTACAAGGAAACAAGCCTAATATTTCATAAATTCACAGAAGGTTGTTCATAAAAACCATGTTTAACAGACAAGAATTCAACCAAAGCTCAATAATCCAACAAACCCTCATAACACACACCTATTTACATATATATACCAACCCAAGCAATAAACTTTGAAGAAATTATGGAAGGGAAATGATAAGATGATGAAGATGATGATCCTTTCTTAAATCTCTACTCCTTCTTCTTCTTCTTGATCAAAGATGGATGTAATGAAAATGAGAGAAAGGGTCTATGTGTGTGTTGTTAGAGATTTGGTGTGTGTTTGTGTGTGTCTTGCATATTTAATGTAATGTATATACAATGTATGTAATATACCTATAGATATATAAGGTATATGTATAAAGTTAGATATTAAGTATAAAATATGTATATAATTATCTTAGTGCTCATTTATATATATATATATATATATATATATATAATGCATATGTGAGAATTAGTGTAGAAAGACTTATACATGTATATATATATAATTGCATGTCTCATGAGTGAATATATGAAATAATGAGAATATTAATCTTATGAATTTAGTTTAAGTAAAAAGATATATAAATATATATAAGAAAATAATATGTTATGAAATGAAAATGTATGAATTATGCATATGTTAGAAATTAAAATGAAATCAAATGATATTAATAATATCACATAACAATTAAGCAATTAATCACATAAGTCACTTAGACACATAATCCTAAGACATGCCAACAATTCTAACACTTAAACTCACACGTGTGGCAAGTGTACCTGGAAGGAAGACACGGGGCGGTACAATCCTCCCCCCTTAAAAGAATTTGGTCCCCAGATTCACTCGGACTGAAACAACTCCGGATACAACCCCTTCATTTTGTCCTCGGTTTGGTCACTTCTCCATAGAACCTTTACCAAAGGAATTTACCGGTTTCTCCACACCTGAAACTTACGATCCATAATCCTTACCGGTTTCTGCACGAAGGTTAAATCCGGTTATAGATCCACTTCTTCAATCTCATCACCGGGAAGAATCTCGGACTCATTGAGGTAATACTTCCTCAATTGTAACACATGGAAGACATTATGAATTCCCGTTAAGCTCGGAGGTAGGTCCAAATGATAAGCAACTTCTCTAATTTGTTCAAGAATCTCAAATGGACCTAAAAATCGAGGGTTAAGCTTCCCTCCTCTTCCAATCCGAGCAAAACCTTTGCGAGGAGACGCCTTTAAGAACACTCGGTCTCCAACCTCAAATTCAAGATCCCTTCTCCTATTATCCGCTTAGCTCTTCTTTCGATCCTGAGCTGCCTTCAGCCGTTGTTGTACCATTTGAACCTTCTCGATCATATCTCGTACTACCTTAGAGGATTTTTCCCACTTTTCACTCTTCTTCTTCTTAACACCTTCTTGCTTTGTTCCCTTCCATTCCTCGAGATCGAAAAACTACCGGGATCAACATTTTTGTCCGTAGAGTAACTCATAGGGTACCATACCTATAGAAGCTTGAAAGCTATTGTTGTAGGAGAATTCGATCAACGGTAATTGCTTATCCCAAGAGGTTTGATAGTCCAAAACACAAGCCCTTAGCAAATCCTCAAGATACCGAATCAACCTCTTGGACTGATCGTTTGTCTGTGGATGAAAAGCAGTGTTGAACTTAAGCCTTGTACCCAATAACCCTTGCAACTCTTGCCACAACCTTGAAGTGAACTTCGGATCTCTATCCGATACAATACTAACTGAAATTCCATGAAGACGAACAATTTCTCTGACATAGAGCTCGGCTAGCTTATAAATCTTATCGGAATCCGAACCGACAAAAGGTGACCTGACTTAGTCAAACGGTCGACAATAACCCAAATTCCATCATAACCGCCTTTAACTCTCGGTAACCCCGAAACAAAATCCATAGTTACTTGTCCCCATTTCCATTCCAGGATTGGTAGCGGTTGTAGAAGACCTCTGGGCTTTTGATGTTCGACCTTCACTTTCTGACAAGTCATATAATGTTTAACAAATTTGGCAACATCCTTCTTCAATCCACTCCACCAACAATATTCCTTCAAATCCTTATACATCTTATTACCTCCCAGGTGGATAGAATAGGCCGATCTGTGAGCTTCTTCAAGGAACAACCTTCTCAATTCCTCGGGAACAACCACTCTGTTCTTAAACCGAAACAAGTCTGTCTCATCATACCCAAACGGACACTCCGGATCATCCCTTGCCTTAGCCACGAGTTTCTGAACTCCCGGATCCCTCATTTGAGCCACAAATAACTGGTGCTTCAACTCCGGTTTTATGGTGATGTTAGTCACCCGAGCTTTTACCACAATTGGCTCATCCTTACTTCCTTCATCCGCTTTTAAACCCGATACAGTAGCCTTTCTACTAAGTGCATCGGCAACGATATTGGCCTTACCGTGACGAAATTTGATCTTGCAATCGAAGTCCTCAAGAGTCTCCATCCATCTTCTTTGCCTCATATTCAAATCCTTTTGGGTGAACAAATATTGAAGACTCTTATGATCGGTGTAAATCTCAAACGGAATTCCATACAAGTAGTGCCTCCACTTCCTAAGAGCAAATACCACGACACCAAGCTCCAAATCGTGTGTAGGATAGTTCTTTTCATGATCCTTTAACTTTCTAGAGGTATATGCAATAACTTTCCCGTTTTACATTAAGACACAACCCAATCCTTCCTTAGAAGCATCCGTGTAAACTGTATAACCTTCGGAGCCTTCGGGAAGTGTCAAGACCGGGGCTGTAGTCAACTTCTCCTTCAAGAGATTGAAGCTTTTATCGCATGCCTCATCCCACACGAATTTCACCTCTTTCTTGGTCAATCGGGTTAAAGGAGCGGCGATTTTCGAGAAGTCCTTCACGAATCTTCTATAATATCCCGCTAAACCCAAGAAACTTCGAACTTCAGAGGCTTTCTTAGGTCTCTCCCACTTAGAGACTGTCTCAATCTTAGAGGGATCCACTTCAACTCCCTTTGTCGAAATAATATGACCCAGAAATGAAACTTTATCAATCCAAAATTCACACTTACTGAATTTCGCGAACAACTGATTATCCTTGAGGGTCTGTAGAACAAATTTATGGTGCCTTGCATGTTCCTCGGCAGACTTCGAATACACAAGAATATCATCTATAAATATCACCACGAACTTGTCCAAGAATGGCCCGAATATTCTGTGCATCATGTCCATGAAAGCTGCGGGGGCATTAGTTATTCCGAACGGCATCACAACAAACTCATAATGCCCGTACCGAGTGTTAAACCTTTTCTTTGGGATATCCTCTTCTCGGATCCGCAACTGATAGTATCCTTAGTGTAAATCAAGCTTAGAATAAACCGTAGATCCTTAAAGGATATCAAATAACTCTTCAATCCGTGGAAGGGGGTATTTGTTCTTAACCATCATCCGATTCAATTCTCTATAATCTATGCATATTCTCAAGGTCCCATCTTTCTTCTTTACAAACAGGACCGGTGCACCCCAAGGTGACGAACTCGGACGAGTATACCCACTTGACAATAATTCCTCAAGTTGCTTCTTTAATTCCTTTAATTTGGCGGGAGCCATCCTGTAAGGAGTCTTAGAAAACGGCTTAGCATCCGGGTATAAATCAATTACAAACTCTATTTCTCGTTCCGGAGGTAAAGACCCCAAACTCTCCGGGAAGACCTCGAGAAAGTCCTTTACAACTTCCGTTTCCTCAAGCTTAGCTTGATCCTTTGGCTTGTTGAGAATGTAGGCCAAGAAACCCGATGCACCATCACGAATCAACTTGGAAGCCTCAGTGAAAGACAATAACGGTGGAATCTTCGAACCCAAACCCACAACAACATCGGAACCCAACTGGACTCTCTTAGTTCTACAATCAATCTTAGCATCATTCTCGAAAAGCCAATCCATGCCCAAAATCGCACCATACCGACTGATAGGCATCTCAATGAAGTCCATTGGAAAGTCACGACCCTCAATACTCATCGGAACTCGCCGAAACACCCGATCAGAAACAAGGCTTCCCCCCAACGGGAAACTGATCACAAAGCAAGTAGAGGTGCAAGCAACAGGTAAACACAAAGAAGCAGCTATGCCACAAGAAAGAAAGGAATGTGTGGCTCAAAGGTCAAACAATGCATGTATGCTCGTGCCATGAATGTGTATTGTACCTTCAACGATGGTGGCGGGATCAACCTCAGCATCCTGCTCCTCATGGCGTATGCTCTAGCCCGGACCATTGGCCTTTGTCCTCCCCACGGACCCGGGTTGAATCGATCACATCCGGCCACTTGATGATCCATCGAACCACAAATCAAGCAAGCTGCAAGGTGCCGGCGATAAGTCTCCCAAGTGTGTGTAGGGCCTCCACAATGTAAACACGGTTTAGTTTGTTGAGGCGTTAAAGGAGCTTGTGGAGGTGGTAGTGCCGGCCCCGCCACTCGGGGTTTCTTTCCCGGACCCTTTGGAAATGGAGCCTTACCGGGAGGTGCAACCGGATACGCGGGCCTCTTGAAACCGGACCCCGAACCTTGTCCCGAATGAAAAGATCTAGGCACGGGATCCTTCTTCTTGTATTCTTCCTCTTGAACAAAGGCACGTTGAGTAGTATCGGCAAATGACTCAAAGTTGTACCCGGCTTGTCCATGCCTTAAAATCTCTCTCAATCCGACTATGAACTTTCTCGACTTCCTCTTCTCATCACGAGAAATTTGGGGAGCATACTTACCAAGGTGATTGAACTCCGCCAAATATTATGCTACCGACCGGCCTTCTTGTTTTAAATCCATAAACTCTTGCTCCTTTCTTTCTCGAACCACTTCGGGAACAAAGGCCTCCCGAAATTCCTTGTTGAAGGCACCCCACGTTAAACCCTCTCCGGCAACTTCAAGTTTCTCACGAGTTCTCTCCCACCAATCATAGGCTTCCCCATCCAATTGGAAGATAGCAAATTGAGCCCTTTCAAGTGAGGTGAAGGGGCGAATGTTGTAAATCCTCTTCAATTTAGAAATCCAATCCTCCGCTATAGCATCGTCCGTTGTACCCGCAAACCTTGCAGGATTATAGCTAAGAAACGTCCCATGAGAATCCCTAACCGGTGGTGGAGGTTGGACCGATTGTTGTGGCGGTGGTGCTTGAGCCCTCCTTTTCTTAACATAATTAAAAACGGCCTCCATGAAGCCTTCCATATTCATTTGTAGTGGTTGTTGAGGTTGATGTTGTCTAGGAGGTGATGGAGATCTCCTATCTTGTCCAGCAGGTCTACCACGAGCCATCTACAATAATAAACATTAAGAAATGCATGTCGGGATAAAGCAACACATCCATGATATGTAAATAAAATGCACCAAAAAACCAATCAAGAATGCTCAAATATTGATGCAATACCTTCAAGTTGACACATAATTCCTAAGTCGTACGACTTAAACTGACAAGATACGACTCAAGAGCTCGGTTTTGCAACCAAAGCTCTGATACCACCAAAAGAGTGTAACACCCGCAACGGAAGGCGTCACATCCACCGAACCACATGTCCAATCCATGCATGAAATAAATTTCCATACACAAATCAAACACATGGCGAACGGGTGACAAAGAAAAACTCGACCTAGCTAAGCGGGGCTAACCCTTAAACTACATTCGACAAACGATGCAATAAAATAAAGCAAAAGCATATATATACATATCATCACATGCAATTCAAGTATTCAACCAAGATTTACAAAAACATTATATAATTACAATAATTCTCCAAAACATGAGTATGAGATGCTAAAGAGATATGCAAGCTAGGACTCGAAAGTAAAGACTCCAAGATGACCTTAACTCCCCGCCTAGCTCGACCTGTAAAAAGACTAAAAAAACAACGTGGGGTGTCAGTCCAAAGACTGAGTGAGGGGCTTAATACATATATCACATGCGCATGCAATCCATAATCCCGAGTAAAGTGTTAGAAAATCCCAAGTGGGTAGCATAAAATAGACATTGCTCGAAATTACGGATGTCATATTATTACTTAAAGAAACGTAATTTAACGTGGCCCGGCGAGTGGGCAATTCTCCAACCGTACTCCCATAATGTGTGATTTAAACATAACTTAGGCGTTCATGCATACGTAATCATATCATAATCATAATCATATAGTGAGAAAACATAATTTTCCATCCTTCTTCCTCTGGGGCGGTGGAAAGGGTTTGCAAGGCCCTAGCCACCTCATGATACATATCGAGACGGGGGATCATGACTCCTTCCCGCTCCTTCAATGGGTTAACCACCGGCTCAAGAATATCCCACCTTCCTTCCACCTAAGTCGTGCGAGGATAGTCTCAAAGGGTACTACATGCTAAGGGGTTGCCCGATGGCCCAATGTCGTACCGGTGTCAAGCCCACATTTCCCCAGGGCCCAATACATGTGCGTGATTCTCGCCAAAAGGATTTTCATGAAAAGATTTGAAAACATTTCATACTTAAACCATTTTTAAAAGTATACATATACATAATACATTTTGGCTTGAAATAATCACACAAGATAATAGGGTTTTAATTAGCTAGAATAAAACCTCACCTTGACCAAAAGAGAAAGGATACGAGAAGCCTACGGACCCTGCTCCTCGACCGGATCAAACTCTGTACAAGAAAGATGAGTGTACATAAGACTCTAGACAAATGAACCAATTAATCGAAGAAAGGCACGCTTATGATATGGAATGATGATAATTATAATTCATGAGAATGTTTATGCACAATTATTGCTTCATGTAATGGTTAAGCAATCATATACTTCATATAAATCACATAATGGAGCCAAGAGGGTGAAAGGAATGCAAGAAGAGGTGTTTTGGCGAAGATTGGCAAAAGTTGACAATTTATGAAAATGCGAAGCTGTGGAAAATTGGGAATATCTTGAATTATAGAAGTTGAAATGGAGTTTTTTTTATTGGATAGGAAATTAGACAAATAGACCTTCAAAATGATATGTGGCTCGAACCGTGGTTCAAAGGGAGGAGGGAATGGCATAGGTCCGAATTTGGAAGAATGCAGATTATCAGTGAAGTGGCGACAACAAAAAGGATTGATTATATCTCACAAATGGAAAAATATATTTAGATGATTCAAATTGGAGGTTGTTCTAGACTTCAATAGGTTTCCATCGGTTCAGAAATCAGGTCAAACGGATCACATTTGTGTGGTAAACGAAGCAAAACAAACTCGGGAAGAAAACAGGGGCGGATCCATGACCGTGGATTTCATAAGGCATAAAAATCCAACCCCGTGGATCAGGTCCGAAGCTCCTTCCTCAAATCCACAACCGTGGATTCTCAAGGCATAAAAAATCCATCACCGTGGATTCGTTACAGGCCCGAAAAAACGCAAAAAAAGCAGGGGAAGACTCGGAAATGGGTCCCAAACCTCTCCAACACCAAACAATCAACAAGTAAACACCTCAAAGTAGTACATAACATCAATACACATCTAATACCTCAATTCTAGCACATAAAATACAAGTTGGGGCCAAGAATCAAACCAGCAATTCACATAAATCATCCAAATATCAAATATGAGAAAGCCATTCAAGTTACAAGGAAACAAGGCTAATAATTCATAAATTCACAAAAGGTTGTTAATAAAAACCATGTTTAACCGACAAGAATTTAACCAAAGATAATAATCCAACAAACCCTCATAACACACACCTATTTACATATATATACCAACCCAAGCAACCAACCTTGAAGAAATTATGGAACGGAAATGATAAGATGATGAAGATGATGATCCTTTCTTGAATCTCTACTCCTCCTTCTTCTTCTTGATCAAAGATGGATGTAATGAAAATGAGATAAAGGGTTTATGTGTGTATTGTAGAGATTTGGTGTGTGTTTGTGTGTGTCTTGCATATGTAATGTAATGTATATACAATGTATGTAATATACCTATAGATATATAAGGTATATGTATAAAGTTAGATATTAAGTATATAATATGTATATAATTATCTTAGTGCTGATATATATATATATATATATATATATATATATATATATATCAGAAAACTTATACATGTATATATATATATAATTGCATCTCTCATGAGTGAATATATGAAATAATGAGTATATTAATCTTAGGAATTTAGTTTAAGTAAAAAGAAATATATATATATATATATATATATATATATATATATATATATATATATATATATATCAGAAAATAATATGTTATGAAATGAAAATGTATGAATTATGCATATGTTAGAAATTAAAATGAAATGAAATGATAGTAATAAGATCACATAACAATTAAGCAATTAATAACATAAGTCACTTAGACACATAATCCTAAGACATGCCAACAATTCTAACATTCAAACTCACATGTGTGGCGAGCGTACCTAGAACGAAGACACGGGGCGTTACATATATAGTGATATGATATATATAATATGTACAACAGTTCGATTATTGACATAATATGTGATATTATATATGATATACACATGTATTTTACAAGCGATTGACATAATATAATAGCTATAAGGACCTATTAAAATAATATAACATATGTACGCACATATAAGTTTATTAAATAGTTAATATATAACTCTCTCTCTCTCTCTCTCTCTCTCTATATATATATATATATATATATATATATATATATAATCTATTAAATAATATAATATACAAATATAATTAAATCACATTTATGATAGATATTATAAATCATATGATCATACAATATCTAACAATATCTTACTTATTAATACCATAGATGACTATAAATTATACCAAATGATATAATTTACAATTATAAGTCTATTAAACAATGTACAGATAACTACAAGATTATTAAATAGTTTAAAGTTACAATTATGATAGACATTATAAATGATATGATAAGTCTATTAAACAATATACGGATAACTATAGTTACATTTATGATAGATATTATAAATCATATGATATAACAATATCTAATAATATCTTGCTTAACAGTACTATAGATAACTATAAGTTATATCAAATGATATAATTTACAATTATAAGTTTATTAAACAATATAGAGATAACTATAAGACTATTAAATAGTATAAAGTTATATTCATGATATAATTATAGATAGATATTATATCATATGATCATAGCATAATATCTAATAATATCATATTCATTGACAATATAATAACTATAAGTGTAGTAAACCATGTAATATATTTCTAAATATATATATATATATATATATATATATATATATATATATTTATAATTCTATTAAATGATACCATAAATAATATCATATTCATTGACAATTTTTTTAAAAAAATAAATAATTTAAATATTACAATAGATTTCAATAAAAAATATAAAAAATTATAAAATTTTCGATCAAATTCGGTCGCAAAACCTAGTTGCAATTAAAAAAAAATGAAAAAAAACTAAAATAGTAGATCCAAAATTGATGGCTGAATATTTTCCCCCTTCGGAAAAAGTTTGCTCATTTTCCCGGGGCTTTTTGTTATAAGGGACGCCCAAGTCTTTTTTTAGTTATACCCCTAGTTTCAAAAGAATTGGGTATATAACCCTTTGCTTCATTAGGTACAATTAGCTCTTAGTTAATTACTCAGCCTATAATTAAATCCTTGCCACGTCAGGTTTTTGGAGATTCTTTTTGATCCCAACATTTATACAAAATTAGAATCTGACCCCAAATCACATTCAACTAAGAATCTTCCTGGCTGTGCGACGAAAATCCGAAACCCTATTTTTCTGAAATTTCTTCTCCGATCGCTGTGCGGTTTGTTTGATTCTTCAAAGAACCCTAAGTATCACCTCTCTCTGATTACACGGACAATGGAAAACAACAACAATCAAAGGTAAAGAAAGATTTCGGTTCGTATGAGTTTTTCTGAACCCTATTTGTTGAACTGCGTTTTCACTCAATGATGGTTTGTAACATGAGATTTGCTTTTGTTATCTATCTGGGTTTAATGCAGTACATTCCCTAACCTATTTTGGACGCCAATACAAAGTGTTCAGTAGACAATAACCATGATCGCGCACTCGATTTTATTAATCGATCACGCGATTTTGAGGAATCACGCACTCGATTTGATTGATCGCGTACTCGAAATATTTTTTTTTTTTTAATGTTCTACTACATGTATGGTTAATTTTTTTTTAAAATGTTGACTGTGTTTAGGAACGGAGACTGGGTTTTGTCAAAATTTGTTGTTGGAGTTGAATTTGGAGTGTGGGAAGAAGAATCCACGTGTTGGAATTGGGTTGCAAACAAGAAGCAAGCGACTGCTCTTCTTGTGAGCAATCAGACTACATTTCAAATGTTGATAAGTGATATTATCGAACAATCAGGACTTACTTCCTCCCATGATGATGTACACGTAAAATATTTTCTTACAAGTGCACCTCCAACCTGTCATCCAACTGAAATAAAGTCTGATCGCGACCTACAAGTTTACTTCACCGATATCTCTCCTCACGGTTGGAGGCCCATTTTAAAGGTTTCCTTTGATAGGAGGGAGAGTTAAAGAGAACCCGAACATGTTGATACAACTGGGTTTACTTCTCAGGATGAAGATCAATACGAACATCATTATGAAAACTTCAATCTCCCTGATAACAACGATGAAGACTTCAATCTTCTTGATAACACCCTTGTTAACTATACAAGCGAAGAAGAAATGGTAGATCGTTGTAATGAAGATCTTCTAAATCCCTCTGAAAATGTAATTGAGGAAGAAGTGCCCGATCAATGTATTAATGACGAAGAAGCCATCATATGTTATGAAAATCCAGAGGTCAGGATTGAAAGTCATACGTGGGATGATGGTTCTGATTTTAGTGATGATGAAGAGTTTATAAACAAAGAAGATGCCATTATGAAGCTCAACCTAGTTGCATGTAGGGGAAGCTTCCAATTCCGAACGATAAAATATAAAAAGTCCCTTATTGTTCTAGGATGTTATTCCAAGGAATGCAAGTGGTGGGTTCGGTGTGTTAAATATCCCAATTCTGGCAAATTTATCCTCCGAAAGTATAATCGGATTCACAGTTGTGGGTTGGAACAGTCAACTACTTATCATCAATAGGCAACCGCAAAAATGATTGGGGAGTTAGTGAAGCCATTGTTTATTGACGAGAAAGGCCCCACACCACGTGAAATTAAAAAGTACATCGAAGCTCAATTGGGGTTCAAGGTTAGTTACTGGAAGTGTTGGATGGGCAGAATACATGTAAAGAATATTGTCAGAGGATCACCTGAGCATGGATATGCAATTATAGATGCCTATCGTTATATGCTCACAGGTAGGAATCAAGGAAGCATCACTGAATTGGTTCTTGACAATGAAAACAGGTTTCTTCATTTTTTCATTGCATTTGGCCCTTGCATACGGGGTTGAACATACATGAGCAACGTGTTAGCCGTAGACGGTTGCTTCTTGACCGGTAGATATGATGTCACTATACTATTGGCTACTGCACAAGATAGCGAGAACCATACGTATCCTATTGCATGGGCAGTGGTCGATTCAGAAAATAATACATCATGGGAATGGTTTTTTATCAATTTAAAAAGGATAGCACCTGATAGTGAGGATCTCTGTATAATATCCGATAGACATGTTTCCATTAAAAATGCTGTCGCTAAGGTTTATCCTAAGGCTCATCATGGATTTTGTACGAAACTCTCATTAGAGAACTTGAAACAACATTTCAAAAAAAGTGCGATCATTGAGCCATCTTTTAGGGCAGTAAAAGCATACACTGTCGAAGATTTCATGGAGCACTACCAAGAGATAGATGTATTCACAAACGTGCAACAGAGTACTTGAAGGATGAGGTTGGTTTTGAGTTATGGAGCAGGGTACATTCTAAATCAAACAGATATGATGTAATGACTAGCATCATCGCCGAGTCTGTTAATTCTAGGATTCGATTTGAAAGAAAGTATCCTATCCCTGCTCTGTTTGAGTCTATCATACGAATCTTGGTTGATTGGTTCCTCACCCGGCGAACGGACATGATCAACTGCAATACAATCCTGGTGCCATCAAAAGAGAAAGTTCTGCGGAGTAATTTGGAGAAATCTAAAGGTTGCATTGCACAACAGTTCAATGCTCATGAATTTTCTGTTTGCGGACTTGGAGCAGAGGTTATGGTTGACTCAAACAATATGACGTGCACATGTGGTGTCTTCCAGATGGATAAGATCCCCTCCCCCCATGCATTATCGGCGTTAAGGGAGCAAAATCGAGAAGGGTTTAGACAAAGAATATATTCCTTATGCTCCCAATTTTACACTGTTGAGTATTACATACAGGCATATTCGGAGACAATATTTCCTACACCTCCCGAGTCACAGTGGGATTTGCCTGAAGATATAGGTATAAAACTATTAAAGTCACCACCACTGAAGGTGCGTCTTGGAAGAAAAAGGATGACGTGATTCCGGGCACCTTTTGAGGGAAGAAAAAGATATAATAAATGTTCAAAGTTTGGAGGAAAGGGTCACAAAAGGTCTACATGTGACAGTGGTGTCGAAGAATCGAATAGCTAATCGAGAATTCCTCATGTTTCATTGCAATCTAGTTTGTATGTTTTTGCTAATTTGTCATGTGAATAAATAAATTGTATAATACAGCTTTTTTGCGTTCTGTGATTCAAGTTCCCCAACGGTATTGGCCACTTAACACGTCTTGGAACATGAATTTGGGGAGAAAACCAACTAAATTGAGTGTTCGATTTAATGAATCGCGCACTCGATTCTTCAACTAAATCGAATTGTTTATTTTTCTAGTGAATCGCACACTCGATTTAATGAATCGCTCATGTGATTCTTTAGCTTAATCGTTTTATTTATTTTTTTTAATGAATCGCGCACTCGATTTAATTAATCGCGCACTAGATTCTTCAGCTAAATAAAATTATTTATTTATTTTAATGAATCGCGCACAAGATTCTTCAGCTAAATAGAATTGTTTATTTTTTTTAATGAATCGCACACTCGATTTAATTAATCGCGCGCTAGATTGTTCAGCTAAATATAATTATTTATTTTTTTATTGAATCACGCACTCGACTTAATTAATCGGGCACAAGATTCTTCAGCTAAGTAGAATTGTTTTTTTTAATGAATCACGCACTTGATTTAATTAATGGCGAGCTAGATTCTTCAGCTAAATATAATTATTTATTTTTTTATTGAATCTTGCACTCGATTTAATTAATCGCGCGCAAGATTCTTCAGCTAAATAGAATTGTTTATTTTTTTTATTGAATCTCTCACTCGATTTTTCCCTTCGATTTTACTTCAATTGTGGATGAAATTAATTGATTGTCTGTCTTCCTCCTTAATCACAAATCTGTCGTATTTGATTGAAATGTTCATGAAAATCGTCATTTCCGTAGGACTTGTTTGGCCTTGCACTAGATCGTGAGACATTGTAGAAGAACTATGCAATGTGCAATACATGAGAGAGCTTTGAGAGCTTTGTTCAGCCTTTGTATAACAATGCAAAGAAACCCTAGAAAACGCGATTGAAGATTTATTATTAAAAATAATTATATATGAAGTCTTCAATCGCGTTTTCCAAGGTTTCTTTGCATTGTTATACAAAGGCTGCACAAAAGTATTTCAAAACTCTCTCATGTACTACCCACAGTATAGTTCATCTACAACGTGTAACGAGTACATGGACCAAATAAAGAAACATCTATTGATTCCTACTATTTGGCAAAAATCATACATGTAGCACCCGGAACGCTGAGATGCCACACCCCCGCACTATAGCTCAGTCCACATACGAAATGGATAATCCGTAGATGAACTAAGACTATAGTGAACGGGTGACAAAAGAAAAGAAACACTAGCTAGACGGGACTAACCCTCACTTAATACAAACATGCATAAACAATAAACGAAAACATAACATACATTCATTTCATTAAGTTAAGTTCATTTCCATCCTTTCAATGCAAGCCAACTTCCAAAAGTATCATAAAGATCTATAACGATACATATACATAGGCATCAATAATGTATATGAAAATGAGGAAGACAAGTGCTAGACCCATAGAATAAAAGATCTGACTCGATCCCGCCTAGCATGCAACCTGCAGACCTGAAAAAGGTGAGGTGTCAGTCTATGAAAGACTGAGTGAGGGGTATAGATAAATATTAGCACAATTAACATGCAAGCCATAATCTCGGGTAAGGTTTTAATAAAAGAAACAATATAAGTTCAATAATAGAATAGATCTGGCCCGAGATTACAACTAAATCTATTTAACGATACAATCATTATCAACTCTATTCAATCAGTGGCCCAACGAGTGAGGGCAATTCTCCAACCTTACTCCGATAGTGAACATTACCAATATTTAGATTATCCATGGTTAAGTGAACATGCAAGTTATTACAGTGCACAATTAGCAGTTTCAATCCTTTTTTCCTCCGGTGATGGTGGGATTGCAAGGCACCACCACCCAATCTCAATGGGCATAGAGTTCATGAGTCCCTATGCCCGGAACTCCTTCCTCCACTAATCTCCTAGTGGATTCGGGGATCATCCCAAAGTTGGTGAGGATAGCGCAAGAGTTACCCGTCAGCCCTTGCTTCCCCGGTTGGCTCAATACACTACCTTCGGGCCCAAAGTGAACATGCCTTACTCGCCCAATCAATCAATCAATCAATCAATCAATCAATCAATCCATTTCGTGAAATCAGTTGAAAATCATTAAGGTTTGAAAAACTATAGATATATAGATACATTTTGGCCGAAAACATCACGTAGGGGTTGTACAGGTTCTATATATCTAGAATTAAACCTCACATGTGCTAACAAAATAACAAGGATACTGCTATAGAGCTTGCTCCTCGTTAACAGGAAGATAATCTGTGTAAAAAGGGACAAGTGTTCGTGAGACACGACTCGCATGAACCATTTACGACGCACGGCAAAGTCATGATCAATATGTCATGCAATAGCAATTAAGGAATGTAAAATAAAACCATAATTATCAATAAACAAGTATATAACTCATATAAGTCATGTACGAGAGCCAAGGAAGTGAAAAGAATGCAATAGGAAAGGTTTAGGTGAAGTTTGCCAAAAGTTGACAATTTTCGGAAATGCGTATGCTGAGGGAAAACTGAAATATCTTAAGTTATAGAAGTGGAAATTAATTTTTGTTTATTGGGAATGAAACTAGACAAGTATACCTTTAAAATGATATATGTCTCGTTTTCTAGTTCAAAGCGAGGTGAAAATGGCGTAAGCTTGAAGTTAGGCGAATGCAGTTTTCAGGTGAAGTAGCGACACCAAAAATAATTGATTATATCTCACAAATGACAAAAGATAATGAGATTATTCTAATTAGAGATTGTTCTAGACTTCAATAAGTTTCCAACGGTTCGTAAATCAGGTCAATCGGAGTTTGTTTGAGGGGTAAACGGGAGTTTAGAAAATGAACTGAAAGCAGAAACATACGTTTGGAAACTGTCTGCCAAGGCAGATGCAAGTCACACGGGCGTTTGGAAAAATAACTAGAGGGCCAAACGCCCATTTGGAGTGCCGCTAGGTGAAAAAAAGGGGAAAAACAGGGGATAACAAGGGATTTTGGCTCCCAACTCACTCCCACACCAAACCAAGGCAAGAATCAACCCAAACTATCACATATCATGCATATATCTCATATATTTCAATTAGACACCATTTAATCCATGGAAACATGCATCAATCATCAAGAATTCACCAATCAAAACCCATATAATATCATGTTTTCAACTTCTCATTTAAACCAAGAATTCATGCAAGCTTTGAAAGGTAATGATCCTAAGCATACTTCTAATCACTTGTACACAAGAAAACACATCATAATCATCAAACCCTACTTCACATAATCTCAAGAAATTCAATCCAATTCTCAATATAAATATATATACCTTGATGTGAAAGAAAGAGTGGATGAAATGATGGTATGATGATGATGCTCCAACTTATGCAATTTCTTCCTTGAGATCAAGCTTGTAATTGATGAAATCTCTTCCTCTTTCGCTTGGTTTATTAACCGTGTATAAGTGTGTGTAAGTGTGTGTAAGTCTTGGATGAAAGATGATGAATGAAATGAAAGAGATAAGATGCATAAGATATTTTATAAAGTCTTCCACTAACAAGCATGAATCACCATATTTTGTACTTTAGCCCTTGGAATATTTGAAGTCATGCAATCAAGTTTCATCTCAAGGCAAATGATCATTTAACTCCATTTCATGTTATGCAATTAAATCCACATATTTATGAAATGATCAAGTAATGTCACATAATAGCAATTAGACACGTTAACAATTAATTCACGTAAATTTCACGTTAATGGAAATTCATATAAATACATGAAGATATAATACATATAATATTATGAAATGCCTAAGTAAAAACCGGGGCGTTACAATACAGCAAACATGATAATTTTCAAGAGCAATTCAAACTAATAGAGAAGACTCTTACAGATCTGCAAAGGATTGTTCCTTTGGATTGGCGACGGCAGTGGAAAAATTCAAGATAAGAGGATGGAAGAGAAAAAAGTGAATTAGGGTTAGGAAAATGTTGTTACATATTTATAATATATTTATATATTTATATAGAGTGAGTAAATTTGTGGGTTTGCAAAAGAGCCCCTGAAAGATGATAATATTACAAAATATTATAGCCGTTATATTATAGCAGTTATAGATTATATCCATATTATAGCCGTTGGTGGGGATCACTATATAAGTCTTCTGATGATCGTTAAAAAAAATTAAAGATCATGGCAAGTTCAAATAGCTCAACTTATATACGAAAAAATTCTCCTAGATATAGAAAGGAGAAATGCAGGGAATGCGAAGAGTGGGCTACAATCAAGGTGGTTGATAGAGATAATTGTAACAGGGGAAGATTATTTTATTGTTGCAATTTACATGGCTTTTCTCAATGGTGTAATCCAATAGAAGAGCAGCACTCACAAAACGATGAAGGTGAAGTCTCAAGTAGGAGGACACCACTCATTAGAGCAGGATGGGAGCAAACTTTTTTGTACAAGTTGATAATAGTCAATATGTGTCTTTTAACAGTAATTTTGTTGATTTGTATTTGGAAATCCATAATGTAACTTGTCTTAATGATTTGTATTTGTGTTATAAACCACACAAAAGTTTAATAACATCTTTGTTACCATATACAAAACATTGATTCAAGTTCCCTAAGGGTATTGGCCACGACACACGTCTTGGAACTTTAATTTGGGCACAAAACCTATTGAATCGCGCACTCGATTTAAGGAATCGCTCAAGTGATTCTTCAGCTAAATCGAATTATTTATTTTTTTAAATAATTTTCTTAGTGCCCTAGCTTGTTTTTTGGGTATAATATGAGCCCACGTTGTGATTTTGAGCCGTGGGGTATAATCTATTGCAATCTTAAGTCATAAAACATAACAACAACTTTGTTACCATGTACAAAACATTGTGTTTGATAGAATACCAAAACTTGGGCATAACCAGATTATACACTGATCCCATTACAAATTTGATTCAAGTTCTCTAAGGGTATTGGCTACGGCACACGTCTTGGAACTTGAATTTGGGCACAAAACCTACTGAATCGCTCACACGATTTAAAGAATCGCTCAAGCGATTCTTCAGCTAAATCAAATTATTTATTTTTTTAAATAATTTTCTTAGTGCCCTAACTTGTTTTTTGGGTATAACATGAGCCCACATTGTGATTTTGAGCCGTGGGGTAAGTAGCACCCGGAACGCTAGGTACCACATCCCCTGCACTATAATTCAATTCACATATGAAATGGACAATCCATACATGAACCAAAGCTACAGCGAACGGGAGACAATAAAAAAACGACAATAGCTAGGCGGGACTAACCCCAAACCAAATAATTAATTCAGAACAATAAAAGCGGAAGCATAATTTTTAATTATCAAATATCAAGTATCCAAAAGCATACTCTCTATCCATATACATATCAATTCATTATCATCTCCCAAAACTCCATAAACATGCCAAAATATCATAAGTATCAATATATGAAAGTAATATGAAGGTAAAGTGTACTAGACCAAAATTAAAGACAAGACTCGACTCTAATTCCCGCCTGGCACGCACCTGCAAAAACTGAAAGGTTGAGGCGTCAGTCTACAACAGACTGAGTGAGGGGTATATAAATATAACCGCATATACATGCAAGTTATAATCTCAGGTAATATTTTTGTAAAAGAACAATATAAGTCAAGAAATAAGATGTAATATCACCCGAGATTACAACTGTCAATTTTATCAATTTATTAACAATTCCAGTCAATCAGTGGCCCGGCGAGTGAGGGCAGTCTCCAACCTTTACTCCTGACAGTGAACAATACTATAACCGTATTTCAATTCAATAATGAGCATGCAAGTTATTACAGTGCACAATTAGTAGTTTCATGAACCCTTCTTCCACCAGGGTGATGGTGGGTTTGCAAAGACTAACCATCCAATCAGTACATAAGTCACGAACATAACTGCCACGTACTGGACTCCTTCCTCCACCAAACCTCCTGGTGGATTCATGGGTTATCCCAAATGGTGAGGATAGGGCTAGAGTTACCCGTCAGCCCATGCTTTCTCGGTTGGCTCAAGCCATGACCCTCGGGCCTACAGTACAATACAGTTACTCACCAAAATAGCCATTCAGTTCAATCAATCGAGGTTTTGAAAGATTTATAGATATATATACATTTTGGCCGAAAAGCTCACATAGGGTTATAAGGGTTCTATATATATCTAGAAATTAAACCTCACCTGTGTGACCAAAAGAAACAGGGATACAACTCACGGGGCCGGCTCCTCGTCACCAGGAAGGTGGTCTGTGCAAGAAAGATAATTGTCCGTGAGACCCGACTCAAAATGTACCAATTAGGACGAACGGCGTGATCATGAACAATGTAACGTGCATTGACAATTTATAATATGGTATGATCATATTCATGCATACAATGAACATATAATAACACATATCGATCAATTATGGCATTAGAAATGGATTTAGAAAGTTACATTTTATGCAGAAAATTCATGAAATCCCCTGGAGCATGGGAACGGCCGTTCCGGGTTTGAACTAGGAATGGGAAGGGCCATTCCCGGCTCCCCGAACAAATCTCGCGCGTCTGTAACTTTTTAGGAATTTTTGGGACTGGGAATGGCCGTTCCGGCCACAGGCCAAAATGGGAAGGGTCGTTCCCATTCTCGCGCGCCAGCTGTCAGGGGTGGGAACGGCCGTTCCCAGAATGAACTGGGACGGGAAGGGTCGTTCCCGTTATGCAGTTGCAGCAGAAAACAGGGCAATATGCAGGGGAATACGAACCAAAACCACAAAGCACAAATGATCCATAATTCACTCTCCAAATGTATACAAATCAGGAAATGAACATACTAGCATACTTATAGTTCAATAATAACTCATATAAACACTTAAATCCAAGCTTGATAATAAAAAACCACTCATTTCAAACCCATACATCAACCTATGCTCCAAGCTTATAACTTTCAATATATATACATCAAACTTAAGCTCAAAGTTCACAAATATGCTTCCAACAACAATTACTCAATTCAACCAATCCAAACCATAATCGTAGCTATCATATTCAATTCAAGAATTTAACCAAATCTTCATCTTACCTTGAAATGAGAAAGAGGTGAAAAGAAATGGATAGATATGATGCTTAAGCTTCAAAGTTCACAATTCCTTCAAAATATTAGCTTGAATAATGAAATTCTTCTTCTCCTTGATGAGGGTTTTGATCGATGGAAAATGCAAGCAAAAGAAGCAAATATGGTATGTTTGTAGGAATGAAGAAATGGTACGTGAATGCTGCTATATGAGAGAAAGAATTGCTCCAATTTGCTATCAAATCCTTCAAGTTGTTAAGTCATGCAATTGAGCCCAATCTCAAGATAAATGATCACTTTGGTCCCACATAATAATCATGCAATTAAGTGCCCAAATTTGCAAGAATGATCAAACAAGGACATATAAGAATTTAAATCATGTTCGGAATTTAATTCACGTTTCAATCACACTCAATTTATACAATAAGTATCAATTTAGTATAATTACATAAAAATACTTGAAATATAATTTCATAAAATTATGTCATGACATATAAAAATGAAGAAATGAACAAATTAAATTAAATTCTAACTCTCAAAAATCACGCGTGGCGTACTTACCTGAAGGCCGAAAGCTGGGGCGTTACAATCCTCCCCCCTTAGAAGAATCTGGTCCCCAGATTCACTGATCGGAAGGAAACAACTCTGGATGGAACCGTCTAATCTTATCTTCGGTCTCCCACATGACTTCTTCAGTTTAATCACTTCTCCAAAGAACCTTAACCATGGGAATCTTCCGGTTTCTCAATTCCTAAAACTTCTTGTCTAATATCTTAACCGATTTCTGAACAAAGGTTAGATTCGGTTCTAATTCCACTTCTTCAGCTGGAAGGATCTCGGTTTCATCGGGGTAATATTTCCTTAACTGAGATACGTGAAATACATTGTGAATCCCCGTGAGGCTCGGTGGTAGGTCCAACCGATAGGCAACTTCTCCAGCTCTTTCAAGAATCTCAAAAGGACCTAAATAACGAGGATTAAGCTTACCTTCTTTCCCAATCCAAGTAAATCCCTTACGTGGAGACGCCTTCAAGAATACCCGGTCTCCAACATCAAATTGGAGATCCCTTCTATGACGGTCGGCGTAGCTCTTTTGTCTCTCCTGAGCTGATTTCATCCATTGTTGTATTAATTGGAGTTTCTCAATCATAACTCTCACGGCTTTAGAAGGTTTTTCTAACTTCTCACTTTCTTAACACCTTCCTGTTTAGTCCATTTCCATTCTTCTAAGTCGAAGAACAACGGAGAACGACATTTCCAACCATAAAGGAGCTCATACGGTGCCATTCCAATCGAGGCTTGGAAACTGTTGTTGTAAGCAAATTCAATTAAAGGTAGCTGATTGTGCCAAGAAGACTGAAAATCCAAAGAACAAGCTCGAAGAAAATCCTCAAGATATCTTATTAATCTCTCGGACTGACCATCGGTTTGTGGATGAAATGATGTACTGAACTGAAGCTTCGTACCCAAAATCTCTTGTAATTCTCGCCACAACTTCGAAGTAAACCTCGGATCCCTATCTGAAACAATGCTAACCGGAATCCCATGAAGTCGAACAATCTCCCTGTTATAAAGCTCGGCTAGCTTGCGAATCTTATAAGATATCCGAACTGGCAGAAAATGTGCAGACTTAGTCAAATGGACCACAATCACCCAAATACCATCGAACCCTCCTTTCACTTTAGGTAACCTTGACCCAAAATCCATCGTCACCTGTTCCCACTTCCACTCGGGGAATAGGTAACGGCTGTAGAAGACCTCCCGATTTTTGATACTCGGCTTTCACTTTTTGACAAGTGATACAATGCTTCCCATACTCGGCCACATCTTTCTTCAATCCACGCCACCAATAATATTGTCTCAAGTCCTTATACATTTTGTTTCTTCCAGGGTGGACAAAATAAGCCGACTTGTGAGCTTCCTCGAGCAATACCCGTTTTAACTCTTCGAGTACCACCACTCGGTTCTTAAAACAAAGAAAACCGGTTTCATCGAACCCGAATGGATATTCCGGATCAGATCTTGCTTTAGCTACCAATTTCTGAACTTCTGAATCATTAGCCTGAGCCTCAAATAACCTGTGTTTCAAATCCGGCTGAATAGAGATATCAGAAACTCGAGCCCTTATAACAATTGGCTCGATTCCACTACTTTCACCCACTTCTAAGCTCGATACAGTAGCCTTCCTACTAAGTGCATCGGCGACCACATTGGCATTGCTGGGATGGTATTTGATAGTGCAATCATAGTCTTCTAACCATTCCATCCAACGCCGTTGCCTCATATTCAAATCCTTCTGAGTGAATAAATACTAGAGGCTTTTGTGGTCGGTGAAAATCTCGAAAGACACTCCGTATAACTAATGTCTCAACTTTCCAAGTGCAAAGACTACGACGGCAAGCTCAAGATCATGTGTCGGATAATTCTTTTCATGCTCTTTTAATTTAATACCTTCCATTTTTGAGTTAACACACAACCCAAACCTTCCTTAGAAGCATCCGTATAAACAGCATACCCTTCTGAACCTTCCAGAAGGGTTAACACTGGAGCAGAGACTAGCTTTTCTTCCAAGAAGGTGAAACTCTTCTCACAATCTTCATCGCAAATGAACTTCACCTCTTTCTTTGTCAACCGGGTTAAAGGAGCGGCTATCTTTGAGAAATCCTTCACGAACCTCCGGTAATAACCCGCTAATCCCAAGAAACTTCTAATCTCCGATGTATTCTTTGGTTTCTCCCATTTCAAAACCGACTCAATCTAAGAAGGATCAACTTCCAAACCATTGCCCGAAATCACGTGACCCAAGAAAGAAAACCTGTCGATCCAAAACTCACATTTACTGAATTTGGCAAATAACTGATGTTCCTTCAAAGTCCTCAATACCAACTGAAGATGTCTTGTGTGCTCCTCGGCAGACTTAGAAAATACCAGAATATCATCAATAAAAATCACCACAAATTTATCCAGAAAAGGTCGGAAGATCCTGTATATCATATCCATAAAAGCTGCAGGGGCATTTGTTAATCCGAACAGCATCACCACGAACTCATAATGCCCATACTGAGTATTGAATCATGTCTTTAGAATATCCTTTTCTTGGATTCGCAGCTGGTAGTATCCCTGTCTCAAATCCAATTGTGGATAAACTTTAGATCCCTGAAGTAGGTCAAATAACTCCTCAATATGTGGAAGGGGATACTTGTTCTTGATCGTCATCCGGTTCAACTCCCTATAGTCTATACACATTCTCAAAGTTCCCTTCTTCTTCTTTACGAACAAAACCGGTGTACCCCAGGGAGAAGAACTCGGTCTAATGTACCCAATCTCCAACAACGCATCAAGTTGAGTCTGCAACTCTTTCAACTCGGATGGAGCCATGCGATACAGAGTCTTGGAGTATGGCTCTGCATTAGGGCACAAATCGATCACAAACTCAATCTCTCGTTCAGGAGGTAAGGAATCCAACTTCTCTGGAAAGACCTCGGGAAATTCCTTTACCACTTCTGTTTCTTCCAAGTTAATCTGATCCTTGGGCTTGTTAAGAATATATGCAATAAAACCCGTAGCTCCCTCTCGGACCAGTTTCTGAGCTTCTGTAAAAGAAAGTAGAGGCACTGTTTTAGAACTCCAACCCACTGTCAAATTTGATCCCAACTGAACTCTATTTTCCCGGCAATCAACTGTAGCACAATGTCTTTAGAGCCAATCCATGCCCAAAATAGATTCGTAGCGAGTCATCAGCATCCCAATGAAGTCTGTCAGGAAAACTCGGCCCTCAATACTCACCGGAACCTCTCTGAACACCCGATCAGTTTCTATACTACCACCTAAAGGAGTACTAACTACATAACATGCAAGAGAGCGAATAATAGGCAAAGGCAAAGAAACAGATATAACACTCGAGAGCAAGGAGTGTGTAGCTTCCAGATCAAATAAAGTATGAATGTTCGTACCATGTATGCAAATGGTACCTTCAACTACCACGGCTGGATCAATAACAGCATCCTGCTCCTCTCCTTCCAGGGCATAAGCACAAACTCTAATCAGTGGTCTCTGACCCCCAGGTGGCGGATTCCTATGATCCGGACATCCATCTACCATATGCTCGGCACTTCCACAAATCAGATATAAGCCCAGTCGACGTCTACAACCCTCGTAGGTGTGCGTAGTCTATCCACAGAAGGTACATGCAGGCCTATCGGGTGGTGGTGGCAAAGCAGGCACAGCTGGAGCTCTCATAATGGGTCCCGCGGGTCGGGACTTCTTCCCGGGTCCTCGAGGTGGTGGTGGAGAAGAATAAGTCATAGGCCTCTTACTCGAGCTAGAACCCGAACCAGAACCTCTGAAACCCTATCCGGAGCCTGAACCCAAACCTGAGCGATAGGTAGATCACCTTGCATTCACTGAATCCTCAACTTTCAATGCCTTTGTAGTAGCCTTAAACCAGGTGCTCGTGTTAACCGCTTCAATCGTTGTCTGAATATCCGGTCTAAGGCCCTGAATAAACTGCATCGCCTTATGGAAGTCATCACTCGCTATATTAGGAGCATAGCGAGATAACCTCTCAAACTCGGGGACATACTCTGAAACAGACCTACTTTCCTGCTTCAGCTCAGTAAACTCTTTCAATCTTCGAGTGCGAGAAGATAGAGGAATAAACTTGTTTCTGAACTCCCGGGTGAAAACCTCCCAAATAACTTCCTCACCGGCGGCATCTAGCACTATCCTTGCACTCTCCCACCATGAATAAGCCTCGCCTTGAATTAATGAAATGGTGCAATGGGCCTTCTCTTGGGACTCACAAGGAATGAGCTCCAAAATTCTTTCAACCTCTCTTAGCAATTGCTCGGCCTTAATATCATTTCCTTTAAAGAACTCTGGTGGGTACTGGTTCTGGAACTCCCTAAATACCACTGAAATCTGTGCCCCCGGTTATGGTGGTGGAACTGGTGGTGCTGGAGAAAAAAACTCCCGGAGCTTCTGATCAATAAGGCCAACCACTGCATTCATGAAGTCCTGCGGCTGAGCCTGAGGAGATGGAGGAGGAGGAGACCGATCCCGGTGATGATGATATCGATGACCTGGAGAATGCTCCCGTCGAGGTCTACCACGAGGCATCCTGAAATCAAGACACTAATATGCATGTTCAATTAATAGATGCAAATGGGTGCAAATAATTCTCAAATGACACATAAATCATATAATTCAAATAATTCAAGTAGGTTCGATTATTAAAAATAACGATGCAAGACTCTCAAGTTGACAATAAATTCATATGTCGTGCGACCTAGACCCATAAGACACGACACTAGAAACCCGGTTTTGCAACCAAGCTCTGATACCACCTTAGGATGTAGCACCCGGAACGCTAGGTACCACATCCCCCGCACTATAGTTCAATTCACATATGAAATGGACAATCCATACATGAACCAAAGCTATAGCGAACGGGAGACTATAAAAAAACGACAATAGCTATGCGGGACTAACCCCAAACCAAATAATCAATTCAGAACAATAAAAGCGGAAGCATAATTTTTCATTATCAAATATCAAGTATCCAAAAGCATACTATCTATCCATACACATATCAATACATTATCATTTCCCAAAATTCCATAAACATGCAAAAATATCATAAGTATCAATATATGAAAGTAATATGAAGGTGAAGTGTGCTAGACCCAAATTAAAGACAAGACTCGACTATAATTCCCGCTTAGCACGCACCTACAAAAACTGAAAGGTTGAGGCGTCAGTCTACAACAGACTGGGTGAGGGGTATATAGATATAAGCGCACATACATGCAAGTTATAATCTCGGGTAATATTTTTGTAAAAGAACAATATAAGTCAAGAAATAAGATGTAATATCACCCGAGATTACGACTATCAATTTTATCAATTTATTAACAATTCCAGTCAATCAGTGGCCCAGCGAGTGAGGGCAGTCTCCAACCTTTACTCCTGACAGTGAACAATACTATAACCGTGTTTCAATCCAATAATGAGCATGCAAGTTATTACAGTGCACAATTAGCAGTTTCGCGTGAGTTAATTTCGCGTGAGTTAATTGTCAACTTGTCCTAAATGATCTTTCTTTAAAATTCAAGGACCAAATTGCATATTTATTTCTTTGCACTTAATTGATCAATTCTCAAGCTTTCCATCCTTAGTTGCATGACTTGTATACTTGAGGGATTAAATTGCAATTTGAGGATTTTCACCAAATTCAAAATGGTGATTAACGTACCATTTCTTCCATCCTTTTCCATATCACTTTCTTTCGAAATTCCATCACATATTTGCTTCCTCTCATTCTCGGTTCATTTAGCAAGAAAAGAGAGAAGAGATACATGTAATTTTCATCAAGTTTTTCCAAGAAATTTAGGAAATTCAAGCTCAAACTCCATATCAATCACCTTCATCCATCTCTTTTCATTCAAGATACATGTAAGTTTGATTATGTGATCTTTTGATGATTTTCATGGTAGCTAGGGTTTATGATTTCATGGAATACATGGATTATATGTTGTTTGATGCATAATTATATGATTATATCATGCTTTGAGGCATGAATTCTTGAAGGAAGTGAGTTTATGTGATGATTTGGTGTATGAACATGAAAGTGGAAATTCTTAATGATCAAGCATGATTTAAGTGTTTTAATTGCATTTTATTGTATATTGAACATGTATACATGTTAATCTCTAGAAATCTTGCAATTATATGATTAAAACTTGAAGTTTTGTTGTTGTTAATGTTGTCCCGAAGCTCTCCCCTGCTCTGCTCTGTTTCTGCATTTACAGAGGAACGGGAACGGCCCTTTTCATCCCCAGTTCATTCTGGGAACGGTTGTTCCCACTCATTTGAACTAAAGTCGGAGAGCGCACGGGAACGACCGTTCCCATAATGGCCTGCGAACCAAAAGGGCCGTTCCCAGCATAGGTAGCCATTTAAATTTAAAAGCACAGAGACGTTTTCGAAAGGGCATGGGAACGGCCCTTCCCATTTTACACAACAACCCGGGAACGGACGTTCCCATCCCTCTGGCAGAACAAAAGCTACTGCATAAAATTGAGATTTTCACTTTCAATTCCAATCATTTATTTGACCCCAAATTGTTATTATATGATCAATTACATGTCAAAACAAGATGTTTTCATGCTACATTGGATGTTGCTCGTCATCTCGTTGCATTTTCTCCGTTCGTCATATTTGGTCCATTTTGAGTCATGTCACACATATAATTGTCTTTATGGTACAGACCAGCACCCCAGTGACGAGGAGCGGGGCCCTTAGGTTGTGTCTTTGCTTATATTTTGTCGGTACAGGTGAGGTTTAATTGCTAGCTACCTAGAACCCGTATAACCTTTACGTGGATTTTGGCCAAAATGTATACATATATCTATAATCTTTCCAAAAATCCTCGAATGATTTGAAAGCAAGTCGTGTACCGTGTTACCGTGTTATATTGACCGTGTTTTGACGGCGCGCGACACTATAGCGATGGTTTCGCCTCCGGGGCTTGATGGTTTCCAAGGTTCTTTGGCCTTCTAATTCCATTTTCGGCGTCGGTTTGGCCAAATTCGTGGCTTAGGCGGTGGTTCTGGCGACTTGCAGTGGCGGCTCACGTCGGAGGTCAGCTCTGGGGATATTTTTCGGCTACCACTATAGGGGTTTCGAAGGTCTCGTTACGGGTAAGTCAATGCCTCTTAAGAATTCGATTTTCGTTCACCAGTTTGGAAGTAATTGGATTTTGAAGATTTTGAGGTTTCGTATTGTTAGATCTGAAATTTCAGGAGTTAGGCTTGAAATTTCCAGAAATTGATCGAGGGTTTGGAATGAGCACGAGGAATACTTGCACGAGTGAATTTTGGGGATTTTTCTGGCACGTTCCAGTGGCGGCCGAGCGGCGAGTGACCACTGTTCCTGTGGCTCCGGTGGCGGCGTTCCTGCGGTCTTCGGACAGTTTGTTCGCCTCTTTGTGGTGAGTCCAACGCCACTTTCCGTTCGTCAATCGGATGCCCGGTTGATTTGTTGTGATTTATTTTGTGTAATTTAAATATTTGAAATTAATTGTTTTAATTGCAATAAATTGTTAATTGCTTGATTTGTCGATCAATATGAATTCCAATGTATAGGAAATCATATGTTAAATGAATTATGAAATATATTGATGCTTTGATTTGCAACTTGAATTCTGATATGTCGTATTTGAGCTATTTGTCTAACTTGAAGGGGGTGTATGTGTAATTTCGCTAAACATATAAATTGTATGACTGCAATTAATTAATCCTTGTTGATTGATAAACAAATATGCTAATTATGATTTTGATTAAGAGAAATTGTTATGCCTAAGCTTGAAGCTTTTTAATTAGTTTAATCACTTAAATTGAATTGGAATTTATTATATGATATAAGAATTTGTTATGCAATTTATGATTTAGCAAGAATTGAATAGTTAAATGGCTTAGTCGGAATTTGGTATGTGCTATATGAATTGATATGAAATAATGTGACTTGCATTGCCTTTCCATTTTATTTGTTTGAATAAATTGTTTGCTTTGAATTACCCGATCCTTGTCCTTTGAAAACGAGCATGCTATTCTTAATAGCTTAGAAATAATTTACCGTGCTATGTATGATTTAATTGGCAACTCTTGGAAGTAAGAAATGATTTATTCGTAAATAAGAATTGGTTATGTAATGAATGAATATGTCCTAATGTTTAATATGATTTGATTGAACTATATAATGTTTTCTTTTGCATGTAATTGATATGAATTTGAATCCTGCTTATGTGATTGCATCCCCTAGGTGCTTGAGCATTGCCGTGCGTCTCTGTGTGGTTGTCAGAGTCTGAGTCTGAGCCCTGTGTTGTGTTTTGTGTGTCCAGTTGGCTCAGGTGCACCCGGGGTGGTGACAAGTAGGTCGTGCAGGTTCTGGGGTGAACCATTTGCTGTGTCTTCAGCTTTGTCTGGTACCAGGTGAGGGTTAGGATCTTTTCTTTTAGCTAAATGACCTATAACCCTTATGCGCTCATGTTTCTAGCCCGCATGCGACTATATATTATATATATAGTTAAATATATGCTAAGTATGATATGTTATGATCTTGTGAACACCTTTGGATTTTGAAAGTATGTATACGAGCGTATGTAAGCTTAAGTTTTGAAACCCTTATGATATGATATGATATGTTACGATATGATATGATCTGATATGCTAAGTTATGATATGTAAGCGAGTTAAGCCATGAAAGATTGGTATATGTATGTTCTGTTCTATATGATTGGGCCCTGGAGCTTGAGTGAGGACACCCGGGACGGTATCGGGCCGTCGGGATCATCACTCCTTAGCATCGTTCCATATGATCCGAAGTGTCACGCAAGACCCTGGGAGTGCGTACTCTTCGAGCTCGCGGGGTAAAAACCGGGAAAGACTCGCAGTGGGATCGCTACCCCTCGAGGTTATGTATAATATGGATAGTTTGGGTTTAAGTAGCCCTTCTATCTCGGAGCTTGGGTGGAATGGTATGTATGATTTCGGTTTTCTTATGTTAAATATGGAAGTAAGGTTGGAAGCTCGTTACTCGCTCGAGCATTATGATTATGTCTTTGAATTGTGAAACGGGGATAGTTTTATGAAATGATTTTTATTAAGTATATCTATATGTATGGGTTTTCTTTCAAAAATGCTTTGGTGTGCAACACCTATTCCCGGTTCATGATTCCTCCTTTTGATACGTGCTTTGCCCTATTATGTATATTGTGTGGGTATGTGTTAGCCCCCTCACTCAGTCTTTGGACTGACCCCTCCCCTTTATGTTTTTAGTTGCAGGTTCAGGTTATTGGAGTTGGTGCTAGGCGGCAGTGTGTCGTGTCTGTTGAGTTTGTGTCTGTTCGTTTAAGTTTGTTCAGTATTTTGTTCTGAATTAGGATTCGTAAATTCTGTATAAGATATGTTCTGGGCAGGTTTGCATTTATGATTTAAATGTATGGAATTCGGGACAGGTTAGGACAGGTTTTCCTGATTAGTTGAACCCGTTGATTTATGATTTATGTTTGATTTCCGGATTAGGTATCTATGCTAGTTGAACCCTTCAATTGTTCTTGCATGGCCTAATTTGATTTGAATGCTTCCGCTTCTACACTCATTTCATGTTTTGATTTTGAAGTTCAGGGTCTACGTTCCGCCTAGCATAAGTTTCGTTTGTCACCCGTTCGCTGTGACGTGGTGCGTGTGCGGACTTTCCATTTCGTACACGTGTCGGGTCATAGTGCGGGGGTGTGGTGCCCCACCGCTCAGGGTGCTACAGGTTTATTCGCTAGCTACCTAGAACAAGTATTACCTTTATGTGGATTTTGGCCAAAACGTATACATATATCTATAATTTTCCAAAAATCCTCAAATCATTTGAAAGCAAGTCGTATACCGTGTTACCGTGTTATATTGATCGTGTTTTGGCAAGTTACAGTGTATTGATCACTGTGGGCCCGAGGGCGAGTGTTTGAGCCAACCGGGAAAGCATGGGCTGACGTGTAACTCTTACACTCCTGTCATATCGTGGGGATGAACCCTGAATCTACCAGGAGGTTTGGTGGAGGAAGGAGTCCCGTGCGTGGGAGTCATGTTCCCGACGTACACCGTGTTACAGTGGATGGTTCGGGCCTTGCAAACCCACCATCTTTGGAAGAAGAAGGAGTTCGTGTTATTGATCGTGTGCACTATAAGCATTTGTGTGATAACTTAATCAATTGGAAACTTAATCATGGTACACTGTCGGAGTTTGGTTGGAGATCGTGCACGCCCCTCGCCAGCGCACTGATTGATTGATTGAAAGTGATTAACGTGTTAAACTTGATAGTTGTAATCTCGGGCGAGTTCTATGTTATTCTTGAACTTATATTATCTTTAGTTATAAAACCTTACCCGAGGTTATAACTTGCATGTTATCTGCGCTAATATTTATTGCCCCTCACTCAGTCTTCCATAGACTGACGCCTCCACCTTTCAGTGTTTTGCAGGTGCGTGTTAGGCGGGAGTCAGAGTCGTGTCCTGTTCTTGTGTCGAGTCTAGCCACTGCACTTCCATGTATTGTTATCTTTGACATTAGTATTACATGTTATGTATTTTGGGAGATGATAATGTATTGATATGTAAGATTAGAATATGGTTTACTTGGTAAATGATCGATATTACAACATGCTTTTGCTTTATTTCTTATGCATTATGGTATTCGGTTGGAGGTTTTGTCCCGCTTAGTTTGTCATTTTTTATTTTATTATCACCAGTTCGCTATAGGTTAATTCATGTGCGGACTATCCATTTCGTATATGGATCGAACTATGGTGCATGGGTGTGGCATCTCTACGTATAGGGGTGCTACAATATGTACATCAAACTTAAGCTCAAAGTTCACAAACATGCTTCCAACAACAATTACTCAATTCAACCAATCCAAACCATAACCCTAGCTATCATATTCAATTCAAGAATTCAACCAATCTCCATTTTACCTTGAAATGAGAAAGAGGTGAAAAGAGATGGATAGATATGATGCTTAAGCTTCAAAGTTCACAATTCCTCCAAAATATTAGCTTGAATAATGAAAATCTTCTTGTCCTTGATGAGGGTTTTGATCGACGGAAAATGGAAGCAAAAGAAGCAAATATGGTATGTTTGTAGGAATGAAGAAATGGTACGTGAATGCTGCTATATGAGAGAAAGAATTGCTCCAATTTGCTATTAAATCCTTCAAGTTGTTAAGTCATGCAATTGAGCCCAATCTCAAGATAAATGATCACTTTGGTCCCACATAATAATCATGCAATTAAGTGCCCAAATTGGCAAGAATGATCAAACAAGGACATATAAGAATTTAAATCATGTTCGGAATTTAATTCACGTTTCAATCACACTCAATTTATGCAATAAGTATAAATTTAGTATAATTTCATAAAAATACTTGAAATATAATTTCGTAAAATTATGTCATGACATATAAAATTGAAGAAATGAACAAATTAAATTAAATTCTAACTCTCAAAACTCACGCGTGGCGTACTTACCTGAAGGCCGAAAGCTGGGGCGTTACAATCCTCCCCTTTAGAAGAATCTGGTCCCCAGATTCACTGATCGGAAACAACTCTGGATGGAACCGTCTCATTTTATCTTCGATCTCCCACGTGGCTTCTTCAGTTTTATCACTTCTCCAAAGAACCTTAACCATAGGAATCTTCCGGTTTCTCAATTCCTAAAACTTCTTATCCAATATCTTAATCGGTTTCTGAACAAAGGTTAGATTCGGTTGTAATTCCACTTCTTCAGCTGGAAGGATCTCGGTTTCATCGGGGTAATATTTCCTTTACTGAGATATGTAAAATACATTGTGAATCCTCGTGAGGCTCGGTGGTAGGTCCAACCGATAGGCAACTTCTCCAACTCTTTCAAGAATCTCAAAAGTACCTAAATAACGAGGATTAAGCTTACCTCCTTTCCCAATCCGAGCAAATCCCTTACGTGGAGACGCCTTCAAGAATACCCGGTCTCCAACATCAAATTTGAGATCCCTTCTACGACGGTCGGCGTAGCTCCTTTGTCTCTCCTGAGCTGATTTCATCCGTTGTTGTATTAATTGGAGTTTCTCAATCATCTCTCTCAGGGCTTTAGAAGGTTTTTCTAACTTCTCACCTTTCTTAACACCTTCCTGTTTAGTCCATTTCCATTCTTCTAAGTCGAAGAACAACGGAGAACGACATTTCCGACCATAAAGCAGCTCATACGGTGCCATTCCAATCGAGGCTTGGAAACTGTTGTTGTAAGCAAATTCAATTAAAGGTAGCTGATTGTGCCAAGAAGACTGAAAATCCAAAGAACAAGCTCGAAGTAAATCCTCAAGATATCTTATTAATCTCTCGAACTGACCGTCGGTTTGTGGATGAAATGATGTACTGAATTGAAGCTTCGTACCCAAAATCTCTTGTAATTCTCGCCACAACTTTGAAGTAAACCTTGGATCCCTATCTGAAACAATGCTAACCGGAATCCCATGAAGTCGAACAATCTCCCTGTTATAAAGCTCGGCTAGCTTGCGAATCTTATAAGACATCCGAACTGGCAGAAAATGCGCAGACTTAATCAAACGGACCACAATTACCCAAATACCATCGAACCCTCCTTTCACTTTAGGTAACCCAGACACAAAATCCATCGTCACCTGTTCCCACTTCCACTCGGGAATAGGTAACGATTGTAGAAGACCTCCCGGTTTCTGATGCTCAGCTTTCACTTTTTGACAAGTGATACAATATTTCACATACGCGGCCACAGCTTTCTTCAATCCACGACACCAATAATATTGCCTCAAGTCCTTATACATTTGGTTTCCTCCAGGGTGGACAGAATAAGCCGACTTGTGAGCTTCCTCGAGCAATACCCGTTTTAACTCTTCGGGTACCACCACTTGGTTCTTAAAATGAAGAAAACTGGTTTTATCGAACCCGAATGGACATTCCGGATCAGCTCTTGCTTTAGCTACAAATTTCTGAACTTCTGAATCATTAGCCTCAGCCTCAAATAACCTGTACTTCAAATCCGGCTGAATAGAGATATTAGAAACTCGAGCCCTTATAACAATTCTATCCGGCTTCTATCCGAATCCAAAATGTCTCAATTCTTGGTAGATCCACATTAATTACCTAGTTGTTCAATTCTTCTAATTGTTGTTTCATGAATCCCAAAATATATTGATTTCTTAAGTTTTCCAAATCGATCAGAAACCTATTCCAAGGTCTGAGGTATCTCGACTCATCCCAAACTTGATTCCTAAAATCCTTACTGCAACCTGAATCAATTTAGTTACTTTCTTCTCACACCTTGATTTAGTTCCAACAAGTTGAAGATCCGCAACTTGCCTACAAATCCGAACCTTGAATCATGAGTACCCTCAGAACTTCCTTCGCCTCTTCCTTAAGTTGAGACAGTCCTCTGACCCAGGTTGATCCACTTCTTTTCATAATGAAAGCTCACGTGGCTATCTTGTCAGTCATAAGTATTACCAATTTCTCGCCAAGTATCCACCAACTTCTATAAACTTGTAAGTTCCTCCCATAATTAATTCTTCCATTCTGGACTTTGTACTCGATCCATAACCAAATTAGGGAAGAAGATCCTAGCCCTTAAATTTTGTAGAACTCCTCGATACATTCCTTTCAACTTTTGAGCTAAGGAGAAGAGTTTGTGATAGATTGTGGTGGTTGTAGAAATTGGCCATGGTTTGATATCATCTTCCTCACCTAGAAATCACAACTCATTTCGAAATAAATACATGAGATTAGTGTATACTCATGCCACATAAATAACACAAAAAGAATGGATCCGATGCAACCAGCAATCATGCAAATCAACAAAAGTTTGAAAGAAGCATATTTAACAACATTTTCCATGTCAAGTAGCAATAACAATGCTCATGTTCATGCGGTGCGCACATTAATACATTGCTCCTAAGCCGTTCGACCTATACTTGACACGACACGACACTAGAACTACAGTTTTGCAACCTAGAGCTGTGATACCACTTAAAGATGTAGCACCCGCGACGAGAGCACCACACCCCCCCGTACTATGAGTTCGGTCCACATATGAAATGGCTAATGCATACATGAACTAAACTCACAGCGAATGGAAGACAATAAAAAGACTATCCTAGCTAGGCGAATCTAACCCTGTAACAATTCATTAATACCAGCGATGCGGAAGCAAGGCTATGACATTTGTAATATCCATGAGAAATAAATACAATTCCACAGAAAAGTAAATACGGGTTCCACTAATTGATACACCTGTCCTAACCTGTCCCGAATCAATACAATACAATAATATAACAACGGGTTCAACTAGAGCCAGAATCCTATCCTAACCTGTCCCGAAATAGTAGCACTTCAGTAAATGGTACACCGGCCCAATAGTAAATAAATAACTCAATACAAGATGGGAAACAGTATAGTATGTGATGAGTGTACAACTGAGGGACTCGACAACTCTAACTCCGCCTAGGAACCAACACCTGCAAAAGAAACTGGGGGAAAGGGAAAAGAGGGGTCAGTCTCTAGAAGACTGAGTGAGCAAAAGGTGTACATATATATAGAAACATGTACATGCAAGGTGTAAATCCCGAACAACGTTTTAGTTAAAGTAGTTCCCGTGAGGGCAAGAAATCACTTAAGCTATGCTCGGACTTTACAACTATCACTTTAGACACTTAGTTACAATTTCAGGCTATCAGTGGCTCGGCGAGTGAGCATGCACAATCTCCAACCAAACTCCGACAGTGTACAATGATTAAGTTTCAGTTATTTTTAAAGGTGATCATGCAATACAATCGTTATTATACCGTGCAATAGTGCAATAGTGTTCACACGCAGCACAGTCAATGAGTGCAATCAATCACGATAACAATCCCTGGGTCACCCGTGGTGCCGGACTCTCCCAAGATCTCATTTTCCCTCCATGATGGTTCGGATAGCTAGCCCTCGCCATCCAGACAGTGTGAGAATCAGGAACATGACTCCTATGCCCGGAACTCCTTCCTCCACTAATCTCCTAGTGGATTCAGGGGTCATCCCAACAACGTGAGACTGTGCAAGAGGTTACCGTCGGCCCGATACCTCCCCAGCTCGCTCAATACACAAGGCTCAGGGCCCTCAATCAGTGTGCAGTATAGTATCTCGCCAAAACAGGAACTGTCAGTGAGTAACAATAGCAATAACAATAGGTTCAATTTAATAAAGGTTTACTCGATTACACACATGAAAACAATATAAATATAAATATGGTTTTTAGGCCAAATATCATTCATGCAGGTTTTAGAGTTCGATAGGTAACTAGAACGAAAATACCCTCACTTGACAAGCGACAGAACAAGACATCGTGCAAGAAAGTGTTCACTCGATCGATGATCTCCGCCCTGGAGAAGAACTGGATAAGAAAGGAAACAATGTGTACTCGTGAGAGAAGACTCAATAATGGTACCAATTACGACGCACGACATTGATATGGAATAGCATGAATATCATGGAACGATATACAAGATGTTAAGCTAAGTCATGATCATGTTTATGTCCATTTAACGGCAATTAAATCAATTAGCACTTATATTCAATAAACGAGTTCAATTACATGAAATTATGCAAGTAAAACGATGTAAAATACTTAGACATGCAAAGGAAGTCACGAAATAACAATACATAAACAAAGCATGAAAATACTCTGAAACAGTGCCGGGAACGGTCTCGCCCACTCTGGGAACGGCCATGCTCAGTGGTCCCACCCACGGGAATGGCCGTTCCGGTTCTACGCTTGAGCTGGGAACGGCCTTTCCCAGCTCCCCGAACTTCTCCCCATGGCTCTGTAAAGAATTGGCTTGTATGACTCCTGAGAATGGCCGTTCCCAACTCCAGTACAACACGAGAACGGCCGTTCCCACCTGGTTCGCCTGGTACGAAGCAGACACAGCAACAATGGCGCCTGGAGCTCCATACAAACACCAACACACCTCCAAACCACTCCAAAACACACGAAATTCATACCACGGATCAAGTAAAACAATTAGGTCACATATTTGCATGTTAGAACTCGTAAAACGGCCTTGAACATATAAAACTCATACCCCGGTTGCTATTCATCGTCTTCCCAAAACATCACATAGGCATATATCCGAGGTACGAAAGCTATATCAAATTAAAGCACGTAACGAATAGAGCACGAATCTTACCTTAGGTCGTTGATCGGACGGTTGGACCTTGAAAATCCGAGCTTGAGGTCTTGGAGCCAAAATTGGGAATTTTCTTCTCTCTTCCTTCATGGCTGCTAATTGATCGATCAAAAATAGGGAAAAAGGGGTAAGGCTGGCCCTTTTAGGGTTGGCCTATAGCACCCGGAACGCCGAGATGCCACACCCCAGCACTATAGCTCAATCCACATACGAAATGGATTATCCGTACATGAACCAAGACTATAGCGAACGGGTGACAATACAAGAGAACAATCTAGCTAGGCGGGACTAACCCCAAACCAAACAATCAACTTAGAGCAATAAAAGCGGAAGCAATAATTCATTCATTACTTATAGGTACCATATTTACATATCAAGTATAAATACTAATAGGTACCAACATACATATCAATACAATATCATACCACTTATCAAAACCAAAGACATGAAGCATAAGTGTCAATAAGGTACATGCCAAAGTAAAATGACAATGCTGGACCCAAAGCAATAAAACTGGACTCGACCCCGCCTAGCACACAACCCTGCAAACTGAAAATGTGAGGGGGGTCAGTCTACAATAGACTGAGTGAGGGGTTTAAATAAATATAAGCGCAATTACCATGCAAGCTATAATCTCGGGTAAGGTTTTATAAAAGAAGGCAATATAATTTTAATAAATAGAACTCGCCCGAAATTACAACTAATCAAATTAATAATTCAATCAAGATCAACTCAATACGTGGCCCTGCGAGTGAGGGCAATTCTCCTACCTTTCACCAAAAGTGTACAATACATGCTTGATTTAATTATCAGGTGATCATGCGATTCAATTACAGTGTAGTAGTGCAGAACTGTATTCAATCAATGAGTGCAATCATACAGTAACCCGAGGACAGCCCATGGTGCCGGACTCATCCCAAGTCTCCTTCTCCCTCCAATGATGGGAAGGTAACGAGCCTTCAACCATCCACGACATGGTGTACGTCGGGAACATGACTCCCACGCACGGGATTTCTTCCTCCACCAAACCTCCTGGTGGATTCAGAGGTGATCCCACATGATGAGGATAGTGCAAGAGTTACCCGTCAGCCCTTGCTTTCCCGGTTGGCTTAATACACTACCCTCGGGCCCAACGTGAACAATAGTTACTCGCCAAAGACAATCCGTCAATCAATCAATCAATCAATCAATCCATTTCCATGAAATCATTTGAAAATCATAAGGTTCGAAAACTATGGATATATAGATACGTTTTGGCCGAAAATCACATAAGGTTGTAAGGGCTCTATATATCTAGAATTTAAACCTCACCTGACGAGCGACGGAACAAGACAAGGGTACAAGAAGGTGCCCAAACGATCTATGATATCCGCCCTGGAGAAAAACTGGACAAGATAGGGAATAGTGGAAACTCGTGAGACAAGACTCAATATGAGACGAAGTATGACGCACGGCAATGCTCATGTAATTAAGTAAAACTAGCAATCAAGTGACACTTAGCATGTATGAGAACCAATTAACATCTGAGAGATAAAATCATTCTCAAGGAGTCACATATTCACATCATTCAAGCATTTCAAGTTCAATTCATATAGGGCATGGAGTCACACAATAACGTTTGAGCTATTAAGTACCAAGAAGTGTCAAGTAGGAACATACTTATCAATTAATCAAGTATATATAACATATAATTCACATATGGGAGCCAAGAGAGTGGAAGGAACGCAATAAGAAAGGTTTTGGTGAAGTTTGGCAAAAACGGACAATTTTAGGAAACGCACATGCTGTATGAAAACTTGAATATCTTCAATTCTAGAAGTGGGAATTGAGTTTCGTTTATTGGGAATGAAACTAGACACAAAGACCTTTCCGAGGGTATATGGCTCGTTTGAATTCCATGCACAAAACCAGGAACAACCGTTCGGAGGGCACAACGGTTCTGTTCGGATGAACGGCCGTTCATGAAGGACGGATGCCTGTTCGGTGAGTTCTGGGTCGAAAAACAGGGGAAAAACAGGGCATACTCAAGGGAATTGGCTCCCAAACCATTCCACACCAAACCAAGGCATTTAAATCAACTTAAAACTATCATATAAGATGTATATGGTTTATATATATCAATTAGGCTTCATGTAATCCATGGAAACATGTATAGATCATCAAGAATTCATCCAACAAACCCATATAATTCCATATTACCTAACTCTCATATAAACCAAGAATTCATGTAAGCTTAGAGATTTAATGATCCTAGTCATGCTTCTAACCACAACTAAACATGAAATAACATCAAGATTCTCAAACCCTACTTCAACATGAATTCAAAACTTCAATCATAAACCTACTCTACCTTGAATGAAACAAGAAAGAATGAAGATGTGATGATGATGATGATGATGAAGATGCTCCCAAATATGCAATTTTCCCTTGAAACCAAGCTAGAAATGATGAAATCTCCTCCTCCTCTTCCATGGTGTAAAAATCGATTCTTAGTGTGTGTGTGTGTGTGTGTGTAGTTCTTGTATAAAATGAAGAATGAATTATGTGAGAGGTGAAATGTATATGATATATTATAAGTCTTCCACTAACTCTTATAAGTCACCATTATTTGCACATAAGTCCTTGAAATATATGAATGGATGCAATTAAGTTTTATTCCATAGAAATTGATCATTTAGCTTCAACTCATGTTATGCAATTAAGTCCATATAATTAGGAAATGATCAAGTAAAGTCATGTAGAAGCATTTAATCACTTATCAATTAATTCACATATTTTCCACATTAGTGACAATTCATACAAATGCATAAAAGTATATAATGCATATAATGTCATGAAAGTTATAAATAAATAATTAAAATAATTCCCAAGTTAGGGAAAATGATCAATTAAAGACAATTAATCAAAAAAGACATGTCCCACAATTATTTCACATAAATTCTCACGTTAACAATATTTTCATGGAAACAATTAGTAATATAATATCATGTAATGTGTAATTGAAAATTGGGGCGTTACATGGCCAATCGGGTCGGTGGAAACGGGTAAGGTCAAGCGGTATCCGGTCCACCCAGATTGGATTTTAAAATGGTTGGGCAAACAAATAGCTTTAGAAAAATAAAAGGTTATGTATTTGAATCCGAATCACCGAAACGAACTCAATAATAAGGTTGGAATTCGAATCCGAATTCCCGGGCTTAAGGTAGCCACGAAGGCCTCAAACACCATAATTAAAATTGGGTTCCTATCTTGCAATTATTGGACATTTGAGTCCAAGTACAATTTAAATAAATTCTATAGCACACATAATTAAATAAAGTTACACGTTGACACGTTTAACATGAGACGTCACATAAATCACATAATTACTGCATTAAACTCTCTCGTGACGTCGTACCTGACTTGTCGGGAAAACGGGGCGTTACAAACAGATATAGCACTCGATAGAAAGGAGTGTGTATCTCCCGGATCAAATAAAGTATGAATGTTCGTGCCATGTATGCAAATGGTACCTTCAACTACCGCAGCTGGATCAATATCAGCATCCTGCTCCTCTCTGTCCAGAGCATAAGCACGAGCTTTAATCAGTGGTCTGTCTGACCCCTAGGTGGCGGATTCCTACGATCCAGACATCCATCTACCATATGCTCGTCACTTCCACAAATCAGACATAAGCCCAGTCGACATCTACAACCCTTGTAGGTGTGCGTAGTCTGTCCACAGAAGGTACATGCAGGTCTCTCGGGTGGTGGTGGCAAAGCAGGCACAACTGGAGCTCTCACAACGGGTCCCGCGGGTCGGGACTTCTTCCCGGGGCCTCAAGGTGGTGGTGGAGAAGAATAATTCATAGGCCTCTTGCCCGAGCTAGAACCCAAACCAGAACCTCTGAAACCCCATCCGGAGCCTGAACCCAAACTTGAGTGATAGGTAGATCGCCTTGCATTCACTGAATCCTCAACTTTCAATACCTTTATAGTAGCCTTCAACCAGGTGCTCGTGTTAACCGCTTCAATGGTTGTCTGAATATCCAGTCTAAGGCCCTGGATAAACTACATCGCCTTATGGAAGTCATCACTCGCTATATTAGGAGCATAGCGAGATAACCTCTCAAACTCGGCGATATACTCTGAAACGGACCTGCTTCCCTGCTTAAGCTCAGAAAACTCTTTCAATCTTCGGGTGCAAGAAGATGGAGGAATAAACTTGTTTCTGAACTCCTGGGTGAAAACCTCCCAATTAACTTCCTCACCGGTGGCATCTAGCACTATCCTTGCACTCTCCTACCATGAATAAGCCTCTCCCTGAATTAATGAAATGGTGCAACGAGCCTTCTCTTGGGACTCTCAAGGAATGAGCTCCCAAATTCTTTCAACCTCTCTTAGCAACTGCTCGGCCTGAATATCATTTCCTTTAAAGAACTTTGGTGGCTGCTGGTTCTAGAACTCCCTAAATACCTCTTAAATCTATGCCCCCCGTTGTGGTGGTGGAACTGGTGGTGCTGGAGGAACGTACTCCCGGAGCCTATGATCAATAAGGTCAACTACTGCATTCATGAAGTCCTATGGCTGAGCCTAAGGAGGTGGAGGAGGAGAAGACCGATCCCGGTGATGATGATGTCGATGACCTGGAGAATGCTCCTGTCGAGGTCTACCGCGACGGATCTTGAAATCAAAACACTATTATGCATGTTCAATTAATAGATGCAAATGGGTGCAAATAATTTTCAAATGGCACATAAATCATATAATTCAAATAATTCAAAGAATTCAAGTAGGTTCAAATATTACAAATAACGATGCAAGACTCTCAAGTCGATAATAAATTCCTATGCCGTGCGACCTAGACTCACAAGACACGACACTAGAAACCCGGTTTTACAACCGAGCTCTGATACCACCTTAAGATGAAGCACCCGGAACGCTAGGTACCACATCCCCCGTACTATAGTTCAATTCCCATATGAAATGGACAATCCATATATGAACCAAAGCTATAGTGAACGGGAGACAATAAAAAAACGACAATAGCTAGGCGGGACTAACCCCAAACCAAATAATCAATTCAGAACAATAAACGCGGAAGCATAATTTTTCATTATCGAATATCAAGTATCCAAAAGCATACTATCTATCCATATACATATCAATACATTATCATCTCCCAAAATTCCATAAACATGCCAAAATATCATAAGTATCAATACATGAAAGTAATATGAAGGTGAAGTGTGCTAGACCCAAATTACAGACAAGACTCGACTCTAATTCCCGCCTAGCACGCACCTGTAAAAACTAAAAGGTTGAGGCGTAAGTCTACAATAGACTGAGTGAGGGGTATATAAATATAAGGACAAATACATGCAAGTTATAATCTCGGGTAATATTTTTGTAAAAGAACAATATAAGTCAAGAAATAAGATGTAATATCACCCGAGATTACAACTATCAATTTTATCAATTTATTAACAATTCCAGTCAATCTCGGGAATATGTCTTTGAAAGATAAGCTTTATGGTGTGTGTGTGTGTGTGTAAGCGAGATATGTCTTTGAAAGATAAGCTTTATGGTACGTGTGTGTGTTCTTTGTGATATGTTTTGGGCCCTGGAGTGTGGTATGGAAATCTCGGGACGGCCGAGGGGTCGCCGAGCTCTTCCATCAACACCCTTCATTTGAGGGTCTCACCTAACCTTGGGAGGATCGAGGAAGGGTGTTTCTATTGAGCCGGCGGAGATAACAGTCGAAGGTTTCAAGGTCGTGATTAAACCTTATCTCGTGTGTTATATGGATAGTTAGGGCCGTCAACCCTTCTATCACTCGGTGTGGGGATGGATTATGATTTTTGTTTTGCTTTGATATGCTTCTTTATATATGGAAGTTGGGAGGTGTGACTCGTACTCGCCGAGTTAGTTGATTTTCATATGATCTAGGGAACGAGGGTGGACTTCTAAATGCTTAAAACTTGATGTTTGGCCTTTGGCCTTAGAACCTTCTTCATTTAAACCTATGTATATCTATATCACGGGAAACACTTTGGTTTGCAAAAACCACTCTCGGTTCATGGATCCTTTCGATTTGATTACTTGTCTTGCTCTATATGTATATCGGGTGTGTGAGTTACCCCTCACTAGTCACTAGGACTAACCCTCGTTGTTGTTTCCCCCTTTTTCCCTTCTCTTTTGAGTTGCAGGTACTTCCAAGTCAAGCTAGGCGGCAGGTGTCGTTTGGGTTTTACTTGGGGTGTAGCTTGAGTCTTCATGCATTGTAGTGGTTCTACATCTTTATTTACCTATGAACTTTTGGATATGGATGACGAATACTTTTGTTATTTTGGCCTCGATGGGCATTGTATATCTTGTGTATGATCTAGTATGAGTAACTTGTTAACTTAACCCTCTTGCTATGTATATATGTGATCTTGGGTTTTATGTATGAATGTTTTATCGCTTCCGCTACTCTGATATTTTTTTTATTAGCTCAGTTCTTGAGGGTCTAGGCCGCCTAGCGAGGGTGTGTTTTGTGTGTCTCCTGTTCGCTATGATTTGATACGGGTGCGAACTCTCCATTTCGTTACTCGTGTTAGACCTTAGTACGGGGGATGTGGCACCCTTCGCTCCGGGGTGTTACGTCCTAGCGTGGTATCGGAGCTCTGGAGTCGTGTTGAGTTTGTCTAGGTTGTTCGGTTTAGGATTACGTGACTATTTGCATTCACTCGTATATTTATGTGACTTATTTGCTTAATTTCATGATAATTGATTTCATGAACATGTACTGAACCCCATGCATCGATATTTCTTGAATTATGAATTTTCAGGATGCCTCCACGAAGGAGAATGGATAGGGAGAAAACCCCGGATCTTAATCAGCCTCCTCCACAAGCACCACCACCTCCTCCAATGAATGCTGAGAACACTGTACAAGCTCTTCTTAATCAACTCCAACAGAATCAAAGAGATAACCCTCAATGGGAGGGGCAAGGAGGCCAAGTTACTCCGACCTTCAAGGAGTTTAGAAACAACAACCCACCTAAATGGTACGGAGGCGACGACATCAAAGCAGAGGAATGGTTGTCAAAAATTTTGGGAATTTGGGAGATCTGTCCAGCTCCTTCTCATGAGAAAGTCGTTTGCACGGCTCGGTTTGTTCAAGGTCCCACATCTAATTGCTTAAAGGCTATGAGAGCCCGATTGGAAAGGAGTGGAGAAGAGTTCAGCTGGAAAAGCTTTGTTAGGGAATTTCGCCACAAGTATATTCCCCCAAGTGCCCGTGAACGAAGACTTCAGGAATTCTCAAGGGAACCGAACAGTTGAAGATTATATTTTGGAATTTGAAAGACTTGCTCAGTATGCTCCCCATATTACTAATGATGATACTCAGAAGGCTTGGAATTTTGTTCATGGTTTGAGGTATGAGATTCAGAATGGCCTACAAGCGGCTACCGTGGACACTTAGGAGAAAGCTATAAGGAAGGCAATAAAAGTGGAAGCTAATAGGTTAAGGTTGAGGTCCTCAACTTATCCTCGGGGCAGGTTTCAGGTTCTAATTTGGGGAAGAGGCCTGCATCACAAACTGGGCCTCCCGTTTTCAAACCCCAAGGTCCTAATACTTCTAATAAGAGAGCCCGACCTCCGGTACCGGCGGCAACCCGCTCTATCTACGCCGATACAATGTGCTTATTGCTAGGGTCCCAACCACACTGAGGAGACATGCCGGAAGAAACTGAAGAGGTGCTATAAATGTGGAGAACCCGGCCATATGATTGGTACTTGTCCTCAGATGAGAGTCTCTCAACCTCGAGCTCCTCATCCTTTGAAGTGATGCCTCCGAGAGCACCTATCCAAGCAAGGGCTTACGTTTTGGAAGGAGAAGAAGAGGATGTTGAAGTGGATGCCAACGCCGTTATTGAAGGTACTATCAGTGTACATGGCATTCCATTACATACATTGTTTGATCCGAGAGCAACGCATTCATTTATTGCTTCCTGACTTGTTTCTACTCTTCCCTTGCCTGTTGCTTGCTTTGATGATTCCGTTGTTGTGAGCTCTCCCCTCGGGGGTAATTTGGTGACGAACTATGCCTTTAGTAGTTGTGGAAGATCAAGAGTATCCGGCGGATTTGATTAAGATGCCTATGAAGAAGTATGGGGTGATTTTGGGGATGGATTAGTTGTTTCGACACCGAGCGAAGATAGATTATTTTTCTAAGAAGGTGACTTTGGGTTCTACGGTATTTTCGGGTCAAAGGTTGAAGACCTGCCCATTTATTTCCTTTATAGAAGCAAGCAGATTGTTCCGGGATGGTGCGACGGGCTATTTGGCCTATCTTTTGAATAAACCAAAGGATCAAGCCAAGCTCGAGGAGACGGAGATAGTGAAGGAGTTCCCCGATGTTTTTTTGGAGAATTTGGGATTTTTACCTCTGGATCGGGATGTTGAATTTGTAATTGATATCTATCTCGGAGCAGAACCATATGTAAAATCTCCCTACAGGATGGCTCCAGCCGAGTTGAAGGAGCTGAAGATGCAACTTGACGAGCTCTTAGAGTGTGGGTACATTTGCCCGAGCACTTCTCCGTGGGGTGCTATGATCCTGTTTGTAAAGAAGAAAGACGGGACTTTGCGAATGTGCATAGACTACCATGAGCTGAACCGGTTAACGGTTAAAAACAAATACCCACTCCCTCACATAGAAGAGTTGTTTGATCTCCTTCAGGGTTCAAGTGTTTACTCCAAGTTAGATCTAAGACAAGGGTATTATCAGTTGCGTATCCGGGAGGAAGATGTACCGAAGACGGGTTTCAACACTAGATATGGGTATTTGGAGTTCGTGGGCATGCCTTTTGGTCTTACTAATGCCCCAGCCGTTATGGATATGATGCACCGAATATTCTGGCCCTACCTCGATAAATTCGTGGTCATCTTTATAGATGATATTCTGGTGTATTCGAGGTCCGTGGAAGAGCATGCACAGCATTTGAGAATCGTCTTGTCGACACTTCGGGAGCATAGATTGTTCGCTAAGTTCAGTAAGTGTGAGTTTTGGTTGGATCGGGTTTTCTTTTTGGGTCCTTCATCTCGGGGAAAGGTATAGAAGTGGATCTGGTGAAGATTGAGACGGTTATGCTTTGGAAGCAACCGAGGAATGCCACAGAAGTGAGAAGTTTTCTCGGTTTAGCAGGGTATTATAGGCGCTTTGTGAAAGAGTTTTCGAAGATTGCCTCCCCATTGACCCGGTTAACAAAGAAAGAGGTTAAATTCGAGTGGGATGAGGCGTGTGAGAAGAGTTTTCAAAATCTTAAGAAGAGATTGACTATGGCACCGGTGCTAACCCTACCTGAGGGTCCGGAAGGTTACTCAGTTTACATCGATGCATCGAAGGAAGGTCTCGGTTGTGTGTTGATGCAGAATGACAAAGTTGTGGCCTACGCTTCTAGGAAGTTAAAGGACCATGAGAAAAATTACCCCACTCATGATTTGGAACTCGCTACTGAGGTATTTGCTTTGATGAAATGGCATCATTACCTCTATGGAGTTACATTTGAGGTGTTCACCGACCACCAGAGTCTTAAGTATTTGTTTATTCAAAAAGATTTGAACGTAAGACAGAGGCGCTGGATGGAATTACTCGAGGACTATGATTGTAGAATTCAATACCATCCGAGTAAAGCTAATGTGGTTGCAGATGGTTTGAGCAGAAAAGCTAGTGTTTTAAGTTTGGAAGCAGGTTCTAGCAAACAGAGTTCAGTAGTTTTGGTTTCGGAAGCTCGTTTGGCGAATATTTCGGTTCAACCGGATTTGAAGCAAAGATTGATAGAAGCTCAATCTGTGGATCCGGAAATTCAGAAATTGGTGGCTAAGGCAAGGATTGACCCTGAAACCAAGTTTGGGTTTGATGATTCAAGGTTATTTCGGTTTAAGGCTCGGGTTTGTGTTCCGAAAGACCTTAAGCAGTTGGTTCTTGATGAGGCACATAGATCAGCTTATTCAGTACATCCCGGTACCACCAAGATGTATAAAGATTTAAGGACCCTGTATTGGTGGAATGGCATGAAAAGGGACGTTGCTAATTTCGTTAGAAGGTGTCAAACATGCCAAGTGGTGAAAGCAGAGCACCAAAAACCGGGAGGAACTCTCTAACCACTTCCAATTCCCGAATGGAAGTGGGAGCAAGTGATAATAGACTTCGTGTCCGGCTTGCCAAGGACCAAATGAGGTTTTGATGGAATTTGGGTTATTGTTGATCGGTTGACGAAGTCGGCTCATTTTCTCAAGGTAAGGATGTCCGATAAAGTACCTAAGTTAGCCCGGTTGTATCGGAAGGAGATTGTCAAGTTACATGGTGCACCGGTCAGTATTGTTTCTGCTAGGGATCCTAGGTTCACATCAAGTTTTTGGCAAGAATTAAAGAAATGTTTGGGAACGAAGCTTCAGTTTAGTACTGCATTTTACTCACAGAGGGATGGTCAATCCGAGAGGTTAATAAGGTATCTCGAGGACATGTTTCGTGCTTGTGCCTTGGATTATCAAGATTCGTGGGATGAATAGTTGGATTTGGTTGAGTATGTTTATAATAATAGTTTTCAGTCTTCAATTGGTATGGCACCGTATGAGGCCTTGTATGGGAGGAAATGTCGTTCCCCTCTCTTTTGGGATATTGACGAGTGGAGATAGACCAAAGATGGAAAGCTCGAAAGGGCTAAGAAACCAAAGGAAATTCAAGATACCATTGAGAGGGTGAAAGTGATTCGACAAAGGTTGAAGGCTGCTCAAGACAGACAGAAAAGTTATGCAGATAAGAGAAGACGACCCTTAGAGTTTGAAATCGGAGATAAGGTCTTTCTAAAGGCATCTCCTAGAAAAGGGTATGCTCGGATTGGTAAAGGAGGGAAGCTTAATCCGCGCTACTTAGGCCCCTTTGAGATCCTTGATCGAGTTGGGGAAGTAGCTTATCGACTTGAGTTACTGCCGAGCTTAACAGGGATTCACAATATTTTTCATATCTCGCAACTTCGGAAACATTATCCCGATGAGTCTTCTATACTTCCAGTTGAAAGGGTACAATTAGAGCCGGATTTGACAATAAAGAACTAGCCGGTTAAAGTTTTGGACCGGAAGATGCAATAGTTGAGAAACCGGTAACTTCCTCTTGTAAAGATCTTGTGGCGTGATCAGAAATCCGAGGAAGCCACTTGGGAGACCGAGGATAAGATGAAACAGATGTATCCGGATCTTTTTAAGACCTCGCTTCTGAGGACAGGTCCTTTTGAAGGAGGGAGGTTTGTAACATCCCCAACCGTTTGGACTTTCAGGTAATCTATTATGTGCGCAATTTACTTACTTAATTATGTAATTACGTGTTCTTTAAATGAAAATATTTGGAGTTGTTTGAATTTAATTGCTTTACTGTGAATATGCCTACTTTTGAAACGTTTAGACTTTCATGCCTTGTATTTTGCTCTATTTGTATCCGAATTCAATTCCGATTTCTGTGAATTTTTTATATGTGTGAACTATGTGAGTTAAGTACGTGTTAGCATGATCGTTTTGTGTTTTGGAGTGCGTTTGGTTTTGGTTTTGTGATCGTTTTGTTTTTCGGAACCAAGAGGATGGTTAAAGGGTATTTAGCGCACCTCGGGTTCCGGGTAGCGTATCTAGAGCTAGGGAACTCGGATTCGAATTCCGAAAGAGGCTTGGAACTCGTAACGAGATTTGGAAGCTTTGGAGCCTAACCTCATATTTTTCAAAGCTCATTTGAACCTCCGAAAATCGACTGAAACGAGCACCTTACGCCCAGAGTTACTTTTCGTTAACTATTCTTCCAATGTGGCCCTATTTAACACCAAACAAGCCTCAATTCTTGACTTATATGCGACAAACTATCTCTCTCTCTTACCTCAGCACTCCATTTGAACCACCCCAAGAAATGAAAGAAAAAGACTCCCCAATTCAGCTCCCAAAGAAGAAAAAGAGAAGAAGGAGACACTATTCACAATTTAAAGATTTTGAACTCTTAGCCCTACCATTTCTCATTCAATTGGAAAGGTAAGTTCATTTTTGACTCCTCCATGTCTATGTGGTTGTTTTAAGTCCAATTTATTGAGATTTCACCATGGATTTCATGAGTTATAGCTTAGATAGTGAATAGTAAGGGTTTAAGGGGTTTTGTGAATTCTTCCATGTTTCCTTGTGAATTGTTTGAGCTTGATGCATGATATTTGCTCCTAAGATATCCTTTAAGAGTTATTTGGACTTTATTTAAGTATTAGTTGGGAATCCATGAGTTTGCCATTTTTGAACCTTGAAGGTTTGTATGAATTGAGCTCTTTTCTCCTCTTGCTTGAGTTGTTGCATCTTTGGATCATTTTATGGTTTGGATTGCATGAATTTGTGCTTCTTTAACCCTCCTTTATATGTTGACTTGATGTTGGTTCAGTTGGCTTTGAGTTTTGGAGAGTTTTGGGGCTGAATTTCGAGTTTTTTTGGCTTCTGACCCAAATCCACGAGGAGAAAATCCACCGGATTTGAAAAAAATCCACCGGGGTGGATTTGAGGCAGACCCTTCTAGAACTTCCTGACCTAAATCCACGGGGGTGGATTTTCTCTGTGAAAAAAATCCACCGGGGTGGATTTAGGGCAGTGGCTCCTTTTGCCCCAAACTTTGGTTTTCTTGTTTCGTTTCGCTTTCTTTTCACTTTCCCAACCCTAGTTTGTTTTCCCTTGCTCTTCTAACTTGTTATTTGGTGTGTTAAGCTTTATGTTGTGAATTTGTGGCTCGTTTTATGCTCGTTTGTGAAATATGTAAGTGTATGCAATGTATGCTCTTTTGTAACCTAAGTGTGAATTCCTTTCATAGAATTTGCATCATAAACATATATACGCATTTACAAAGCGTCAATGTGGTTCATATTGAGTCTAAGAGTGTCCCTTGTTGTTTGTTTTGTTCAGAGGATTTTCCCGTTGTGGACGACATTGCCCCTTAAGCGTCCGGATTACACTTTTATCTCCACTACACACGTTGATAAGGTGAGGTTTTTGTTCTTTTAGTTAAATGACCTACAACCCTATGTGATTTGAAGTCTCGCATTCGGATATGTATATTATATATTAGATAAGTGTATGATACGTATGTTGAGGGCTTGTCCCGTTTGTTATTAGATTTTGAAAACATTTTGTATAGGTATATAAGCTATTTTGCTTTTGTTTGGAAAATTTTGGCTACGCGTGTGTGTGTGTGTAAGCAAGATGTGGCTTTGAAAGATAGGCTTTATGGTATGTGTGTGTGTTCTTTGTGATATGTTTTGGGCCCCGGAGTGTGGTATGGCAATCTCGGGACGGTCGAGGGGTCACCGAGCTCTTCCATCAACACCCTCCATTTGAGAGTCTCACCCAACCTTGGGAGAATAAAGGAAGGGTGTTTCTATTGAGCCGACGGAGATAAACGTCGAAGGTTTCAAGGTCGTGATTAAACCTGTCTCGTGTGTTATATGGATAGTTAGGGTCGTCAACCCTTCTATCACTTGGTGTGGGGATGTATTATGATTTTTGTTTTTCTTTGATATGCTTCTTTATATATGGAAGTTGGGAGGTGTGACTCGTACTCGCTGAGTTAGTTAATTTTTGTATGATCTAGGGAACGAGGGTGGACTTCTAAATGCTTAAAACTTGATGTTTGGCCTTTGGCCTTGGAACCTTCTTCATTTAAACCTATGTATATCTATATCACGGGAAACACTTTGGTTTGCAAAAACCACTCTCGGTTCATGGATCCTTTCGATTTGATTACTTGTCTTGCTCTATATGTATATCGGGTGTGTGAGTTACCCCCTCACTAGTCACTAGGACTAACCCTCGTTGCTGTTTCACCCTTTTTCCCTTCTCTTTTGAGTTGCAGGTACTTCCAAGTCAAGCTAGGCGGCAAGTGTCGGTTGGGTTTTACTTGTGGTATAGCTTGAGTCGTCATGCATTGTAGTGGTTCTACATCTTTATTTACCTATGCACTTTTGGATATGGATTACGAATACTTTTGTTATTTTGGCCTCGATTGGCATTGTATATCTTGTATATGATTTGGTATGAGTAACTTGTTAACTTAACCCTCTTGCTATGTATATATGTGATCTTGAGTTTTATGTATGAATGTTTTATCGCTTCCGCTACTCTGATATTTTTGTTTATTAGCTCAGTTCTTGAGGGTCTAGGCTGTCTAGCGAGGGTGTGTTTTGTGTGTCTCCCGTTCGCTATGGTTTGATACGGGGTGCGAACTCTCCATTTCGTTACTCGTGTTACACCTTACTGCGGAGGATGTGGCACCCTTCGTTCCTGGGTGTTACAACTACCCTCGGGCTTACAGTGCAATACAGTTACTCGCCAAAACAGTCATTCAGTTCAATCAATCGAGGTTTTGAAAGATTTATAGATATATATACATTTTGGCCGAAAAGCTCACATAGGGTTATAAGGGTTCTATATATATCTAGAAATTAAACCTCACCTGTGTGACCAAAAGAAACAAGGATACAGCTCATGGGGCCGACTCCTCACTACCGGAAGCCGGTCTGTGCAAGAAAGATAATTGTCCGTGAGACACGACTCAAAATGTACCAATTAGGATGAACGGCGTGATCATGAACAATGTAACGTGTATTGACAATTTATAGTATGGTATGATCATATTCATGCATACAATGAACATATAATAACACGTATCGATCAATTATGGCATTAGAAACGGATTTAGAAAGTTACATTTTATGCAGAAAATTCATGAAATCCTATGGAGCATGGGAACGGCCATTCCGGGGTTTGAACTAGGAATGGGAAGGGCTATTCCCGGCTCCCCGAACAAATCCCGCGCGTCTGTAAGTTTTTAGGAATTTTTAGGACTGCGAACGGCCGTTCCGGCCACAGGCCAAAATGGGAAGGGTCGTTCCCATTCTCGTGGGCCAGCTGTCAGGGGTGGGAACGGCCGTTCCCAGAATGAACTGGGACGGGAAGGGTCGTTCCCGTTATGCAGTTGCAGCAGAAAACAAGGCAATATGCAGGGGAATACGAACCAAAACCACAAAGCACAAATGATCCATAATTCATTCTCCAAATGTATACAAATCATGAAATAAACATACTAACATACTTATAGTTCAATAATAACTCATATAAAGACTTAAATCCAAGCTTGATCATCAAAAATCACTCATTTCAAACCCATATATCAACCTATGCTCCAAGCTTATAACCTTCAATATATATACATCAAACTTAAGCTCAAAGTTCACAAACATGCTTCCAACAACAATTACTCAATTCAACCAATCTAAACCATAACCCTAGCTAACATATTCAATTCAAGAATTCAACTAAATCTCCATCTTACCTTTAAATGAGAAAGAGGTGAAAAGAGATGGATAGATATGATGCTTAAGCTTCAAAGTTCATAATTCCTCCAAAATATTAGCTTGAATAATGAAATTCTTCTTCTCCTTGATGAGGGTTTTCATCGATAGAAAATGGAAGCAAAAGAAGCAAATATGGTATGTTTGTAGGAATGAAGAAATGGTACGTGAATGTTGTTATATGAGAGAAAGAATTGCTCCAATTTGCTATTAAATCCTTCAAGTTGTTAAGTCATGAAATTGAGCCCAATCTCAAGATAAATGATCACTTTGGTCCCACATAATAATCATGTAATTAAGTGTGCAAATTTTCAAGAATGATCAAACAAGGACATATAAGAATTTAAATCATGTTCGGAATTTAATTCACGTTTCAATCACACACAATTTATGCAATAAGTATCAATTTAGTATAATTTCATAAAAATACTTGAAATATAATTTCATAAAATTATGTCATGACATATAAAATTGAAGAAATGAACAAATTAAATTAACCTGAAGGCCGAAAGCTGGGGCGTTACAGGGTATAATCTATTGCAACCTTAAGTCATAAACCTGAACAACAACTTTGTTACCATGTACAAAACATTGTGTTTGATAGAATCCCAAAACTTGGGCATAACCAGATTATACACTGATCCCATTACAAATTTGATTCAAGTTCCCTAAGGGTATTGGCCACAGCACACGTCTTGGAACTTCAATATGGGCACAAAACCTACTGAATCGCGCACTCGATTTAAGGAATCGCTCAAGCGATTCTTCAGCTAAATCGAATTATTTATTTTTTTAAATAATTTTCTTAGTGCCCTAGCTTGTTTTTTGGGTATAATATGGTTCCACATCGTGAGTTTGAGCCGTGGGGTATAATCTATTGCAACCTTAAGTCATAAACCTTAACAACAAATTTGTTACCATGTACAAAACATTGTGTTTGATAGAATCCAAAAACTTGGGCATAACCAGATTATACACTGATCCCATTACAAATTGATTCAAGTTCCCTAAGGGTATTGGCCATGGCCCACGTCCTGGAACTTGAATTTGGGCACAAAACCTACTGAATCGCACACTCGATTTAAGGAATCGCTCAAGCGATTCTTCAGCTAAATCGAATTATTTATTTTTTTAAATAATTTTCTTAGTGCCCTAGCTTGTTTTTTGGGTATAATGTTGTTCCACATTGTGATTTTAAAAATAATAATTTAAAAAAAAATCTTCTTTTAATATACATGTCTATTAAAAGTGGCAAACCTACTCAATCGCGCACTAATTTAAGGAATCGCTCACTTGAAAATTAATAATTAAAAAAAAACAAACTTCTTACAATATACATGTCCGAGAAAGACGGCAAACGTTATGTATATTATATTATATTATAATTACCTTTTATTTGACAGTTATGTATATTTATAATATATATCACCAAATAGTCAAACCAATCACCATCATTAATTAATTTTTGTTATCAGCAATCAAAACGGTGAGAAAGAAAGAAAAAAGGATTGTTCTTCTTCTTCTTCTTCCTCACAAAGCAAAGAACAAGGGTTTTCCGCCATTTCTCTCTCCCGTTATTCAACGTAATTATCACATTTTCCGCTAACTAAACAATATGTCATCAGCGGGAGCAAACCAAAGGCCCATAAGGGAAGGAGAAGGAACTACTGATCCCATGAAAAAATTGCAAGAGACTGAATATAACGTAATAGTTCTTTATTTTTTGTTTTCTGTTTTTGGTCTGGTCTTGACACTACATTCTCGTGATTATATACTATATTTTTTGTTGTTTATTTGGAAAAAATCTCTTAGTCGCTCACTCGATTGATTGAGTCGCTTACGCGATCAAAATTGCGTCTTTTATATATTTCAAATATTTTCTATTTTCAAAGGATATTTGATACATTTCAGAAGTTTAGAGATGATGATCAAACCGGAGATGATGAATCTGAAGTAGAGTCCTTCTATATATGGGAAAATAGGAGTAAGCGCATGCATTCGGAGAATGTGGGTATGACGGGGTTAGTTGAAGAGGCGGAGGATGATGACGTGGAGTTAGAGGTGGAACATGAAGAAGAGGTCACCTGCAACTGTTAGGAATAGTGCCCTAGAAAGCCGATTGTATATCCGCTTTGTGCTTTTCCTTATTGTAATCACAGACAATCTTTGAATGAAATAACGAATTGAGGCAACACTTCTTTATATGCTCTTGTTTGGTATGCGTTTACTTTAGCTGTGCATGTATGAGAACTCCCCTAATCCTGATGACTTTAGGACTCTACCATTTAGGTGAAATGGTTCATGAAACGAGCCCTATATCACATAAGTCATGATTAGTAAAATACTCCAAGCCGATGAGTCCTACAGACAGTGGGAGTGTCAACCTGACTCCTCTAAGGCTTGCTTGTGGAATCACGCCCTTAAGAAGGACCACCTTGTTTCATGGAGGTGCAAAGTGTATAGTTAATACGTGCGTGATACATGAGGGTGCTTACTTTAATAAGTAAGTTCACTGAGGTGCCCCGTGTGAGAACATTCCTAAATGGGAAAGGAAGTTTCTATTTCAGGAAATGGAAACTTCCAGATTAGGAAATATCTCACGAGTCATTGATGTGATTAATTGATCCTTAGACTTGAGGTTCCTTCTCACTTTATGAGTTAACTCTGTAGTCTTAGGTATAAGCTTTAAAGGGTGTCGCCTTAGACAACTGATTCAAGGCTTATGCTGGGGCTGCACAAGTGACTCATGAAAGTGAATGAGAATCAAGAAAGGACCTACACTTGCATTTGCAAGGTGATCTCTTATTGTGTAAGTCATTCATATGCCATATGGAGTCCTTGGCCAAGGCAGTAGATCAAGACATCAAGAAAAGGGTTTCTTGGATTGAGATCAAATGGATATGAAATGCACTTAGCTTTAAGACCGGATTATTAGGGTTCTGATTATTCCCTTGCCCTAGATCTTGGTTGAGAGATAGTAAGTAGGAGGATTGTATCTCACATGAATCAATGACTTAAAGGTTCTGTCGAATCCGAACATTCCAATTCAGCTAGGGGTTAAACACCTGTTGCTAGACTATGGTCGTTTAATCTGTGGACTGATTAATTAATTAGCGAATTAATTAATTGGGGTCACTGCTAATTGAATTGAGAACCTAGAGGGTCACACACAACAACTTGGTTACATGAGTTGAGGCTTGAAAATGATTAAACGAGTTAATCGGGCCGAGAGGGTTCCACACGTGTGAAATCACACGTGTGGCTCACGTGAGTGACACGTGTCACTGTGACACGTGTCACATACGTGTATATATATATATATTATATATATATATTAAATAATTAATTAGTTAATTATTTAATAGACTTTGGTTTAATTTTGAATTAAAAAGAAAGTCTAATTTTAGAGAAAATAATCTAGTTAATTAATTATGAATTAATTAATTAGATAAAAATAAGTTATTTATTTTGTAATAAATAAAGTATAAAATTATCCAAAAATAGTTTGGATATTTTTAGCTCTCTTCAAAGTTGACTAGAATTAGAATTCAAAGTCAAAGTTGGAAAATATTTGATCATCAAGTAATAGGAGAGAGAGGGACCAAATCCTAGTCCAATAAGGACTAGTTTCGGCCGCCCCTCCCCTTCCTATATATAGGGGAGCTCATGCTCCCCTTTAGAGTGAATTGACAATTCTTGGTTCATGTGTTGAACACCTTCCTTTCTCCAAGATTAAATTAAACCCTAGGTTAAGCCTAAACACTAACTAGAGAACTAGCATCCTTACTAGTTAGATTGTGATCAAGTTGGTGGACTTTCTCTAGAGACTTCAAGTTAGAAGTTTGAAGATTCGAGCTTTACCAAGGAGAGGGGATCAAGCCGCATGAAGAGCGTTCTTGGGTGGCTTGAAACGCTTCAAGAAAGAATAAAAGAAAAGTAAGTTTTCTATCTTTACGAATTTGGTTACACGATTGCGAGTTCAAGGTCCTTTTGTTGGGAAAATTTTTTAAATTCCGCTGCTTTCTGATTCGTGTTTTCCAACAAGTGGTATCAGAGCCACCTCGTTAATCGTGTTTCTGATTCGTCTCAATTATACTGAATTTGGTAGAAATTCTTTGGCTTGATGCGATTGAGTATTTGTAATTGTTTTAGAAAGCCTGAATTACGAAACTGTATTTTTTCCTGAAAGTTTCTGAAAATTGGTTTTTATAAAATTTTGATTTTGAAAAACAATTTTAGATTTGAAACTGTATAAACTGTTTTTGGATTTCTTGGATTGGTTTTGCTTTTGAACGAAAACACGAAACGAAAGCCCGGAACACGATGAACACGCGAAACCCCGCGCGCGAAGGAGTCGCGCGCGCGGGCTTCGCGCACCACCCTCCCGCAACCGCGCGGGAGGCCCTCCCGCATGCCGTCCGCCCGTCGCCGCCCAGGCCTGGCCGGGACAGACCGGCCAGCCTCCCAGCTCCTCCCGCACGCCTGTGCGGGAGCCTCCCGGGCGCGCCTAGCCAGGGCGGCCGAGACTGGCCGCCCACCGCCTAGCAGGGCACGCGCGCGGTGCGCGCACTCGCCTGGCCTTGGCCGGGCGCTGTGCGCGTCTGCCGTGCGCGTCCGCGCGCGCTTGCGTCGCTGTGCCCCGTTTCACGCACGGGTCCCGTTTTCGTGATCCGGCCCCCTTTCGTGTTTCGTGCAATCCAGTCCCAATTTTTTATTTTAATTTTAAAATTTTATTTTTGAATATTTATTTTAATTTTTGAATAAAAACTTAAAATTGGGATTTTTAAGAAATTGAAACGGTTTATATTTTGGGAAAATACATCTTGATAAAATTATTAATTTTCAGAAATTAATTGGAATTTTATTTGTTTTGGTAATTTGGGATTTATTGAAAACTTTTATAAATAAGACTCGCATCAAGTCGTGTTTTAAGCTATTAGAGCTTAAAGCGAGAATTTTAATTTATTGGTTAAATTTAAATTCTTGCAAAAGCATGTTAGGTGATCATGGGTTTAGATCTATGTATGGTTTTAATTTATGCACATGGATGGTTTAAATTGGGGTTGGAGCCCTATAGTTGCGTTTTTTCAATTGAGGTTGGAGCCTCACTTATGTGCGTACTGTTATGTGATTTATTATGTGGCTTTCCATATTACTGTTTTTGAGGCCGGGGTATGCCCCGTGTAATTGTCTAAGGCCAATATGAAGATTGAGCCTTATTACTTTATGTCTTTTTTCTTTTTATTGTAATTTGAGAGTAGAGATAGGTGGTGAGGTTTTATTTTCGTTTTGGAGACAATGCACCCATGGAGTAAGATGGACCACATTCAAGTAACAAGGAGGCCATAAGTGAAGACCCCTCAAAATGTTAGGGAGGGGAATCTCAATTGTTAAATGTAATAGAGATAGGGCTCGTATTTTGTTACCGCTTTCCCTTATGTGATTTGAACTGTTTGTGTGGCATGTATGCTAGAACTTGTGATTGTGGAGTGGCTCCCACATATCACGCATAAGATAGGTAGAACCCATGATCATTACATGTTAGTATCATGCTAGGACATGTTATCTGTTTATGTGCTTGTTTGAAATGCATTTAAGTGTACTTGCATTAATCAAGACTAATAAAATTGGATAACATATATGTTGGTGAGGTCGAACCGGACAACCCTCCGGTTGATTCGAAAATTCCCATTAAATATTAAGCTAATTTCGAACAAATAGGTGTTTAATTCGAGATGCAAATTTTGAATTAAATTCCTAGCATTCCATCAATAGGTTTTAAGTTTAGTAAGTAAAGCTAGTTATTGTCCGCGAGTCGTGGGATAGCTAGTGCAGCTTATTAGTTCTTAGTTACCTAATTAATCATTTCAAATGATCAATATTTCGTGGTCAATTTTAGCAAGGGCGATGTCCGCGAGTCGTGGGTCGTTCGAACTAAGTTTTGGTCATGATCTTATGATTGATGGGTCTAGCTTAACGCCTAAGTAAATATGGATGTCGCACGAGTCGTGGGTCCATATTGAAAGATAGGTGATGCATAAACAATTACTAAGAGTTCTAAAGGTGTTAGAATTGGTAAGTTGTACCTACCTAGGGTTCTTACTTAGAATGTCCGCGAGTCGTGGGTTCGAGGTAAAATGCCTGGGATCTTAGTACCCATTGGGAAACGTGTTCCTCTTAGATCTTTGGGAATTCTAGATCTTTGAAAAACAGTGGGAGCTACAATAGATTAAAGACCTTATCTTTTGTATATCGTTATAATTCAGCATGCTCACTAGTTCTCTGTTTTACCATTTAGGTCGTAGATTTTGTGATTCTCTACGTGTTTTGAAATGGCAACCAAAAACCCTCTTGTATCGATCTTCGAGTCAAACAAGTTGACTGGTCCCAACTATTCTGATTGGCTGAGGAATCTAAAGATCATTTTAGATTCTGAGAAGAGAACTTATGTTCTCTTCGAAGGGGAGCCTAGTCCCGAAGAGGAGGATCCCACTCGGGCCGAGCGGGATGCGATTCAGAAGTGGAAGGATGATAATCTCCAAGCCCGTTGCCTTATGTTGGCTAACATGTCTCCGGACTTGCAAAGACAACATGAGGCCATGGAATTTGCTTGGGAGATTTACGACCACTTAGAGCAACTTTACCGCCCTCATGAACGTGTTACAAGGTATAACACTTCAAAGGAATTGTTCCACTTAAGAATGAGGGAAGGTTCAAGTGTCCATGAATATGGACTCAAGTTTCTTGCCCTTACTGAGAAACTTGCTTCCATGGACATGCCGCTGAAAGATGAGCTTTCAGTGGATTTGTTGCTAGCTTCGCTCCCACCATCATTCAACCCATTTGTCCTTAACTTCAACATGAATCATGCTGGTGCTACTGTAACTGAGCTGATTAGTCAGCTTGTGACTGCTGAAAGCACAATCAAGAAGGACAATAAGGTTTTGATGGTGAATGCTCCATCTTCCTCTGGGCCTTCTAAAGGTAAGGGCAAGAAAGCCCAAAAGAAGAAGAAGAAACCCCTTAGGCCCACTGGTGGCATTTCGAAGGGGAAGGCCCAAAAGAAGAAGCGTGATCAGAAAGAGGATGTTTGCTTCCATTGTGGCAAAGCGGGACATTGGAGGAGAAACTGCCCAGAGTACAAGGCTACTCTAAAGAAAGGTATCTTTCTCGTTGAAGTAAATCTTTCTATTAATTCTAGTTCTTGGGTACTTGATACCGGTTGTGGAACTCATATCTGTAATGATGTACAGATGCTAAGTGATGTTCAACAATTAAAAGAAGGAGAATGTGTCTTGAAGATCGGCGATGGCTCAAACGTTGAAGCTCGAGCTTTAGGCACAATTAGATTAGATTTAGGTAGTTTTGAGTTAGTATTAAATAAAGTCCTTTATGTACCGAGCATTATTCGTAATATAATTTCAGTTCCAATATTAGATTGTGAAGGTTATGAAACTTATATTAAGAATGGTAAATATTTTATCAAACGGAACAACTCTTCCGTTCATATCGGTACTCTAAGTAATGGACTTTACCTAACTCAAAATATCAATATTATGAATATACAACGAGAAACAAAGCGTAAGAGAGATGACAAAGTTTCAGCTCCCTTATGGCACGCTAGATTAGGACACATTTCCAAGAACAAAATTAGCAAGATAAAAACTTTAGGATCATTCTCTGAAAATGATCTCAAAGAGTTGACTTCTTGCGAATCCTGTCTCAAAGGAAAAATGTCCAAAGTCCCTTTTAAAGGAACTGTGGAACGTGCCACTGAGGTTTTGGATTTGATCCATACTGATGTTTGTGGACCGCTTAGTGTAAGCACTAGAAACAATCATCAGTACTTCATAACCTTTACTGATGACTTTAGTCGGTATGGTTATGTATACTTAATGAAGTATAAATCTGAAGCTTTTGAGAAATTCTTAGAATTTCAAAAGGAGGTTGAGAACCAAACTGGTCACAAGATAAAAGCACTTCGATCTGATCGAGGAGGCGAATATCTTAGTGAAGAATTCCTTAATCATCTCAAAGATAATGGGATTATCTCTCAGTGGACTCCTCCGGGAACTCCTCAGCTTAATGGAGTTTCTGAGAGAAGGAATCGAACCCTACTTGATATGGTTCGTTCCATGATGAGTTTCACTGACTTACCACCTTCTTTCTGGGGTTATGCCCTAGAAAGTGCAGCAAAGATTTTGAATCTCGTTCCCTCTAAGTCAGTCCCTAAAACGCCCTATGAAATGTGGCATGGTAAAATCCCTAGTTATTCTTACTTAAGAATTTGGGGTTGTCCTGCTTACGTGAAGAGGACAGTGGGAGATAAGTTAGAATCTCGTTCTAACTTATGCTACTTTGTAGGTTATCCTAAGGAATCCATAGGATACTACTTCTATGATCAATCTGAACAAAAGGTGTTTGTTTCCAGAAATGCTACTTTTCTGGAGGAACCGTTCCTTAAAGAAAAGCAAGGCAAGATCATAGAATTAGAAGAAGTACAAAGTGACCCCATACCACCCACTGAAGAAACGTCCCACTCTGATCAACCACAACCAATCACGAATTTCGATACACATGAAAATCCTCCTCTAAGGCGTTCTGAACGCAATCCTAGACAGCCGGAGAGATGGTATGGATTCTTCCATGAAATCTCTCAAAAGGATAATGATCCTTCAACATATGAGGAGGCACTTTCAGATTCCGACTCTGAACAGTGGATAGAAGCCATGAAATCCGAAATGGATTCCATGAACTCCAACCAAGTTTGGACCTTGGTAGATTTGCCTGATGGGGTCAAACCCATAGGTTGCAAATGGATCTTTAAGAGAAAGCTTGGAGTTGATGGAAGCATTGCAGCCTACAAAGCAAGACTGGTTGCAAAAGGATTCACTCAGAGACCCGGCGTGGACTTTGACGAAACCTTTTCGCCAGTTGCAATGCAAAAGTCCATTCGAATCATGCTTGCCATTGCGGCATATTATGACTATGAGATATGGCAAATGGATGTGAAAACTGCCTTTCTCAATGGTGACATTGACAAAGACATTTATATGGAACAACCCATAGGTTTCACATTCAGTGGGAGTGAGCAAAAGGTTTGCAAACTCCAAAGATCAATCTATGGATTGAAACAGGCTTCTAGGAATTGGAACATTCGATTTGATGAATCGGTCAAAGCGTTTGGCTTCATCCAAATTTCGAATGAATCATGTGTGTATAGAAAGGAATTGGAGACCTCAGTGCAATTCTTAGTACTTTATGTTGATGACATCCTTCTTATTGGGAATTCGAAGGATGACATGAAAGTGACTAAGTTATGGTTATCGAACCAATTCGAGATGAAAGATCTTGGTGATGCGTCCTATATCCTTGGAATTAAAATCTATAGAGATAGATCTAGAAGGTTAATAGGACTTTCACAGTCGATGTACATTGACAAAGTATTGAAGAGATTCAATATGGAGTCAGCAAAGGTTAAGAACCTTCCTATGAGTGTAGGAACATGTCTTTCAAAGAAGATGTGTCCTAAGACTAACCTTGAGAAGGAGAGAATGACTCATACACCTTATGCATCAGCAATAGGTAGCATAATGTATGCAATGTTATGTACTCGACCGGATGTGGCTTATGCACTTAGTGTAACAAGTCGTTTCCAATCTGACCCTGGAGATGGTCACTGGGCTGCCGTGAAGAATATTCTTAAGTACTTGAAAAGTACTAAAGATTTATTCTTAGTTTACGGAGGTCAGAAAGATCTTACTGTCGAAGGATACTGCGATGCAAGCTTTGCATCTGACTTAGATGATTTTAAGTCAATGTCAGGATACATTTTCTGCCTAAACGGCGGAGCAGTGAGTTGGAAGAGTTCCAAGCAAACTACCACTGCTGATTCGACCACTGAGGCCGAATACTTAGCTGCAAATGATGCAGCTAAGGAAGGTGTTTGGATTAGAAACTTCATTCAAGAATTGAATGTTGTTCCTAGCATGAAAGACCCCATTACTGTGTTTTGTGACAACACTGGGGCGGTTGCTCAAGCAAGAGAACCAAGATCTCACCAACGGACCAAGCACATTATGAGGAAGTATCACCTAATCCGTGATATTATCAAAAGAGGAGATGTGCTAATTGAGAGGGTCACATCAGCAGAGAACGTGGCAGATCCACTTACTAAACCCCTTAGTCGAGAAGCTTTCCAAGGTCATCTTCAGAAGATGGGACTTAGAGTAGCTTTAGAATGGCTTTGACGGGCAAGTGGGAGATTGTTAGGAATAGTGCCCTAGAAAGCCGATTGTATATCCGCTTTGTGCTTTTCCTTATTGTAATCACAGACAATCTTTGAATGAAATAACGAATTGAGGCAACACTTCTTTATATGCTCTTGTTTGGTATGCGTTTACTTTAGCTGTGCATGTATGAGAACTCCCCTAATCCTGATGACTTTAGGACTCTACCATTTAGGTGAAATGGTTCATGAAACGAGCCCTATATCACATAAGTCATGATTAGTAAAATACTCCAAGCCGATGAGTCCTACAGACAGTGGGAGTGTCAACCTGACTCCTCTAAGGCTTGCTTGTGGGCTCACGCCCTTAAGAAGGACCACCTTGTTTCATGGAGGTGCAAAGTGTATAGTTAATACGTGCGTGATACATGAGGGTGCTTACTTTAATAAGTAAGTTCACTGAGGTGCCCCGTGTGAGAACATTCCTAAATGGGAAAGGAAGTTTCTATTTCAGGAAATGGAAACTTCCAGATTAGGAAATATCTCACGAGTCATTGATGTGATTAATTGATCCTTAGACTTGAGGTTCCTTCTCACTTTATGAGTTAACTCTGTAGTCTTAGGTATAAGCTTTAAAGGGTGTCGCCTTAGACAACTGATTCAAGGCTTATGCTGGGGCTGCACAAGTGACTCATGAAAGTGAATGAGAATCAAGAAAGGACCTACACTTGCATTTGCAAGGTGATCTCTTATTGTGTAAGTCATTCATATGCCATATGGAGTCCTTGGCCAAGGCAGTAGATCAAGACATCAAGAAAAGGGTTTCTTGGATTGAGATCAAATAGATATGAAATGCACTTAGCTTTAAGACCGGATTATTAGGGTTCTGATTATTCCCTTGCCCTAGATCTTGGTTGAGAGATAGTAAGTAGGAGGATTGTATCTCACATGAATCAATGACTTAAAGGTTCTGTCGAATCCGGACATTCCAATTCAGCTAGGGGTTAAACACCTGTTGCTAGACTATGGTCGTTTAATCTGTGGACTGATTAATTAATTAGTGAATTAATTAATTGGGGTCACTGCTAATTGAATTGAGAACCTAGAGGGTCACACACAACAACTTGGTTACATGAGTTGAGGCTTGAAAATGATTAAACGAGTTAATCGGGCCGAGAGGGTTCCACACGTGTGAAATCACACGTGTGGCTCACCTGAGTGACACGTGTCACTGTGACACGTGTCACACACGTGTATATATATATATATTATATATATATATATTAAATAATTAATTAGTTAATTATTTAATAGACTTTGGTTTAATTTTGAATTAAAAAGAAAGTCTAATTTTGGAGAAAATAATCTAGTTAATTAATTATGAATTAATTAATTAGATAAAAATAAGTTATTTATTTTGTAATAAATAAAGTATAAAATTATCCAAAAATAGTTTGGATATTTTTAGCTCTCTTCAAAGTTGACTAGAATTAGAATTCAAAGTCAAAGTTGGAAAATACTTGATCATCAAGTAATAGGAGAGAGAGGGACCAAATCCTAGTCCAATAAGGACTAGTTTCGGCCGCCCCTCCCCTTCCTATATATAGGGGAGCTCATGCTCCCCTTTAGAGTGAATTGACAATTCTTGGTTCATGTGTTGAACACCTTCCTTTCTCCAAGATTAAATTAAACCCTAGGTTAAGCCTAAACACTAACTAGAGAACTAGCATCCTTACTAGTTAGATTGTGATCAAGTTGGTGGACTTTCTCTAGAGACTTCAAGTTAGAAGTTTGAAGATTCGAGCTTTACCAAGGAGAGGGGATCAAGCCGCGTGAAGAGCGTTCTTGGGTGGCTTGAAACGCTTCAAGAAAGAATAAAAGAAAAGTAAGTTTTCTATCTTTACGAATTTGGTTACACGATTGCGAGTTCAAGGTCCTTTTGTTGGGAAAATTTTTTAAATTCCGCTGCTTTCTGATTCGTGTTTTCCAACAGCAACATTGATTTTGCAAAATTCAACATGCGCCCTTTTTGGGAACGGTACTTCTTCTCTGCAACTGTGAGGATAACAGTCCGGTCATCATGGGAGCGCCTTTCCCCAGTTAAAGTATTCCTCTTAGATAACGGAATAAATTTCGAAGGAGTATTTAGAAAATATACCGAAGAGCTGCCTTTCGGCTGGAAGTCTTTTTCAGGCACCCTCTTTCATTATCTTATGATGTACTCCCTCCCAACCAAGAAAAAGCATGAACTGTGGTTCTTGATAGGACAAAAGCCAGTTAGGTTTGGATTAAGGGAGTTTGCTCTTGTTACCGGGCTTTATTGTGGTGCTGGTACGATGCCCGATAGAGCTGATGAAGTGAGGGTCATAAATAATGCCAAGGATTTTCTTAAGAGGATCCTTGGTAATAAATGGAAATCCAAAGTGAAGGATACGGATTTGGAGAAATTATTAGTGAATAAGAAGATTGCTGTGGAAGATCGGCTGAAGATAGCTCATGTGTTTTTTGTACAAAATATTTTGCTTGGTATTGAAAAGGGAAGAGTTGTAAATAGGGACTATATTTATTTAGCAAGTGATTTGGATTTTTTTTATTCATATCCATGGGGACTATTGGCATTGAATGTGACAATGGAATCAATAAAAAAAAGGGAAAAGGATATTACTCAATGGATGCCTCCTAGAGAAGAGAACTCTAAAGCGAAGACCTATCATGTTTCAGGTTTTCCCTGGGCATTGCAGGTGAGCATGATCCTCATATTTTATTGCAATTTGTTTTTTTTAATGAATCGCTCACTTGATTTAATGAATCGATCACGCGATTCATCAGCTAAATCGAATTAATTATTATTTTTAATGAATCACGAACTCGATTTAATGAATGACGCACGGGATTCTTCATCTAAATCGAATTATTTATTTTTTTAATTAATCGCTCACTCGATTTAATGAATGCTCACGCGATTTAATTAATCGCTCACTCGATTATTCAGCTCAATAAATTTTATAATACAACTCTTTTGCTGTTTGTGACTTATAGGCGTGGCCTTAAGAAATGTGCCCAACGATACCAAGTTAAGGGGGCGGCCTAGTACCTGAAGATTCTCACATGTCCAAACTGCCACTCCCCAGGATGTTCAGATGGCTGCACACGAGAGGGATCCCAATTGATATTGAAGAATTGCGGCAAAAGATAAATAACCATGGACCTGAGGTTTGAACAAAATTTATATTATTTGCTTTGGCATGGATCATTCAGTAAAGATGTTTTTTGTTAATTTTTTTAAAAGGAATGGATCACTGAATATCTTTAACATCTATTATTTTTTGATGTAACAGGATCAGGTACGTCCATTTTTGTTTCCCTCCAACAATGAAAAGAAAATGAGTTATATCAGAGACCTTTACAAACAAACAATTTTAGAAGCTGAGGATGAACCCATTGATTATCTAAATCAATGTTTAAAAGGATGCACCCTTTTGATCATTGGCGATGAATTGCCCCCGCGAACAAATACCCCTCCAGTCCAAGAAGATGATAATCTCAGGGATTCTAACATTGATTGGTTCCCCTCACCATCACATCCAACGACAGCACCACCCGTCGCAGAATTTGATTGGGGAACCGCACCCGCAACTGCCACACCCCATCCAACTGCCACATCACCGGCCACAGTACCCACAAATGCCACAGCACCCGCAAATGCCACATCACCTACCACAACACCATCACCTGCACCAGCTGGTGCATTTCAATTACCTTCTGAAATTCAACAGTTTATCCAGAAAACGGAAGCTAGTTTAGAGGGTGCTTGGCTAAGCTTATTTTAAGTAGCTTATACGCGCTAACATCTTATAAGATGTTTTTGGAGCTTATGGGATGTTGGATCTTATTTCAGAAATAAGTTGTCAAAGTGTTTGGATAAAAATATGATTATGAGCTTGTAAGATTTTAGTAATGGTAATTTTGCAATTAATATGACCAAAAAAAGGGGAATTTGTGCTAATATGTTAAAATAAGTTGGTGTTGCCCAACTTATTTTAAAGGGGTATAAGCTTCTAAGAGTTTATCTTGACATCTTATAAGCTCCTTCAGAAAAATTGCGACACACTTTATGAGGGTTGTAAGCTACTTAGATGGTTTATAAGCTGTTTAGAAGAGCTTATAAGCTCTGCCAAACATCCTCTTGAACATAATACTAGTTACTTATAAGCTCATCATCGGCAAAATTAGTAATGGTAATTTTGCAATTAATATGACCAAAAAGAAGGGGAATTTGTGTTAATATGTTAAAATAAGTTGGTGTTGCCCAGCTTATTTTAAAGGGGCATGAGCTTCTAAGAGTTTATCTTGACATCTTATAAGCTCCTTCAGAAAAATTGCGACACGCATTATGAGGGTTGTAAGCTCCTTAGATAGCTTATAAGCTGTTTAGAAGAGCTTATAAGCTCTGCCAAACATCCTCTTGAACATAATACTAGTTACTTATAAGCTCATCATCGGGAAAATTACAAAATTGATATACCATCTCCCCCCATTCAGCCGATTTGGTACACTAATTTTCCGGTCAGCAAATAAACCCCATAATTCCCAAAAATAAGCAATTTAGTGCACATTTGACCCGAATAATACTCAACCCGCCGGAAGTCCGACCCATATTGACACGTGTCACTTGTACGCTAAATTGACCCATATTGAAATCCGACCCATATTGTCATATGGGTCGGATTTCCGACGGGTTGAGCGTTATTCGGGTGAAATGGGAACTACATTGCTTATTTTTTGGAGTTATGGGGTTTATTTGCTGACCGAAAAATTAGTGTACCAGATAGGCTGAATGGGGAGAGATGGTATACCAATTTTGCAATTTTCCCTAAGCTCATCAATGCTTAATATTACTCTGTAATGGTGATTGTGGCTTTCTATAAGATTGTCAAGAGTTTCAAGGTCTTTTACGGTCTTATCTATCAAATTTTTCTTTTCGTGATGAGGACCAAGTACATGAAATGTAATATTGAATTTGATGGCTTGGATAAACATCTATTCTAAAATTCTTTATGATCTGGTAATGGATGCATTTTGTTGTCCCTTTGTTCTTGGATTTCTCATTTAAATACAATTGGATTGTTTTTATTGTGTTAGAATTTGCTGCAATTAAATTGGACAGAAATATGATAGAAATTCAGACCTGTGTATGATTCTCTACACACACAACACCCCCTCCCTCAAAGAGAAAAAAAAAAAAAAAAAGAAAGAAAAAAAAGGAGGGAGAGAGGACAAAAGAATAATGAGAATATGGAATATGTTAGTTACGTTGATGCAACCAGATAACACCAATATGGACGGAAATCTTACATGGCAATATTGTGAGACCTGTGTGATTTACTTTCTACTATCCTGATGATGTGCTGGTTTTTTTGACAGATCATACATCTTTTCACTTACATCAAGGAAAATCATGGGAATCTGATGGCTTTCCAGTTTTTGAGCAATGTAAGAGTTTGATATCTTTACTTTTACGGACATCGTTACAATGGTGTACATTGTACTCGTTAATATTGTATTTATGACTGAGTACAATGAGTACAATCGGATCACCAGTTGTAATCTATGCTTATCCGTGGCGTATTTTACTGAAGACTTAAGAGGTTGTCCTTATGTTGTATCTCTATTATCTTTTACTTTTTTGCACTTTTAGGTGAATAATCTATGCTTCTCTGATGCTTTCTGCATCTTAATGCTAAGGCTGAAATTTGGTAAAATTCCAGATTCCTCCAAGCTCCTTGAGGAAATTCCTCACAGTTTTACCCCCTTCAAAGTACAACATATTGGATCTTGAAGGATTACACTTCAGGTATAGTTTTCCTATTGAATAACTATTGTAACCTTTCCTTAATAGAGTCTTGAATTTATTGGGGCCATTTTGTTTCTTTTTTTTTGGATTTTGTTGTAGGTTTTCTTGGCTAATGAATACACAACATCCGTAAACAGTGTCATGTGAAGTCTAATGGGAACCTTTTTGGAATGTGTTTGTATATTGCTTTTGCCTATTTCCTTAGTGATGGTTTCATGATGAAATATTTCTGACTTTTTGATGGTTATTAAAGTAATTTCTTCTTTGGGATTAGATTCTCATGGATAAGTTGTGAGGTTTTTCTGTAAATGTTGCTCATTTTGATGTATTTGTAGATATTGTTAACTATTTGGTGGTTTTTTATAATGGTGAATGATTTATGAATTATTGGTATATTTGTTTATGAATTTTAATTTGTTGTTGGTATATTCATTTATGTTTTATTGTTTTTGTGGCGAATACATGTTTAAAATTATAATTTTTTGAAAAAAAAATATAGGGCTACTTTTTTGTAATTGAAAATGCAAAATATTAAATTTTAATTTGTTTATATTTTTGCAACCGATTTCGATTGCAAATAATTATAAAAAAATAAAAAAAAAAGTTTCCGTTTGTAACCGAATATCGGTTACAAAATCAGTTAATTTTTTCTGATCTTTTTTGCAATAAAGAATCCGGTTGCAATATTTCAGTTGCAAATTAATTAAATAAAATCTAATAAATTATTTTTTGCCACTGAATTTCAATTGCAAAATTGGTAAACATTTTAAATCAACTTTGCAACAAAAAAAGTTCGGTTGCAAATTTCAATGGCAAAAATGACTTGCCACGTCAGCTTTGAAACCGAATTTTCGGTTACAAAAGTGGCTTCAGTTTTGTAACTGAAAATTCGGTTGCAAAGTGACGTGGCTTACATGCCACGTCTGCGGCTTCTCGCAACCAGAATTCGGTTGTTATTTTGGTTGCAAAAATCGGTTACTAAAGTTTGCAATCAGGGTTTTTGCAACCGAATTTTTTGGTTGCAATTCTGTTGCTAATCACTATTTTTCGGTTGCAAAAGGCCCTTTTTAAGTTACAAATTCAGTTGCAAAAGCCATGTTTTCTAGTAGTGTATATATGTGGGTGATATGTAGTTACTATATAGGGACAGTTTGAAATAACTTCCCATCAGTTTGGAATATTTTTACTTTATTCCCCATAAAATTATACAACATAATAGGATGTAAATACGGCATTAAAACGTTTTAGTACTACATTTTGTGAAAATTATACAACATATTTTGAGAGTTATTTTAAGTACTATATTATGTGAATATTATACGATATTTTGCCAAAATGGGGAGTAAAGTAAAAATATGATGTCAAGTAGGGATTTATCGCACATTATCCGTACTATATATTCCTCAATTATGGTGAAACTATAATACCCTCGAACTTTATTAAAAAGCTTACGGTTTCATTATTCACGTAAAGTTTTAGAAATTGTGAGAAGAAGGGTTTGAGACTTACACCCATAGACGTGAGCAGAATCAAAATAAAACCGTCAGCTTACCTGAATAAGAATCCTGGAGAAAATTGATAGAGTAGTTTAAAATTTCACTAAACATGAAAATAATAAACTTAACTTTTGTCCCTTTTTTTTCCTCACCTTGCCTGGGATGGTCCTTTAAATACCTTTGTTCTTTACGTTTCGTTTCCCTTTTTTTTTTTTTTTTTTCCTGAAATGGTTGTTATGTGGTAAAATCATATCTTTATTTAATTGCTAATTTTCGTCCAAGGCGTCACCCTAGTTAGGCGAGTTATGATCTAGAATATGCGACTCAGCTTGGCAGCAACATTGGCTATAATTAAAGTATAAACTTATTCAAAAAATAGTTTCCAGCTAACGGGATAACTGGAATTAAAGCATATTATTAATAAGACGTAGGAGCTGCGTCACATTTGTCCGACATTGCATGGACTAAAATTTCGGAATATCTATGCATCAGATGTCTCATTTTATTTCATTTTTTGAGATAATAATTGGAGTTGTCCCCCTTAAATTCTTTGTACCGTACATAAGTATTTTATTACTATAACTTTTAATTCTCGTTCCAAAACTAATATAAGTAATTATTAATAATAATATTCAAATATACTATTAGGTTTGTTTTATGCCATTACAATGCATTAATTAGAATTGAGTATAACACTTCTCAAATTTTAAATTATGCTTAGAATTAAGTATAGAACTTAGTTGATCATGATTTTGTTTCTCTTTAACCGTCAAATCTGTCCAAGTATAGTGGATGTCCCTTTCTTTAATTATATAACATCTACGATACACGAATACAAATATGAAAATACGAAAAAGATATGATAAGGATACAATAATATGAATTCTTTTTAAAACTTTCCATATGAAAAATGTTCAATACAAATATTCGACATGACACGATAAAATGATATTTTAGTACCATGCGTGCATTAGCATTAGAGTATAACATGCGGCAATTTTTATTACATCCCCACCGGTCATTCCCTTTAACATGCATATTTCCCTGCCACGTTAATTTATTGACCCCTTTAATTGATTCTGATTCCCCAAGAAAGTTAGGCAACATGTAATAATTAATACGTGAGCAACGTGACGGATACACTTTTCGAAACGACCTAAACACACTATAAATGTCCCCCTTAATACTCGCAACGTTACTCACAATCACAAAAAGACTTAATTAAACAAACACAGGATTAGAAATGGCGATTAAGGATCCCCGAGTGGTTACTAGCGATGGTAAAGTAGAAGTATCCATGGAAGAATTCAAGAAATGGTTGAAGAAATTCGACAGCGACCGAGACGGAAGAATAAGCGTGGAGGAGCTCCGAGATGCAATTCATGCCACCGGAGGGTGGTTCTGCAAGTGGAAGGCGAAGCGCATGGTGAAGGCGGTCGATTCAAATAAGAATGGAGTCATTGATGACAGTGAGATGAACAAGCTTCTCGAGTTTGCTCAAAAAGAGCTAGGTTTTAAGATCGTTTCATATTAGGGTTTCTATATATATGATGTAGGGGTTTTGAACTTTGTTATATGGATCTTTTGTGTGTATCTGTGTGTGCTTGTGGGAGCACCAGCTTGGGGGTGCCCGTTGCATCATCTATGTATAAAGTTATAGTGCAAATATACTTTGAATGAAGATTTCGGACTTGTAATAGTTTTTTCTTACGTATCTTATTTTAATTGTTTCTTTTTTTTTTTTTTTTCTGGCCATATGTAGTTTACAATTTTGAGATAATATAAATAAGGATAACACATAATTTGATGTAAAGACATGTGATTAAGGGATAATTATGAGGGACGAGTTAAAAGGGTTCGAACTCTGGACTTATGAATGCCGAATGATTTGCTTGATTTATAGAGGGCGACTAATATTGAGAGAAAAGGATTTGAGAACGAGAAAGAATCGCGTTTTCCTTGAACCTATCAGTCCATATCCTTTGTTCCATATATATGCACTCTTTATAATGGTAAATTAACGAGATTAGGTTCCTCATATTTGCGGAAGTGTTGATACTTTGCAGAGAACTATAAAAACAAATAATCGAAATATTAGTAATGTTTCATGGATATGGATATTGGGATAAGGATGAAATATAAAATTCAAGACCATAACCGCCGGTTAATCGATCGATTTTTTCTGCCCATAACTAATCGAATTCCAGCTAGTTTTAATGTCTGTTTCGGACCGGACAAGGTTTCGGTCACCGGTTAAAGTGGGCGAACCGACAGCCGGTCCATTTTTTAAAACAATGTAGTGCATTATATGTGCGTTAATTTTTTACTATTCAAATCTAAACACACAAACGTTGATTCTTGATTCTTTAAACTGAAAAATATGGGGAAAAATCCCTTTGCATTTTTGTTACCCTCTTTTATCGCCTTTTCGGAGTGGTCTATGATGCATGGATATGGATACAGCGATACGGGTACGACACGACACGAATACGGTGACACGGATTTTTTCTAAAAAATAGGACATGACACGGCTTCCACAAAGCTATATTATATATAAATAAATATATTTATATTTATTGATTAATTTAAAATAAAATATTTGTAAGAGTAATTAATAATATAAATTTAAATAAAATATATTCTTATCAAATTCAATATTTAAAGTCATTATAAATAACATTATTCAATTTTTCATATTACAATATTATGAGAAAATTTTAAAATAGAAATGGAAATAAAAATTTTAAATCAATATAATATCTTTTTTAGTAAATTTATCCAATTATTTTAAATATATATATATATAATCGTAAAATTTTAAAAAATTATAAAAAAATAAATTTTTTTGAGTTTCCCGTGTCCCCGCCGTGTCCGACACGCGTCCTCTCAGTGTCGGACATGTGTCCCAGCTGTGTCCGAATTTTTTTTTTAATTTGGACACTTTTTATCGTGTTGGTGCCGTATCCGTGTCCGACATTGCGCGGGATGAAAAATCTGAGTGTCCGTGCATTAGAGGGAGTGGTTTGCTATGAAATGTAAGTAATCCAATTGATTAGAATTATGAGAAATATAATTTATTAAATAATTTAGTATTTAATTTTGAATTTGTTTATCTTTATGTATTTGGACTTTTTTAATTACTCCACTTAATCAGATTAGGTTATGGTCATCTCAATGGTCCAGTTGAAATTTATTTTATCTTAAAAAGTCATTAATGCCATTTGGCTTATTTGAGAAATGAAATCCACGAAAAAAATAAATGTTGGGGACAATATTATAAATTACATTAATAAAAAATAAATAGATTAATTAATAACTCTAAAATTTTATAACAAGAAAACTTTGTTTGATCCATATTCATTGGGCTCCCTCCTCTAACATAGTTCAACATACAAGTGAAGTAAAGAATTTTATGAGTAATAATTGAACTTACTGAACACAATCAATTAAAGTAAATCGCTCGATACTATTTCACTTCTACTGTTTTGATATAATATTTAAACCTTTCGATTTATCCTCGCAATTTACCATCTCATTGATCACTTCATTTTTCGACCAAAAAGTATCACCCAACCGGTTCTTATCTGATCAAAAAAATGAGATTAAAACATTAGATTTTAACTAGTAAAACTTAAACACTAACGATTTTTTTATTTTTTTACCAGGAGAATAGATTTTTATGTGATGCCTAGATTGTCCAGAGTGTTAAGCATATCGTCTAGGAAAACAACTTGTAACCTCTTCCTTTATAGATTCTTGTAAATCTCAATCTATTATTACAAAACTATTAAAAGGATTTCATGAAATCCTGCCTAACTCTTTCTCCTATATGATCTAACCCTACAGTAAAAAGTTATTAGGGATAAAAACATTATTAAATTCTAGGAAGTTTTGAAGTTAAGTGTGGATTAGGGGGAATCATGTGTATTAAATGATAAATGCTTTTTGAGTTAAAAGAATATTTTACTATCATATGTATTGGTTTCTTTCACATGTTATCTCCTAGTGTTTCAAATATTACTTATTATCATCACTTAAAGTTTTCACTTTATATGAAAGTATATCATCTCACTTCTTTTTGCAGAAAAAAAAGAATATTTCAAAAACTTTAGTCAATTGTGTTTCTAATCATTATTTTTATAACAGTAACTTTTATTCGCTTAACATAGCAACAAAAAGTTAACAAATTATTCGAATTGAAAATTAATATCGTTAACATTTATCATATTTTCCACTTGTTAACCACATTTGTTCAAGCAGGCCGATCTGATTTGGGTTGCTTAGAGATTCAGCTGTGATATGTGGTTGCTTTGCCTATTAATTAAATTTTAACAATTGAGCCGGTTCACGGATTTATCAAACCGAGCATACAAAAGTTTCAGTTTGAGATCGAAAAGTTCGAACTCGAGGAACTTCTTTTTTTTTTTCCCTTGTTTGTAATTGACTTACAGGGGCGACTCCAGGATTGTTGAAGAATGGTGTAACGCCCCGTGTCTTCGTTCTAGGTACGCTCGCCACACGTGTGAGTTTGAGCGTTAGAATTGTTGGCATGTCTTAGGATTATGTGTCTAAGTGACTTATGTGATTAATTGCTTAATTGTATTGTGAACTTATTACTATCATTTCATTTCATTATAATTTCTAACATATGCATAATTCATACATTTTCATTTCATAACATATTATTTTCTTATATATATGTATGTATCTTTTTACTTAAACTAAATTCCTAAGATTAATATTCTCATTATTTCATATATTCACTCATGAGACATGCAATTATATATATATACATGTAAAGTCTTCCTACACTAATACTCACATATGCATTATATATTATATATATGAGCACTAAGATAATTATATACATATTATATACTTAATATCTAACTTTATACATATACCTTATATATCTATAGGTATATTACATACATTGTATATACATTACATTACATATGCAAGACACGTACACAAACACACACCAAATCTCTATAACACACACATAGACCCCTTTCTCTCATTTTCATTACATCCTTGATCAAGAATAAGAAGAAGGAGTAGAGATTCAAGAAAGGATCATCATCTTCATCATCTTATCATTTCCATTCCATAATTTCTTCAAGGTTGGTTGCTTGGGTTGGTATATATATGTAAATAGGTGTGTGTTATGAGGGTTTGTTGGATTATTGAGCTTTGGTTGAATTCTTGCTGGTTAAACATGGTTTTTATGAACAACCTTTTGTGAATTTATGAATTATTAGCCTTGTTTCCTTGTAACTTGAATGGCTTGCTCATATTTGATATTTGGATGATTTATGTGAATTATTGGTTTGATTCTTTTCCCCAACTTGTATTTTATGTGTTAGAATTGAGGTATTAGATGTGTATTGATGTTATGTACTAGTTTGAGGTGTCTATTTGTTGTTTGTTTGGTGTTGGAGAGGTTTGGGAGCCATTTCCGAGTCTTGCCCTCCTTTTTTTGCGTTTTTTTCGGGCCTGTAACGAATCCATGGTCGTGGATTTTTTATGCCTTGAGAATCCACGATCGTGGATTTGAGGCAGGAGCTCCGGACCTGATCCACGGGGGTGCATATTTATGCCTTATGAAATCCAAGGTCGTGGATCCGCCCCTGTTTTCTGCCCGAGTTTGTTTTTGCTTCGTTTTACCCCTCAAACGAGATCCGTTTGACCTGATTTTTTAACCGATGGAAACCTATTGAAGTTTAGAACAACCTCTAATTAGATCATCTCAATATCTTTTGCCATTTGTGAGATATAATCAATCCTTTTTGGTGTCGCCACTTCACCAATAATCTGTATTTTTTCAACTTCGGACCTACGCCATTCCCTCCTCGCTTTGAATCACGATTCGAGCCATATATCATTTTAAAGGTCTATTTGTATAATTTTATATCCAACAAACAAAACTACATTTCAACTTCTATAATTCAAGATATTCCCAATTTTCCACAGCTTGCGCATTTTCATAAATTGTCAACTTTTGCCAATCTTCGCCAAAACACCTCCTCTTGCATTCCTTTCACCCTCTTGGCTCCGTATGTGATTTATATGAAGTATATGATTGCTTAACCGTTACATGAAGGATTAATTGTGCATGAACATTCTCATGAATTATAATTATCATCATTCCATATCATAAGCATGCCGTTCGTCGATTAATTGGTTCATTTGTCAAGAGTCTTATGTACACTTGTCTTTCTTGCACAGAGTTTGATTCGGTCGAGGAGCAGGATCCGTAGGCTTCTCGTATCCTTTCTCTTTTGGTTCAGGTGAGGTTTTATTCTAGCTAATTAAAACACTATTATCTTGTGTGATTATTTCAAGCCAAAATGTATTATGTATATGTATACTTTCGAAAATGGTTTAAGTATGAAATGTTTTCAAATGTTTTCATGGAAATGCTTTTGGCGAGAATCACGCACATGTATTGGGCCCTAGGTAAACGTGGGTTTGGACACCGGTACGACATTGGGCCGTAGGGTAACCCCTTAGCACGTAGTACCCTTTGAGAATATCCTCATGCGACTTAGGTGGCAGGAAGGCGGGATATTCTTAAGCTGGTGGTTAACCCACTGAAGGAGAGGGAAGGAGTCATGATCCCCCGTCTCGATATGTATCATGAGCTGGCTAGGGCCTTGCAAACGCTTTCCACCGCCCCGGAGGAAGAAGGGTGGAAAATTATGTTTTCTCACGATATGATTAAGATTATGATATGATTATGTATCCATGAACGCCTCAGTTATGTTTAAATCACACAATATAGGAGTAAGGTTGGAGAATTACCCACTCGCCGGGCCACGTTAAATTACGTTTCTTTAAGTAATAATATGACATTCGTAATTCCGAGCAATGTCTATTTTATGCTACCCACTTGGGATTTTCTAACACTTTACTCGGGATTATGGATTGCATGCGCATGTGATATATGTATTAAGCCCCTAACTCAGTCTTTGGACTGACACCCACTTTGTTTTTTTTAATCTTTTTGCAGGTCGAGCTAGGCGGGGAGTTAAGGTCATCTTGGAGTCTTTACTTTCGAGTCGTAGCTTGCATATCTCTTTAGCATCTCATACTCGTGTTTTAATTATGTATTATTATGTTTTGGAGAATTATTGTAATTATGTAATGTTTTTGTAAATCTTGGTTGAATACTTGAATTGCATGTGATGATATGTATATATATGCTTCCGTTTTATTTTATTGCATTGTTTATTGAATGTGGTTTAAGGGTTAGCCCCGCTTAGCTAGGTCGAGTTTTTCTTTGTCACCCGTTCGCCACGTGTTTGATTTGTGTATGGAAATTCATTTCATGCATGGATTGGACATGTGGTGCGGGGGATGTGACGCCTTCCGATGCGGGTGTTACACTCCTTTAGTGGTATCAGAGCTTTGGTTGCAAAACCGAGCTCTTGAGTCGTGTCTTGTCAGTTTAAGTCGTACGGCTTAGGAATTATATGTCAACTTGAAGGTCTTGCATCAATATTTGAGCATTCTTGATTGGTTATTTGGTGCATTTTATTTACATATCATGGATATATTGCTTAATCCCGACATGCATTTCTTAATGTTTATTATTGTAGATGGCTCGTGGCAGACCTACTCGACAAGATAGGAGATCTCCATCACCTCCTAGACATCATCAATCTTAACAACCGCCACAAATGAATATGGAAGGCTTCATGGAGGCCATTTTTAATTATGTTGAGCATAGGAGGGCTCAAGCTCCACCTCTACAACAACCGGTTCCACCTCCACCACCACCACCGCCGGTTAGAGACTCTCAGCTACAATCCCCCGAGGTTTGTGGGCATAACGGATGATGCCATCGCGGAGGATTGGATTTCTCGGTTGGAAAGGATTTACAATATTCGCCCCTTCACGTCACTTGAAAGGGCTCAATTTGCTATCTTCCAATTGGATGGGGAAACCTATGATTGGTGGGAGAGAACTCGTGTGAAACTTGAAGTTTCCGGAGAGGGTTTAACGTGGGATGCCTTCAAGAGGGAATTTCGGGAGGCCTTTGTTCCCGAAGTGGTTCGAGAAAGAAAGGAGTAAGAGTTTATGGATTTGAAACAAGGAGGCCGATCGGTAGCATAATATTTGGCGGCGTTCAATCGCCTTGGTAAGTTTGCTCCCCAAATTACTCGTGATGAGAAGAAGAAGTCGAGAAAGTTCACAGTCGGATTGAGAGAGACTTTAAAGCATGGACAAGCAGGGCACAACTTTGAATCCTTTATCGATACTACTCAACGTGCCTTTGTTCAAGAGGAAGAATACAAGAAGAAGGATCCCGTGCCTAGATCTTTTCATTCGAGACAAGGTTCGGGGTCCGGTTCCAAGAGGCCCACATATCCGGTTGCATCTCCCAGTAAGGCTCCATTTGCAAAGGGTCCAGGAAAGAGACCCCGAGTGGCGAGGCCGACACTACCACCTCCACAAGCTCCTTTAACGCCTCAATAAACTAAATCGTGTTTACATTGTGGAGGCCCTACACACACTTGGGAGACTTGTCGCCGCCGCCTTGGAGCTTGCTTGATTTGTGGCTCGATGGATCATCAAGTGGCCGGACGTGATCGATTCAACCTGGGTCCGCGGGGAGGATAGAGGCCGATGGTCCGGGCTAGAGCATACGCCATTGATGGCGAGGAGCAGGACGCCGAGGTTGATCCCGCCGCCGTCGTTGAAGGTACAATACACATTCATGGAACGAGCATACATGCATTGTTTGACCCTAGAGCCACACATTCCTTTTTTTCTTGTGGCATAGCTGCTTCTTTGTGTTTACCTGTTGTTTGCACCTCTACTTGCTTTGTGATTAGTTCCCCATTGGGGGGAAGCCTTGTTTCTGATCTGGTGTTTCGGTGAGTTCCAGTGAGAATTGAGGGTCGTGACTTTCCAACGGACTTCATTGAGATGCCTATCAGTCGGTATGGTACGATATTGGGCATGGATTGGCTCTTCGAGCATGATGCTACGGTTGAGTGTCGAGCTAAGAGAGTCAAGTTGGGTTCGGATGTTGTTGTGGGTTTGGGTTCGAAGATTCCACCGTTGTTGTCTTTCACTGAGGCTTCCAAGTTGATTCGTGATGGTGCTTCGGGTTTCTTGAGAAAACGGAAGTTGTAAAGGACTTTCTCGAGGTCTTCCCGGAGAGTTTAGGGTTTTTACCTCCGGAACGAGAAATAGAGTTTGTAATTGATTTGTACCCAGATGCTAAGCCATTTTCTAAAACTCCTTACAGGATGGCTCCTGTCGAATTAAAGGAATTAAAGAAGCAACTTGAGGAATTATTGTCAAGTGGGTATATCCGTCCGAGTTCGTCACCTTGGGGTGCACTGGTCCTGTTTGAAAGAAGAAAGACGGGACCTTGAGAATGTGCATAGATTATAGAGAATTGAATCGGATGACGGTTAAGAACAAATACCCCCTTCCACGGATTGAAGAGTTATTTGATACCCTTCAAGGATCTACGGTTTATTCTAAGCTTGATTTACGCCAAGGATACTATCAGTTGCGGATCCGAGAAGAGGATATCCCAAAGACAAGGTTTTATTGGGATTAGTGCCCTAAAAATCCAATTTCTTTGTAAATACATCGTATTTTGTTGGATTAATAAAACTGAAATTATTGCAAGTTATAAGTATATTAACATAATTAATAACGTGTGATGAGATTCTTATATGAAATGTATTTCATAGGAAAGGACTTTGGATATCGAAATCACGTGTTATTAAAGTTCTAGTCGGTAAGATAAGAATAAGTTTTTATCGAGACCATAATGTGTTATATAAGATGATTAGTCTTTCGTCATAGGGAAATGGAGTTTCCAGTTATAACACATTGATGATTTTCAATAGATTTGGAAACATCGAACTAGACCACTAAGATAGTTCATTTTAAACTACTATCTAAAATGAACAAATCTTATGGAGCATTGAACTTTTAATCCTGGTAGTATTTCGACTTTAGGCATGTAGTGTTAATCATTGTAACTTGCTCATAAGTGAGGTCTCGATATCGAATGACCGAAACCTTTGTACGTTCAGTGATTACATGAAATGTGCTAAAGAGAAGTATTGATCGAGGAATATGTGGCTTTGCTGGAAAGTTAAAAGATATTCCTGAAATAGATTTGCAAAGTTCGAATTAAAACTTTGGCCAAAGTACTTCGTGTGATGCGTCACTGAAGTTGTATGTTGAATGTGTTTCACGTACAAGAGATTTGAACTCAAGGCGAATCAGGAGATTTCAGATTAGAAGTGTAAAATAAATGATGGTAGTATTAATTTATTTTTCATGGATTTCTACACGGCGGAGTAAAATGCAAAATTATTCTAGATCGAGAAATTCGTGAATAATTTAATTAATTTTAGAGTGCAACAATATTTATTTAGTGGAATTAAATATTGTTAAATGGTAATTAATTATTATCATGGGATGATAATATATTAACCCGTTTGGAGCTAAAATTAATTAGTCCTGCAGGTCCCCCTGCAAGCCCCAATCGAAAACCCGAAGATAAACATTAAAAGGCAAGAAAGAAATAAATTTTCAAAGTGTTTGAAAATAGCCAAGGGATTTATTTTAAGAAAATAAATCAAGTTCCAAAGAGTTGGAAATGCCCGGAATTTTATTTTGGAGAAAATAAAATTTTCATCGAAAAAATAATAAAAATTGATGACGTGGCAAATGGCTGACGTGTCAGCTGACTTGGCAGGCCATGTCAGCGCCTGAGGCTGAGGTGGTGCTGACTCAGCGCCAGCGTAGCAGACACGCCAGCACAGAAACCCTAGTGGCTGAAGGTGCAACACATGTGCCACCTTGTGGCCGTGCGTGCGGATGCGTGGGAGCTCCGATTGGGGCGTTCTCGGCGGCATTGGACTCATGGTGATGAGAGCTACGACGTAGTTACCTCGGTTTTTATGTCCAAGTTGCACACGCAAGTGGGGTATGAAATTACTATTTTACCCTCGGTTTTTCCCCTATAAATAGGGGGCTTGACATTTCATTTTTGCCATCCAACTTTGGGAGAGGTTTTGGCTGAGCTATCGACTTTGAAACCATATCCCTTTCTCCTAGTTAATTTCGATTTATTTTGGAATTAATTTTAATTAGGTGTTTATATATAAACGCCTAATTTCGGGAGAATAAACCCTGAAAAGGGTTTTCTAGTTTAAAGTTTTATTTTCTCTAAGTATTTAGAGAAATACTTTCGGAGCCCACACTCCGAGGGTGTCGCTGGGGTTATTGCAGGGAAGCTCTGCTGGTTTCGCGAAGAGATCGGGAATCGGGTTCTCGGGAGGTGAATTCCAGGCGCAGAAGCCATCTTCGGTGAAAGGTATTTTTTATATTATATTTTGTTTAAGCAAGATAAATTAGGTGCTCTTAAGTGTTAATTGCATGCTTTATTTTTCTGCTTTGTGATTTAAAATTTATTATCAATTGCATGTATATACTTGAGTAGATCCGACTACTCTTCCGCTATTTGTATTTAAATATTTTAGAAATATTTTGATACCTGTATATTAGAAATTTTTTTAAAGTGCGGTCCCGAAATACTACTATTTCGGGTCTCTGTACCAGCAACTGGTATCAGAGTCGTACTCTAGATATATACATGCATTGATATGATACATGCGATGCATAATTTTAAATCTGATACTGTGCACGTAAATTCTGTCAAAGGAGGCTGGGTTTTAAGTGGGACCGTTTGTGACCCCTCCAGTGTTTCCTGGGAATTTGTGTGGAATGATAATTTTCTGGGAATCGATTCCAATAATCTTCTTGGTTAATTTCCGAATCAGTAAATATGATTTAAATTATGTGATAATTTATAACATATTTACTTAAAGTGTCATTTAATTTTAAGCATGATAATTATATGATAATTATTTTCAAGCATGATTAATTGTTTTATTTTATGGCATGATCATGATAATATGAGATATTAAGCTATTTTCAATTATGCATATTTTATTTGATGTGATTAGATAAATAATGTTTAATAGAGATTGAACGAGATGCATAATTGGATTAATATTTTTCGGCCTAATTAATAAAGAGTTATTAAATAGACTTAAAAATATTATTAGGATTATAAGTGTGATTTATTATTCCTAGTGGGAGCATATTAATTAGATTAATCACTTCCGATTATAAGACGCCAAATAGATTATGTGATAATCAAAGTTAATCCACACCTTTAAAAAAAAATTCAAGTGGGAGCAAGATGAAAAAAGTTGGATTCTCACGGTCTCCATTACCCCGTCTATAGTATAGTGTATACGTACTACTCCCTTCGGCGGGTACGTGTTGGCGGTATACAAGATTGGACTTCTTTGGATAGAATGAAATATGAGGAAAGTCAGCACGACCACACTTTCATGGAGTGTCTTGACCTACTAGTATGAATTTCTAGGTAATGGTGTACACTTGACTGAGTGATGTAATTAACCTCCCTTCGGACCTCTGTTACACTCACTTAGAGACCAAGGGTTGACGTGGTGGATTAACATAGTTTGGTAAGAGTTGCCTGGATAACATGTTAATTAAGAATAGTTCTTGCTTTTCTAAGTAGTTTTCGACCTCGCTTCCAGGGAGCTGACTGCGGTTAGTTAAGTCATCATTGCGTAAACCAAAATGCTTTTGTGGATTTCATTTAATGATTAGATGCTAAAGAAGTAATATATAGATTGATAACTTGCACGTATTTTAAATATTCCAGTTTTAAAACAATAACGTCCGCTAGCCCGCTTCAATCGATGATTAAGGAAAATAGGCTTGAAGGTTCAAACTGTGCTGATTGGAAAATGAATCTTGATATCGTGTTTGGACACAAGGGTTTGAAATATGTGCTCACTGAACCTTGTCTGGGGAGTACCAGAAACCACAGCCACCCAGGCTTTGAAAGACACCTATGCCAAGTGGATCAAGCATAATGATCTGGCTATGTCTTACATCCTGGAATCTGTCTCAAATGTTCTTAAACATCAAATGCATAAGATATCTACTGCTAAGAACATGATGGAACATCTTCATCAGATGTTCGGTGGACAGAATCGTGGACGTAGGCACGAGCTAATGAGAAGGTTGGTGGTAACTAAGATGTCTGAAAGATCACCTGTTCAGGATCATGTTATGAACATGATGGCTTATCTGAACGAAATTGAGAGCCTCGGTGCTAAGATGGATAATCTCAGCAAACAGGACATGATCCTGTGCTCTCTGCCAAAATCATTTGATAGGTTCAGGCAGAACTATTCTATGAATAAGTTGGATTTTACTCTGCCTGAACTAATGAATGAACTCAAGGTGACAGAAGGGGTAAGGAAAGCTAAGGGAACGGTTCTCCTGGCACAGGCATCGACTTGCACGGCTCCAACAGCCAATAAGTGGAGGAAAGGAAAGGGAAAAGTTTTCAATCCTAAAGGTAAGGTTCAAAAGGAGAAAGTTAAGCCAAGCAAGGGAAAATGTTTCCATTGTGGAGGTAATGGGCACTGGAAAAGGAATTGCCCAAAATACTTAGCCAGTCTTCCTGCTAAGTCGTCTGCACAAGGTATGGTGATGTCTTCTTTATTAGAAGTATGTTTAGTTGGAAGTCCACCAGATTCCTGGTGTGTGGACTCAGGTTCAACTAATCATATCTGCAATTCATTGCAGGGATTCAAGCTAACCAGGAAGCTTGAAGACGGCGAGATGCAGCTACTACTCGGAGATAATACTAGTATATCTGTATTAGCACTAGGGATTGTAGAATTATATTTTGGCAGTAGGGTTTTGATTTTGAAAGACACTTTATATGTACCGTCTATACGCAGAAATCTGATTTCTGTTAGTTGTTTAATGAATAATGGTTTTAGTGTTTATTTTGAACGATGTTTAACCATTAAGCATAATAAAAGGTTTATTTGCTCTGGTACAATAAACGATGGTCTTTTCTTATTATACCCCGATAAAAACCCTAATTCCAAACTTAACACTACTAAACTTGATTTACCATCCAAGAGAAAAGCTCTTATGCCCAACGAGGCTTATAAGTGGCACCTACGGCTTGGTCATATTAATTCGAATAGGATCCAAAGATTAATTTCAAATGGACTATTAAGTCCTTTGGACTTGACAGAACTTCCAGTCTGCGAATCCTGTTTAGAAGGAAAAATGACCAAGAGGTCTTTTAAGACTAAAGGTAATCGAGCCACAGAGTTGCTTGAACTAATTCATACGGATGTGTGTGGTCCTATAAGTGTTCAAGCAAGAGGAGGTTTTGAGTATTTCATCACTTTTAAGGATGATTATTCCAGATATGGATACGTCTATTTGATGAGGCATAAGTCTGAAGCTTTTGAAATGTTCAAAGAATATACGGCCGAAGTCGAGAATGAAATTGGAAAACGTATCAAGGCACTTCGATCGGAACGTGGTGGAGAGTATTTCCCTACAGAGTTTCTAGAATTTCTCACTGCAAATGGGATTAAATCTCAGTTATCTGCACCGGGTACACCCCAACAGAATGGTGTTGCAGAAAGGAGAAATAGAACTCTAATGGAAATGGTAAGATCCATGATGAGTCATGCTACCCTACCGAGTTCGTTTTGGGGCTTTGCTCTCGAAACGGCAGCTCACATAATAAACCATGTTCCATCCAAGTCAGTTCCTAAAACACCAATGGAACTGTGGCGAGGGCGGAAGCCCAGTATCTCCTATCTTCGGATATGGGAAAGCCCAGCCCATGTGTTAAGAAAGGATCCTGACAAGTTGGAATCAAGAACAGAGGTTTGTTTGTTCATAGGATATCCTAAAGGAACAAGAGGTGGGATATTTTACGATCCGAGCTATCACAAAGTGTTTGTAAGCACTAATGCTAAATATCTCGAAGACGATTTCGTAAATGACCAAAAGGGTAGAAGTAAAATAGTGTTAGAAGAAATGACAGTATCAGATACTGAACTCCAAGAACCCATAACAACTGAAAATATGATGGATACATATGATGTACCAGATACGGCATATGATGTAAGGAGAAGTACACAAAAACCTCATCGTAGTGGGAGGATTGTCAGGGCACCTGACAAATACTTAGGATTAACCCAAGTGTTTGAATCTGACATATCTGATCCTATCACATATGATGAAGCTATAAAAGACATAGACGCTGACCGTTGGGTCAAAGCTATGGAATCTGAGTTAGAATCAATGTATTCTAATAAAGTCTGGGAACTTGTAAAGGCGCCTGAGGGTATTAAACCTATTGGATGCAAATGGGTTTACCAGCGGAAAAGAGGAGTGGACGGAAAGGTAGAAACCTTTAAAGCAAGGCTTGTGGTAAAGGGTTATACTCAGAAAGAAGGTATCGATTACGATGAAACCTTCTCGCCCGTAGCAATGCTTAAGTCCACAAGGATTCTTCTCTCCATTGCCGCCCATTATAATTATGAAATCTGGCAAATGGATGTAAAGACTTCCTTCTTAAACGGGCACCTTCAAGAACAGATATACATGGCTCAACCTGAGGGCTTTATAGCCAGAAATCAGGAGCATATGGTATGCAAGCTTAATAGATCAATTTATGGTCTTAAGCAAACGTCTAGATCATGGAACATCAGATTTAATGAAATAATTAAATCTTTTGGATTTATATAGTTGCCTGATGAACCATGTGTGTACAAAAGACAACAGAGTAGTGCTGTAACATTTTTAGTTTTATACGTAGACGATATTTTGCTCATTGGGAATGACACAGGAGTATTGTCAGCAGTCAAGATTTGGTTGTCAAATCAGTTTGACATGAAAGACCTAGGTGAGGCCAGTTATATTTTAGGGATCAGACTTTGTCGTGATCGTAAGAATAAAATGATTGGTTTATCACAAGCAGCGTATATAGATAAGATGCTGGCAAGGTATAATATGGCTGACTCTAAGAAAGTTTCATTACCTTTTCGACATGGAGTTCATCTGTCTCGAGATCAGTGTCCCAAGACAGCTGAAGAGATAGAGGAAATGAAAAATGTTCCATATGCTTCGACAGTCAGAAGCCTCATGTATGTCATGTTATGTACAAGGCCAGATATCTGTTATGTTGTGGGTATGGTCAGTAGATATCAGTCAAACCCTGGACCCCAACACTGGATAGCTGTAAAGCATATATTGAAGTACTTGAGAAGAACTCGGGATTATATGCTTGTTTATCGCAGTGATGAGCTCATTCCTATATGGTACACAGATTCAGATTTTCAATCTGACTTAGATTCTAGACGTTCGACGTCTGGATACGTGTTTACTCTGGGAGGAACAGCCGTAAGTTGGAGGAGTATTATGTAAAGTTGCATTGCTGACTCCACCATGGAAGCCGAATACCTGTCAGCTTCGGAAGCAGCCAAAGAAGCGTATTGGTTTAGAAATTTCCTAATAGATTTGGAAGTCATCAAAGATGGACTTACACCAATCACATTATACTGTGACAATGCTGGAGCGGTGGCCAACTCAAAGGAACCTCGAAGTCATAAATGTGCAAAGGACATCTAGAGAAAGTTTCACATTATTAGAGATTATGTGGAACGTGGAGAAGTGGCAGTAGTAAAGAATAACTCGGTAAACAATCTGGCAGATCCCTTCACTAAGACTTTGGCGCAAAAGAGTTTTAATACTCATGTAGAAGGGATGGGGCTTAGATGTGTAGCCAATTGGATTTAGGGCAAGTGGGAGATTGTTGGGATTAGTGCCCTGGAAATCCAATTTCTTTGTAAATACATCGTATTTTGTTGGATTAATAAAACTGAAATTATTGCAAGTTATGAGTATATTAACATAATTAATAACGTGTGATGATATTCTTATATGAAATGTGTTTCATAGGAAAGGACTTTGGATATCGAAATCACGTGTTATTAAAGTTCTAGTTGGTAAGATAAGAATAAGTTCTTATCGAGACTATAATGTGTTATATAAGATGATTAGTCTTTCATCATAGGGAAATGGAGTTTCCAGTTATAACACATTGATGATTTTCAATAGATTTGGAAACATCGAACTAGACCACTAAGATAGTTCATTTTAAACTACTATCTAAAATGAACAAATCTTATGGAGCATTGAACTCTTAATCCTGGTAGTATTTCGACTTTAGGCATGTAGTGTTAATCATTGTAACTTACTCATAAGTGAGGTCTCGATATCGAATGGCCGAAACCTTTGTACGTTCAGTGATTACATGAAATGTGCTAAAGAGAAATATTGATCGAGGAATCTGTGGCTTTGCTGAAAAGTTAAAAGATATTCCTGAAATAGATTTGCAAAGTTCGAATTAAAACTTTGGCCAAAGTACTTCGTGTGATGCGTCACTTAAGTTGTATGTTGAATGTGTTTCACGTACAGGAGATTTGAACTTAAGGCGAATCAGGAGATTTCAGATTAGAAGTGAAAAATAAATGATGGTAGTATTAATTTATTTTTCATGGATTTCTACACGGAGGAGTAAAAAGAAAAATTATTCTAGATCGAAAAAATCTTGAATAATTTAATTAATTTTAGAGTGCAACAATATTTATTTAGTGGAATTAAATATTATCATGACATGAAAATATATTAACCCGTTTAGAGTTAAAATTAATTAGTCCTGCAGGTCCCCCTGCAAGCCCCAATCGAAAACCTGAAGATAAAACATTAAAGGGAAAGAAAGAAAGAAATTTTCAAAGTGTTTGAAAATAGCCAAAGGATTTATTTTAAGAAAATAAATCAAGTTCCAAAGAGTTGGAAATGCACGGAATTTTATTTTGGAGAAAATAATATTTTCATTGAAAAAATTTTTTTTGATGACGTGGCAAGTGGCTGACGTGTCAACAGACTTGTCAGGCTACGTCAACGCCTGAGGCTGAGGTGGCACTGATTCAGCGCTAGCGCAGCAGACACGCCAGCACAGAAACCCTAGTGGCCGAAGGTGCAATACACGCACCACCTTGTGGACACGCGTGCGGGCGCGTGGGAGCTCCGATCGGGGTGTTCTAGGTGGCGTTGGACTCGTGGTGATGAGAGCTACGACGTGGTCACCTCGGTTTTCGTGTCCAAGTTACACAAGCAAGTGGGGTGTGAAATTACATTTTATCCTCGGTTTTTTCCCTATAAATAGGGGGCTTGGCATTTCATTTTTTTCATCCAACTTTGGGAGAGGTTTTGGCTGAGCTATCGGGTTTGAAACCATATCCCTTTCTCCTACTTAATTTAGATTTATTTTGGAATTAATTTTAATTAGGTGTTTATATATAAACGCTAATTTCGGGAGAATAAACCCTGGAAAGGGTTTTCTAGTTTAAAGTTTTATTTTCTCTGTATTTAGAGAAATAATTTCGGAGCCCACACTCCGAGGGTGTCGCTGGGTTATTGTAGGGAAGCTCTATCGGTTTCACGAGGAGATCGGGAATCGGGTTCTCGGGAGGTGAATTCCAGGCGCATAGCCATCTTCGGTGAAAGGTATTTTTTATATTATATTTTGGTTAAGCATGATAAATTAGGTGCTCTTAAGTGTTAATTGCATGCTTTATTTATCTGCTTTGTGATTTAAAATTTATTATCAATTGCATGTATATACTTGAGTAGATCCGGCTAGTCTTCCGCTGTTTGTATTTAAATATTTTAGAAATATTTTGATACCTGTATATTAGAAAAAATTTTAAAGTGCGGTCCCGGAATACTACTATTCGGGTCCCTGTACAAGCAGGTTTAACACTCGGTAGGGGCATTATGAGTTTGTTGTGATGCCGTTTGGATTAACTAATGCCCCCGTAGCTTTCATGGACATGATGCACACAATACTCATGCCGTTCTTGGATAAGTTCGTGGTGATATTTATAGACGATATTCTTGTGTATTCGAAGTCTGCCGAGGAAAATGCAAGACACCTTAAATTGACTCTACATACCCTCAAGGAAAATCAGTTGTTCTCGAAATTCAGTAAGTGTGAATTTTGGATTGATAAGGTTTTATTTCTGGGTCATATTATTTCGGCAAAGGGAGTTGAAGTGGACCCTTCTAAGATTGAGACAGTCTCTAAGTGGGAGAGACCTAAGAACGCCTCTAAAGTTCGAAATTTCTTGGGTTTAGCGGGATATTATAGAAGATTCGTGAAGGACTTCTCAAAAATCGCCGCTTTTTAAACCCCGATTGACTAAGAAAGAGGTGAAATTTGTGTGGGATGAGGCATGCGATAAAAGCTTCGATGTCTTGAAGGAGAAGTTGACTACTACCCCGGTCTTGACACTTCCTGAAGGCTCCGAAGGTTATGCAGTTTACACGGATGCTTCTAAGGAAGGATTGGGTTGTGTCTTGATGCAAAAGGGGAAAGTTATTGCATATGCCTCTAGAAAGTTAAAAGATCATGAGAAGAACTATCCTACACACGATTTGGAACTTGGTGCCATGGTATTTGTTCTTGGGAAGTGGAGGCACTATTTGTATGGAATTCCGTTTGAGATTTACACCGATCATAAGAGTCTTCAATATTTGTTCACCCAAAAGGATTTGAATATGAGGCAAAGAAGATGGATGGAGACTGTCACGCCCTGTTTTGAGTTCGCAACACGGCAGTGCTCCTGAGCCCCGTAAGACTCAAGGACACTAAGCCTCGATAATCTGAACGACTAAAATCCCAACAAAAATACTTAAACAACTCTTAAAACAGTGCAACGGAGAAATCCTAACTATTACACTTCTTAAATCATGTGTCCAACATAACATCATTCTAACTATTTACTAAAAGGTCTAAGAACATAAATTGAAATCCCTAATCTACTTGAAGAGTTGACTATCACCAGCCCAAAACTGCTCCTCCAAAGTCTTCTAAGTGATACTCTGCAAAATTGTTAGGGTGGTATGAGCGAAATTTGCTCAGTAAGCAGTCTCCTGACCCTCTATCGGATTTGAGCAGGCTACAATATATATACTTCAGCACAAGCACATTCAAGAAATATCATACTTTTCAAATACCTTTTCAGACATAAAATAACATACTAAACACATAAAGTCACTTGAATTTATGCTCATGAACTTTCGGTTCCTAATTGGCTTAACTTGATCAAGTCCTAACTACGACCCCGTTAGACGGGTTCAGAATTGCTACTATCACCCCCGTAGCCGGGTCAATAATGCCACTGTAACACCCGTGGCCGGGTCAGTAAAATAATGCTACTGTCACTCCCGTAGCCGGGTCAATAATGCCACTGTAACACCCGTGGCCGGGTCAGTACAATAATTCAGAACTAGTTCCTACAAATTTGGTTTCCAATAGTTCAGAGCATATGACCTACTTAGCATAGAAATGTAACAACAAAGATCATGCATTTTCGTAATAAAACTACTTTTTAAAATAAGACCTACTTACAAATGACTTCCTATTTAGTTCCATAAAGACAATCACACATACCATGCTCAAATCCAAATTTTTATATAATAAAACTACTTTTTAAAATAAGACATACTATTTTCGTAAAATTTAGGAAAACATAGAAGGAAGAAACCACTTACCTTAAATCCGACGACCTCTAAATATCCTAACGATCTTGCGAGTGAAGCTCTAATTCCGATCGATCGAATCTAATCATCAAATAATAATAACTTATAATAATAAAGCTAATTTCCCTAACCAATTACATCCCCGAACATTTACTATAAATAATTATAGTCGTAACCTATATTATATATAGCTGGCCTAGAATCCCTCAGACATTCCTCATTATACAATTATTATTATTATAGAAGAATACCATGCTCACTTTTATATATAAATATATATATAAAGGACCGTGAATGCCTATGTGTATATATATTTGCAGAAAATAACACTAAACACCTACTACAAATTTAAACGATAGATTATTCCTAACAACTTAAATCGTCTCCTCAAGCCATAATGCAACCCCACTAATTGATGCCAAGAAAATATAAAATAACTCATTTAATTGACTGTGCGTGCATACCTGAATTCAAGAAGAAACCAACCTATTTTCATGCCTTTATATATATATGATTTAATATTAGGACCAAAAAAATATGGCTTAATATGCATGCGACTTCTATGGAAGATGTGATTATGATGCATTCCAAAATCCAAATAGATATATATACCCGTCTTCTATAAATCTTGTGCGACGTAGGGTGAATAGGATCTAGGGATCTAACTAATAGTATTAATCCAACTAAATACTCATAATATATCTAAGTTAATTCATTCGGTAACAAATGATTGAGCATCAAACCTTGTTTCTTTTTTCGTCAATGATTTCTTCTAACTACGCCTCGACCGATATCTTCGATTGATGATATTGATGATGATATTTCTTTTCTCCTTCCTGCTTGGTCGTCTGCATTCTTTTCTTCTTTTCTTCTATCGATGTCTCTCTCTCTCAATAGAATAATATGTGAGCACAACTCTCATAATTAACTATGGCATCTCTCTCTCCTTTATCCCGATAATATGCTATGAAAATAGAATTCTGATAACTACCCACATCTCAATAGAATGCGGTAAGTCAGTTTTCACAAGACTCCCACTGCCCCATGATTCTATTTACTGTTAATATTATTCTCATTTAAAAATATATTCTATTACCATAAAAAAGATAAAATAAATAGATAATTAAATAAAGAATACGATATATTATAATACTATGTATATATTTACTATAATTAATATTATCCTAAAATTACTGGGTCTCACATCAGTCACGCCCCAAACTCAAGACGTGACCGGCCGTGCCGTCGGTTGCATCCCAACGATACAAAGCCCTCTTAAACCATGCAACAAGAAAACATTTGTTCTGAATAATTGACTGAGAGTGCAAAATCCCTCAATAAAATCCAAATATTTCATGGTACAGAGCATCTAAATTCAAAAACACAACTTCTCAAATATATATGAGAAGTCATTAGCATCTATAGTTCCCATAAGAAAAATAAATAGATCCTAATCGAACTAGCTAATGAAACTAAAATGACAAAAGTTCTCGACAATATGAAATTAGATAAAATAAATAGATCCTAATCGAACTAGCTAATGAAACTAAAATGACAAAAGTCCTCGACAATATGAAATTAGATAAAATAAATAGATCCTGAATCCATGTTCCTGACCTCGAAACTTGGCTAAATATCTGAAAAACAATAGCAAGGGGTGAACTGCATACTCAATAAGTAATTCCCGAATTTCTCTACCCGATCAAACATATTTAAAAAAATTTAGCATTTTATACGAATAATATCATATGGATTTTGTAGCACCCGGAACGCCGAGATGCCACACCCCCACACTATAGCTCAGTCCACATACGAAATGGATGATCCGTACATGAACCAAGACTATAGCGAACGGGTGACAATGCAAGAAATAATCTAGCTAGGTGGGACTAGACCCCAATTCAATTAAATCCAATACATGAAAATTCGAAAGCGGAAGTATAAACACTAACATTTCAATATCATATACTAAATATCCAAAAGCTCATCCTACTCTAGCTCATATATCAATACATTATCATCTCCAACCTATTATACATGCATAAGTCTCCAAAACTAACAGGAACCCTAACATGATAAAGGCGGAAATACCAAGAACATGAAAATGCGATAATAGACTCAGCTGAACAAAAGACACAACTCGGACTCCCGCCTAGCACACGGCCGTGAGTACCTGAAAAGTGAGGGTGTCAATCTACCTGAATAGTGAAAACCCGTGAAACGAGACTCAATATGAGACCAAGTATGACTCACGGCCATGCTCATGTAAATACATAAAACAAGCAATCAAGTGACACTTAGCATGTATGAAAACCAATTAACACCTAAGAGGTGAAATTAATATCAAGAAATCATGTATTCATAGTATTCAATTATTTCAAGTTCAATTCATGTAAGGCATGGAGTCACACAATCACGTTTGAGCAATTAAGTACCAAGAAGTGTCAATTAGGAGCATACTTATCAATTAATTAAATGTATGTATCATATAATTCACATATGGGAGCCAAGAGAGGGAATGGAATGCAATAAGAAAGGTTTTGGTGAAGTTTGGCAAAAACGGACAATTTTAGGAAACGCACATGCTGTAGGAAAACTAGAATATCTTTAATTCTATAAGTGGGAATTGAGTTCTGATTGTTTGGAATGAAACTAGACACAAAGACCTTTCCGATGATATAAGGCTCGTTTTCTAGTTCAAAGCGAGGAGAAAATGGCATAAGCTTGAAGTTAAACGAGTGTAGGTTGTCGGGAAAGTGGCTACACCTAAAAGAATTGATTATATCTCACAAACTAGGAAAGATATTTAGATGATTCCAATTGGAGGTTGTTCTAGACTTCAAGAGGTTTCCAACAGTTTAAAAATCAGGTCATTTAGAGTTCGGATGAGGGAGTACCTGACCGGGTAAACTTCAAGGGAAAAATTCCCAGACAGGGTAAAGGAGTCCAGAAGCTCTACGGGACAAAAGTACCCGCCCGGGCCGGGTACTTTTTATGCACAAAAAGTACCCGGGCGGGTACCCTTCCAGAGCTGGAAAAAGGGGCAAAACAGGGGTTGCTTCGGAGGAGAAAGAAAAGGAATCAAAACCCAAAGCAAACTCAACCAAAATGCTCCAAAACCATCATATATCATGCATATAGCTTGGAGACATCATTAAGTTAACATTTAATCCAAGGAAACATGCTTAGATCATCAAAATTCATCATTCAAACCCTATATATATATCATGATATTCAACTTCCAATTAACTCAAGAATTAAGCATGGAATTCAAGGTTAAAGTTCATAATCATGCTTCTAATCTCAACTAACCAAGAAATCACATCATATTCATCAAACCCTACTTTATATATATTCAAAAGATTCAATCAAGTTCTCCATCTATACCTTTAATATACAAGAAAGAATGGATGAAATGATGAAGAGATGATGATGCTTCCAACTTATGCAATATTCCTCAAGATCAAGCTTGCTATTGAGATGAAATATTCCTCCTTTCTCCCTTGGTGTTTTGATAGACATATGTAGGTGTAAGTGTGTGTATTTTTGTATGAAAATGATGAACGAGAGAAAATGAGAGAGATGAGATATATATGATATAATATATCCTCTACTAAAGTGTATGAATCATCACTTTTTGCATTCTAGACGCTCAAGAATATGAATGCATGCACTCAAGCTTAATTCCATGGAAAGTGAGTATCTAACTCCATTTAAGTCATGCAATTAAATCCACCCATTTACATATATGAGCATTTAAGGTCATATAAGAGCATTTAGTCACATTAACAATTAATTCATAAAAGCTCATGGAAATATTATGCATCTAGTGTTATGAAAAATATATAAGGTATCACATAATATCAATTAAGCACATTATCAATTGTTTCATGTACATTTCACGTTAAGGATAATTCCCGTAAATGCATAGAATTATAACACATATAATATTAGGAAATGTAGATAATTTATCACATAATGCATAAATTGAAAACGGGGCGTTACAAGTCTCTCCCCCTTAAGAGGACCTGGGTACTCGAGTTCTAAATCTTTAAAGCAAGCGGTGAGAGAGCCCCGTCTCTCAAACAAGCAAAGAGAGAACCTGGTCTCTCAAACAAGCAAGGAGAGTACCCCGACTCTCACACAAGCGAGGAGAGTACCCCGACTCTCACACAAGCACGGAGAGTATCCTGACTCTCACAAAAGCAAGGATCCCAAAAGAACACTTAATTAAACATTCATACAGAACTTCACGAAGTGAACAAGTAGAAGAAGTCAAATACCAACTAGTCTTTAACAAATATAAAGAACCATACGTGGTGATAATAAAATGTACATTGCACGTGATATGCATGTTTTGGTGTACCGTTCACCATGGTCTTAGAAAACTTCAATGGCAGTGACTTGATTTAATACTTGATTCTTTGATAGGAACCCTTCTAACCAAAATGCCATTCCTCGAGTGCCTGACGTATGTATATACTTCAGTAATTACTCAATCTTCATCCCGCGATCCAACTTCCTATACTTTATACCACCATAGTTCGAAGATTCAATTCTTGAATATGCACTTGATAGTAATCCGACCCACTCATTCTTCTCACAATTTATAGTTGACCTCCTCCGATACTATTTGGTAACTCGAAGTCTAACTTTTATCCTTCATAATATTCCCGGTTCAAGTAACTCTCATGTGATCCCTTGCGATAGAGAATGTTCCCGTTAGATTTTTATTATCTAGCACCATGGTAGTAGTGTCGCCTTCTTTGGTCACTTCGTGCAAATCTTGAATGATAGTCGCTTGCCTCGTAAAATTCTCGCCTTTGATCAAAGTATGCTCAATAAACTTATAGAAGTCATTATCTCTTCCCTTCCTTATCAAATTTCTTTTAATTTCCGCTTCGCTCAAGATAAGCCTCCTTATAGCTTTAGAAATCTCCATCTGAGAACTTTATGCACATGAGCTTTGAGATATTGCAAACTTCGTCTACATGGTTCTGATAGAGGGAAAGAAAAACCACTTTTCCTGAAGTTTCTCGGCCGACTCTCCCCCTTAAGAAAATAAAACACATACATATATGTTCCGTCTCATTTCTTGAACTTGTTCTACCATTTCTCAAATCAAGGAATCTCTTCTTCCTAATTCTCTTGAAGTACCTATGACCTCCGATCTTGTTCCCGAAAATTCCTCCATCCCGGTGGAAAATCGAATCGAACACAAAGTCCACCATCCCTTCTCGAATGCTCACCTCCGGTTCTTGAATCACTTAACCTTTTCTGAAATTATTCTCACAAAAATTTTATCCAAATCTTGAAGGTTATCAAATGTCAAAATCTTCTAATTCTTTCCCTTCTTCCCTTTCCAAGAAATCCCATTGTTGCGACTCTTGAAATTGTGTTGCTCCTAGTAGAATAGCCCACTTACATAAAATTCCAAATTTCAACTCATCCCCAGTTGATTCTTCCTTTTAGACTTTCCATTCTTATTCATTGAGCTCGTGTATCAATTTCTAGTTTGAAGAACCTCAATTCTATCTATTGTTTCCTTGATATAATTGATTCTAACCATGCCACTTGGCCGAAAATTTTCACGTTACTCTTGAGACGATTAACAGGGGTAACAACCCACTCCTATCACTCCGAATCCCGATTACTTCTCCGACCTCCAAAGGGCTCTTCCTCTTTAACCTTACATCCCTATAAATTCTTTGTCATAAGTCGGTTATGCCTCGATTAAAGCAATGGTTGATACATGAATTGGGGAGAGTTCCTATCAAGAAACACTTAACAATGCATATCAGGTTAATATGCCAATGCATGTGTCACACTTGTAAATAATAAAATTCCACACATTGGAACAATTAAGCTCAATTAGGAATGCTCATATAAATAAAGAAATTTAAACACTTTAAAGTAGTGTATGATGCACGTGCTTATGGATGCATTGAACCTGTCACCGTAGTTACATCCTTTAGCTTGGCACTCGTTCTATGTTCGTTGAATTACAACTTGCCTTGCATTTGTTGGTCATTTCTTTTTACCCACGATCTTCCAATTCTTTAGAACTCTCTAGCGTTAACTTGTAACTATCCACTGCCCGAAATCGATATTTCTCGAACCCAACTCTTTCCCAATTATTGATCTTGAAGTCATGCCCGAACCTTCACCTTAAATATTTCCTTGATCAAAACTTCCTTGCGTTGACTTGTATAATTTTATGGTCCGGGATTATGATTCTTGAATTCAAATTCTTCTATACTCATGGAGTTGGTGTCTTAACTTTCTAGAGGAATTAATCTCCAAAGGTTGTCCTATTCTCCCCCTAGTTGTGACTTTGAATAAAGCTTTCTCGATTTATTCTTTATGAATTCAAATAGTTGAATGAATTCACCTTCCGATTGCTTTACCCGTTGAACACATAATTTCCCTCTAAGCTCGTGGCCTTTCTTTACCAGTTCCCTTGTTGTTCAACTTTCCAATTTGTCACTCCCATGAACCCAAAATTGCTCCATTTCTTAAATTTTCCAAGTTACTCCAAATCCTACTCCAAGGTCTAAAATGTCTCGATTTATTTCCAACTTAAATCCTAAATTTTTGACCTCGACCCGAATCATTTGAGTCACTTCCCTCTCACATCGTGATTTTTGTTCTAACGAACTGAAAACCCTCACTTTGCTTACAAGTCTGAACCTCGTCTCCTGGATACCCTCAAGACTTCCTTCATCACCCCCTTGATATAACGAGTCTCTTGATTCTGGTTGGTCGAATTCCTTTATAATGTGAGCTCACTTGTCTATTTTGCAAGTTCTAAACATCACTCCTTGTTAATGGAACCCTCGAACCCAAACATCTTCGAGACTCGATTCATCTTTCTCCTAAGCGAATGTTCTTGTAGAATCCGGTTGAGAAACCTTCATACCGTGGCATACGTGTTGATCTTGTGAATGAAATCATTACACCCCCAACTTCCCTCGTAGGGTGGGTTCACCATTACTACCATAGTTTGCAACTATTCTCTTTTATCCTCTAACTTCGTAAAGTTTGTGAACTATTCCCACAATTCCTTCTTCTATCCCGGATCTTATCACTTAAATTATAACCCGAATAAGGAGGGTCATGGCTCTTGAATTCTTATATGAAATTCCCTGGTGCATTCTCTACAACTCCAAAGCTAGAAGGAGGAACTTGCGGTAGATTGATATTATCGGAGAAATTGGCCGTAGTTTGATATGATCTTTATAATCTATAAGTCAGAAATCAATTCAAAGCTAAATGCATGCGGTTAGTGCATGCTCATGCCACATAATTAGCACTTAAACACATATTTGAGGCAAAATGCAATAATTAATTCAACTAAATTAAAGAAAGCACATTAAACATATAAATTCCAAGCCATAGAAGGTCAATTAATCATCAAGTAGTGACATGTATCAATAAAATGAGCAAGTTACCAAGTAGCTCAAGGATGTTCAGGTAAGTTCAAATAAGTTCAAGTAGTTCCAAATAAAATGCAGGACTCTCAATTATCAATTAATCCTATGCCGTTCGACCTAGATTCACGAGACACGACACTAGAACCGCGGTTTTGCAACCGGGCTCTGATACCACCTAATATGTAGCACCCGAAACGCCGAGATGCCACACCCCCGCACTATAGCTCAGTCCACATACGAAATGGATGATCCGTACATGAACCAAGACTATAGCGAACGGGTAACAATGCAAGAAACAATCTAGCTAGGCGGGACTAAACCCCAATTCAATTAAATCCAATACATGAAAATTCAAAAGCGGAAGTATAAACACTAACATTTCAATATCATATACTAAATATCCAAAAGCTCATCCTACTCTAGCTCATATATCAATACATTATCATCTCCAACCTATTATACATGCATAAGTCTCCAAAACTAAAAGGAACCCTAACATGATAAAGGCGGAAATACCAAGAACATGAAAATGCGATGCCAGACTCAGCTGAACAAAAGACAAAACTTGTAGCACCCCAGATGGAGGATACCACATCCCCCGCACTAGGACTTAGACTCGGTCATGAAATAGGAAGTCCATGCGCGAATCCGAATCATAGCGAACGGGAGACCAACTCACACACTAGGCTAGGCGGATCTAACTTGACAAACTCAGAGTGCGGAAGCAATTAAAACCAACAACAATAGATAGTGGAAGCATTTAAAACAAAACATGCAAAGCAGGTGACGGGTTCAACTAGCATAGATACCTAGTCACGAATATCAATCCATAATCCAGCATAATAAACAACATAAATATCATCAATATATATTAACATACAAATACTAACTTACTAACCCCACACGGGTTTAAATCTAGGTAGAATGTAAACATAATCTGCAAGTGTGAAACATAGATGCATAACATAGGCAAAGTATGCGACAAATGCATCCTAACACCTACTAGATTGACAAGAGTGACTCCGAAGACTCACTTCCGCCTAGCTCGAGCCAAAAAGGGAACCTACAAACTAAAAGATAAAATGAGGTGTCAGTCAACTGACTGAGTGAGGGGGCTAACGCACACCCACAATATATATATATAAAGAGCACAGCACAGAATAAAAGGATGGACTCATGAACCGAGGATAGGTGTTGCATACCAAAACATTTCAAAATAACCCAAAGAAATATAGATATAAGTTTTAGAAAGCATTTTTCAGAAAGACTCTATCCCGACTGATAATTCCATAACATAACATAATCAACTGCTCGGTGAGTACGAGCTTCTAACCTCAACTCCTCATAACATAAATCAAAATCAATCCAACCTCTACTCCAATGATGGAAGAGCCACGCGTTGGCCCTAACCATCTATAATAAACCGTCTAAAAATAGACTCACCCTCAAGGGGTAGCGAACCCACAAGAGTCCTCCCCGACCTTAACCGAAGGCTCAAGATACCACACCTTCCCTACAGCACGTGTCGCATGAAGATATCTCGAATGGAACTACGAAATAGATGAATACCCCGACGGTCCTAACCATTGTGGGGGATCCATTACCCACAGCTCTCCATGATCAGATCCACACACAGATCACAACGGATCACAACAGAACAGATCACAACAGAACAGATCGCGACGGATCACATACGCCAATCTTTCATGGCAATCTCGCTACATAATCGCAACACAACTGTTTTTCCAAAATAGCTTACATATGCTTCAAAAACTGGTTTATATATTTTATCCCTACGCAATGGAATTTAAGCCATGAAGGCTCCCTCCCACGCAGGACACAAACGAAGTTCATAAACATATCATATCCAACACATATGTATTTATAGTAGGGTATACTCGCATGCAAAGGTAGAAATCAACATGTAAAGGACATAGGTCGCATAACTATACAAAATCCTAAACCTCACCTTGTGCAAGTAGAGTCTGAGAGTGTGAAGGGCCAAACACTCTAAACCACGGGCCCACCGGCACCACCAAACTCTGTGACAAGACATACAAAAGCCCAGACTTAAACTCTATATGAACCAAGTAAGACGCACGGCGTATCAAGAGATGAATGATATGTAATATGGAATGAAGTGTACATATAGGTCACGTACCATAGTTCACATATTCCACCAAATCATGCAATTAATGAAGTATTAAGGTTCAACAATGCATTATGGAATGATATGAATCACATAGGTCAAGTAGCATAACATAGGACAAACTTTCATACGAAGTTATTCAATTAAAATGACGTATTATCATCTAAGAATGGAATCGAAGTCATATCATAACCTATAATTCATAAAACATCTCAAACGGATCAAGTAAACACAAAAGAACATGCATAAAAGGGGAACAGATGCATGGGAACGGCCATTCCCATGCACAACATAGCATGGGAACGGGCCTTCCCACACCCAAAGCCAGCGAGACTGGGAACGGCCGTTCCCAGTCCAAGCATACATGGGAACGGGCGTTCCCATGTTCGCTGTCAAAACCAAACCCTAGCCCGGAAAGGCCGTTCCGGGCTTAAAGCACAAACGGGAACGGCCGTTCCGGCCATTAATCTGGAGCAGAAACTGGACAGTTTCGGGAAGAAGAAGGGGAACACCAAAAATCATCAAACCAACATGAAATCTACCATAAAACATCATGAAATTCAAGTATATCATCATATAACTCATGCTTAGCATCAAAACATCAATTAGTTCAAGTTTAGGAAGGTTTTGCCCAAAATCTCAAACACCCATTTTCATGAATTTCAAGCCTAAACATGAAGATATGAATCCCTATTCTTCCATACACGAATTTCCAGCAACTAAGACACATAAGGAGCATTCAAATCATCAAAGCTTGCTCAAGGAATTCAAGATCTCATCATATAAACCATATTCTTCAAGTTGGGCATAAATCACCATTTTCACAAGACTTCCTCATACAAGCTCATACATTCAATTTCACACTAGGATTCATAGATAGAAATGAAATAAACATCAAGGGAAATCTGTAGCTTACCTTGGCTCTTGAAATGATGAAGAAACGAGGGAGATATGAGCTCTTGAAGGTGTAGGAAAGGCTTAGAACTTCATCCTCTCTTGAAGCTCTCCATGGAAGATATGTCTTATGTGAAATGAGGTTTTGAAATGAAATGAGAAGGGATAAGGCTATTTATATGGTGGCTAATAGTTCTAGGTCAAGGTTAGGGTTTCCAAGATATAATATGAGGCTAGAGGCTTTATTAGGATTTGGGCTCAAATAAATGACTTTCGGCCCAATAGGTCAAGATTAAAAGGTTTACGGTCTAAACGGTTTCCGAAAAATATAAAGTAAATTCCATTAGACCCGAATCACCGAATCAAGTCCAATGGTGGTGTCGGAATTCGAATTCGAATTCCCGAGCTCATATTGGTCTCGAACGACCCAAACTTACCTAACTTGAGTTAGGCCCAAAACACACAAATAGGTCCAAGTCCTATTTAAATCCAATTCTAACAACTAATTTAAATTCACATAAGTTCCGTTCTTAGGTTGTCATGCAAGAATTCATATTTTACCATTTTGGATTTTAGTCAAATAGGTCACGTTTTCAATCAAAGTTGGAATTAAACACATAAAAGGGAATTAAATCACATAAGTGCGTATGGTAAACTCTCTCGTGACGCATACTTGTACGATTTATCGGACGGGGCGTTACAATATCCCCCCCTTAGGAGAACCTGGTCCCCAGGTTCGCTACTCGGCTTCAAACAAACCGGTCACAACTTCTTCATTTCCTCATTAATCTCCTAAGTTGGTTCCTCCGATTCCTGTCCTTTCCACAACCCGATCTTGACTCTCGTCCGGATACTTCACAATCATCAAATCCGAAGTAAATTGTAATTCGTCTATCGTAAGAACAGTCGACTGTTCGGTGTAGAACCAACGTCTCTTCAAGGACGTCCCGTTCTTGCTTCTTGTAGTCCGTAATCGTCGACGTGTATCGCAACCAGGATACACAGAGAGAATCTCATCTCTCAGCACAAAAGGTGAGAGAACCCCGTCTCTCGAACACAGAAAGCAAGAGAACCCCATCTCTCGATCACACAAGAGAGAACCCCGTCTCTCGAGCAAATAATTGAGAGAACCCCGTCTCTCAACTTAAGTTGGACAGCTTCCAGCATCTTCCAATATTCTAGTTCAAGAAATTCCAGCACTTCTCAAACCCCTAAATTCAAGAGCATCCAGCATCTCCCGAATATCTAAGTACAAGAGAATCCAACATCTCTCATACACAAAGCTTAGAAAGAATCCAGCATCCTTCTATCACATAAGTAGATAATCTTGCGACTCTCTAACACATAAATTGAGAGGATTAACATCTCCCAAGCACGTAAATAGAGAGAATTAAATCTTTCTCACACTGAGAACGAGAGATTCTGACATCTCTCTAGCACATAAATACAATTATTCGAAGCACTTGTGCCTACGCACATCAAAGTAGTATAGTTGAAAATTACAACAATCAACGCATATCATAATTAGCAAGTATATCACATAATAATAAGAGTCAAATAAACGATGTATGTATGCTCGTGCTATGATTGTTTATTGTACCTTCCATTGCGTCATTCTGATCAACCTCTGCTGCTTCTTCCTCTCCATCAAGAGTATATACACGAGCCTGAACCACCGGCCTCTTCTTCGAACAAGCATCCCTCTTGTGATCAGCCGAACCACACATCAAACATCTACCCAAATACCACCAACACCTCTCCGACGTATGAGTACCCTGACCGTGAGAGCAACGAGCTTGAGCTGGAGCTGGTGCCGGTAATGCTGGTGGTCCTATAGGAGCTGCGGGACGGGGCTTCTTGTTAATGAAGCCCTGTGGACGAAAAGCTGGTGTAGAAGTAGTAGAATCATGAGTAGCGGGCTTCTTGCCCGAATCAGAACCCGAACCATGCCCCGAAGAGAATGATGGGGGCCCCAACCTCCGTCTCTGAGCCTCAACCTGAATAGCCCTCTTGGTAACCTCATCCCAAGTGCCAACATCGACAGCCTGAAGAGCTCTCTGAATATCCTCTCGAAGCCCATGAAGAAAGTGACGGGCTCTATGTGCATCGATATCAGTGATGTGGGTAGCATAGGGAGCAAGTCTCTCAAACTCCAGAATGTAGCCCTCAACAGATCTGGATCCCTGCTTCAGCTCAGAAAACTCCTGAAGTCTGCGCTCTCGTACACTATGAGGTATATACTTCTCGTGGAACTCATGCACAAAAGTCTCCCAAGTGAACTCCATACCACTCCTCTCAAGTCTGGATCGAACTCCCTTGAGCCAGTTAACTGCCTGTCCCTGAATGAATCGAGCAGTACAACAGCCCTGTCCTGAGAACTCCCTGGGCAAATCTCCCAAATACCACTGATCTCAGCTAACCACTCCTCAGCCTTAATATCATCTCCTCCATACCACTTAGGAGGGTTGTTGTTCCGAAACTCCCTATACAAAGCTGAGATAGTACCATCCTGACCATCAACTAGTGCTGTCTGCTGTCTCTGATTCTGTTGTAACTGATTGAGAAGTGCCTGAACAATGTTCTCCGCATTCAGTGGTGGTGGCGGAGGCGGATTAGGCGCATCCGGTGAAACCTCTCGATCATGGAGTCTAGGAGGCATCCTAAAGATCTCAATAATTCTAATACAGGTATAAGCATGTCGGTCAGTAAATGCTCATGTCACTTAATAAATCAAGCAAAGCACCAAAGAGATGTAATACTTCACGTAATGTAAATTCGGCAAGGTGATGGAAATTCAAATGCATAAACTATCAAACTGTGATGTACATGCACACATAACTAAGTTGTCCTATGTCGTACACCCTAGACAGACTCAACACGACTCAAGAGCTCGGTTTTGCAACCTAGAGCTCTAATACCACTTAAGGAAGTAGCACCCCAGACGGAGGATACCACATCCCTCGCACTAGGACTCAGACTCGGTCATGAAATATGAAGTCCATGCCCGAATCCAAATCATAGCGAACGGGAGACCAACTCACACACTAGGCTAGGCAGATCTAACTTGACAAACTCAGAGTGCGGAAGCAATTAAAACCAACAACAATAGATAACGGAAGCATTTAAAACAAAACATGCAAAGCAGGTGACGAGTTCAACTAACATAGATACCTAGTCCCGAATATCAATCCATAATCCAACATAATAAACAACATAAATATCATCAATATCTAGTAACATCCAAATACTAACTTACTAACCCCACACGGGTTTAAATCTAGGTAGAATGTAAACATAATCTACAAGTGTGAAACATAGACGCATAACATAGGCAAAGTATGCGACAAATGCATCCTAACACCTACTAGATTGACAAGAGTGACTCCGAAGACTCACTTCCGCCTAGCTCGAGCCAAAAAGGAAACCTACAAACTAAAAGATAAAATGAGGTGTCAGTCAACTGACTGAGTGAGGGGGCTAACGCACACCCACAATATATATATAAAGAGCACAGCACAGAATAAAAGGATGGACTCATGAACCGAGGATAGGTGTTGCATACCAAAACATTTCAAAATAACCCAAGGAAATATAGATATAAGTTTTAGAAACCATTTTTCAGAAAGACTCTATCCCGATTCATAATTCCATAACATAACATAATCAACTGCTCGGCGAGTACGAGCTTCCAACCTCAACTCCTCATAACATAAATCAAAATCAATCAAACCACTACTCCAATGATGGAAGAGCCACGCGTTGGCCCTAACCATCTATAATAAACCGTCTAAAAATAGACTCACCCTCAAGGGGTAGCGAACCCACAAGAGTCCTCCCCGGCTTTAGCCGAACGCTCAAGATACCACACCTTCCCTACAGCACGGGTCACGTGAAGATATCCCAAATGGAACTACGAAATAGATGAATACCCCGACGGCCCTAACCATTGCGGGGGATCCATTACCCGCAGCTCTCCAGGATCAGATCCACACACAGATCACAACGGATCACAACAGAACAGATCACAACAGAACAGATCACAACAGAACAGATCGCGACGGATCACATACGCCAATCTTTCATGGCAATCTCGCTACATAATCGCAACACAACTATTTTTCCAAAATAGCTTACATATGCTTCAAAAACTGGTTTATATATTTTATCCCTACGCAATGGAATTTAAGCCATGAAGGCTCCCTCCCACGCAGGACACAAGCGAACTTCATAAACATATCATATCCAACACATATGTATTTATAGTAGGGTATACTCGCATGCAAAGGTAGAAATCAGCGTATAAAGGACATAGGTCGCATAACTATACAAAATCCTAAACCTCACCTTGTGCAAGTAGAGTCTGAGAGTGTGAAGGGCCAAACACTCTAAACCACGGGCCCACCGGCACCACCAAACTCTGTGACAAGACATACAAAAGCCCAGACTTAAACTCTATATGAACCAAGTAAGACGCACGGCGTATCAAGAGATGAATGATAAGTAATATGGAATGAAGTATACACATAGGTCACGTACCATAGTTCACATATTCCACCAAATCATGCAATTAAGGAAGTATTAAGGTTCAACAATGCATTATGGAATGATATGAATCACATAGGTCAAGTAGCATAACACAGGACAAACTTTCATACGAAGTTATTCAATTGAAATGACGTATTACCATCTAAGAATGGAATCGAAGTCATATCATAACCTATAATTCATAAAACATCTCAAACGGATCAAGTAAACACAAAAGAACATGCATAAAAGGGGAACAGATGCATGGGAACGGCCATTCCCATGCACAACATAGCATGGGAACGGGCCTTCCCACACCCAAAGCCAGCGAGACTGGGAATGGCCGTTCCCAGTCCGTTCCCATGTTCGCCGCCAAAACCAAACCCTAGCCCGGAAGGGCCGTTCCAGGCTTAAAGCACAAATGGGAACGGCCGTTTCGGCCATAGATCTGGAGCAGAAACTGGACAGTTTCGTGAAGAAGAAGGGGAACACCAAAAATCATCAAACCAACTCGAAATCTACCATAAAACATCACGAAATTCAAGTATATCATCATATAACTCATGCTTAGCATCAAAACATCAATTAGTTCAAGTTTAGAAAGGTTTTACCCAAAATCTCAAACACCCATTTTCATGAATTTCAAGCCTAAACATGAAGATATGAATCCCTATTCTTCCATACACGAATTTCTAGCAACTAAGACACATAAGGAGCATTCAAATCATCAAAGCTTGCTTAAGGAATTCAGGATCTCATCATATAAACCATATTCTTCAAGTTGGGCATAAATCACCATTTTCACAATACTTCCTCATACAAGCTCATACATTCAATTTCATGCTAGGATTCATAGATAGAAATGAAATACACTTGAAGGGAAATCCGTAGCTTACCTTGGCTCTTGAAATGATGAAGAAACGAGGGAGACATGAGCTCTTGAAGGTGTAGGAAAGTCTTAGATCTTCATCCTCTCTTGAAGCTCTCCATGGAAGATATGTCTTGTGTGAAATGAGGTTTTGAAATGAAATGAGAAGGGATAAGGCTATTTATATGGTGGCTAATAGTTCTAGGTCAAGGTTAGGGTTTCCAAGATATAATATGAGGCTAGAGGCTTTATTAGGATTTGGGCTCAAATAAATGACTTTCGGCCCAATAGGTTAAGATTAAAAGGTTTACGTTCTAAACGGTTTCCGAAAAATATTAAGTAAATTCCATTAGACCCGAATCACCGAATCAAGTCCAATGGTGGTGTCGGAATTCGAATTCGAATTCCTGAGCTCATATTGGTCTCGAACGACCCAAACTTACCTAACTTGAGTTAGGCGCAAAACACACAAATAGGTCCAAGTCCTATTTAAATCCAATTCTAACAACTAATTTAAATTCACATAGGTTCCGTTCTTAGGTTGTCATGCAAGAATCCATATTTTACCATTTTGGATTTTAGTCAATTAGGTCACGTTTTCAATCAAAGTTGGAATTAAACACATAAAAGGGAATTAAATCACATAAGTGCGTACGGTAAACTCTCTCGTGACGCATACTTGTACGATTTATCGGACGGGGCATCACACAACTCGGACTCCCGCCTAGCACACGACCGTGAGTACCTGAAAAGTGAGGGTGTCAGTCTACGGAAGACTGAGTGAGGGGTTTGAAATAATATAAGCGCAATTACCATGCAAGCTATAATCTCGGGTAAGTTTTCATGAAAGAAACAATATACGTTCAAATATTAAAGTAATTCTCGCCCGTGATTACAACTAAACAATTTAATAATTCAATCATGATCAATTCAATACGTGGTCCGGCGAGTGAGGGCAATTCTCCAACCTTTCTCCAAAAGTGTACAATCATGAGCGTCTCAATTTATTGGTTATCATGCAAGTAATTACGTGCGATCAATTAGCAATTTCATGAACTCCTTCTTCCTCCGGGTGATGGTGGGCTTGCAAGACCCAACCATCCAATCATGGTGCACATCAGGAACATGACTCCCATGCATGGGATTTCTTCCTCCACCAACCTCCTGGTGGATTCAGAGGTGATCCCACATGGTGAGGATAGTGCAAGAGTTACCCGTCAGGCCTTACTTTCCCAGTTGGCTCAATACACTACCCTCGGGGCCCAATGTGAACATGCTTACTCGCCAAATCAATCAATAAATCAATAACATGGCTTGTTTGTAATCGTTTTAGATTGGAAAACTATAGATATAAATATACATTTTGGCCGAACACATCACATAGGGTTGTATGGTTCTATATATCTAGAAATTAAACCTCACCTGACGAGCGACGGAACAAGACAAGGATACAAGAAAGTGCCCAAACGATCCATGATCTCTGCCCTCGAGAAAAACTAGACAAGAAAGGGAATAGTGGAAACCCGTGAGACGAGACTCAATATGAGACCAAGTATGACTCACGGCCATACTCATGTAAATAAATAAAACAAGCAATCAAGTGACACTTAGCATGTATCAAAACCAATTAACGCCTAAGAGGTGAAATTAATATCAAGAAATCATGTATTCATATTATTCAATTATTTCAAGTTCAATTCATGTAAGGCATGGAGTCACACAATCACGTTTGAGCAATTAAGTACCAAGAAGTGTCAATGAGGAGCATACTTATCAATTAATCAAGTGTATTTATCATATAATTCACATATGGGAGCCAAGAGAGGGAAAGGAATGCAATAAGAAAGGTTTTGGTGAAGTTTGGCAAAAACGGACAATTTTAGGAAATGCACACGCTGTAGGAAAACTAGAATATCTTTAATTATTTAAGTGGGAATTGAGTTGTGATTGTTTGGAATGAAACTAGACACAAAGACCTTTCTGATGATATAAGGCTCGTTTTCTAGTTCAAAGCGAGGAGAAAATGGCATAAGCTTGAAGTTAAGCGAGTGCAGGTTGTCGGGAAAGTGGCGACACCTAAAAGAATTGATTATCTCTCACAAACTACAAAAGATATTTAGATGATTCCAATTGGAGGTTGTTCTAGACTTCAATAGGGGTTTCCAACGGTTCAAAAATCAGGTCATTTGGAGTTCGGATGAGGGAGTACCCGACCGGGTAAACTTCAAGGGAAAAATTCCCCGGCCGGGTAAAGGAGTCCAGAAGCTCTACGGGACAAAAGTACCCACCCGGGTACCCTTCCAGAGCTGGAAAAAGGGGGAAAATAGGGGGTTTCTTCGGAGGAGAAAGAAAAGGAATCAAAACCCAAAGCAAACTCAACCAAAATGCTCCAAAACCATCATATATCATGCATATAACTTGGAGACATCATTAAGTTAACATTTAATCCAAGGAAACATGCTTAGATCATCAAAATTCGTCATTCAAACCCTATATATATCATGATATTCAACTTCCAATTAACTCAAGAATTAAGCATGGAATTCAAGGTTAAAGTTCATAATCATGCTTCTAATCTCAACTAACTAAGAAATCACATCATATTCACCAAACCCTACTTTGTATATATTCAAAAGATTCAATCAAGTTCTCCATCTATACCTTTAATATACAAGAAAGAATGGATGAAATGATGAAGATATGATGATGCTTCCAACTTATGCAATATTCCTTAAGATCCTATTGAGATGAAATATTCCTTCTTTCCCCCTTGGTGTTTTGATCGACATATGTAGGTGTAAGTGTGTGTATTTTTGTATGAAAATGATGAATGAGAGAAAATGAGAGAGATGAGATACATATGATATAATATATCCTCCACTAAAGTGTATGAATCATCACTTTTTCATTCTAGTCCCTCAAGAATATGAATGCATGCACTCAAGTCTACTTCCATGGAAAGTGAGTATCTAACTCCATTTAAGTCATGCAATTAAATCCACACATTTACATATATGAGCATTTAAGGTCATATAAGAGCATTTAGTCACATTAACAATTAATTCATAAAAGCTCATGGAAATATTAAGCATCTAGTGTTACGAAAAATATATAAGGTATCACATAATATCAATTAAGCACATTATCAATTATTTCATGTAAATTTCACGTTAAGGATAATTCCCGTAAATGCATAGAAATATAATACATATATATTATGAAATGTATATAATTTATCACATAATGCATAAATTGAAAACGGGGCGTTACAGATTTTCATATTAATAAACCATAACAATTTCCAAACATTGAGTCAATGAACAATTTATTTTATCTCAAAGAACAATACTAAGACCATCGTTCTATTCCTAGGCAGGGTTGTCGGCTTAACGGATATCCTTGGACAATAACCAAACAATAATCCAGCTGTAATCCCGCTGGGCGGCCAAACAATAATGGAACTAGTTCCGGCCGCCACCAAATAACCCAATGGTCTAAAACAATGATCCGATCAATCTATGAGCTCGATCACAATATTCATTTTCATGAAAAATACAATTTCATACATAACGGAAAATAATAACTTTATTTATATGCTTGATCTTATTTTTCTTAAAAACTCATAACTCCAAGAATATATTTTGCATAAAGATAATCAGTTGAGACAATACCAATAATTTAATAAAAATATATATTAAAGTAGAGATCATCAAGAATTACTTACCTTGTCCCAAAGTTCTAGTAGGTCTTGACGGAAAACTAACGGAAAGCTCTAAATGGTTGGACGCGATTCTAATAATAAACATTTGTAATTAGCTAAAATTCAAAAACTAAAATATCCAAGACTACTTACTATTACGCTTAATCTAAATATACAGTAGATATAACAATCATAGTCCTATCTAAATAAAACTTAATCTCACATCCCAAAGTAAATTTATTTAGATCATTATATTACTAACTAGTCAATTTCCTTCTCGGAGATTATCAAAGTCAATCAAAAAGAAAAGGAAAATACTTCATTTTCTAAATAAGAATGTCATGATTACTACTATTCATATATATGGTGCCTCTGTAATTAACTAATACATCAACCAATAATTATGTCCATCAAATCTAAACAAATTGAATATATGGATGCAGCTATAAGGTTATTCACGGAAACTTGATCTATTGACTTCGCAATTGTCCTATGTGAATTTTTCATGATTATGTCTATTCTTATACATATACAATACTCCTGCCATTAATGACTTAAACTGATAATTACTAATATTCTTCCCTAATTCTAGTTCAAGCAGATAATTAAAATAGAGATAGTTTACCTCAAAGTTATGGTTCCGAAATCTACAATACGCAGTGAGGATCGGTCCACGGCGAACTCAGGAGCCTGCTAACTATTGATTTCTATAAAAATTCTTGTGTATATGTATACAGTAGAATTACAAACCCACCATATTTCTTTTAACCTAGTTTGATAGGTCAAATAATAGAGTCCTACTACCCCTAACTACTCTAAAGATAGCTAATAAAAATCCTACTATCACGATAAACGTCTGACTTTAAAATATCTCTCACTATTAGATATTCTGCGTCGTGAGAGTCCCACTTCTATTTGTTAGGGTGAGCTTTTTTTTCTGTATCGTGGGAATGCAACTTCTATAATTTCTCTAAACCGTTCCTATATCATTATCCTATAATACTATTATAATAAAATATTCTTAAGTAAATAAATAAAAATAAAATAAGGAAACCGGGTGTTAAAGAGACTCTTGAGGACTTCGATTGTAAGATCAAATATCATCCCGGTAAGGCCAATGTCATTGCCGATGCACTTAGTAGAAAGGCTAATGTATCGGGTTTAAAAGCGGATGAAGGAAGTAAGGATGAGCCAATTGTGGTAAAGGCTCGGGTGACTAACACCACCATACAACTGGAGTTAAAGCACCGGTTATTTGAGGCTCAAACAAGTGATCCTGGAGTTCAGAAACTTGTGGCTAAAGCAAGGGATGATCCAGAGTGTCCGTTCGGGTAAGATGAAACGGGCTTGTTTTGGTTCAAGAATAGAGTGGTTGTTCCCGAGGAGTTAAGAAGGTTGTTCCTTGAAGAAGCTCACAGATCGGCCTATTCTATCTACTCCGGAGGTAATAAGATGTATAAGGATTTGAAGGAAAATTATTGGTGGAATGGATTGAAGAAGGATGTTGCCAAATTTGTTAAACATTGGATGACTTGTCAAAAAGTGAAGGCCGAACATCAAAAGCCCGGAGGTCTTCTACGACCGCTACCAATCCTAGAATGGAAATGGGAACAAGTAACTATGGACTTTGTTTCGGGGTTACCAAGAGTTAAAGGCGGTTATGATTAAATTTGGGTTATTATCGACCGTTTGACTAAGTCAACTCACTTTTTGCCGGTTCGGATGTCTGATAAGATTAATAAGCTGGCCGAGCTTTATGTCAGAGAAATTGTTCGTCTTCATGGAATTCTGGTTAGTATTGTATCGGATAGAGATCCGAGGTTCACTTCAAGGTTGTGGTAAGAGTTACAAAGGTTATTGGGTACAAGGCTTAAGTTCAGCACTGCTTTTCATCCACAGACAGACGGTCAGTCTGAGAGGTTGATTCGGTATCTTGAGGATTTGCTAAGGGCTTTTCTTTTGGACTATCAAACCTATTGGGACAAGCAATTACCGTTGATCGAATTCTCCTACAACAATAGCTTTCAAGCTTTCATAGGTACGACACCCTATGAGTTACTCTACGGATGAAAATGTCGATCCCCGTTGTTTTCGATCTCAAGGAATGGAAGTGGACAAAGCAAGAGGGTGTTAGAAAAAGAAGGGTGAAAAGTGGGAAAAACCCTCTAAGGCAGTACGAGATATGATCGAGAAGAGCTACGAGGATAATAGGAGAAGGGATCTTGAATTTGAGGTTGGAGACCGAGTGTTCTTCAAGGTGTCTCCTCGCAATGGTTTTGCTCGGATCGGAAGAGGATGGAAGCTTAACCCTCGATTTTTAGGCCCATTTGAGATTCTTGAACGAATTGGAGAAGTTGCTTATCGTTTGGACCTACCACCAAGCTTAATGGAAATTCATAATGTCTTCTATGTGTCACAATTGAGGAAGTATTACCCCGATGAGTCCGAGATTCTTCCCGTTGATGAGATTGAAGAAGTGGATCTACAACCGGATTTAACCTTCGTGCAGAAATCGGTAAGGATTATGGATCGCAAGTTTCAGGTGTTGAGAAACCGGCAAATTCCTTTGGTAAAGGTTCTATGGAGAAGTGACCAAACCGAGGAAGCTACTTGGGAAACCGAGGACCAGATGAAGGGGTTGTATTCGGAGTTGTTTCAGTCCGAGTGAATCTGGGGACCAGATTCTTTTAAGGGGGGAGGATTGTAACGCCCCGTGTCTTCGTTCCAGGTACGCAGCCACACGTGTGAGTTTGAGTGTTAGAATTGTTGGCATGTCTTAGGATTATGTGTGTAAGTGACTTATGTGATTAATTGATTAATTATATTGTGATCTTATTACTATCATTTCATTTCATTTTAATTTCTAACATATGCATAATTCATACATTTTCATTTCATAACATATTATTTTCTTATATATATATGTATATATCTTTTTACTTAAACTAAATTCCTAAGATTAATATTCTCATTATTTCATATATTCACTCATGAGACATGCAATTATATATATATACATGTATAAATCTTCCTACACTAATACTCACATATGCATTATATATTATATATATGAGCACTAAGATAATTATATACATATATTATATACTTAATATCTAACTTTATACATATACCTTATATATCTATAAGTATATTACATACATTGTATATACATTACATTACATATGCAAGACACACACAAACACACACCAAATCTTTACAACACACACATAGACCCCTTTCTCTCATTTTCATTACATCCATCTTTGATCAAGAAGAAGAAAAAGGAGTAGAGATTCAAGAAAGGATCATCATCTTCATCATCTTATCATTTCCATTCCATAATTTCTTCAAGGTTGGTTGCTTAGGTTGGTATATATATGTAAATAGGTGTGTGTTATGAGGGTTTGTTGGATTATTGAGCTTTGGTTGAATTCTTGTTGGTTAAACATGGTTTTTATGAACAACCTTTTGTGAATTTATGAATTATTAGCCTTGTTTCCTTGTAACTTGAATGACTTACTCATATTTGATATTTGGATGATTTATGTGAATTGTTGGTTTGCTTCTTGGCCCCAACTTGTATTTTATGTGTTAGAATTGAGGTATTAGATGTGTATTGATGTTATGTACTAGTTTGAGGTGTTTATTTGTTGTTTGTTTGGTGTTGGAGAGGTTTGGGAGCTATTTCCAAGTCTTGCCCTGCTTTTTCTGCGTTTTTTTCGGGCCTGTAACGAATCCACGGTCATGGATTTTTTATGCCTTGAGAATCCACGGTCGTGGATTTGAGGCAGGAGCTCCGGACCTGATCCACGGGGGTGGATTTTTATGCCTTATGAAATCTACGGTCGTGGATCCGCCCCTGTTTTCTGCCCGAGTTTGTTTTGCTTCGTTTACCCCTCAAAAGAGATTCGTTTGACCTGATTTTTAAACCAATGGAAACCTCTTGAAGTTTAGAACAACCTTGAATTGGAATCATCTCGATATCTTTTGCCATTTCTGAGATATATTCAATGCTTTTTGGTGTCGCCACATCACCGATAATCTGCATTTTTCCAACTTTGGACCTACGCCATTCCCTCCTCGCTTTGAACCAAGATTCGAGCCATATATCATTTTAAAGGTATATTTGTCTACTTTCATATTCAACAAAAACACTACATTTCAACTTCTATAATTCAAGATATTCCCAATTTTCCACAGCTTGCGCATTTCCATAAATTGTCAACTTTTGCCAATCTTCGCCAAAACACCTCTTCTTGCATTTCTTTCACCCTCTTGGCTCCCATGTGTGATTTATATGAAGTATATGATTGCTTAACCATTACATGAAGCATTAATTGTGCATGAACATTCTCATGAATTATAATTATCATCATTCCATATCATAAGCATGCCGTTCGTCGATTAATTGGTTTATTTATCTATAGTCTTATGTACACTAGTCTTTCTTGCATAGAGTTTGATCTGGTCGAGGAGTAGGGTCTGTAGGCTTCTCGTATCCTTTCTCTTTTGGTTCAGGTGAGGTTTTATTCTAGCTAATTAAAACCCTATTATCCTGTGTGATTATTTCAAGCCAAAATGTATTATGTTTATGTATACTTTCGAAAATGGTTTAAGTATGAAATGTTTTCAAATGTTTTCATGAAAATCCTTTTGGCAAGAATCTCGTACATGTATTGGGCCCTGGGGAAACGTGGGCTTGGAAACAGGTACGGCATTGGGCCATTGGGCAACCCCTTAGCACGTAGTACCCTTTGAGAATATCCTCGGGTGACTTAGGTGGCAGGGAGGTGGGATATTCTTGAGCCGGTGGTTAACCTACTGATGGAGCGGGAAGAAGTCGTGATCACCCGTCTCGATATGTATCATGAGGTGGCTAGGGCCCTACAAACCCTTTCCACCGCCCCGCAGGAAGAAGGATGGAAAATTATGTTTTCTCACGATATGATTATGATTATGATATGATTATGTATGCATGAACGCCTAAGTTATGTTTAAATCACACATTATGGGAGTAAGGTTGGAGAATTACCCACTCGCCGGGCCACGTTAAATTACGTTTCTTTAAGTAATAATATGACATCCGTAATTCCGACCAATGTCTATTTTATGCTACCCACATGGGATTTTCTAACACTTTACTCGGGATTATAGATTGCATGCACATGTGATATATGTATTAAGCCCCTCAATCAGTCTTTGGACTGACACCGAAGTTGTTTTTTTTAGTCTTTTTGCAGGTCGAGCTAGGTGGGGAGTTAAGGTCCTCTTGGAGTCTTTACTTTCGAGTCCTAGCTTGCATATCTCTTTAGCATCTCATACTCATGTTTTAATTATGTATTATCATGTTTTGGAGAATTATTGTAATTATGTAATATTTTTGTAAATCTTGTTTGAATACTTGAATTGCATGTGATGATATGTATATATTTGCTTCGGCTTTATTTTATTGCATCGTTTATTGAATGTGGTTTAATGGTTAGCCCCGCTTAGCTAGGTCGAGTTTTTCTTTGTCAACCATTCGCCATGTGTTTGATTTGTGTATGGAAATTCATTTCATGCATGGATTGGACATGTGGTGCGGGGGATGTGACGCCTTCCGATGTGGGTGTTACAAGTGGGATCAACATAATTTAACTATTAAAAAATAAAATATTTTATTTAAAATATTTATTTTAAAATTATCTTAAAAATTTAACTACTAATAAAAAATATATATTATTAAAAAATAAATTATTTTATTTAAAATATTTATTTTACAATTATTCTCTACGATTTTTCATTTGTACTAAATATATCCATTTCTAAGGGGGGTGTTAAAATAGAACTACAGAAATGAAAGCTGTAAAAAATTGTAGTAGTAAAAGCAGTGAGCATTTGAGGGAAAAAGAAGTGATAAGCACAAAAATAATAAGTTCAAACAAAAGTGAATAATCACTTTTAGCTTTTAAAAAGTTACTAATTTACATGATATTATTTTAGAATTATCCAAAAACCAATAAAAGGGGAAATTCCGCTGAATGCATAAATTCTCTCCCCCCTCCCCCCCCCCCCTCCTTTTCCTCTGACGTACCTAGGGTTGCTATGTCGGAACCGCCGCCCTTGGAGGCAGCCATGCCACCACCGGGAATTCTTCGAAATCCCACCCAATCGAGCACTGGTAATACATCCACTGATCCAACACAAGCAAAATCTTACTCAGCCGTTGTGTCCGCTGGGAAACAATCGCTCACTAAAAGCAGCAACCGCGGTGCAAAGCCTTCGGAACGAAGCAAAGTTCACGTCTTCAATCGGATAGATAACTCACAGAAATTTGGGACTGTTTCCGAAAGGAACGGTCTCACACACATACAATTTACGGATGCAGAAATCGCAAGGCTTTCACAACCCTATAAGCATGCCCTAGTTAGTAAATTCTCACATGGATACTCATCTATTGCACGCTTGCATGAATTATTTTTAGAACTGGAGTTACAAGGAGACTTCAAATTGGCCTCCTCAATGCAAAACATGTGCTAATACGACTAAATTGTGATGAAGATTTCACCAAGTTGTGGCTTAGGAAAATCATCCTCTTCGATGGTTTTCCGATGCGGGTGTTCAAGTGGTCCCCCACTTTCAACCCACAGATTGAATCTTCGGTCATCCCGGTGTGGATCCACTTTCCAGGGCTTCGCACTCAATTTTTTTACGAAGAGGTAATTTTTGATTTGGCAAGAATTATCGGGGACCCTCTATGCTGCGATGAAGGGACGATGGATGCAAACAGGCCAGAATTCGTCAGGGTATGTGTGGAATTGGACCTTCTGAAGCCGTTGAAACATCAGATTACTTTGGGTTATGAGGGAGGTATTCAAATACAGGAAATTCTCTACGAACGTCTCCCAGATTACTGTACTAAGTGCTCGAGACTGGGTCACAAAGGCAATGCTTGCTATGTCGCTGATCTTATGACATCTACTGCGGCAGACCTCCAAGAGGTTATCAAGGAAAAATGAAACAACTCAGATGGGATTATCAACATTAATACAACTAAAAAGAAGGAAAAAGCAACGACAGGACCTCCTACACGTAACCAGGAAGGCACTGTCCAACAGAAAGGGGCCAGCAAAGCTCCCCAGCAGATGACGGGCAACACCAAAGCTTGGGTACAGAAAATCTTTGGTAAGACAACAAACACAAAACAGAATGCGAAGCAAAGGAACACCCAGCAAGACAAGGGGCCTGTAGCGGATTCGGACGCACATAGTGGAAAGGTGCAGGGCATACCAGAGGATGGGGACGGAGACTCTTCCATCCGTATTGACTCGCTAGAAGTTATCCTTCCCTTGGAACCCGAATAAGGGGAATCTGAGGAGAATGTCTCCGGTGAAGAATCCGAACACTTTAGTGACAACTTAGAGGAATATGGTGAAGTTTCGGACATTTAAAAGGAAGACGAGAAAGCTGATGATGATGATCTGGAAACACTAAGGGCTAAGGTTGTTATACAGAGGTCTAACTCAACGGAAACTTGGACCAGGGATTCACCGAGGTTAAAAATAGACGACGGAGCAAAAGATCAAGTCTGCCACCTACCGCCCCTAAAAGGATATCCACTCGGGCACTGGGCGCTGCCACCGGTCAATCATGATTCTACGAGCTTTGATTTGGAACATATGAGGAAAATGCAATGAAGAGAGGCAGCTTATCCTTAAACGTTATCGTAGAAAAAACAGACTCAATTTTTTGGTTGTTATAGAACCTATGGTTATTTCTGATTTAAATGAATTTAAATGTAAACTGAACTTTGATAAAGCTTTCCATAACGTTTCTAACCATATTTGGTGTTTCTGTGACCAGGAAACCTCGACGACAGTGATTGAAGACAACAGACTATTCGTCCACATTAAACTTATAAGAAGTGAATAGCAAAAAGCGATTTTCATCACTGTAGTCTATGCTAAATCTGCTACTTCGGGTCAAAGAGAGTTGTGGGAATAGTTGAGATTGAACCAAGAGCAGTCACCTTGGTCGCTTAGGGGTGGTTTTAACATTATAACCAAGGTGGAGGAAAGGAGAGGCGGAAATAACCCGGATATGTAAGGGATAAGTGAGTTCAAAGAGTTCATACAAGACTGCTGCTTAGTTGAACCATGATTTCAAGGTTCAGAATTTACCTGGGCTAAGGGAAACATGTTTCAAAGACTTGACAGGATCTTATTGAACAAGCACTGGGTCGAACTGTTCCCTCAGCTCCTTGTCAAACATCTAGCCCGAGGAGGCTCTGATCACTGTCCTTTACTTATTACCTACGAAGACAATGTCCCGAAACCCTCTTCATCGTTTCGCTTCCAGGATATGTGGCTTAGACACCCTGACATTTGAAAAGGTTATCTCACCGAGTTGGGGCGAATATGTAGATAAGTCGGGTCTTTGGCGTCTCCACATTAAACTTCACCGACTTAAGAAGGATCTCAAAGCATTGAAGAGGAACATGTTCGGCAATATCTTCCACAGAGTTTATGAAGCGGACAAACAAGTTGAAAAAGTGGAGAGAACTTATGAGAACAGTCCTATAGAGGAAAATCTTATGAACATAAACCGACAGATTGCTTTGCGTGACAGGGTCCTATCCATGGAAAAGGACTATTGATGCCAGAAGTCGGCTTGCAGATGGATCGAAGATGGGGAAAGAAATACACAGTACTTCCATTCTTTAGTTAAGAAAAAAAGGTTTAAAGCTCAGATTAAATCTATCAGATGCGGGCAGGAAACAATTACATAGTTGGGAGCTTTATTGCAGTCCGCTAACGACTTGTTCGAGAGGATGATAACTAGGGAATGTAGGCCCCCGAATCTTGAGCAGCAGCTCCAGATCGTTCCACAGGTTCTCAACCATGACGATGTTGCCCACCTGGACCGCGAGCCAACCGTTGAAGAGATGAAAGAAGTTGTCTTCACTATAAGCCCTTATGGGGCTACTGGGCAGTATGGGTTTGGGATTAGATTCTTTCAGAGGTTTTAGAGCATCATTTAGAAAGATGTCTTGCATGCGGTGCATGATTTCTTTATAGGTGCTAGGCTACATCGGTCTTACACGGCTACTACGGTTATCTTGATTCCGAAAAAGGAAAATCCCTCTCATTGGTCAGAATATAGACCAATCAGTCTGTGTAATGTGAAGAACAAGATAATTACGAAGATCATGAACAACAGACTCGCGTTGGTTCTCCCTAAAGCGGTCTCGCCAAGCCAGAGTGGTTTCATTAAGGGAAGGCTTATTAGCGACAACAAACTGTTGGCTCAGGAAATGGTGCACTCTTTGGACTCTCTGGGAAAAAAGAAAAATATTTTGCTTAAGTTAGACATGGAAAAAGCGTATGATCGGGTCGATTAGAATTTTCTTTTAACCATTCTTCGTCGTAAAGGATTTCCTGATTGGTGGATTGATAGAATTCACGAATGTATAGGGAACTACTGGTTTTCTGTCCTGGTTAATGGGTCTTCCACAGGTTGTTTCCATTCCACGAGAGGACTGACACAAAGTGACCCTCTTCCCCTTTCCTTTTTGTAATTGCGGCTGATTATTTGTCTATTGCACTTGATAAATGCATGGCCGAGAATGAGTTTTGCAGGTTTAAGACACCAGTGACTACAACGGTCTCCCACCTAGTTTACGCTGATGATACGATTTTCTTCACTAATAGTAAGCCTGAATCGCTGACTCTTATCAGAGAAGTTTTGGAGCTGTACGAATCAGTTTTGGGGCAAAAAATCAATAAGAAAAAGAGTTCTTGCGTTGTGGGCAATAACTCTAATGAAGCTACCAGCTCAGTCCGAAACTCTTTGGGGTTCAGGAGAGAGAGTCCTTGCTGATTAAGTATCTTGGAACCCCTCTTCACCGTGGAAGGTCTCGCAATATTCTCTTTGATGAGGTCATGACGAAGATAAGAAATCGGCTACAGGGTTGGGAAGCGGTTCGCCTTTCACATGGTGGATGCTTGCAGCTCATTAAAGTGGTGTTGTACTCCATTCCTATGCACACTTTTCAGATTTTAAACCCTCGTAAGGCGATCGTCCTCTCTCTTGAAAGAATTTTCAACCGCTTCTTCTGGGGTACATCTACTGAAAAAAAGAGAATCCATTGGGCAGCTTGGAAGAAAGTCTGTTTTCCTATGAGAGAGGGGGGCCTGGGAGTTAGAGACATTGATGATTTACTAGAGATTTTCTCACACAAACATTGGTGGTTGTTTAGAACGAGTGATGCGCTTTGGGCCGTTTTCATGAGAAGCAAATACTGCAACGGTACCCACCCAACTCTGGTCGGGATTACCAAGAAACATTCTCAAACTTAGCAGCATATGTGCACTATTAGAGCTAAGACTGATAGGAAATATACTAGTCCTTAGTCCAAGGTGAAGTCTCCTTTTGGTACGACAAATGGTGTGCTAATTTGTGGAACCCGGTTGATGGAATCCTTAAAGACCCGCGGGATAAGGTTCTACATTTATGGACTAACGGAAGATGGGACGAAAGAAAGTTGACAGCAGCTGTGGGTCCTGAGGCGGCTGCGTAAATTGTGAGTATTCCAACTGATTCTATGGCTAAAGATAGCCCCGTTTGGACTGCTAGTGCAGACAGTTGTTTCTCCTTCAAATCGAGCTGGCAGAAAGTTAGACAACAGAGAGAGCCATCTATTTCTACCGGAGGATTTGGGGTGCGAATTTGATGCCGACGATAATGATTTCTCTCTGGAGACACTTTCATGATTGGATCTCGGTCGACTAACGTATACACCGTAAGGGTATTACTTTCCCTTCAAAGTGTCAATGTTGCTCCCAGTTAGAAACCCGCGATTACCTGTTCGTAACGAGCAATAAAGCTCAGGACGTCTGGGGTTCTTTTGCAGACCTCTTTAGAATTGCCACGGAGGGAGTTTCTTCAGTTACTGGTATAATGCAACGTTGGCTCTCATCTTCGGTCTTCATTGGTAAATCTCATATTAGAGTTGTTCTTTCGTGCATCATATTCTGGTATATATGGGGTGAAAGAAATAGAGCAAAGCATGTGGGAGGAAACTTCACCTCTTATAATATCATCCGTCAGGTTAACATCCATATCTTCAGGTGGGGTCTTACAAACAACATGAAGAGATGGGCTTGGACAGGAGATATACGAATTGCTATTAGCTTCGGGGTTTCATCTAAAGTGACCTAAATAGAGCCAAATTCTCATGATCATATGGATTCGACCCAGAATCGGGTGGCTTAAGCTGAACACGGATGGATCGATTAGAGGGAACCCCGGTTTGGCTGGCATAGGTGGAGTGATTAGGAATTCTGAGGGAGACATCCTTCACGCGTTCAGCAACGGTATAGGGATAGCAACGAACACTGTAGCGGAACTTCGGGAGTTGGTTCAAGGAGTCACTGCAGCGGCGGAAATAGGAGTCTCGTGACTATGGATTGAGTTGGATGCTCAGGCCGTTTTGGCCATCATACGCCAAGGTAAGTCTGGTTCCATTAAGATAAACTTGCTGATCAAATGTTTCTATATGCAGGTCAGGAATATGACACTCACCATGACTCATATCTACCGGGAAGGTAATGGTTTGGCTGATTTCTTGGCTTCCAAAGGATCCAAGGAACAAACGAAGTGGACTTTCCCGAGTTCACAGTTTCCGAGAGAGGTCAAAGGTTTTATGAGAGTGGATAAGTAGGGTTTACCTAGATTTAGGGAGAAAAAGAAATGGATAAGGACTGCTCTGCTTCACTTTGGGATAGAAACAGGTATTACTTCTCTTTCTTGGCTGGAATTTGTATAGGGTGGAATCGGACGTATTATGCATATATTAAGCACCCTTTGTTCAGTTATAATTTCTATAGACTTGGTCTAAATGGATATGTACATCTCTTGGATATTTGGCATGAGAAAGGTGGTTTGCTTTGTTTTATGTTGCAAGCGATGATGCAGACTAAATGCCTGTAGTTACTTAAGAATGGACTGATGCTGAGCTTTATGCGGTACAACAGTAGATCATTCTGTGAGCTGCCAGAATGTTACTATATTAGAATTGACGGTTTTCGGTTGCATATGCCTCATACGAGAACTAGCTGGCTTTTTGTCATGGAGTTTACTCTCCACAATTGTCCCGAGGATGCCACTGCTACCACCTCGTGCAATGGTTGTGAGGGCCGGGGTCATTTTATCCCCACCGAAGTCCGGGAGTTTGGACGCCCTATTGGGGCAACGTTTGCTCCGAAGCCTACGTTGTGCTATAGGGACCACAATTTTAATGTCGCTATTTTGGTTAACCCGGGAACTATCCCTCTCTGGCGCCTCTTTTGTAATAGCCTCTCTGACGTTTGGATTATGTCTCACAGTCTGTACTCTTGGTTCTCGTTGATTTATATATTGGTGTGGGGGGAGGGGGTCCTCTGCTCTAAACCCACGGTCTCTCTGGCCGGTTCTATTTAAAAAAAAAGGTTACTAATTTACCTTGAAATTTTTTGAAATATTTCTAGGTATTACTGTAACGCCCCAGCTTTCGGTATTACAGGTATGAACGACACGTGTGGGTTTGAGAGTTATGATTTAATTGTTATTTGATTATTTCTTTAATTTTCCATATCATGACTTAATTTTATAAAATTATATTCTAAGTGTTTTTATTGAAATTCATATCATATTGTAATTATTGCATAAATTGAACTTGATTGAATCGTGAATTGATTTCCCGAACGTGATTTAATTTCTTTTATGTCCTTGCTTGATCATTTCGTGAATTTTGGGACTTAATTGCATTAATATTTCATTGGACTTAATTGCACATTTAATATGGAATTGAACCTGATTGCATAACTTATTAAATAGAAGGACTTAATTATAATTTGGTCATTTCTTCCCCTTCATAGCAGCATATCACGTACCATGCCTTCCCATTTCATACATACACATTTCATACTTGCTCCATTTTCTTCCTTTCAACCGATATAAAACCCTACCAAGAGAAGTGGGAGATTTCATCATTCTAGCATCATTCTTGTGGGATTTGTGGACATTGAAGCATCATCAACATCATATCTTCATCTTGTCATCCATTTCTTTCATTTGAGGTAATTTTGGAGACTTGATGATTTTCTTGAATATATGGGATAGATAGGGCTTTGCAATGTGTCGGTTAAATTGTGTAATGGTTATTGGAATTATGTTAATGAACTTTGAGCTGAAGATTGATGCAATTATCTTGAGTTTTATGGACTTGGAGCATGAATGAGTATATGGGTTTCAAATGTTGAATTCTTGAGAATCTAACGTGGAATTGGTTGTTTTTAGGAGTTGTTATTGATCTATATGTATGCTAGTAGGTGTGTATCATGTTTTATGTGCATTTAATCTTGATTTGAAGTCATTTGGTTGGATTGAGTTTTGGTTCGTGCTGCTCTGCTGCTACTGCTCTGTTTCTACTGCATCTGCATATTCGGAACGGCCCTTCCCGTCCTAGTTCATTCTGGGAACGGCCGTTCCCACCCCACGCCAGCTGTCCCGCGAGACTGGGAACGGCCCTTCCCAGTTTTGGCTTGTGGCCTGTGGCCGGAACGGCCGTTCCCGGCCCCAAATTTTCCCAAAAGTTACAGATGCACGGGATTTGGTTCGGGGAGCTGGAAACGAACCTTCCCAGCCCCAGTTCAAAACTAAAACGGCCTTTCCCAAGCTCCAGTGGGTGTTCAAAATTTTCTGCATAAAATGCGATTTCCCAATTCCGTTTCTAATGCCTTAATTGATCGATATGTGATGTTATATGTTTGTTTTATGCATGAAATTGATCATATCATTCAATAAATTGTCATTGCACGTTTTAATGTTCATGATCACACTGTTCGTCCTAATTGGTACATTTTGAGTTGTGTCTCACGGACATTTATCTTTCTTGCACAGACCAGCTTCCTGGTGACAAGGAGCAGGCTCCGTGAGCTGTTTTCTTATTTATTTTGGTCGTTCAGGTGAGGTTTAATTCTAGATACCTAGATCCCGTAAAACCCTATGTGAAGTTTTAAGCCAAAATTTGTACCTATATACCTATAGTTTTCAAATGCTCTTGGTTTTCAAAGGATTTATCGAACTATTTTATTGTATTGATTAATTGATTGATTTGGCGAGTATTGTATTGCACTGTGGGCCCGAGAGTAGTGGCTCGAGCCAACCGGGAAAGCATGGGCTGACGGGTCACTCGAGAGCTATCCTCACCAAATTGGGATGACCCCTGAACCCCCTAGGAGATTAGGGGAGGAAGGAGTTCCGGGCTTAGGGATTCATGTACCCTCTGCCCAGATTGATTGGATGGTGGGGCCTTGCAATCCCACCATCACCCAGAGGAAGAAGGCGTTATTGAAACTGCTAATTGTGCACCGTAATGAATTGCTTGATCACCTAACCATTAAATAATTGATTGATTGATTGTACACAGTCGGAGTAAGGTTGGAGAATTGCCTTCACTCGCCGGGCCACAAATTGATTGTATTGAATTGATTAAATTGATAAATTGACTTAGTTGTAACCTCAGACGATAGTATCTTTTATTTTACTAAATTGTATTGTTATTTTCCAAAAATTATTACCCGAGATTATAACTTGCATGTATGGCGCATATATTTATTTATACCCCTCGCGCAGTACGTGTTGGACTGACACCTCAAATTTTCAGTTTTGCAGGTGCGTGCTAGGTGAGAATTAAAGTCTAGCTTGTCTTTAATTTGGGTCTAGCACACTTCACCTCATCTTTTGTTCATGTGTAGATACTTGATATTTTTGTAGCATGTCATATTACTTATTTTGGAGATGATATTGTATTGATATGTATTGATGGTACCTATTAGTAGATATGTAAATATGGTACTTATAAGTATTGAATGAATTATTGTTTCCGCTTTTATTACTCTGAATTGATGGTTGGGTTTGGGGTTAGTCTCGCCTAGCTTTGTTGTCGTTTTTTTTATTGTCTCCCGTTCGCTATAGCTTTGGTTCATGTATGGATTGACCATTTCATATGTGGATTGGGGCTATAGTACGAGGGATGTGGTGCCTAGCGTTCCGGGTGCTATATCCTACGGTGCTATCAGAGCTCGGTTGCAAAACCGGGTCTCTAATGTCGTGTCTTGTGAGTCTAGGTCGCACGGCATAGGAACTAATTGTCAACTTGACAGTCTTGCATCGTTATTTGACATATTTGAACCTACTTGAAATATTTGAACTTACTTGAATTTGGTGAATTGTTCGAATTTTATAACTTATGTGCAATTTGTGAATTAATTGCACACATTTGCACTTACTAATCGAACATGCATAATAGTGACTTGATTTCAGGATGGCTCGCGATAGACATCATCGTGATCGCTCTCCGGGACATCGACATCGTCGTCATCATCCCCGTGAGAGATCACCACCTCCTCCTCCACCTCCTCAGGCTCAGCCACAGGACTTTAGGAATGCAGTGGTGGGTCTTATTTAACAGATAGTCTGGGATTATGTTCCTCCAGCACCTCCAGTTCCACCACCACAGCCGGGAGCACAGATTTCAGCGGTTTTTAGAGAGTTTCAGAATCAGCACCCACCAAAGTTCTTTAAAGGGAATGATATTCAGGCCGAGCAGTGGCTAAGAGAGATTGGGAGAGTTTGGGAGCTCATTCCTTGTGAGTCCCAAGAGATGGCCCGTTGTACCATTTCTTTGATTCAGGGTGATGCCTATTCTTGGTGGGAGAGTGCCCGGATTGGGTTAGATGCTGCAGGTGAGGAAGTGAATTGCGAAGTCTTTGTCAGAGAGTTCAGAAACAAGTTTATTCCTCCATCTTCTCGCACCCGAAGATTGAATGAATTCACAGAGCTTAAGTAAGGAAGCAGGTCGGTCTGAGAGTATATCGCCGAGTTTGAGAGATTGTCCTGCTATGCTCCTAATATAGCCAGTGACGATTTCCATAAGGCGATGCAGTTTGTTCAGGGCCTTAGACCGGATATCCAGACAGCGATTGAGGCAGTCAACACGAGAACGTGGGTGAAGGCTACCAAGAAGGCATTATTGGTTGAGGATTCGGTGAATACGAGGCGGTCTACTTATCGCTCAGGTTCAGGTTCTGGCTCAGGTTTCGGATCGGGTTTTCGAGGTTCCAGATCGGGATATAGAGGTTCAGGATCAGGTTCTGCTTCGGGCAAGAGGCCGATGGTTTATCCTTCTCCACCACCAGCTCTGAAGGGCCCAGGGAAGAAGCCCCGACCAGCATGACCAGTGTTTAGAGCTCCAGTTGCTCCAGCTTTGCCGCCACCACCCGAGAGGCCTGCTTGTACCTTCTGTGGTCAGACTACGCACATCTATGATAACTGCAGGAGGCGGTTGGGTTTATGTTTGCTTTGTGGGAGCGCCGAGCATATGGTAGACGGATGTCCAGACCGCAAGATGCCGCCACCGGGAGCACAGAGACCACTGATTAGGGCGCGTGCTTATGCTTTGGACGGAGAGCAGCAGAATGCTGATATTGATCCAGCCGCGGTAGTTGAAGGTACCATTTGCATACATGGCACGAACATTCATACCTTATTTAATCCGGGAGCTACACACTCCTTTCACTCGAGTGCTATATCTGTTTCTTTGCCTTTGCCTGTTACTCGCTCTTCTGCATGTTATGTGGTTAGTACTCCGTTTGGTGGTAGTTTAGAATCTGATCGGGTGTTTAGAGAGGTTCCGGTGAGCATCGAGGGCCTAGTTTTCTTGTCAGACTTTATTGAGCTGCCGATGACTTGCTACGGATCCATTTTGGGCATGGATTGGTTGTACAGACATTCTGCCACGGTTGATTGCAGGGTGAAGAAGGTTCAGTTGGGATCAGATTTGGTAGTGGGTTGGAGTTCTAAGACCGTGCCTCTACTTTCTTTCTCGGAAGCTTATAAGTTGGTTCGAGAGGGAGCCACGGGTTTCATAGCTTACATTCTCAACAAACCCAAGGATCAGAGTAAGTTGGAAGAAACGAAAGTAGTGAAGGAGTTTCCTGAGGTCTTTCCTGAGGAATTGGATTCGTTACCTCCAGAACGGGAAATTGAGTTTGTGATTGATCTGTACCCTAATGCAGAGTCGTTCTCCAAGACTCCGTATCGTATGGCTCCAGCCGTTTTGAAAGAGTTGAAGACTCAACTTGATGCGTTGTTGGAGATTGGGTACATTAGACCGAGTTCTTCTCCCTGGGGTACACCAGTTTTGTTCGTAAAGAAAAAGGACGGGACTTTGAGAATGTGTATAGACTATAGGGAGTTGAACCGGATGACTATCAAGAATAAGCATCCTCTTCCACATATCGAGGAGTTGTTTGACATACTTCAGGGATCTAAAGTCTACTCGAAATTGGATTTGAGACAAGGATACTACCAACTGCGAATCCGAGCAGAGGATATTTCTAAGACAGGATTTAATACTCGGTACGGGCATTATGAGTTCATGGTGATGCCGTTTGGTCTGACTAATGCCCCAACAGCTTTTATAGATATGATGCACAGGATCTTCAGGCCTTTTTCTGGATAAGTTCGTGGTCATCTTTATTGATGATATTCTGGTTTTCTCTAAGTCTGTCGAGGAGCATGCGAGGCACCTTCAGTTGGTATTGAGGACTTTGAAGGAGCATCAATTATTTTCCAAATTCAGTAAGTGTGAGTTTTGGATCGACAGGGTGTCTTTCTTGGGTCACGTGATTTTAGGTAATGGTTTGGAGGTCGATCCTTCAAAGATTGAGTCAGTGTTGAAATGGGAGAAACCTAAGAATGTCTTGGAGATAAGGAGTTTCTTGGGATTGGCAGGTTATTATCGGAGGTTCATTAAGGATTTCCCCAAGTTAGCAGCTCCTTTAACCCGGTTGACGAAGAAGACTGTGAAATTCGATTGGGATGAGGATTGTGAGAAGAGTTTCACTTTCTTGAAAGAGAAGTTAGTTTTTGCTCCAATATTAGCCCTTCCGGAAGGTTCTGAAGGATATGCTGTTTATACGGATGCTTCTAAGGAAGGTTTGGGTTGTGTGTTGACTCAGAAGGGTAAGGTAATTGCTTATGCATCCCGGAAGTTGAAAGAGCATGAGAAGAATTATCCGACACATGATCTTGAGCTCACTGCCGTAGTCTGTGCACTTGGAAAGTGGAGACATTATCTGTACGGGGTGTCTTTCGAGATTTTCACCGACCACAAAAGCCTCCAGTATTTGTTCACCTAGAAGGATTTGAATATGAGGCAACGGCGTTGGATGGAACGGTTGGAAGACTATGATTGCACGATTAAATACCATCCCGGCAAAGCCAATGTGGTCGCCGATGCACTTAGTAGGAAGACTAGTGTGTCGAGCTTGGAAGTGGGTAAAAGTAGTGGAATCGAGCCAATTGTCATAAGGGCTCGAGTTTCTAATATTTCGGTTCAGCCAGATTTGAAGCACAGGTTGTTTGAGGCTCAGACTAAGGATTTAGAAGTTCTGAAATTAGTAGCTAAGGCAAGAGCTGATCCGGAGTGTCCATTTGGGTTCGATGAAACCGGTCTTCTTCATTTCAAGAACCGAGTGGTTGTACCCGAAGAGTTGAAACAGGTATTGCTCGAGGAAGCTCACAGATTAGCTTATTCTATCCACCCCGGAGGAAACAAGATGTATAAGGACTTAAGGCAATATTATTGGTCGCGTGGATTGAAGAAGGATGTGGCCGAGTATGTGAAGCATTGTCTCACTTGTCAGAAAGTGAAAGCCGAGCATCAGAAACCCGGAGGTCTTCTTCAGCCATTACCTATCCCCGAGTGGAACTGGGAACAGGTGACGATGGATTTCGTGTCCCGATTACCTAAAGTGAAAGGTGGATTCGATGGAATTTGGGTGATTGTGGACCATTTGACGAAGTCTGCACATTTTCTACCGGTTCGGATGTCGTATAAGATTCGCAAGCTAGCCGAGCTTTATAACCGGGAGATTGTTAGACTTCACGGGATTCCGGTTAGTATTATTTCAGACAGAGATCCTCGGTTCACTTCTAAGTTGTGGCGTGAGTTACAAGATGTTTTGGGTACAAAGCTGCAGTTTAGTACAGCATTTCATCCTCAGACGGATGGTCAGTCTGAGAGATTAATAAGATATCTCGAGGATTTGCTTCGAGCTTGTTCTTTGGATTTTCAGTCTTCTTAGCACGATCAGCTACGTTTGATTGAGTTTGCGTACAACAACAGTTTTCAAGCTTCGATTGGAATGGCACCGTATGAGCTACTTTATGGTCGGAAGTGTCGTTCTCCGTTGTTCTTTGACCTGGAAGAGTGAAAATGGACTAAGCAGGAAGGTGTTAAGAAGGGTGAGAAATTGGAAAAACCTTCTAAGGCCGTTGAAGCTATGGTTGAGAAAGTCCAATTAATTCAACAACGGATGAAATCAGCTCAAGACAGACAGAAGAGCTACGCCGATCGTCATAGAAGAGATCTCGAGTTTGAAGTTGGAGACCGGGTATTCTTGAAGGCGACTCCAAGTAAAGGATTTGCTCGGATTGGGAAAGGAGGTAAGCTTAAGCCTCGTTAGTTAGGTCCTTATGAGATTTTGGGAAGAATTGGAGAAGTTGCTTACAGATTGGACCTACCACCAAGCCTCACGGGGATTCATAATGTATTTCACGTATCTCGGTTGAGGAAATACTACCTCGATGAAATCGAGATCATTCCCGTTGAAGAAGTGGAATTGGAACCGAATCTAACGTTCGTTCAGAAACCGGTTAAGATATTGGATAAGAAATTTCAGGAATTAAGAAACCGGAAGATTCCCATGGTTAAGGTTCTTTGGAGAAGTGACAAGACCGAAGAATCCACGTGGGAAACCGAAGACAAGATGAGACGGTTCCATCCAGAGTTGTTCCCTTCCGATCAGTGAATTTGGGGACCAGATTCTATTAAGGAGGGAGGATTGTAACGCCCCAGCTTTCAGCATTACAGGTATGAACGACACATGTGGGTTTGAGAGTTATGATTTAATTGTTATTTGATCATTTCTTTAATTTTCCATGTCATGACTTAATTTTATAAAATTATATTCTAAATATTTTTATTGAAATTCATATCATATTATAATTATTGCATAAATTGAACTTGATTGCATCGTGAATTGATTTCCCGAACGTGATTTAATTTCTTTTATGTCCTTACTTGATCATTTCGTGAATTTTAGGACTTAATTGCATTAATATTTCATTGGACTTAGTTGCTCATTTAATATGGAATTGAACCTGATTGCATAACTTATTAAATAGAAGGACTTAATTGCAATTTGGTCATTTCTTCCCCTTCATAGCAGCATATCACGTACCATGCCTTCCCATTTCATACATACACATTTCATACTTGCTCCATTTTCTTCCTTTCAACCGAGACAAAACCCTACCAAGAGAAGTGGGAGATTTCATCATTCTAGCATCATTTTTGTGGGATTTGTGGACATTGAAGCATCATCAACATCATATCTTCATCTTGTCATCCATTTCTTTCATTTGAGGTAATTTTGGAGACTTGATGATTTTCTTGAATATATGGGATAGATAGGGCTTTGCAATGTGTTGGTTAAATTGTGTATTGGTTATTGGAATTATGTTAATGAACTTTGAGCTGATGATTGATGCAATTATCTTGAGTTTTATGGACTTGGAGCATGAACGAGTATATGGGTTTCAAATGTTGAATTCTTGAGGATCTAACGTGGAATTGGTTGTTTTTATGAGTTGTTATTGATCTATATGTACGCTAGTAGGTGTGTATCATGTTTTATGTGCATTTAATCTTGATTTGACGTCATTTGGTTGGATTGAGTTTTGGTTCGTGCTTGTTCTGCTGCTACAACTCTGTTTCTGCTGCATCTGCATATTAGGAACGGCCCTTCCCGTCCCAGTTCATTCTGGGAACGACCCTTCCCACCCCATGCCAGCTGTCCCGCGAGACTGGGAACGACCCTTCCCAGTTTTGGCCTGTGACCGGAACGGCTGTTCCCTGCCCCAAAATTTCCCAAAAGTTACAGACGCGCGGGATTTGGTTCGGGGAGCTAGGAATGGCCCTTCCCAGCCCCAGTTCAAAACTGGAACGACCATTCCCAGGCTCCAATGGGCTGGGAAGGGCCATTCCCAGGCTCCAATGGGTGTTCAAAATTTTCTGCATAAAATGTGATTTTCCAATTCCGTTTCTGATACCTTAATTGGTCGATATATGTTGTTATATGTTTGTTTTGTGCATGAAATTGATCATATCATTCCATAAATTGTCATTGCACGTTTTAATGTTCATGATCACGTCGTTCGTCCTAATTGGTACATTTTAAGTCGTGTGTTACGGACATTTATCTTTCTTGCACATACCAACTTCCTGGTGACGAGGAGCAGGCCCCGTGAGCTGTTTTCTTGTTTATTTTGGTCGTTCAGGTGAGGTTTAATTCTAGATACCTAGAACCCGTAAAACCCTATGTGAAGTTTTAAGACAAAATTTGTACCTATATACCTATAGTTTTCAAATGCTCTTGGTTTTCAAAGGATTTATCGAATTATTGTATTGTATTGATTGATTGATTGATTTCGCAAGTATTTTATTGCGCTATGTGCCCGAGAGTAGTGGCTCGAGCCAACCGGGAAAACATGGGATGACGGGTAACTCGAGAGCTATCCTCACCAAATTGGGATGACCCCTGAACCCCCTAGGAGATTAGGGGAGGAAGGAGTTCCGGGCTTAGGGATTCATGTACCCTCTGCCCAGATTGATTGGATGGTGGGGCCTTGCAATTCCACCATCACCCGAAGGAAGAAGGCGTTATTGAAACTGCTAATTGTGCACCGTAATGAATTGCTTTATCACCTAACCATTAAATAATTGATTGATTGATTGATTGTACACAGTCGGAGTAAGGTTGGAGAATTGCCCTCACCCGTCGGGCCACGAATTGATTGTATTGAATTGATTAAATTGATAAATTGACTTAGTTGTAACCTCGGTCGATAGTATCTTTTATTTTACTAAATTGTATTGTTTTTTTCGAAAAATTATTACCCGAGATTATAACTTGCATGTATGTGCGCATATATTTATTTATACCCCTCGTTCAATCCGTGTTGGACTGACACCTCAACTTTTCAGTTTTGCAGGTGCGTGCTAGGCGAGAATTAGAGTCTAGCTTGTCTTTAATTTGGGTCTAGCACACTTTACCTCATCTTTTGTTCATTTATAGATACTTGATATTTTTGTAGCATGCCTTATTATTTATTTTGGAGATGATATTGTATTGATATGTATTGATGGTACCTATTAGTAGATATGTAAATATGGTACCTATAAGTATTGAATGAATTATTGCTTCCGCTTTTATTACTCTGAATTGATGGTTTGGTTTGGGGTTAGTCCCGCCTAGCTTTGTTGTCGTTTTTTTTTATTATCTCCCGTTCGCTATAGCTTTGGTTCATGTATGGATTGACCATTTCATATGTGGATTGGGGCTATAGTGCGGGGGATGTGGTGCCTAGCGTTCCGGGTGCTACAATTATAATATAATTTAAGTATTATATTAATATACAATTTAATATAATTTTGTATAAAATTATTTATAATTAATGAAACGTAGTGTAACACCCCGGATTTTTCATTTATGTATTACGTGATATTTTATAAATTTCTTAAAGTTTGATGCATTATATTTCCACAACTTATATGAAAATGCATTTCATCAATTTTATGTGAAATTATATGGAATCATATCAAATTGAGAATTTATTTCATGACTTAATTGTCAAATGTGATTTAATTTCCAAATTGTCCTTATGTGATCATTCATTTAAATTTAAGAACTAAATTGCTTGAATATTTCTTGGACCAAAGTGAGTAAATTGTAGAAGTGGAACTTGATTACATGAATTGAAATAGTTTAGGGATTTATGTGCAATATGTAATGAAACATACATATTCATGCAAGACTTTAGGTTACCATCTCATTTCTTCCATATTATTCCATCACATTTCATTTCATTCAAAGAAGAGAAAATCTCACACACGCACACCTACTAAATACCGACATTCACACCTCAAGAAGGGAAGAAGAATTGCATCTCATGATTCAAGCTAGCTTTTGAGGAGCTAGGATCATCAACATCATCATATCTTCATCTCATCATTTCATTCTCGGAATTAAGGTATAATATGGAGGATTTTGGAAATTCTTGAAATCTTTATTGAGTAGGGGTTTATGGATTTGATGGTGGATTCTTGCATGATGGAAGCTAAGAACATGTTAATGATCATATCGAGTGAAAGTAGCATAAATATATTGAGTTTCATGAAGGTTGGAAGCATGTGTATATATATGGGGTTTTCTTGACAAATTCTTGAGGCTTTGATGTATATTTCATGGTTGGGATGATAGATAATTGAAGTATAGTGTGTATTTGAGGTGTTTCAATAAGTGTTATGGAGTGAATTTGGTTTTGTTGTTGTTTTTGTGGTTTTTGGCTCGAAATGCCCTGTTTTTCCCCTGTTTTTCTCCTGCCGTGCAGCAAGTCGGGGCCGCGACCGAAAACAGAACAAGATTGGTCGCGCCCCCGACCCGAGTTTAGCCAAGTTTTGAGATTTTGAAATATTGGAGGAAAATTCAGCAAAAATAGGTGGTCACGACCGCGACCCATGCTTTTTCTGCATAAAAATGTAATTTTCAAAGTATAATTTCATGGTTTTCTTGGTTCGTTTCCGGCAAGAACACTTCCTTGATATGTCATATAATGCATGATATTATGTGTATCAATTGTATTATGAGATTCTATGTTTAAATTCCATAGGGGAGGTTTATGTAATATTTTCATACTTTGATTTATACCTTGAATACTTGATCATTGCTATGTTATTTGATAAAGTGAATATGATCATGGCATTTATTGATTGTAATTGCATGATTGACATTATTTGAACATGTCGTTCGTCTTAAGTGGTCCATGCGAGTCGAGTCTCACGAACCTTGTCCTTGTTGCACAGATATCCTTCCCGTTGACGAGGAACACGCACCGTAGTTATATCCTTGTTTTGGTCACAGGTGAGGTTTAACTTCTAGATATATAGCACCCGTATAACCCTATGTGATATTTTGGCCAAAACGTATATATATCTATAATCTTTCAAAAATCTCTATTGATTGCAAATGATTTTGTGATATATTGAGAAATCGTGATATCGTGAACTGATCGTGTTGGGCGAGTAACCGTGAATCGTGCACAGTGGGCCCGAGGGTTAGTGTATGAGCCAACCGAGAAAGCATGGGCTGACGGGTAACTCTGCACTTCCGTCACATCGCGGGGATGAACCCCGAATCCACCAGGAGGTTTGGTGGAGGAAGGAATCCCATACGTGGGAGTCATGAACCTGACATACATCGTGATTGGGTGATGGGGCCTTGCAGTCCCACCATCATCGGAGGAAGAAAGAGTTCGTGAAACTGCTAAGTGTGCACTGTAATGATTGTATGATAATTATTGAAATAAAACCTAAGGATTGTATTGTTCACTATCGGTGTAAAGGTTGGAGATTACCCTCACTCGCCGGGCCACAGATTGAATTGAATTGAAATTGATTGTATTGTTAAAATTGGATTGTTGTAATCTAGTGAGAAGTTTTGTTTTACTATTAAACTTATATTGCTTTCTCTTATAAAAACTTACCCGAGATTATAACTTGCATGATACGTGCGCTAATATTTATTTAAACCCCTCACTCAGTCTCCCATAGACTGACGCCTTCACCTTTCAGGTTTTCTCCACGGCGTGCTAGGCGGGAGTCGGGTCGTGTCGTCCAGCCGAGTCTAGCACTTCATACATTTTCATGATAATGACTATTTTGGATTAGTATGTTATGGTTATTGCTAGCTTTTGGAGACTTATGTATGTATAGTATGTTGAAGACGATAATGTATTGATATGTTAGTTAAAATATGATGAGCTTTTGAATATTTGATATATGATGAAATGATAGTGTTATGCTTCGGTTTTCAATTTAAGCATGTTGGATTTAATTCTTTTAAGGTCTAGTCTCGCCTAGCTAGTTTGTTTCTTTTATTGTCACCCGTTAGCTATAGGTTGGTTCATGTACGGACTATCCATTTCGTATGTGGATCGACTTATAGTGCGGGGGTGTGGCATCCCTACGTGAAGGGTGCTACACGTAGAATTATTCTATGGGCGATTTACATCTGACTACCCTGCTATTTGGGATAATTACAATGTAGTCCATCTGTTTTAAGAAATTACAATATAGTCCCTGATGTTTATGTTCCGTTAGAGATCCCTAGAGACCATTAGGGTTCCGTTAATATTTTGGTCTGTTCTTCCAAAAATGCCCCCAGGACTGTATTGTAAAATTCGTAAAAGTTAGGGATCGTTTTGTTATGGAAAGAAAACACCAGGGACTTATTTGTAATATTGTAAAATATTTACAATATTTTCCATATTTTCCATATGAGATTAGTTAAGTTTTGGGGTCTTTCTTTGCTTGGGTTTCTCGAAGAGAATTTAATTTTTATTGGTGATTTTGGGTTTTGAGAGCTGATTTTCTGGCCAATTTGTTGTCAAGAGTTTCGATTCAGAGGTTTGAAGCTATAATTAGTTTTAATTTCAGCGAGGACCGCTAGGTTTATTCCAAGAAAATTGATTTTTTAATGGAATTTTTTGAGTTTTCATCTCTCTCTTCTTAGTTCTTATGCTTCAGCTTAGAACAAATTTTTTGGGATTCCTACAAAGACAATGTATATTAATTACATATGAAGGTAGTCTGAATTCATTTTTATTTGGGCCTTCTACTCTATTTGGCCGCTCAATTGCATTCAAGAGTTTTATTTTGTAAATCTATATCGCATTTGAGGCATCAAATCTTTGGGATGTTGATTTTTGTGTTTTACCTTAATCTCTCATTTTGTTTTTTAATTTGAAAATTAAGAGAACTTTCGATAAATCCCGCCGGATTTGGGTGATGGTGAGCAAAATGATAAATCCCGCCAGCCGCCATTGGGGTTTCAATGGAACAAAGAAATAATAATAAAAAGAAAGATGCTAAGATGCTAAGATAATTAGTTTTTTTAGATTTTTAATTAGATTTTTTGAATTTGGATTTTTAATTTGAATTATGAATTTAATTAATTTAATTTTTTAAATTTGAATAGGAATTTAATTAATTTGAATAGAAATATAAATAGTTAGGGTTTTTTGATTAAATTAAAAATTTTCCTTTTATTAATAAACAATTTGTATTTAATGATTCATTAAAAATATTTAAATAATAATTAGCAATATTATATTTATTAAATTAATAAATAATTTATATTTAAAGATTAATTGTAAATATTATATAATATTACAAATAAGTCCCTGGTGTTTTTTTTCCGTAACAAAACGATCCCTAACTTTTACGAATTTTACAATATAGTCCTTGGGGCATTTTTGGAAGAACAGGCCAAAATATTAACGGAACCCAAACGGTCTCCAGGGATCTCTAACGGAACATAAACATCAGGGACTATATTGTAATTTCTTGAAACAGATGGACTACGTTGTAATTACCCCAAATAGCAGGGTAGTCAGATGTAAATCGCCCTTATTCTAAACGTAGCTTTATTTATAAATTTATAAAAATTAAGAAAAGAGAAAAAATTTACCCTGCAAATCTTTTAGTTATGAGACTTTTGGAAATTACGATAAGAAGAGAAAAAAAAAATAGACAAACAAAAGATTTAATGAATATATAACCATAGGTTGTATTTGTATGTAAAAGATTAATTTAAAAATATCATTGTTTTAATAGAGATATTTTTGTCAAAATAAAATTTTAAATAAATTTAGAAAATCTTACAATGTATAAGCAGAATCTAAAAATATATCTAGGGCTGAATTCCATTTATTTGTTGAAAATAATCACTTATCTTATATTAATTAGAATTTTTTAATATCTAAAATACAATCAAGAAGTTTCTATTTTATTTTTTTGGGTCATGGACTTTTTTTAATTATATTAATTTTGAATTTAATGAGGTCAATACAATTTTTTTCATTTTTATGTGGGTCAAAAAAATATTTTAAAACAAAAAATATAAAAGTATATAAAAAAATTTATAAATATATAACAAAATTTTCTTTTGACCCCACTTCTTCCTTACTGGGGTCGCCTTTGTTGGCTCACTAGTCAGCTTATTTTATTTGTGTGTGTGTATATATATATATATATATATATATATATATATATATACTTTAATGTTTTGAAATTTCAACCAATCAAATTAAAAGTTATAGCCCTAAAATTTCAGCCTCACCCCGCAAGCCCCAAGCCTCAGCCATACTCGCGCCGCTCTTCGTCGTCGCCGCCTCCACCGTTGTGCTGCCAAATTCTCGCCGCTTTACCAGTCACCACTCTGCCGCAGCAGCTTGTGAGTACTGTTGGTTTTGCATTTGTTTTTAAATGACAGGTTATAATTGATAGGAAAGAATAAACCAAAATCGAGTGCATGCAACGGAAATTAAAACTCCTCTCCAAATACCCAATAAACAATCATTCAAGTATTGTAACATCCCGCATCTCTGAAGTACGACCTGATAAAGATCTTGGGTAAGTCCTTCTACTTGAATGTTTAATTTAAGAATCCCGTGACTTATATGATTGAATATGAATTCATTTAGCATGTTATTTATTTGGACTAATTTATGATTAATTGTCAAATTTAAATAATTACATGCGTATATGTTTTAAATCGCTTAATTTAATTTAATTCGAATTTATTTTCATGAAACTGCTAAGTTGAATTTAAATCCCTCACGTTATTTAACTTGTTTAATTGAATTTATTCGAATTCTTTGTGAATTATTTGCCAATTAAATGTTTATGAGATGTCGTTAATTCTTACGAAAGGTTTTCTAAAATTAAATTGAATTAAACTCTAATTGGTAAAATTCTTTCCCATTTTAACTTGTAAAATTATTTGGGTTAATTGCCTGAAAAACCCTGTGATATATCAAAAGTTAAGAAAAAACCCTGTGCTTTAAAAACTAGCATAAAAAACCCTGAGTTCTGTAAAAATGCACATAAAAAAACCCTGATGTGTTTTTTGTTTTACACGTGCCAAACATAGATATTTTAATACAAAAATGACAATTTCGCCCCTTTTACGAAAATAAATGATAAAAATTGAATATAACACTTATAATTTGACACTTTTAAGTAAAAGAAGTTTTATTAAGAAAATAAACTTAGAATTTAAAGTTTTAATTAATACTTTTCTTTAAAAAAAATTTATAAATTGTAAAATATTGTAATGGACCAATCGTCAATACACCCCCTGTTTAGATGGTATCAGAGCCCAGAAGATGATGTATAAATTATTTGAAATAGGAATTATTATATGGTTTCAAATACTTGGTAAACAAAAAAGATTAAATGATATAGATAATGAATTAAATTACCTAGATATATATGGTTATTATACAGATATATCCTATGATGATATAGATTGGCAATATCCTTCACCTTAATAATTTTTACAATGATATGCTAAAATACTTTCTTAAAATGGACAAGTTAAATTCAAGTAATTATTATAAAAAGAAGATAAAGAAATTTAAAAGAAAAAGAAACTATTATTCAAACCTCCTTTCGATATGAATCGTTACTGGAAAGACTAGATTAACAATATTGTAACGCCCCGGTTTTTCCATTCAATCATTATATGTTAAATTATAATTTTCATAACATTATATGCATTAAGTTTTCATAAACTTATATGAAATTATTGTTAATATGAGATTTATATAAATTAATTAATAATGTGAGTAATTGTTCATATATGACCTTACTTGATTCTTTCTTAAAAATGTGGACTTGATTGCATGAAATGAATCGGTGTTATTTGATCATTTTCCATGGAATGAAACTTGTTTGCATTAGTTTAAACATTGGAGGGACTTAATTGCAAAAAGGGGTGAATCATACATTATAGTGGAGGTTTTATAATATAACATATACATATCATCTCTATCCTTACATTCCTCACATTTTCATCAAGAGCACACACACTCACACACTAAAAACCGATCAAAACACCAAGGGAAGGGAAGGGAAGATTTCATCTCAAATTTCAAGCTATAATCCAAGGAAGAATTTATAAGTGAAAGCATCATCTTCATCTCTTCATTTCATCCATTTCTTTCTCATCTCAAGATCTTCTTCCCGTTGACGAGGAGCACACTTCATAGTTGTATCCTTGTTAATTGTCGGCATAAGTAAGGTTTAATTGCTAGTTAAATCCAAGGAAGAATTTATAAGTGGAAGCATCATCTTCATCTCTTCATTTCATCCATTTCTTTCTCATCTCAAGATCTTCTTCCCGTTGACGAGGAGCACATTTCATAGTTGTATCCTTGTTAATTGTCGGCATAAGTAAGGTTTAATTGCTAGTTAAATAGAACCCGTATAACCCTTATATGAAGTTTTAGGCCAAAAAGGTATATATATTTATCTATAATCATTTCTAAACTTTCAAGTGATTAGCAAGCAAGTCATGTTCATGCAAAGCAATGCATGTATCGTAGAATTAAATAGAATAAAAGCTGGAAAAATATGGAAAAGAATAAGGCTTTATTAAATAGAATAAAAGCTGGAAAAATATGGAAACGATAGACATAAACCTTTAATCTATAATATAATCTGTTAGTAGAATTAAAGAAGAAATGTTAAATCTTCAAGATTCTATAAGAGAACTAAAGAATGAAGTTCAACTAAATAGAGTTAGCGTAAAGCAGTTAGAAATAACTATTAAAGAGAGAGAGAAAAGATCTAAAGCTGAAAAATTAAAAGATATAGAAAAGGAAATAAAAACTCCTTTAAAAATATTAAATTTAGAAAAAACTAAACCATATGAAAAGGGTTCTTTTGATGACTATATGCTAAATATTATAGTTCCAAAAATGCTAAAAGAACAAGAAGAGAGTTCTAAAAAGGCTCTAGAAACACCTAAGGCTAAAGGAACTATTATAGAAAATAAAGATGAACAAGAAAATAATCAAAATCAAACTAAAGAATAAGTAGAATATGATCTAACTGAATTAATAGAAGATTTTGAAAAAATAAACTTAGATGATATAGTAGAATATGAAGTAAGGATGAATGGAGCTGGTAGTTCAGGAACCAAGAGAGAAGATAGATCAACTATAGAAGATCCAGATGAATCTATGAGATCTAATGAACCAAAGAGTTATCCAACTTATTTTAATACAAAGAAAAATAAACATTAAGATAAAAGGCCTAAAGGCTATAATGCTAAATATCAACTTAATGATGATTATTCAGAACCCATAAATGTAAATGGAAGCAAATTAAATTTGAATAATAAAAGAGATAAAAGAAAAGCCCTAGCCAAATGGATAAATTATATGATTGCATATTTCCTAAATCAAGATGAAATATACGCTACAGCAACTAGAAGAACATAATATATAATATCTACATTTGATGGAATTATAAACAGTTGGTGGAAAGGAATTTCTTCTGACGTACAAGGAATAATGAGAACTGAAACAGAAATTGGTTTTGATAAAGATAATAGAACTGGAGTAGAGCGAATGGCATACTATATAGCTGATGAATTTTTCAGAGAACCTTGGATAAATGATGCTGAAAAAGAATATTTAAAAGAAAAAGAAGAAGCTAGAAATGATCTTATAAATCTTTCTATATGTTCTATGAAATTCCTTAGAAATTATATAAAAGAATTTTGTGACTATTATTATAGACAATATTGGAGTGGAGAGTCACAAGACATATATCTTAAAATGTTCTATTGGAAACTCCCAATTCCATGGAATACACATATAAATAAAGTTTGGGAAAAAGAAAAGGAAAATGTAAGTAATAATCTAGGTGGAAGAATAAGAGTTTTAATAGATTAATTAAAAAGCCTATGTTATGAACAAGATTTATACAAGAAATCTAGAAAAATTTCTAGACTTTATTGTTCAAAATTAGAGATGCCTACCCAATGGGGTTGTGTAGAGAAAAATAGAAATAGAACTTATAGAAAGAAAAAATTCAAAAGGAACAGATACAAAAAATATAAAAAGTTTGATAGAAAAAATATAAAACCTAAAAGAAGATTTTTTAAGAGAAAAGGAAAACCAAATAAAAGACCTACAAAATGCTAATGCTGGAATTGTGGTGAAGAAGGTCATAAATCATCAGAATGTCCTAAACCTAAGAAGGTAAGAACGATAGAAGCTGAATTTATAGAAATAAAAGACGAACTAGAAGAAGTTTCAGATATAGAAAATTATATAGGAAATGAAATATATGTTGAAATAAGTTCTTCAGAAAATTCTGAATTAGAATCTGAATCGGATTAAATGGATTCTGAAATACAGAATTATAATGAAGAAGAAATAATAGAAGAAGAAAGTACAGCAGGATATGCTAAACGAATAACTTTTAGTCAAGAGACACTTGACAAAATAAAAAACGTAAAGTTAAGTGCAGCAAATCCAACAAATAATATATTCACTGGATTGGCTAATTTATTAAAAAGAAATAAGATAAATATCTATGACTATCACGAGGTAGAAAAAGCTATAAGTATAGAAAATGCCTCTGGAAAGGTCAAGATAAGTCTTATAACAAAAGGAATCACTAATAATGCTATAAATAAAGTGAAAAAATCTCTTAGACCAAAAATACAATATATATATTTGGGAAGAGTACAATTTCTAGTTAAATCTCTATTTAGAGAATGTATAGATAGTCCATTAGTCCTATCTTTACATGATCAAAGATTTAGAGATGCTAAAACTAGTCATCTGGGAACAATTGAAGGAAATTTGTTTTATAAGCAATTTCTTTTCGATGTTTTTCCGAAATATAGTATCAATTTACAAGATGAAAACATAGAAGAAGTCTTAACTTTACTTTATAAATTTCTAAAGGATATAGGTTTAAAAGATGGTAGTAAGGCTTTCACTATCTACTATAGAGCACTTTATGTGTTAAGTAATAGTAATTATGGTAGAACTTATCAAAATGAACCATACTTAAAAATAGATGAAGAATGTAAAGATATAGCTACAACAAAATTACCTTTATTAGAAGAAATACAAGAAATAGAGCCATACCAAATAGAAATTAATAATAAACCAGAAATGGAAAAAAGATTATTACCTTCTAGTCTTAGTTTCCAAGGAAATAGATTATTAGGAGGATGTTCAAAATATTCTCTTACTGGGGAAAGTTCTGGTATAAAAATAGAAAGAAAGTTAATTGTTAATAAATCTCTAAAATATACAAATTCAATGATTATAGAAGGAGAATATTTTAATGGAACTGATAGAATATTTGGACCTAAAATATTAATAGACACAGGAGCTAGTGTTAATCGCTTTACTCAAGTAAAAAATAAAGGACTAATAGGAATGATTACTAGCCTTCCAATCCAATATACAACCTTTGAAGGATTTAAGGCAACGTGTAATCAAGAGTTATATGTCCCAATTACTATACACGGAATAAAATTGAAAGTTAAATGTTGTATAGATACATACATAAATGGAGAATTCTTTTATATAATTCTAGGAAATAAATTTCTCAATAATTGTGAATATTACAAAATAGAAAAGAATGGAGTTACACTCCAAATACAAGAAAATGAAATATTTTGTCCTAAATATGAAAGGAATTAATTTTCCTTTAAGTGTTTTTATACAATTAACACTTTTAAAAGGAAATATAACAACATGTGCTTTGATAGATACGGGATCAGAAATAATAATATTTAAAACATTCTTAATTAAAGAATGGAAAACAGATAGCAATATAAGAATTAAAGGAATAACGGGACAATCTCAAGCTATTAATAAAGTAGCTAAAGATGTAGAAATAATACTTGGAAGTAAGATAATTCTTATTAAACAACTATATGAATACAATTCTTTAGAAGCTGATATATTATTAGGAAATGATTTCCTTGAACAATTTCAATTCTATACACAAAACGTATATATGGTAACATTAAAAACATCTTGTGGACATCTTCTTAAAATACTAAGAGTCAATAAACCATTCAGAGTTCAGCCAGCTGAGCGTGGTGGACGACAGGTATTTGAGAGAATTCCAATACAGATAAATACCATTTCTATAAAAAGAATAAACTTAGATGTTATTAAAAAGAAAATAGAAGAAAACTACAACAATAATCCATTAGCTTTTTGGAAAGAAAGTTATCCCAAAGCTAAAATAGAATTAATTGAAAATGTAATTATAAAAGAAAAACCTATGTTATACACTATTGAAGAAAGACAAGAATTTAAAAAACAAATAGAAGAATTAATGAATAAAAAACTCATTCGAAAAAGCTTCAGTCCTTTCTCGAGTCCTGCTTTTATGGTTATGAATGAGGCAGAAAAGAAGAGGAATAAAGCTAGAATGGTAATAAATTTTAAAAGGTTAAATTATTTTACTAAAACTGATAGTTATCCTTTACCAAATAAAGAAGTTATTATAAACCTAGTCAAAAACAAATCTTTCTATTCTAAATTTGATTGCACTTCAGGTTTCTGGCAAATAAAAATGGAAGACGATAGTATGCAATATACTGCATTCAGTGCTCCTCAAGGATATTACGAATGGCTTGTAATGCCTTTGGGCTAAAAAATGCACCATCAATATATCAAAGGAAAATGGATAACATCTTTTCAAAATATCATAATTTTATGATAGTATATATTGATGATATCTTAATCTCTTCAGATACAGAAGAAGAATATAGAAAACATCTTTTACCATTTGGAAAAATTTGTAAAGAAAATGGAATTCCTCTCTCTGAAAGAAAAGCCAAAATAGAGAAAAAAGAAATAGAGTTCTTAGGGTTAAAATTGAGTGCTGCAGGAATAAAATTGCAACCTCATATTTCTCGAAAAATCTTAGAATTTCCGGACAAACTAGACAATAGAAATCAAATAGAAAGGTTTCTGGGATGCTTAAACTATGTTGAAGGATTTATTCCAGATTAGCAAAGAAAAAACATGAAATACAAAAATTGCTTAGAAAAAATAATACTAAAGGATGGAATTCTAGACATACAGATATAGTGATTAGTCTTAAAGAGGAATGCAAAACATTACCGGAATTAAGACTACCAGAAGATAAAGACAATCTTATTGTCCAAACCGATCCTTCAGATTTATATTGGTCTGCAATGCTAAAAACAGATCTAAATGAAATTTGTAGATATACCAGTGGAACTTTCAGTCAAGCTGAGGTAAATTATACAACACATGAAAAAGAACTACTTGGTATAATAAGAGGAATAGAAAAGTTTTCTCTTTTCCTTTTACAAAAACCTTTTGAAGTTCATACAGATAATACTCAAATTCAAAGTTTAATACAAAACAAACTTCCAAATAAACCTCAATATAGGAGACTACATCGTTGGCAAGTTTTCTTGTCACACTATAATTTTAAGGTAAAACATATTAGAGGAATGGATAATTTCTTAGCAGATTTCCTTTCTCGATATGTTGAAAATGGTCTTGACTAAAGGCGAGTATATGCGTCTACATATACCTAGTCCATCTCAAACGGTAGATGGTAAAGACATTATCAAATCCGTTGATGGGTGATGATTTCCCAAAAATCATATTGAGACGAGTATAAGGGTATACATATACATAGTCTATCTCAAACGGTAGATGGTAAAGACAATAACAAATCCGTTAAAGGGTGGTGATTTCCCAAAAATCACTTCAAGGCTAATAAAGTTTTATTTCACCTTCAATTTTGCAGGATGAAGGACATACAAGAACTAACTGAAATAAAGGCAGAAGTTGATACACTGAGAGTAATCTCTCTTGATATAAATGAAGCACTAAACATCTTTGAAGACTCCATACAAGATAGTCTTAGAGTTTTATCCGATCTTGTCATAGAAAATGCAAAAAGAATGGATAATTTATATAAAAGAATTGAAAATTTAGAAAATGATAAAGAAAAGGCAGAATGTTCAGATAGTAAAAAGCTAGAGATGTCAGTGAAAATAGAGGAAGAAATAAGAAAAAAGAGATAAAAGTCGAGGAAGAGAAAAAGACATCCTCTACAAGAACAATAAAAATTGAACCACTTCAAAAATCTGGTTCTTTCAAAACTGTTCAAATAAAGGGTGAATATATACCAAAACATTCCTATGATAAAGAATACAAGCGAATGTTTGATCTGGCATATAACTATCCAGATTGTGATGAAATCTTTTGCTTAAGTGGAAACACAATATACCCAACGTTAACTGCAATCGATGGGGCTGATCCAAACCAAGTTCTAAAACTTGCAGAATTTGGTTTTCTTGATTTAATATATCTGAGCAAAGAACAGAAGGAAATAAGTGGATTTGAGGATACATTCAAGTCCAAGGTTTCCCAATTTGCTAAAGGAAGACAATGCGTCATGAAATTCTACACCATATCTCCAGAATTGGATGGAAATAGATGGTATGAGTCACTTCATATTGTCTCAATAAATCCATTATACAACAATATCAGCTTAGAAGTTGTAACGCCCCGTTTTCAATTTATGCATTATGTGATAATTTATCTACATTACATCTCTATGCATTTATATAAATTGTCATTTACGTGAATTATATGAACTAATTGCTATATGTGACCTAATTGCACTAAATGTCCTTGATCGACCCTTCGTGTAAATTTATGGACCTAATTGCATTAAAGAAATTGGAGCTACTTGATCTTTTGTGTAGAGAGGAAATTTGATTGAATGAAGTCAAATATTAGGAGGACTTAGTTGCAAATTGTGGTGACTCATCATAGTTAGTGGAAGACTTTAGATTCATTAGCTTTTATATTACATTGTATGTATACATTTCATTTCATACATTATATTTGCAAGAGAGCTACACACACACACACACTGAAGATCGATCAAAACACCAAGGAGGAGAAGGAAGATTCATCTCATAATTCAAGTCATATTTGGAAAGATTTGAGAAGCTAGCATCATCATCTTCATCATATTGCCATTCCATTTCACTTCTAGCTTAACTCAAGGTATAAGATGAACTTGGATGAAATTCTTGATGGGTGATTGAATAGGTTTAGGAAGTATTTGATGAATTCTTGGTTATTTGGAGTTAGAAACATGATCTTGATCATTTAGCTTGCCAACTTGCATGAATTCTTGAAGAAATGGGAGGTTGATGGCATGAATTGATATGGGTTTGGAATGATGAAATCTTGATGATTGATGTATGTTTCATGGTTTATATGCTACCTAATTGATGTCTTTAAGTTATATACATGTTATGTGCTTATTTTGGAGCATTTTAGTTGAGTTTACTTTGGGGTTTCATTCCTTTTATTTCTCCCCCGAAGCTATCCCTGTTTTGGGTCTTTTTCCACCCCTGGAACAGTACCCGGCCGGGTACTTTTTGTGAATAAAAAGTACCCGGGCGGGTAGTTTCTTGCCGAAAGCTTCTGTAATGCCTACCCGGTCGGGGAACTTTTCCCTTGAATTTTACCCGGCCGGGTACTCCCTCATCCGAACTCCAAATGACCTGATTTTTGATTCTTTGGAAATCTCTTGAAGTCTATAACAACCTACAATTGGAATCATCACAATATATTTTCCCATTTATGATTTATGATCGATTCCTTTTGGTGTCGCTGCTTTACCAACAAACTGCACTCACCCAACTTCAACCATTCGCCATTTTCTCCTCGCTTTGAACTAGAAAACGAGCCATATACCATTTTAAAGGTATACCTGTCTAGTTTCATTCCCAGCAAACAAAACCCAACTCCAATCTCTAGAACTTTAGATATTTCCCTTTTTCCACAGCTTGGTCATTTTCAAAAATTGCCGGTTTTTGCCCAACTTCACCAAAACCCTTGTTATTACGTTCCTTTCACTTTCTTGGCTCCCATATGTGACTTATATGAATTATATGCCTACTTTATTGATAATTATGCTCCTATTTGACACTCATTGATTATAAATGCATGATTGAGGTTACATATCATTGTCGTTCGTCATAATTGGTTCATTCGAGTTGAGTCTTTTGTCATACTTGTCCTTGTTGCACAGATCTCGGTCCCGGAGACAAGGAGCACGCTCCATAGGGTGTTTCTTTGTTCCTTTTGGTTGGTTAAGGTGAGGTTTAAATTCTAGATATATAGAACCTTACAACCCTTATGTGATTTTCGGCCAAAAAGTATCTATATATTTATAGTTTTCGAACCTTATGATTTTCAAATGATTTCATGAAAATGGATTGATTGATTGATTGATTGATTGAATGTTTTGGCGAGTAACTATTGTTCACGTTGGGCCCCGAGGGTAGTGTATTGAGCCAAACGAGGAAGCAAGGGCTGACGGGTAACTCTTGCACTACCCTCACCATTGTGGGTTCACCTCTGAATCCACCAGGAGGTTTGGTGGAGGAAGAAATCCCGTACGTGGGAGTCATGTTCCCCACGTACACCATGATTGGATGGTTGGGTCTTGCAAGCCCGCCATCACCCGGAGGAAGAAGGATGTATTGATTGAAATTGCTAATTGTGCACGGAAATGTTTGTGTGATCACCTAATTCATTAATTAAATTGAATGATTGTACACTTTTGGTGAAAGGTTGGAGATTTGCATTGTACACTTTTGGTGAAAGGTTGGAGATTTGCCCTCACTCGCCGGGCCACATATTGAACCGATCGTGATTGGATTATTAAAATGATTAGTTGTAATCTCGGGCGAGTCCTACTTTTCTATTGAACTTATATTGCCTTCTTTTATAAAATCTTACCCGAGATTATAGCTTGCATGGTAATTGCGCATATATTTATTTATACCCCTCGCTCAGTCCGTGTTGGACTGACCCCTCAACTTTTCAGTTTTTGCAGGATCGTGCTAGGCGGGAATTAGAGTCCAGCTTCTCTTTTTTTTGGGTCTAGCACTTCACCTCATATTTAGGTCCATGTGTTGATACTTCTTATATTTGGTATTATGCCTTGGTCATGTTGGATACGATATTGTATTCTATGAAATGTTGGTATCTATTAATAAATATGTAAATATGGTACCTATAAGTATTGAATGTTATTGCTTCTGCTTTTATTGATACAATTGTTTAGTGGTATTAATTGAGGGTAACCGCCTAGCTTTTGAGTTTTTATTGTCTCTCGTTCGCTATAGTTTCGGTTCATGTATAAATTGCCCGTTTCGTAGGTGGATTGAGGCTATAGTGCGGGGGATGTGGCGCCTAGCGTTCCGGGTGCTACATAAGTTGGAAGGAAAAGCTTCAAGGCTGTAATATACTCCCCGGAATGGGTTGTTACAAGAAGAGCGCTAGGGATAAAAGCAATACAAAGTATTGCAGAGAATCTTCTGAATAAAGGTTTTCAAACCATTTGTGCCGCTGGTAATTGGATTTTGGTTACTAAAGGCTCTGTAAATGATCCGAGATCTGGATTACTAGAGGAATACTACAGGTGCCTTGTTACCCATAGAACTATTTGCTCCATTGCTACAAGACAAGAGGCGTGCAAATTAATTGGGTGTCATACAGACATAAGGATGTAACTGCATAAAGAGAAAAGTCCAATAGAGAGACGTAAGCAATGACGTCTGCAACCAATAGAGAGACGTGAGCAATGACGTCTACAAACTGTCGACAGGATCTCAGTCGTAGAAGAAAAAAGATAGATCTGACGAATACAAATGAAAGTTAAGATTTCCTTATCTGAAGGAATCTTATCTCTTTATGCGTTTTAGAGTTCTATAAATTGATAGAGTCTGTAATAGAGAGGGGCATCGAAAAACAGAGAGTCAAGAGTGAGAAAAAGTGCTTGTAAAAATGTTTGAGTGTTTTTCTTTGTACTAAGTATGAAAAAATAAACCCTTAAAGGGGAAATAAAATCCTTTCTTTCATAAATCACGAGTCTTATTTTGTTTTGAGCTTATTACATCTCTTTACTCCTTTTTATCTTTTCCAAAAAAGATATCTGGTTCCAATAAGCAGTAGTGAATTTTCCATTGGAGATCGAAGCTTGTTTCCGTTGGTGTCCATATCAGCAAGAGGCCGTCAGGACTGTTGGAAAGTTGAGCTGATCGAGGAAGAAGAAGACGAGTCTTAGAAGAATCCGATAGATCTTTATAGAAGACGAAGGAGACAAAGAAAGGTAATAAACTTTACTCAAAATACTTTGTGAATTATGATTTCAGAATGGATTTTAGAGTACTCTTGTTAAAATCAATATTTGATGAATTTTGCTATTAAAATTGCTCATTTCATATATAAGTTTTTATTTACAATCATAAATTTCATATAATTATGGATGATGTTTCAGATGGTGATTTCAGAAAAGGATTAAACCTTGCTTATAAATTTGGCAAGTGTTTTGATAAAGATACATCTGATAAACATTTCAGACAAATGATAAAACAACTTTTGAATTCTAAAATGAGATCTTTAGGACAAGAATATGCAGTTAAACATAAATCTAAAGAAGAAGACTGTGATATAAACTGCAAAAAGACTAATAGAAAATTAAATTTTATAAACAAGGTGATAATTGTTATAGAACAAGTTTACGAAAAAGAAGGATCATCAGATTCATAAAAATAAAATGAATTCCAGAAAAATAAAAGCAGATATAAAAGGGTTAGGATTAAGGCTAAAAGCTATAATATCAAGATTTTCAAGTTTTTGGTTTATGATGAAGATTTTTAGGATACTTGATGAAGAAAATAGATTAGAACCTTTTTCAAAAGAACAATATAAACAAATTAAAACAATAAACAAAAAGCTGGTTAAGAGAATATATCAAAGAGAAAATAGAAGGTTAAAAATGGATCAATATAAAAAATGGCTTAATAGACAATAACTTAGATTAGTAAGAAAAGCCATAAAAGAACAAATAGAAAAATCGAGAGAAATAAATAATGAATTTGAAAAATATATGAATGAAAAAATAATGAAGGAACTAAAAACAAAAGAAAAAGATCTGATAAAATACAGAGAAGTTTCTAAGAATACATTATTAGATTTGCAAAAAAGTGTTAAGACAATTAAAAAATATAATGAATCCTTAGAAGGGACAATAAAAAATATACCTCGTTATAATATGGAAAATAGACATTTATTAGAGGAAAATAATAAAGCTATAAAATAGTATGAAGAAAGAATAAAAATAATAAAGAGTCTGACGACAGCATAATAAAAAATAAAAATTTATGAGCACTGAAAATATTAAACATATGGGAAACGATTTAGAATCAGCCATACATAAAGAAAATATATATAAGAAAAATTATGAACGAACATTAAATAAAATTGTAATAAATAAAAATACAATTTTACAAGGTATAAAAGAACAAGAAAAAATAATAAATAATATAAATAACAAGTTTGTAGTAAAAATACAAGAAAGGAAAATTAAAAGACCAAATTAAAAATATTTAGAAACTATGGGTCTTATTTATAAAATATACAAAAAGTGGAAAAATATGATAAAGACGTTTGTGGAAAAAACGTCTTACACCAAGCATAAAATATAAATTATTTATACCCCAAAGTTACACTAGAAAAGACAAAAAACACCATAAATGCAATTTCACCGCAAAAATGCTAGGGCTACGGGAGTTGAAAAAGGGATTTCTTTTAAATTTACAATCAAGCCCCTCAAGATTTAAAGTTACGAAATTAAATCCTCAAGATCCAAATAAATTTCTCATAATTAGAAAACTTACAATAAATAGAAATTAGCCCACTAAATTAGAAAATAAAGTGCAATTAAGGACAATTAGGGAATTAAAGTATTAAATGGAATTTTATTCGCTCAATTAAACAGATTAAATACACAACTAACAAATAAAACATAATTAAACACATAGAACCCGACCTGACCTCACTCGTGACGTCATACCTGACTTGTCGGGAAAACGGAATGTCACAATCTCTCCCCCTTAAGAAGGACCTGGTCCCTAGGTCCACTGTCTCAAGTTCTGGAATCTTAAGCAACTCTCCCGTGTTCATCCCACGTGGGTTAGCAACTCTCTGTCAGGGATTAGTTCGGAAAAGGTCTTCAATCAACAGGGGTCTTCTATAGCTATTAGTCACGACCCTTAACTCACCGGGATCTACACACTCAGAGAAAAAAATCTAAACTGCCACTAGAGCAAGTTAAACAAGAAGCAAGCAACTTTAAGAAAACCTCGTCTCCCAGCAAACAGTGTGAGAACCCCGTCTCTCAACCAAACAACGAGAGAACCCCGTCTCCCGAACAAACAACAAGAGAACCCCGTCTCTCGGACATATAATTACAACCAACCAAGAAAACAATTAAATAAACACTCGCACAGCTATCACATAATGAACAGGTAGGAAAATATTAATCACGTCAATTATCATTTATATAAAAGCAATTAACATATAACAAGGAACTATATACGACAACAATAAAATGCATGATGCATGTGATATGTATGTTTTGATGTACCGTTCACCGTTGGTTGGAATTATTTCATTGTGATGATTCGGTTGAACACTTGATTTTTTGGTTGGGATTTCTTCTAATGATAATGCCCGTTGTATATATTTTATTAACAACTCGATCTTCATCCCACGATCGAATTCTTTATCCTTTCTAATACCACAGCTCGAAGTTTCAACTCTTGAATGTGCACTTGATAGTAATCCTACCCACTCATTCCTCACCCCGAATTATAGTTAACCTCCTCAGATACCCGAGCTAGTTGTTTAGTGGCTTGAAGTCTAGTTTCTACCCTTCATAGCATTCCCGGGTCATCATGGAAAAATGTCTGATGAGTCGGCAATCCACCGTGTTCATGTTGTGGTTTTCTTCCTAAATGTTCCACTTTTAAAGCTTGATTAAATTGACTCTCACTTCCATCTAGAAATACAAAAATTTGTTTTCTCACCCAATATTTTCCTTGCCAATTCTTGAAATTCTTCAAGGCAAGAAACACGTCACTCGAGACACTATTCTTGTAACCTTGGAAGGTTGAATTTATATGATCCCGCAATAAGAACTAACGGCGTTCATCCTGTCACCGAAGTTACCCTCAATTATCCTTTACCTCGCCTTGTGAAGTCAATTCCCAAACTTTCCTTGAATTCATATTTTTATCTCTTGAAGTACTTACTTCTTCCAATATTATTCTCGAAGTTTTTCCACCTCGGTCTGAGTTTCATCGAGTACTAAGTCTTCTAGTTCATCCCTTGAAACCTTTGTAGGATTCTTATTACTTGTGGTCATTGCATTTCCATGGTTTCTCGTATAAGTAACCCATTCGAGCCCAACCGTAGGTTTTAAGTTATTTCCCGGTCGTCTCTCCCCCTTAAGAAAAATATTTTTCCTAAATACTTGAAATTGTTCTACTACTTCTCGAATCAAAGATTCTCTTTCTTAACCCTCTTGAAGCCCGAATTAGAATGTTCAAATGCTCAAATTTTCCCGCTCTGTCGGAGGGAAACATGGTAATACACAAATAGCGAGTTCTTCAAATATCAGTGCAAACCCTAGAATAGACCAAAATCATAAATCAACAGGTAACCAGGGAGTCTCGAAATATCATTGGACTTTGAGTAGATTCGGATGACCCAATTACAAAAGGTGATGCCTGATGACGAAGAAATATTCTTCTTCATCTTGATTAAATATGAACTCGGCTGAGGCGATAGTTGGAACAGAAAATGGATAGAGCTTCCTAAGAATAAACACTAAATAATGCATTCTGGTTAAAATGCCAATGCACGTATCCCACTTGTAAATAATTAAAGATGCAACATTTTTGAACAATTATATCAAATAACGATACGTATATAAATAAAGAAATTAAAGCAATTTAAACAATGTGTTCGACACATCAAATATGAAATCACGGATAACAAGTATAATAAACGTACATAAATAAGAGTAAAATTATATTAATGCAACATATGATGCACGTGCTTATAAATGCATTGAACCTGCCACTGTAGTAGTGGTAAGCTTTAGCCCGGTACTTATTCCTTGTTTGTTGAATTATAAGCTTGTCTTGAATTGTTGGTCATCTTTTGTTTTCCCACGGTTTTCCCACGGTCTTCCGATTCTTCAAAGTTTCCGTGTATCAGCTTATGTATGCCCACGGTCCGAAATTGAATCCCCTAAACCCAAGTTCTTCTACACCCAAGGAATTAGTATCTTGACTTCTTCCTAATAATTGGTCTCCCATGGTCGTTCCCAAATCTTAATCTAGTCATCACCTTGATTGAAGTCTCCTGGATTTATCTTTATGAATTTAAATTTGTTGTATGGCTTGTCCTCTAATTGGTTACACTCGAGCGCATAATTTCCCTCCGGAAAATCTTTGCCTTTCTTTATCATTTCCAGTTGTTGCTCCTTATCTCCCAATCCAACCTCACAACACGACAATTCAGCTTGGATCTGGAAAATAGACTACCTTTAACCATTTTTCCATCCGACTTCTTTCTTACCTAAATCTTGACTTTGACCCGAATCATTTGAATTACTTTCCTCCCACAACTTGATTTTAGTTCCAACTGGCGGAAATCTTCAATTTGCTTACGAATCCGTACCTTGAACCACTAATACCTTCAAAGCTTCCTTCACCTTTTTTCTTGAGTTAAATAAGTCTTCTAAGCCCGGTTGATCAACCTCATTTTGCTCACATATCTATCTTGTAAATTATAAGCATCACTTCCTACCCCGATCCCATGAAGTATCCACCAACTTCCATAAAACTGATAAGTTGCTCCCACAATTAATTCTTCTATTCCGGACCATACACTCACACCATAACCCAATTAGAGGAGGAGATCCTGGCCCTTAAATTTTGTAGAAATCCTCGATGCATTCCCTACAACATTCAAGATAAAGAAAGAAGCTGGTGATAGATTGAGGTTGTCGTAGAAATTGGTCGTGGTCTGATATCATCTTCGTAACCTAGAAATCACAACTCATTGTAATATAAATAGATGAGGTTAGTGTATGCTCATGCACACAAGTAACACCAAAACCATGGATTCGATGCATCAAGTAATATGCAAATCAACAAAGTTTTGAAAAAAACATATTTAACAATATTTTCCATGTCAAGTAGCAATAACAATACTCATGGTCAATGCGGTGCACACGTTGACACGTAGTTCCTAAGCCGTTCAACCTATACTTGACACGACACGACACTAGAACTCCGGTTTTGCAACCTGGAGCTCTGATACCACTTAAAGATGTAGCACCCGTGACGAGAGGACCACATCCCCCACACTATGAGTTCGGTCCACATATGAAATGAATTAGTCCATACATGAACTAAACTCACAGCGAACGGAAGAGAATGAAAAGATTGTCCTAGCTAGGCGGAATCTAACCCTAGAACAATTCAAATTAAACGAAAATACGGAAGCAAGGCACTTACGTATTCAATATCAATAAAATCAATGCAATTCCAAGGAAAGTAAATACGGTTTCCACTAAGCAATGTACCTGTCCTAACCTGTCCCAAATCAATTCAACACAATAATATAAAACGGGTTCAATTAAAGACCTAGAAATCAGTCCCGAGTTCAATTTCGTTCAATAAATAAATCAATCCAAAAAGTAGATACAATGTGCAGTGCGTGTACATGTAAGGGACTCGAACAAAGACAAATGACTCAATCCCGCCTAGCAACCACCTGTAAAGGACCTGGAAGAAAAGGAAAAAAAGGTATCAGTCTCTCGAAGACTGAGTGAGCAGGAGGTATATATATAAATAGAAACATGCACATGCAAGTTGTAAATCCCGAGCAATATTTTAGTTAGAGTAGTTCCCGTAAGGGCAAGAAATCAGCTAAGCTATGCTCGGACTTTACAACTATCAATTTAGACACTTAGTTACAATTGCAGGCTATCAGTGTCTTGACGAGTGAGCGTACAGAATCTCCAACCAATCTCTGACCGTGTACAACAATAGGTTTTAATGTTTAAAGGTGATCATGCAATTCAAACGATACGATACAGTGCAGTCAGTGCAATAGTGTAATCAACCAGTGCAATCAGTCACGGCAATAATCCCTGGGTAACCCGTGGTTCCGGATTCCCCCAAGATCTCCTTCTCCCTACATGATGGTTAGGGTAGCTAGCCCTCGCCATCCAGTCAGTGTGAGCATCAGGAACATGACTCCTATACCCGGAACTCCTTCCTCCACTAATCTCCTAGTGGATTCAGGAGTCATCCCAACAGTATGAGATTGTGTAAGAGGTCACTGTAGGCCCGATACCTCCCTGGTTCGCTCAATACACAAGTCTCAGGGCCCTCAATCAGTGTGCTGTACTATCCTCGCCAAAACAGGAATGGTCAGTGAGTAACAATAAAAAAAAGTTCAGTTTTCAATAAACATTTACTCGATTTCCACTTTGGAAACAATATAGATATAAGTATGATTTCAGGCCAAATTCATTCTTGCAGGTTTTAGGGTTTAATACGTATCTAGAACAAAAACACCCTCAGCTGACAAGCGACGGGACAAGACAAGTGCAAGATAATGCCTATTCGAACGATGGTCTCTACCCTGGAGAAGAACTAGATAGAAAGACAGGGTAGTACTTGTGATACACGAATCAAGATAAGACCACAAAAGACGCACGACAACGATCATGAAATAATATGAGGTGGTACGGGATGATATGTTATTTAATAAAATCATAAAATATCATGGGATGTAGTGGACAAGTTCATGTTCTATGCTGCAATTAGATACATAATTCAAGTGTATGTGTGGTTCGTGATTGACAACACATAATTCAAATCATGTAAATACACACAACCATTATATGAACTCACAACATGCCATACAGTTCATAAATACATTAATTAAATAAGTAATTCACATTTACGGCCATGCAAGATATTTGGTTTAAAACCTTGGATACGTAATTAATATCAAATAAATCTCATAAGCGTACGAAATAATTAAGCAATTTAATTCACAATAGATCCAAAGCTAAATAATTAAAGTTGCGTCACGCATGTCACAGATTACAAATTAAAAAGTTATTCAATACTTAAACATGTATTTAGTTTATGAAATTCATGTATAGGAGTCGAGAAAAGGGTTCGAAACACGAAATGCATTAAAAACAAGGGGGAGTTATTAAACAGGACCAATAATGTTAAAAAGTTATCCTAAACACCCTAGTTTGAAAAATCTATGTTTGAGGTCAACAATACACAATATATTTTTCCTAAACCCCCTAATCACCTAAAAAGACTGGGTTACCCTTACGTTTTTCCTACCGCCAGTCCAAATTTGCTTCCTCCAAACCTCTGCTTTACTAAGTCTCACCAGCCCCCATCGGAGTCTTCTTTTTCAAGCTTGCTTTGCGTGATTGGTGCCGTAATTTTCATCTGGCGACGGAGACCAGGACAGTAAAGCATATCAAGGAAGTGTATGAGACCTTTTACCGTTCTAGATTTGAATCTTTGATGTTGTATTCTTCCCTATTTTGTTTGCATTTCATTTCCATTTTGGTTTATATCTGCAATGTTTAGCTGGAAATGGTATTGACTGTAATAACGCGTCAATGGTTGTTAATGTGCAGATTATCTTGTTAAGATGTTTAATTCAACAGCGTCGGTGCAGAATGAGTCGAGGCTGTGCTGTTATTGTGGTGTCCCGGCCCATGTTTTCATTTCTAAGACTTCCAGAAATCCTCATCGGAGGTTTGCTAAATGTTGCAAGGGAAATTGTCGCTTGTGGGTGTGGATAGATCCAGAACCCACCCCTGAAATGAGAGCACTTTCCGCCAGCTACGAGAAGAACATCGCTGTCCGGGATGCTAAAATCAGACTTCTGAAGTTGAAGTTAAAATTTATGGCAGCTCTTCTTCTTCTTGTCTCATGGATAGCCTTCCTAGTACGATGATTTATTTGATGATTCCTCTTGGTGTAAGATTATGGGTGATTCTTCATTTTTGGTAGTATGGTCACCCTCGGTTGTAATTCTACATTTAAACAAGCATGTAAATATTTTGCAGTGTATATTCGGTTGTCTATCATCTGCTTTGGCGAATGGGGAGAACCTGTGCTTGTCGAATTAAGAGATGAAAACTCGTAATTAAAAGTTGGGTTTTTCGAGTGAAAGGGTGTGAAAAAGTTTTAAATAAAAGCTGGGTTTGTAGAGTTAGGTCATGAATATTCGAAATTAAATTCTGGGTTTGTCTAGTTAAGCTATGAGAATCGTAATTAGAAGGTGAATTTGTAGAACAGGCCATGAATATTTGGAATTAAAGGCTGGGTTTGTCGAGTTAGACTACGAGAACTCGTAATTAAAAGTTGGGAAGCAAAGAAAGTAGCAAATAATCAACCAATTTATGCAAACAATATATATTCCATCTGACTACATTCTTTGTAAGGCATTTAATCGAACAACTTGCGAGCAATTCTTACATTCCATTCTTGTCCACCCCCTATTGGTTTAGCTATCACCGATCTGTGCAAAGATGCTCCCATTTTTATTTTTCCACCCATGTGAATTTATTGCAGGGGAAAAAATGGGAGCATCTTTGCACAGATCGGTGAGAGCTAAATCGTACATAGATGATCGACCATTACAGATCTGTAGAAGTGGGGAATTGATGCCTGGCAGCCCACTGCCACCTTTAAAAGCAGTAAGTTCACCCCCTTATTGGTTTAGCTGTCACCGATTGTGTGTAGACGCTCCCATGTTTATTTTCTCACCCATCTGAATTTGTTGCAGATGGAGGAAAGGGAGCATCTATACACAGATCGGTGAGAGCTAAACCAATACATAGATGATTTAGCATAAGAGATCTGTAGAAGTGGGGAGTTGGTGGTGAATATAAAGGAGACCATCTGTACTCATATTGCCTTGGTTAGTGGGGGAATTAAATGCCGGGAGTTGGAGAGTCACGCCTTGGAAGACTAAAAACAGGGTTAAAAACTCGTAATTGAAGGTTGAAGTATCCAGTGAAATTGTAATAATGCGTAATTGGATGGGGACTTTGTCAAGTGAAACTGTAATAATGCGTAATTGGATGGTTGAAGTGTCCAGTGAAACTGTAATAATGCGTAATTGGATAGGGTCTTTGTCCAGTGAAACTGTAATAATGCGTAATTGGAAGGGTGAAGTGTCAAGTGAAACTGTAATAATGTGTAATTCGATGGGGTCTTTGTCCAGTGAAACTGTAATAATGCATAATTGGAAGGGTGAAGTGTCAAGTGAAACTGTAATAATGTGTAATTGGAAGGGTGAAGTGTCAAGTGAAACTGCAATAATGCGTAATTGGAAGGGTGAAGTCTCAAGTGAAACTGTAATAATGCGTAATTGGATGGGGACTTTGTCCAGTGAAACTGTAATAATGCGTAATTGGATGGGTGAAGTGTCCAGTGAAACTGTAGTAATGCGTAATTGGATGGGTGAAGTGTCCAGTGAAACTGTAATAATGCGTAATTGGATGGGGTCTTTGTCCAGTGAAACTGTAATGAAGCGTAATTGTAAGTGGAAGGGTGAAGTGTCAAGTGAAACTGTAATAATGCGTAATTAAAAGGGTGAAGTGTCAAGTGAAACTGTAATAATACGTAATTGGAAGGGTGAAGTGTCAAGTGAAACTGCAATAATGTGTCAAGTGAAACAGCAATAATGCGTAATTGGAAGGGTGAAGTGTCAAGTGAAACTGTAATAATACGTAATTGGAAGGGTGAAGTGTCAAGTGAAACTGTAATAATGCGTAATTGGAAGGGTGAAGTGTCAAGTGAAACTATAATAATGCGTAATTGGATGGGGACTTTGTCCTGTGAAACTCTAATAATGCGTAATTGGATGGGGACTTTGTCCTGTGAAACTCTAATAATGCGTAATTGGATGGGGACTTTGTCAAGTGAAAGGAAAATAATGTGTCAATGTTACAATGTTACAATATAGAATCAATGAAACTAATAATGTTGTAATGTTGTAATACTGTGATCATGATTCAATTATATGTTGTTGTTAATGTTGCAATGTTTTAATCACAATCTTGTTCATAACTATATTGTTGTAATGATGTGATCATCATTCAATCAATCTTGTTAATGTTGCAATGTTTTAAGCACAATCTTGTTCATAACTCTATTGTTGTAATGATGTGATCATCATTCAATCAATCTTGTTAATGTTGCAATGTTTTAATCACAATCTTGTTCATAACTATATTGTTGTACTGATGTGATCATGATTCAATCAATCTTGTAAACGTTGCAATGTTTTAATGATGTGATGATGATTCAATTAATCGTCTTAACATATAGGTATGATTCAATTAATCATCATGATTGTACTATTACAGTTTCACTTGATACTTCACCCTTCCAATTACGCATTATTACAGTATCACTGGACAAAGTCCCCATCCAATTACACATTATTACAGTTTCACTTGACACTTCACCCTTCCAATTACGCATTATTACAGTTTTACTGGACAAAGTCTGTTAGGAATAGTGCCCTAGAAAGCCGATTGTATATCCGCTTTGTGCTTTTCCTTATTGTAATCACAGAAAATCTTTGAATGAAATAACGAATTGAGGCAACACTTCTTTATATGCTCTTGTTTGGTATGCGTTTACTTTATCTGTGCATGTATGAGAACTCCCCTAATCCTGATGACTTTAGGACTCTACCATTTAGGTGAAATGGTTCATGAAACGAGCCCTATATCACATAAGTCATGATTAGTAAAATACTCCAAGCCGATGAGTCCTACAGACAGTGGGAGTGTCAACCTGACTCCTCTAAGGCTTGCTTGTGGGATCACGCCCTTAAGAAGGACCACCTTGTTTCATGGAGGTGCAAAGTGTATAGTTGATACGTGCGTGATACATGAGGGTGCTTACTTTAATAAGTAAGTTCGTTGAGGTGCCCCGTGTGAGAACATTCCTAAATGGGAAAGGAAGTTTCTATTTCAGGAAATGGAAACTTCCAGATTAGGAAATATCTCACGAGTCATTGATGTGATTAATTGATCCTTAGACTTGAGGTTCCTTGTCACTTTATGAGTTAACTCTGTAGTCTTAGGTATAAGCTTTAAAGGGTGTCGCCTTAGACAACTGATTCAAGGCTTATGCTGGGGCTGCACAAGTGACTCATGAAAGTGAATGAGAATCAAGAAAGGACCTACACTTGCATTTGCAAGGTGATCTCTTATTGTGTAAGTCATTCATATGCCATATGGAGTCCTTGGCCAAGGCAGTAGATCAAGACATCAAGAAAAGGGTTTCTTGGATTGAGATCAAATGGATATGAAATGTACTTAGCTTTAAGACCGGATTATTAGGGTTCTGATTATTCCCTTGCCCTAGATCTTGGTTGAGAGATAGTAAGTAGGAGGATTGTATCTCACATGAATCAATGACTTAAAGGTTCTGTCGAATCCGAACATTCCAATTCAGCTAGGGGTTAAACACCTGTTGCTAAACTATGGTCGTTTAATCTGTGGACTGATTAATTAATTAGTGAATTAATTAATTAGGGTCACTGCTAATTGAATTGAGAACCTAGAGGGTCACACACAACAACTTGGTTACATGAGTTGAGGCTTGAAAATGATTAAATGAGTTAATCGGGCCAAGAGGGTTCCACACGTGTGAAGTCACACGTGTGGCTCACGTGAGTGACACGTGTCACTGCGACACGTGTCACACACGTGTGTATATATATATATTACATATATATTAAATAATTAATTAGTTAATTATTTAATAGACTTTGGTTTAATTTTGAATTAAAAAGAAAGTCTAATTTTGGAGAAAATAATCTAGTTAATTAATTACGAATTAATTAATTAGATAAAAATAAGTTATTTATTTTATAATAAATAAAGTATAAAATTATCCAAAAATAGTTTGGATATTTTTAGCTCTCTTAAAAGTTGACTTGAATTAGAATTCAAAGTCAAAGTTGGAAATACTTGATGATCAAGTAATAGGAGAGAGAGGGACCAAATCCTTTGTCCATTAGGACTAGGTTCGGCCGCCCCTCCCCTTTCCTATATATAGGGGAGCTCATGCTCCCCTTTCGAGCTAATAGACAATTCTTGGTTCATGTGCTGAACACCTTCCCTTCTCCAAGATTAAATTAAACCCTAGGTTAAGCCTAAACACTAACTAGAGAACTAGCATCCTTACTAGTTAGATTGTGATCAAGTTGGTGGACTTTCTCTAGAGACTTCAAGTTAGAAGTTTGAAGATTCGAGCTTTACCAAAGGAGAGGGGATCAAGCCGCGAGAAGAGCGTTCTTGGGTGGCTTGAAACGCTTCAAGAAAGAACAAAAGAAAAGTAAGTTTTCTATCTTTACGAATTTGGTTACACGATTACGAGTTCAAGGTCCTTTTGTTGGGAAAATTTTTTAAATTCCGCTGCTTTCTGATTCGTGTTTTCCAACAAGTGGTATCAGAGCCACCTCGTTAATCGTGTTTCTGATTCGTCTCAATTATTCTGAATTTGGTAGAAATTCTTAGGCTTAGATGCGAATTAGGTATTCATGAGTTCTTTTAGAAAGCCTGAAATACGAAACTGTAATTTTTTCCTGAATTTCTAAAACTGTTTTTGAAAATTGTTTTAGTTGAAATTTGTCAAAATCGAATTTTTTAATTTTGGATTGAATTGGTTTCGAGAAACCTAGACACGAAACGAGACGCGAAACAAACGCGCGGGATTGGGACGTGCTAATGTGTAGCACGCCCCAGGCCTGCGCGCGCACGCCGCCCAGCCCCTCCCGCAACCGCGCGGGAGCCATCCCGGGCGTGCCTAGGCACGCCCGCCCAGTCTGTCCCGTAACCGCGCGGGACGCCTGCACAGCCCGCTTAATCGCGGCTGGCGCTGCTGCGCGCGGCGCGCGCATGATGCACGCCCAACGTGCGCACGCGAGCGGCAACTGCCGCGCGCTGTGCGTGCTGCTGCGCGGCGGTGTCTCACGCGGCTGGGCCCTTTTTGGGCTCGTTTTCGTGTTTTGTGTTTTTCGTGTTTTCGGTCCTTAAAATCCCGATTTAATTTTATTTTAATTTTATCTTTTAAAATCAGTTTTGCTAAAATAAAATTATTTTAAAATTTTGATTAAATTGGGATTTTTGAGAAATTAAAGCGATTTGGATTTTGGGAAAATTATGAATTTTATTTTCTGAAAATAATGAAAGAATAAAATTATTAATTTTTGAAATTAATTGGAATTTTATTGGTTTATTGTTTTTCGGGTTTTATTGAAAAGGCTCTTGAACAAGAATTGCATCTAAGTCGTGCTTTAAGTCATTAGGACTTGAAACGAGAATTTTAATTTATTGGTTAAATTTAAATTCTTGCAAAAGCATGTTAGGTGATCATGGGTTTAGATCTATGTATGGTTTTAATTTATGCACATGGATGGTTTAAATTGGGGTTGGAGCCCTATAGTTGCGTTTTTCAATTGAGGTTGGAGCCTCACTTATGTGCGTACTGTTATGTGATTTATTATGTGGCTTTCCATATTACTGTTTTTGAGGCCGGGGTATGCCCCGTGTAATTGTCTAAGGCCAATATGAAGATTGAGCCTTATTACTTTATGTCTTTTTCTTTTTATTGTAATTTGAGAGTAGAGATAGGTGGTGAGGTTTTATTTTCATTTTGGAGACAATGCACCCATGGAGTAAGATGGACCACATTCAAGTAACAAGGAGGCCATAAGTGAAGACCCCTCAAAATGTTAGGGAGGGGAATCTCAATTGTTAAATGTAATAGAGATAGGGCTCGTATTTTGTTACCGCTTTCCCTTATGTGATTTAAACTGTTTATGTGGCATGTATGTTAGAACTTGTGATTGTGGAGTGGCTCCCACATATCACGCATAAGATAGGTAGAACCCATGTTCATTACATGTTAGTATCATGCTAGGACATGTTACCTGTTTATGTGCTTGTTTGATATGCATTTAAGTGTACTTGCATTAATCAAGACTAATAAAATTGGATAACATATATGTTGGTGAGGTCGAACCGGACAACTCTCCGGTTGATTCGAAAATTCCCCTTAAATATTAAGCTAATTTCGAACAAATAGGTGTTTAATTCGAGATGCAAATTTTGAATTAAATTCCTAGCATTCCATCAATAGGTTTTAAGTTTAGTAAGTGAAGCTGGTTATTGTCCGCGAGTCGTGGGATAGCTAGTGGAGCTTATTAGTTCTTAGTTACCTAATTGATCATTTTAAATGATCAATATTTCGTGGTCAATTTTAGCAAGGGCGATATCCGCGAGTCGTGGGTCGTTCGAACTAAGTTTTGGTCATGATCTTATGATTGATGGGTCTAGCTTAACGCCTAAGTAAATATGGATGTCGCACGAGTCGTGGGTCCATATTGAAAGATAGGTGATGCAGAAACAATTACTAAGAGTTCTAAAGGTGTTAGAATTGGTAAGTTGTACCTACCTAGGGTTCTTACTTAGAATGTCCGCGAGTCGTGGGTTTGAGGTAAAATGCCTAGGATCTTAGTACCCATTGGGAACCGTGTTCCTCTTAGATCTTTGGGAATTCTAGATCTTTGAAAAACAGTGGGAGCTACATTAGATTAAAGACCTTATCTTTTGTATATCGTTATAATTCAGCATGCTCACTAGTTCTCTGTTTTACCATTTAGGTCGTAGATTCTGTGATTCTCTACGTGTTTTGAAATGGCAACCAAAAACCCTATTGTATCGATCCTCGAGTCAAACAAGTTGACAGGTGCCAACTATTCTGATTGGCTGAGGAATCTAAAAATCATTTTAGATTCTGAGAAGAGAACTTATGTTCTCTTCGAAGGGGAGCCTAGTCCCGAAGGGGAGGCTCCCACTCGGGCCGAGCGGGACGCGATTCAGAAGTGGAAGGATGATAATCTCCAAGCCCGTTGCCTTATGTTGGCTAACATGTCTCCGGACTTGCAAAGGCAACATGAGGCCATGGAACTTGCTTGGGAGATTTACGACCACTTAGAGCAACTTTACCGCCCTCATGAACGTGTTACAAGGTATAACACTTCAAAGGAATTGTTCCACTTGAGAATGAGGGAAGGTTCAAGTGTCCATGAATATGGACTCAAGTTTCTTGCCCTTACTGAGAAACTTGCTTCCATGGACATGCCACTGAAAGATGAGCTTTCAGTGGATTTGTTGCTAGCTTCGCTCCCACCATCATTCAACCCATTTGTCCTTAACTTCAACATGAATCATGCTGGTGCTACTGTAGCTGAGCTGATTAGTCAGCTTATGACTGCTGAAAGCACGATCAAGAAGGACAATAAGGTTTTGATGGTGAATGCTCCATCTTCCTCTTCTGGGCCTTCTAAAGGTAAGGGCAAGAAAGCCCAAAAGAAGAAGAAGAAACCCCTTAGGCCCACTGGTGGCATTTCGAATGGGAAGGCCCAAAAGAAGAAGCGTGATCAGAAAGAGGATGTTTGCTTCCATTGTGCCAAAGCGGGACATTGGAGGAGAAACTGCCCAGAGTACAAGGCTACTCTAAAGAAAGGTATCTTTCTCGTTGAAGTAAATCTTTCTATTAATTCTAGTTCTTGGGTACTTGATACCGGTTGTGGAACTCATATCTGTAATGATGTACAGATGCTAAGTGAAGTCCAACAACTCAAAGAAGGAGAATGTGTCTTGAAGATCGGCGATGGCTCAAACGTTGAAGCTCGAGCTTTAGGCACAATTAGATTAGATTTAGGTAGTTTTGAGTTAGTATTAAATAAAGTCCTTTATGTACCGAGCATTATTCGTAATATAATTTCAGTTCCAATATTAGATTGTGAAGGTTATGTAACTTATATTAAGAATGGTAAATACTTTATCAAACGGAACAACTCTTCCGTTCATATCGGTACTCTAAGTAATGGACTTTACCTAACTCAAAATATCAATATTATGAATATACAACGAGAAACAAAGCGTAAGAGAGATGACAAAGTTTCAACTCCCTTATGGCACGCTAGATTAGGACACATTTCCAAGAACAGAATTAGCAAGATAAACACTTTAGGATCATTCTCTAAAAATGATCTCAAAGAGTTGACTTCTTGCGAATCCTGTCCCAAAGGAAAGATGTCCAAAGTTCCTTTTAAAGGAACTGTGGAACGTGCCACTAAGGTTTTGGATTTGATCCATACTGATGTTTGTGGACCGCTTAGTGTAAGCACTAGAAACAATCATCAGTACTTCATAACCTTTACTGATGACTTTAGTCGGTATGGTTATGTATACTTAATGAAGTATAAATCTGAAGCTTTTGTGAAATTCTTAGAATTTCAAAAGGAGGCTGAGAACCAAACTAGTCACAAGATCAAAGCACTTCGATCTGATCGAGGAGGCGAATATCTTAGTGAAGAATTCCTTAATCATCTCAAGGATAATGGGATTATCTCTCAATGAACTCCTCCGGGAACTCCTCAGCTTAATGGAGTTTCTGAGAGAAGGAATCGAACCCTACTTGATATGGTTCGTTCCATGATGAGTTTCACTGACTTACCACCTTCTTTCTGGGGTTATGCCCTAGAAAGTGCAGCAAAGATTCTGAATCTAGTTCCCTCTAAGTCAGTCCCCAAGACGCCCTATGAAATGTGGCATGGTAAAATCCCTAGTTATTCTTACTTAAGAATTTGGGGTTGTCCTGCTTACGTGAAGAGGACAGTGGGAGATAAGTTAGAATCTCGTTCTAACTTATGCTACTTTGTAGGTTATCCTAAGGAATCCATAGGATACTATTTCTATGATCAATCTGAGCAAAAGGTGTTTGTTTCCAGAAATGCCACTTTTCTTGAGGAACCGTTCCTTAAAGAAAAGAAAGGCAAGATCATAGAATTAGAAGAAGTACAAAATGACCCCACGTCACCATAAATTCTTGTTCTTTCCTTTCTAGAAAGACTTCAGGATCAAAGGCTTCTCTAAACTCCCTTACAAAGACTTCCCAAATGACTTCTTCTCCTTCCACCTCAAGCTTCTCTCTAGTACGTTCCCACCTATCATATGCCTCCCCATCCAGTTGGAAAATAGCAAATTGAGCTTTCTCTTGAGAGGTAAATTGTCTAACATTAAAAATCCTCTCAATCCTTGTGAGCCATCCTTCCGATACCGCATCATCCACCGAACCGAAAAATCTTGGAGGATTATAACTCAAAAACAACCCATGATGAACTCTCGGGTTATTTGGAGGAGGTGCTTCATGTTCAGCCTGCGGTTGTACTGGAGGATCCTGAGCCCTTCTATGTTCCACGTAGTTATATACCGCCTCCATAAAGTGCTCCATATTCATAGGCGGCTGTGGAGGATTAGGAGAACGATCTCTATGATGATGATGACCCGGAGACCTCTCCCGATGTCTTCTCGGAGGCATCCTATCAATTCAAACACTAACATGCATGCTAATTTTAGTTCAAGCGTGACAATGCAATAAATTCATTCAATCATTCAAGTCAAGAATCAAAACACCTAATCATATAAAAATGCAAATGCTCCAAATTAACAAGTAATTCCTACAGCCGAACGACCTACCGACTCAACACGACATTAGAACCCTGGTTTTGCAACCCTGGGCTCTGATACCACTCAAAGGATGTAACGCCCGAGCACGAGATGTCACATCCCCCGCACCATGACCCGACCCGTATACGAAATGGATTCCCATACACGTGTCGAATCATAGCGAACGGAGACATACACACTCGCTAAGCCAGGCGGGACTAGCCTATAACTTAAACCCCAACATGCAACAATCAGAGCAACAGAAAGGCGGAAGCAATCATTCAAATATTATATATTGAGCTAGATGCTCTAGGTACCAACAGTTAAGCCTGAATAAGATACATATAGGTGCCATATACATGTACGCTCCATACATAAATAAAATCTAAAGTATCAATAAAAGCAAGAGTATGAGTGTAACGAAAGAAAGGCTAGACACTATGCAAGACTCTCTCTCAGACTTGTATCGCGCCTAGCATCCCTTCCTGCAAAAACAATTGAAACAACTCCGGGTTCAGTCTTAGACAGACTGGTGGGTATAAAAAGATAGGCATAATATCATAATATTGCGGGATTTAAACACGTACATGCAAATTATAATCCTTATTCGAGGTTTTGAATCCTTTTTCCCAAGTGGGAAAATAAATACAACGAATAGGATTATAACAATTCATTTCATTCATTAGGTCATTCGTAGCCCGGCGAGAGGGCGTGCATTATCTCCAACCACCACCTCGTGTAATTCATTAATCATTCATTCATTCATTCGTTCATGCATTCTTTCTTTCGTGCACATTCATTAGATCATTCATTCGATCATTCATATACTCCTTTTTCCTCCGGGTAGGGAACGGGTTTACAAGGCCCGAACCCTCATTCATTAATGCTAGAGGGGTACATGAATCCCCAAAAGCGCGGGTCCCCTTTCATTCACTAATCTCCTAGTGAAATCCAGGTTGCCGAAATTGTTGGAACTAGTATAAATGGATTCCCGTCAGCCCAAGCTTCCCCGGTTCACCACTACACTAAGTCCCGGGCCCCCATTCATTGTGATCACTCAATCATTACTCACCAAAACATTTTGGTAGGATATTCAAGAAAAAGGCTTTCGTTCGAAAACATTTGTTCATTAAAACTCGCTATAAATACATATATAGGGTTTTGGCCAAAATCTTGCACATTAGGGTTTCGGGGTCATAATGTTAACTAATAGAAGAAAAACCCACCTGGTAGATAAAAGAACCCGACAAAGCTCTCACTGCCCGACCTCGTCACCCACGGGATCAAGATCTGTGTGACAAAGGTAGTGTGAGACTCAATATGACCACATTTGACGCTCGGCTATGCAATAACATGCTATGGAATGCTTAAAATGCGATAATATGTTCAAATATGGTCATGAATGTCATAGAATCCAATTAAACACATAATTCAACAAGTTTCGTTCAATATACGGTAAAACCGTATTCATTCCCGTTCATATCGTTCATACTTTCATACTTGCATTCATAAGGTTATCAATATCATAAATCAATTATAAAACATAGCTTTGATATAATCATGTTACATACAATCAACCATTACGAGCCATAAACGAGATATAAGCAAGAAAAGAGGTTCCCCAAAGCTGCCATTTCAAATGACACGGCCGTGTTGAGTTTTCAAAGGAAACGGACACGGCCGTGTCCGAGGTTTAAAAATCCAAAAATTCAAAGTCGAGGGCTTGACACGGCCGTGTTGAGTTTTCAAAGGAATTGGACACGGCCGTGTCCGAGGTTAAATTCAGAAAAATTCAAAGTCGAGAGCCCAACACGGCTGTGTCCATTTTCAGTTCAAAGCTGACAGGGCCGTGTCAGCTCATCGTTTTGCCAAGAAAAACAGAGCAAAAGCTCTGTTTCTCGAGGGAAAAGCTTTGCAAAACAAGGGCAGCAACAAGGAAGCTCTTATACACCCATAGACATGCAATTAAGTCACAAAACTCATATATATCTAGTAGTCCATTCATATATGCAAGAATTCATGCATAAGATTGACAAAAGATCACTCAAAACCAAGCTTTCATCCATGGAAGCTTCAAGCTTCAACAATGGCACATCATGTAATACATATCCAACATGAGATTAAAGATATAGAAATGATGAGGAAGTTACAAGCAATACATTCCATGCATCAACTATCACTTAAAACCATTAGAATCCCAAGTTCAAGATCAAACCCCAATTCATGCTTTCATTCAAACCATATGAATTCCCCAACTTCTATCATGCTTCACCTAGATAAACATATAGAGGAGAAGATGGAGAATATAAATCACCAATTACCTTGGAAGAAGATTGGATGAAAGTTGATCTTGAGCTTAGGGTTTGGATGATCAAAAAGGGAGGGTTTCTTGGAGCTTCTTCCTTGGCCTCTTGAGATGATGATCGATCAAATGAGATGCATAAGGGACAAATGCTGATATTTAGTGATAAAATGGGTAGAATACGGGTCGGTTCAAGTCCGGTTCGTTTAGTAAACGGTTCAAACAAGTTATAAGGTCGAGGTTGGGGAAAAGTTCGATGTCGAAGGTTCAAACGGTATCGAAAAAGTATAAGGTCAAGTTTAATGGATAGGTAACGTCGAAACAAGTTCAACGCCGATTACAGATCTCGATTTCGAGGTCCGGAGCTCAAGATATCCCGAAAACCATTCAGGGTTGCCTAATATTCCATTAGGCCCCTAAACTTTCAAAAAGTGGCAATTAAGCCCAAACTCAATTTCCAATTGAGTCCAAAACATTCAAATAAGTTACAATCAAGCCCACAGATTACATGAAACATATAATTCCATTCAATTAACACCGAATTCATGAAATTCACATTCTCACAAATTCATTCATATATTCATAGCACACATTGGAATTCATATAAAATTTAAACAATTAAATCAAATTAGGAACGAATTCAATTAATAAAACAAGATATGAAATCATATAATTAAATGTAAATGCGCACGTAACTCTTACCTGCACGTGTGAAAACACGGGGCGTTACAGCCTGGAAATGTGGGATATGAGCGGGGATCCTGGACTCTAACTTTGCGGAAGCCTGGGCTACTTTGGAAGGATTGCGTTTAGCTTTGGAGAATGGCTGGGATGACATCATTGTTGAAGGAGATTGCTTGGAGCTAATTTCGAGATTTAAGAGCTCTGAAGTTGTCGACTCGGACCTTGGTAATTTGGTTTATGATGTTAGACATGTGGGCCTTTTGTTTCTTATACCTTTTGCTATGTGTGTCGGGAGAGCAATCGCGTTGCCTATTCTCTTGCTAGGCTTGCTGGGTCAGCCTGTCCGAGTTCTTGTGTCTTACCGACTAGTGTGTCCCGTTTGATTCAGTCGGATATTGAGGATGTTTGAGCCCTCGGGGCGGTCTTTGTTTCAAAAAAAAAAAAAAAAAACAACATTTGGAGTATCTACAAAATAGGATTAAATAATTGGCGTAAGTTCATTTTGGGATAGTTGCAAACCACTAATTTAAATAAACAAATACATATATCTGATTCATATATACATTACATATCATGACATTCACTTTATCAACCGTGAACTTTCCATTTACATTCGTGCCAATTACAAATTCAAAGTCCCCAATTATACCAACACGAACAATTATGAATTAACATAGTTGTCATAATTCTCAATTAATCATCAACTCACAGACATGTCGGCTATATCTATCTTCAAAGCATTAATAAGACCATAGGATTCTCACAATTAAATCAACATACACAAATCAACACAAATGTACATTTAATACATCTTAACAACACAACTAAATCATGTAAATCATACCAAATTATCAAAGCCAAACATCACAGTATATTACTCATATATACAATTATACAAACTGTTTAATTGAGGAGAAGCTTACAATAATAACGAATAAAAAGAAACAGCAGCAGATAAAGCTCCAAGGATTCAGGGAATTATTCGTCGAGGTGATGATGGATGGAAATGCTGGCTGCCGGCAGGGATGTCCGACAGTGATGAGGGAAGGCTGGTGGTGGTGGCACGACAATGAGGGCATCGGTGAGGGAGAATGAAGGCCAGGTGACTGCTGTTGCTACTTGAGCTTTCTTCTCTTTTCAGTTGAGAGAGAATCGAGGAAGAGAGTAACTGGGGTATGTGTGGCGGGTAGAGGTGAGCGGAATCTCGGCTGATGGGAGAGAATGAGATTTTGATGGAAAGAGAAAAGGCGGTGGGCTACCGATTCTGGACCGAGAGAGAAGGCGACGGAAGAGGAGGAGCGAAGAAGCTAGTGGCGGCCAGCTAGGTGATGGCCGGAGGAATTTCGCCGGCGGCTAGGGCAGCGGCGGTGCGTGGAGGGTTGGCTGTTGATGCACCGCTGCTGCTCATAAGATATGGGAGGAAGAAAAATGGCAAAAATACTAGGGCTACAGTAGCTGAAAAAGGGATTTCTTTTAAATTTACAATCAAGCCCCTCAAAATTTAAAGTTACGCAATTAAATCCTCAAGATCCAAATAAATTTCTCATAATTAAAAAACTTACAATAAATAGAAATTAGCCCACTAAATTAGAAAATAAAGTGCAATTAAGGACAATTAGGGAATTAAAGTATGAAATGGAATTTTATTAGCGCAATTAAACAGATTAAATACACAACTAACAAATAAAACATAGTTAAACACATAGAACTCGACCTGACCTCACTTGTGACGTCATACCAGACTTGTCGGGAAAACGGGGTGTCACAAATCATGAGCTATTGTTATGGTTTTAGTTCTTAAGGAATTCTATGACTTGGTATGCAATATGTATAATGATTTTGAGTTGGATTCTTGCACATATAACTTTGTTTCATGGAGGTATAAATATATGAAATCATAATTCCATACTAAAGGTTTCATGAATGATTTTGATGAATCAAATCATGTTTGCATGGATTAAATGTTGCTTGATTGATATAAATGATCATTTACATGTTATATATTAGTTTGGGGTTGAATTCTTACTTTGGTTTGGTGTGAAAGTGGATTGGGAGCCAAAATTCGAGCTTACCCTGTTTTTCCCGAAGATTTTGCTACTGATGGAGTTGTGGTCGCGCCCACGACCAACAAGTCGAAAAGTTGGCCAATTTCCTTCACGGCCGTGACTGATTTTCAGTAGAAAGTTGTCACGGCCGCGACTGTAACGCCCCGGTTTTTCCATTCATGTGTTATTATTATAACTTTCATATCATGATATTCATTTTAATTTCATTTCAATGCATTTCCTATTATATGCATAATTTATACTTTTCATCTTATAACATATTTTCATTTACATGTATATATAAGTATATATATATGTACCTATTTATATATTTAAACTTATTTTATGAGATTGTTATTTTTCTAATCTCATTCACTCATGCAATTAATTATCAACATGCATTATATACATATATACATTCATGTATTCATGTTACCCTAATACACTCAGACATTCATTATATATGTATATAATAATAAGAGCACTAAAGATTTATATACATATAATATACATAATATCTCCACTTTATTACTTTATACATATATACATTATATCTATAATTATATTACATATATTACATACATTCATCTCTCCCACATTACATTTTATTCCATCAAAATAACTCCCACACATATACACACACTATATCACGTTTTTCACACCAAGGGAAGGGAAGGAAGAGATTTCATCACTTCAAGCTAGATTGTTGGAGGAATTTCATGTTTGGAAGCATCATCATCATCATACCATAATTTCTTCCCTTCTTTCTATCATTTTAAGGTATAGATGGATTATTTAATTGAATCTCTTGAATATATATATGATTAGGGTTTGTTGGTTATTTGATGATTTCTTGTGTATAAGTGATTAGAAGCATGCTTAGGACCATTAATCTTGAAAGCTTGCATGATTTCTTAAATAATATGGAAGTTGGAGTTCATGATTTTATATGGGTTTTTGATTGATGATTCCTTGATTATTTGAGCATGTTTTAATGGATTACTTGATTCCTAATTGATATATATGAGTTATATGCAAGATATATGATTGTTTGGAGCATTTTGGTTGAGTTTGCTTTGGGTTTTCATCCCTTTTCTTCCTCCCCCGAAGCTTCCCCTGTTTTGCCCCTTTTTCCACCTCTGGAACAGTACCCGTCCGGGTACTTTTTGTTCATAAAAAGTACCCGGGCGGGTAGTTTTCCCCCGAGAAGCTTCTGGACTGCTTACCCGGTCGGGGAACTTTTCTCTTGAATTTTACCCGGCCGGGTACTCCCTCATCCGAACTCCAAATGACCTAATTTTTGATTTTTTAGAAATCTCTTGAAGTCTAGAACAAACTCCAATTGGAATAACCTCAATATCTTTTCCCATTTGTGATATATTATCAATTTGTTTTGGTGTCGCTGCTTTCCCGACAAACTGCACTCGCCTAACTTCAAGCTTACGCCGTTTTCTCCTCGCTTTGAACTAGAAAACGAGCCATATACCATTTTAAAGGTCTACTTGTCTAGTTTCATTCCCAACTAGAAAAACTTAATTCCAACATCTATATCTCAAGATATTCCAGTTTTCCCTCAGCATGTACATTTCCACAAATTGTCGGTTTTGGCCAAACTTCACCAAAACCCTTCTTATCGCATCCTTTTCACTTCCTTGGCTCCCCTATGTGACTTATATGATAAATGTAATTGACTAATTGATAAGTATGCTCCTAATTGACATTCCTGGATTGTTATTGCATTATATATTGATCATGACTTTGCCGTACGTCGTAAATGGTTCATAAGAGTCGTGTCTCACGAACACTTGTCCTTGTTATTCAGATCACGTTCCCGGTGACGAGGAGCACGCGCCTTAGGGTGTCTCCTTGCTTGTTTTGGTTGGTAAAGTAAAGGTGAGGTTTAATTTCTAGTTATATAGAACCCCGTACAAACCTTATGTGATGTTTTCGGCCAAAATGTATATATATATATATCTAGAGTTTTCCAAACCTAACGATTGCAAGCAAGTCACATATATGTAAAGCAATGCATGTAGTGTGATTAGAACCATGATCATGCAAAGCAATGCATGTATCGTGATTAGATCGTGACCTTATTGATTTTCAACTGATTTCATGGAATTTATTGATTGAGCTAAACGGATTGATTATTTATTTTGGGCGAGTAAGCATGTTCACATTTGGGCCCGAGGGTAGTGTATTGAGACAACCGAGGAAGCAAGGGCTGACGGGTAACTCTTGCACTATCCTCACTATTTTGGGATCACCTCTGAATCCACCAGGAGGTTTGGTGGAGGAAGAAATCCCATACGTGGGAGTCATGTTCTCGACCTACGTAGCATGGATGGTTAGGGCCTTGCAAACCCACCATCACCCGGAGTAAAGGAGTTCATGAAATTGATACGTGTGCACTTTAATTAAATTGCATGATCACATGATAATTACACAAGCATGTAATGTTCACTATTGGTGTAAGGTTGGAGAATTGCCCTCACTCGCCCGGGCCACGGATTAAATTGATAAATGATTGAATTGTTAAATTGAATAGTTGTAATCTCGGGCGAAGATTATTCCTTATTCAACCTATATTGTTTCATTTGTAAAAGCTTTACCCGGGATTATAACTTGCATGTTAATTGCGCTAATATTTACTCGTAAACCCCTCACTCAGTCGTTGGTAGACTGACACCTCAACATTTTCAGTTTTGCAGGTTGAGTGCTAGGCGGGGTCGAGTCAGGTCTTTACCTTTGAGTCTAGCATTTCATTTCATGTATGGATTTTGGAGTATCATGTTAGTGGTTTTTGGATATTTATACATGTGTGATGTATAGGAGATGATAATGTATTGATAAGTGTTGGTACCTACTACTATTTATATACTTTTGATGTAAATATGGTACCTATAAGTATTGAATGTTATTGCTTCCGCTTTTATTGATACAATTGTTTAGTGGTATTAATTGAGGGTACCCGCCTATCTTTTGAGTTTTTATTGTCTCCCGTTCACTATAGTTTCGGTTCATGTATGAATTGTCCGTTTCATATGTGGATTGAGGCTATAGTGCGGGGGATGTGGCGCCTAGCGTTCCGGGTGCTACAGCGACACCCTCATCGAAACTTTGATTCACTTGATTTTTGAACCCGCGGAAACCTCTTGAAGTTTAGAATATTCTCCAATTTGAATCACCTCAATATCTTTTCTATTTTGTGAGATATGATCAATTAATTTTGGTGTCGCCACTTTATCGGAAAACTGCTTTCACCAAACTTCAAGCTTCCGCCATTTCCTTCTCACTTTGAACTAAAATACGAGACATATATCACCGGAAAGGTCTATCTGTCTAGTTTTATACCCAACAAGCAAAACTCAATTCGAACTTCTATAACACAAGATATTTCAGTTTTCCTACAATATGTGCGTTTCCAAATATTGTCGGGTTTTGCCCAACTTCACTAAAACCTCTCTTATTGCTTTCCTTTCACCCTCTTGGCTCCCATATGTGAATTATATGATATATATGCTTGATTAATCAATAATTATGCTCCTACTTGACACTTCTTGGCATTTAATTGCTCAAACATGATTGTGTGACTCCATGCTCTATATAAATTGAACTTGGAAATAATTGAATTATATGTATAGATGACTCCTTGAGATTAATTCCACCTCTTAGGTGTTAATTGGTTTTCAAACATGTTAAGTGTCACTTAATTGCTAGCTTTATTTACTTACACGAGCATGACCATGCGTCATACTTGGTCTCATATTGAGTCTCGTCTCACGAGTTCCCATTATTTCCTTTCTTGTCCAATTTTCTCCAGGGCGGAGATCATTGATCGTATGGGCACTTTCTTGTATCCTTGTTTTGTTCTGTCGCTCGTCAGGTGAGGTTTAATTTCTAGATATATAGAACCATACAACCCTATGTGATGTTTTCGGCCAAAATGTATGCTTATATCTATAGTTTTCCAAATCTAAAATGATTGCAAGCAAGCCATGTTATTGTATTGAATCAACCATGATTGGGCGGGTAAGCATGTTCACTGTGGGCCCGAAGGTAGTGTATTGAGCCAACCGGAAAAGCAAGGGCTGACTGGTAACTCTTACACTATCCTCACCATTGTTGGGATCACCTCTGAATCCACCAGGATGTTTGGTGGAGGAAGAAATCCCATACGTGGGAGTCATGTTCCCGATGTACAACATGATTGGATGGTCGGGTCTTGCAAGCCCACCATCACCCGGAGGAAGAAGGGTTCATGAAACTGCTAATTGATCGCACGTAATGACTTGCATGATCACTTAATAAATTGAAATAAGCATGTATTATTCACTATTGGAGAAAGGTTGGAGAATTGCCCTCACTTGTCGGGCCACGAATTGAATGAAATTGATTGAAAGAAATTGTTAAATTGGATAGTTGTAATCTCGGGTGAAGAATATGTCATTCTTGAACTTATAGTATTTTCATTTTCAAATGTTTTACCCGAGGTTATAACTTGCATGTTAATTGTGCTTATATATTATTTATGCCCCTCACTTAGTCTTTGGTAGACTGACACCCTCACATTTTCAAGTCTTGCAGGGTACGTGCTAGGCAGGATTTGAGTCTTTCATTTTGGGTCCATTATAGCTCATACAATTTATTGGTGCATCTCTATTACTTATGAACGGTGTTGGTACTTATGTATATTATAAATTGTTTATGGATAATTGATCTTGTATATGAATAAAAGTGATGGACATGGACTTGAATGATGATAATAAATTGAATGTGTAATACTATGCTTCCATTGTATTGTCATGCATGTTGGTTTTTGTTTGAGGGTTAGTCCCGCCTAGCTAGAGGATCGTTTTTTTTATTGTCTCCTGTTCGCTATAGTTTAGTTCATGTATGGGTTATCCATCTCATATGTGGATTGAGCTATAGTGCGGGGGATGTAACATCTTTGCGCTTCGGGTGCTACATCCTAAGGTGGTATCAGAGCCCGGTTGCAAAACCAAGGTTCTAGTGTCGTGTCTTGTGAGTCTAAGTCGTACGGCATAGGAAATTAATTGTCAACTTGAGAGTCTTGCATTTTATTTGAAATTATCTGATTACTTGAATCCTTTGAATTACTTGATAACTTGAGCATTGTATTGATTCTTGTCCATAATTGTTGATTAATTGACCTTAAATTGCTTGAAGATTTATATGTCCAATGTGTTTTACTATCGATTTTGTTTAATTAGTTATTGCATTTTGCATCAAATTCCTTTTGTTGGTGACAACTATGTGACATGTGCATGTCTTAACCACATGCATTTATTTCCAAATGAGTTATAATTTACAGGGTGCAAAGATGATATCAAACCACGGCCAATTTCTACCTTAATAATGATCCCTCTCCAGTCCTATTTTCAACCCTGGAAGGTGTAGGAAATGTACCGGGATTACATACAGGAATTAGGATTCATGATCTTTTCTAACCGGGACTACGGTTCGAGTGGTTGAATTCGGAATAGATGATCAATTCATAAAAGGGGGTTGTGGAATTAGTAAGTATTCAAAGAGGTAGAAGCAGGATGTGGGGTGTTTGCAACACTTAGGACCAACACGTATGACTACTTTCCAAAGGTTAGTCGGCCGAATTCCATGAAATTACTTAATTTGGGAATGAAATGAGAAATCTTGAAGGTGGTTAGATGTGAGGTTCGGACACTAAAGAAGCGATAACTCTCAAGGGAATTCATGATAAGCTAGATTCTGGGTTGATAACAATGAAAATCATCTAACTTGGGAAAGAAGCGAAGGAAAAGATGGGAATAACTAAAGCTCGGGGTAGATCAATGCAAAAAGGATAAAGAGACTAAGAAAGGGTGAATTGAGATACTTCGGGATTTGGAAAAGAAATAAGTTGAAATCGACAGATGTTAAAGGGAATCGAATATTTCAAGTTTATGGGAATCCAAGTTACTAAAGGTCCTATCTTCAGATAAATGGAGTAATTTTCCAGATTCAAGCTAAATTGTCATGGTGTGGGGCTGAATTGGAAAAATATGAAATAACAAATGGAAACGATACAGGAAGACAAAGAATGGTAGGAGGAAAATTTCATGTTCATGGGTAAGCCATGGGAAGGTGAGTTCATTTGACTACGTGAACTCATAAATGATGAATCGAGGAAGCTTTAATGAAATTACCAACTATGGTGAGGACTAGAATAATTTTTTTGAGATTGACTATTCGAGAAAAGATAAAATACCAACTTCATTGGGAATAGAAGAAATTGGGGCCAAGAATCACAAACTTGAACGACGAAGTCATACAAGTTTTACATCAAGGAATTAGTTGGGGTGAAGGTCGGGAAACACTTAGATATCGATAATTGAGAAAGAATTGGGTTCCCGAAATTTCAAATTCAAGCCATGGAAATGTATAAGTTGACGTCGGGGAATTTTGGAAAAAGTTAGAAGACCGTGGGAAAATGAGAGATGATCAACAATTCGAAATAGGCTTGTAATTCAACAAACAAGGAATAAGTGGCGGGATAAGTTACCACAACTACGGTGGCAGGTTCAATACATTCATAAGCACGCGCATCATATGTTACATTAATTTAATTTGACTCCTATTTATGTATGTTATCATAATTGTTATCCGAGATTGCATACTTGACGTGTTAAGTACATTGTTAAATTATTTAAAATTCTTTATTTATATGCACATCTTTAATTAATATAATTGCTCCAAGGTGTCGCATCTTTAATTACTTACAAGTGGGATACGTGCATCAGCATCTTAACCCACCATGCATTTTAAGTGTTTTCTTGATAGGAACTCTCCCCACTTCATTTATCAAGCATTACTTCAACCGAAAAACAATCGAAGTATGATAAGGAAATAATTGGGTCGAAAAGTGTGGACCAAGACGGAAAAAACAAATTAGAGGTCGGGGAAGTATCCCGGAGTTGGATTGGTAGAAGTGGGTTATTCCTACCAATCGTTGCAAAAGTAACGTGAGAAAATTTTGGCCAAGGGGCGTAGTTAGAATCATTTATACCAAGGAAGCCATAGAAAGAATTGAGATTCTTCAAATTTGGGGATTGATGTCACGAGCTCAACGGATAAGAATAAGCATTCTTAAGGGGGAGAGTCAACTGGGAAATAACTTCAAATTTATGAATTGGCTCAAACGGATTATTTTCAATGGAGGTGACAAAAAGGTAAGAGTTCTCAACAACGGGATTTCTTGAAAATAAAAAGGGAAGGAATTAGAAGATTTTGACACCTAATGACTTTTTAGATTCTGATGGAAATTATGTGAGAATAATTTTAGAGAAAGCGAGGTGCTCCAAGAACCGGAGGCGAGTATTCGAGAAGGGATGGTAGATTTAGTGCTCGTTTCAACTTCCAACTACGGGTAGAGGACTTTTCAGGAGCAAGATCGAAAGTGATAGGTAATTCAAGAAAATTAGAAAGAGAAAGATCATTGGTTGAGAAATGGTGGAACAAGTTCGAGAAGTTAGACAGAAAATATTTTATTTTCTTAAGGGGGAGAGCCGGTCGGGGAACAATTTAAAGCCTATTTTTGGACCTCATTGGGGAAGTGAAGCTTCAAGAAAAAATGGTTCTTTCGGGAACCTTCTATCAGAACCATGTGAACGAAGTCTCCAATATTTTAAGTTTCATGCACCCAAAGTTCTCAAAATGGAGACTCCTAAAGTCATAAGGAGGCATATCTTAAGGCAAGCCGAAATTAAAAGAAATTTGATAAGAAAAGGTTAGAAACTGAATTTCGAGTTATCAAATAATTAACCTGGGCATCGGAGGAGGTTAACTATAATTTGTGGGAAGAATGAGTGGGTTGTATTACTATCAGGCGCACATTCAAGAGTTGAAATTTCCGGCTGTAATGCTAGGAAGGATACAGAATTTCAGCACGGGGTGAAGAGTGAGTAGGTATTAGAGTATATACGTCGGGCATTTGCGCATGGTGGTACTGTGAGAAGAAATCTCAACCATGGAATCAACTATTCAACCGAATTGCTACAGTGCAAGAATTTTAATCCATGGTGAATGGTACACCTAACCATACATATCACGTGGATTATGCATTTTATTATTTATATATATGGTTCTTTGTATTTTTTTTTAACTACCTTTATATGATTAATAATGGCCGTCTTCGATATTTCCTACCTGCTCCTTGTATGTTTATTGTGCGATTGTTTATTTAATTGTTCTTTTGAGCTTTTGTGTTTGTTTGTTGAGAGACAGGGTTCTCTCGTTGTTTGGTTGAAAGACGAGATTCTTTCGTGGTTTGTTGAGAGACGGGGTTCTCTCGTTGCTTGCTTGAGAGACGGGGTTCTTTCATTGTTGTTTTCTACCGGTTTAACTTGTTTTAGCGGCAGATTAGATTTTCTTTCGAGTGTGTAGATTCCGGTAAGTGAGGGTCGTGACTTAACAGTATTAAAGGAACCTTGTTGATTGAAGATCTCTTCCGAACTAATTCCTGACGGGGTATTGCTAACCTATGTTGGATGAACACGGGAGAGTTATTTAAATTCCAGGAACTCAAGATAGTGGATCTGGGGACCAGATCCTCTTAAGGGGGAGAGATTGTAACGCCCCAGTTTTCCAGTCGTTCAGATACGCACGCCACGCGTGTGAGTTTTGAGATTTAAGATTATTTTAATTCTTTTTCGTTATTTAATTGCGCGGTTCAATTTATTTAATGTGAATTCTTGTGATTATATGATTTCTAATTTCAGCCTACGTGAATTTCATTACGCGAATTATATGTCTAATTCTTTCTAATTGGAAATTATATGTGTAATTGGTTCTAATTGCAACATTTTAAATCTTGTGGACCTAATTGACTAATTGATAAGGACCTAATTGTAACTTTCTTAAATTGTATACTTGATTGAATTCATTTAATTTCATAAGGACTTGGTTGCAAATTCTTCCCCTTTCCTCCCCTCTTTTTACGATCAACACACACACAAAACACACTTGCACATTTCTTCATCCCTTCTTGCAAGAACAAGCCAAACCCTCTTCTTCTTTTTCCTCTTTCAACCGAGCCATTCAAGGGGAGTAAGAGCTAAGGAATTCTTCCATTTTCTTCAAGGAAACCGCTACAAGACTTCATCTCTTTCTTTCCCCTTCCTCTTCTCCATCTTCAAGGTAAGTTCATGTATAATTTCTTTGAGGAACCATGAGCTATTGTTAGGGTTTTAGTTCTTAAGGAATTCTATGACTTGGTATGCAATAGTTATGATGATTTTGAGTTGGATTCTTGCACATATAACTTTGTTTCATGGAGGTATAAATATATGAAATCATAATTCCATACTAAAGCTTTCATGAATGATTTTAATGAATCAAAGCATGTTTCCATGGATTAAATGTTGCTTGATTGATATATATGATCATATACATGTTATATGTTAGTTTGGGGTTGAATTCTTGCTTTGGTTTGGTGTGAAAGTGGATTGGGAGCCAAAATTCGAGCTTGCCCTGTTTTTCCCAAAGCTTTTGCTACTGCTGGAGTTGTGGTCGCGCCCGCGACCGTTTCGTGACCATTTTTGGTCGCGGCCACGACCAACAAGTCTAAAAGTTGGCCAATTTCCTTGGGGACCGCGACTGAATTTCAGTTCAAAGTTGTCACGGTCGCGACACCCTCATCCGATCTCCGATTGACCTGAATTTTGAACCCACGGAAACCTCTTGAAGTTTTCTCCAATTGGAATTACCTCAATATCTTTTCTAGTTTGTGATATATGATCAATTATTTTTGGTGTCGCCACTTTATCGGAAAACTGCTTTCACCCAACTTCAAGCTTCCGCCATTTCCTCCTCACTTTGAACTAAAATACGAGCCATATATCACCGAAAAGGTCTATGTGTCTAGTTTCATACCCAACAAGCAAAACTCAATTCCAACTTCAATAACACAAGATATTTCAGTTTTCCTACAGTATGTGCGTTTCCAAATATCGTCGGGTTTTGTCCAACTTCACTAAAACCTCTCTTATTGCTTTCTTTTCACTCTCTTGGCTCCCATATGTGAATTATATGATATATATGCTCGATTAATAGATAATTATCCTCCAACTTGACACTTCTTGGCATTTAATTGCTCAAACATGATTGTGTGACTCCATGCTCTATATAAATTGAACTTGGAAATAATTGAATTATATGTATAGATGACTCCTTGAGATTAATTGCACCTCTGAGGTGTTACTTGGTTTTCATACATGCTAAGTGTCACTTGATTACTGGCTTTATTTACTTACACGAGCATGGCCGTGCGTCATACTTGGTCTCATGTTGAGTCTCGTCTCACGAGTTCCCGTTATTTCCTTTCTTGTCCAATTTTCTCCAGGGCGGAGATCATTGATCCTATGGGCACTTTCTTGTCAGGTGAGGTTTAATTTGTGACGCCCCGAGCGTAGAGCTATCACATCCCCCGCACTAGAACCAACATGTATATGAAATGGAGAGTCCATATACGTGCTAAGAACTAGCGAACGGAAGACACTCAAGACCACAACTAACTAGGCGGCACTAAACAGACGGTTAACAACAATTAAACACATAGCGAAGCAACTCATCACGTAACCAATTATTCAAAAGCTCAACAACTAAACATAATATGCATATATAAGGCCACAGTTGCTAAAAGTAAAGTTGTACGCAAGTGCCATATATATATCAACTATACAAGACAAGTAATACATTATGAAAGATTATCCTAACTGGACTTGACTCGAAAGAAAGCTAGACAACCCGCCGCCTAGTCGACTCCCACCTGCAGCCAACAAGGTAACAAGAAACAGAACAAGAGAGGGTCAGTCGAGCGACTGGTGAGGCGGTAGGAATATAATAGATATATACACGATGCAATAGAAAGAGATATGCAATGCAATAACAAGCTGCCTTGATCCGATATAACCTCAATTTTCAATAATAAAGCCATCATTTACTTTAGTCTCAATTTCAAGAACAAGACAATCATTTATTTTCAAGAACGATGGCGTATACCGGATTAAGGGTTTTAAGCAATCAGTGGGTACCGAGTTATACCCTTTTTCCAACCTTTACTCCACAAGACAAGAACAAGAACAAGAACAATAACAAGAAACCATCCTTCTTCCTCCAGGTGACAGAAGAGGTAGCTAACCCCTAACCATCCAATTACACTCGAGTCACAGCCCATTTCGGTACTATGCTCCTTCGGCATCCATTGCCGGTCACAGGCGACATGTGGTATCAACTACCTCCGATGATAGCACAGGCCCCCGTAGAGGTCACGAGATAGATTTACCGTCAGCCCATGCTTTCCTGGCTCCTCTTCCCAAATTGCCTCGGGCCCTTACCCCACTCAAATAGTGGGGCCCCATCGAAACAGGCGAATGGGGATTTTCAAGAACAAGCACTCGATTATGCAATGCATGCAAGAAACTTTCCATTTTCACAATTAAAGTCATCAGCACACGCTCAAGAATCGATATGTATAACTCATTTGTTACTTGAAATTCATTTTCAATAAAATTGAGAATATAGTAGTCAATCACGTATTTATTAGATAGGTATACATATACATATAATAATTCACATGCGGGGAAACAATTGCAATTTGTGTAGGCTATACGGGTATAGGTTGTTGGCTACAGCAAGAAGATAAACCTCACCTCTATCGATAAAGAAGGTAAGGATACGACTGTGGAGCTTGCTCCTCATCAACGGGAAGATAGTCTATGCAACAAGGACAAGTGTACGTGAGACACGACTCGTATGAACCATTTAAGACGCACGACAAAGTCATGATCAACATGTTATGCCATAACAATTAAGGAATACCACATAAGAGCATAATTATCAATAAACCAAGTAAATAACTCATATAATTCACATATGGGAGCCAAGGAAGTGAAATAAATGCAATAAGAGAGGTTTTGGTGAAGTTTGGCAAAAACTGACAATTTTAAGAAATGCGCACGCTGTAGGAAAACTGGAATATCTTGAGTTATAAAAGTTGGAATTAAGTTTTTCTTGTTGGGTATGAAACTAGACACAAATATCTTTCGGAATATATCTGGATCGTTTTCTAGTTCAAAGTGAGGAGAACATGACATAAGCTTGAAGTTAAGCGAGTGTAGTTTTCTAGGAAAGTGGCGACACCTATGAATTAATTATAACTCACAAATGACAAACGATATTGAGATGATTCCAATTGGAGGTTGTTCTAGACTTCAAGAGGTTTCCAACAAGTTAAAAATCAGGTTAATCCGAGTTCATTTGAGGGGGTAACCGGTCAGGGAGATTTCAGGGTAAAATGTTCCCCGCCCGGGGAGAACCTGTGCAGAAAACTTTCTGCATAAATCTACCCGCCCGGGAAGATTTTAGGCACAAATTTACCCGTCCAGGTAGTGTGTTTTCAGTTGAAAACCGAGAAGAAACAGGGGAAAACAGGGGAGGGAAGGAAAAAGGAGCAAAGTGGAGCAAATCCTCAAGAAAACTCAATTAAAACACCCAAAGCAATCACATAATATGCATATAACTCATATATACTAATTAGACATCATTTACTCCATAGAAACATGCATAGATCATCAAGAAATTAACATTCAAACTCATAAAATTTCATGAGTTCCAACCTTCACTTTTATGCAAGAACTAATGCAAGTATTCAAGCTTAGAGATTATGATCATGCTTCAAATCACAAATAATCAAGGAATTGCATCATAACTCTCAAACCCTACTTCAATCATATTTTCAAGAATTCATGTAATATCTCAAACTCTACCTTGAATCAACTAAAGAAGAGAAGAAATGATGGTGTGATGATGTTGATGCTCCAACTTATGCAATTTCCTTTGAAATCAATCTAGAAAAATGATGAAATCTCTTCCTTCCCTCATGGTGTGATGAACCGGCATTTAGTGTGTGTGAGTGTGTGAGATTTTTGATGAATTATGATGAATAAAATGGAAGAGATGAGATGCAAAGATATTTTATAAAGTCTTGCAAGAATTATGATGACTCAACCATTTTTGCACTTAAGCCCCTCAATTATATAATGTCATGTAATCAAGTTTCATCTCATGGAAAATGATCAATTAAGCACAAGAATGGTTCATGCAATTAAGTCCTCTAATTTTGAATGAATGAGCAATTAAGGACATACAAGCACTTAAGTCACGTTCGGCAACTAATTCACGTATCACTTAAATATAAATTATGCAATATTTCATTATTTGAGAATAATATCATATATTTTCAGATAAATATATAAGAATATAATTCATATAATGTCACGTAATGTATAAAAAAAAAAAATCGGGGCGTTACATAATTGCTAGATATATAGAACCATACAACCCTATGTGATGTTTTCAGCCAAAATGTATACTTATATCTATAGTTTTCCAATTCTAAAACGATTGCAAGCAAGACATGTTATTGTATTGAATCAAGCAAGCCATGTTATTGTATTAAATCAACCATGATTGGGCGAGTAAGCATGTTCACTGTAGGCCCAAGGGTAGTGTATTGAGCCAACCGGAAAAGCAAGGGCTGACGGGTAACTCTTGCACTATCCTCACCATTGTTGGGATCACCTCTGCATCCACCAGGAGGTTTGGTGGAGGAAGAAATCCCATACGTGGGAGTCATGTTCCCGACGTACAACATGATTGGATGGTTGGGTCTTGCAAGCCCACCATCACCTAGAGGAAGAAGGGTTCATGAAACTGCTAATTAATCGCACGTAATGACTTGCATGATCACTTAATAAATTAAAATAAACATGTATTGTTCACTATTGGAGAAAGTTTGGAGAATTGCCCTCACTCGCCGGGCCACGAATTGAATGAAATTGATTGAAAGAAATTGTTAAATTTGATAGTTGTAATCTCGGACGAAGAATATGTCATTCTTGAACTTATAGTATTTTCATTTTCAAATGCTTTACCCGAGGTTATAACTTGCATGTTAATTGTGCTTATATATTATTTATGCCCCTCACTCAGTCTTTGGTAGACTGACACCCTCACATTTTTAGGTCTTGCAGGGTGCATGCTAGGCTGGATTTGAGCCTTTCATTTTGGGTCCATTATAACTCATATAATTTATTGGTGCATCTCTATTACTTATGAACGGTGTTGGTACTTAAGTATATTATAAATTTTTTATGGATAATTGATCTTGTATATGAATAAAAATGATGGACATGGACTTGAATGATGATAATCAATTGAATGTGTAATATTATGCTTCCGTTGTATTGTCATGCATGTTGGTTTTTGTTTGAGGGTTAGTCCCGCCTAGCTAGAGGATCTTTGTTTTTTATTGTCTCCCGTTCGCTATAGTTTAGTTCATGTATGGGTTATCCATCTCATATGTGGATTGAGCTATAGTGCGGGAGATGTGGCATCTTTGCGCTTCGGGTGCTACAGGAAAGGTCAAGATAAGCCTTATAACAAGAGGAATAGCTAATAATGCTATTAATAAAGTGAAAAAATCTCTTAGACCAAAAACACAATATATATTTGGGAAGAGTACAATTTCTAGTTAAATCTCTATTTAGGGAATGTATAGATAGTCCATTAGTCCTATCTTTACATGATCAAAGATTTAGAGATGCTAAAACTAGTCATCTGGGAACAATTGAAGGAAATTTGTTTTATAAACAATTTCTTTTTGATGTTTTTCCAAAATACAGTATCAATTTACAAGATGAAAATATAGATGGTGTTTTAAACTTACACTATAAATTTCTAAAAGATATAGGTCTAAAAGATGGCAATAAGGCTTTCACTATTTACTATACAGCACTTTATGTGTCAAGTAATAGTAATTATGGTAGAACTTATCAGAATGAACCATATTTAAAAATAGATGAAGAATGTAAAGAAATAGCTACAACGAAATTACCTCTATTAGAAGAAGTACAAGAAATAGAACCATATCAAATAGAAATTAATAATAAACCAGAAGTGGAAAAGAGATTATTACCCTCTAGACTTAGTTTCCAAGGAAACAGGCTAATTGGAGGAAGTTCTAGATATTCTCTTACTGGAGAAAGTTCCGGTATTAAAATGGATAGAAAAATAATTGTTAATAGATCTTTAAGATATACAATATTATGGTTATAGAAGGAGAATATTTTATTGGGGCTAATAGAATATTTGGACCTAAAATATTGATAGACACAAGAGCTTGCGTCAATCACTTTGCTCAAGTAAAAAACAGAGAACTAATAGGAATGATTATTAGTCAGCCAATCCAATATACAACCTTTGAAGGATTTAAGGCAACATGTAATCAAGATTTATATGTCCCAATTACTATACAAGGAATAAAATTAAAAGTTAAATGTTGTTTAGATTCATATATGAATGGAGAATTCTTTGATATAATTCTAGGAAATAAATTTCTCAATAATTGTGAATATTAAAAAAAAAAAGAGAAGAATGGAGTTACACTCCAAATTCAAGATAAAGAAATATTTTGTCCTAAATATGAAAGGGATTATTTTCCTTTAAGTGTTTTTATACAATTAACATTTTTTAAAGAAAATATAACAACTTGTGCTTTGATAGATACTGGACTAGAAATAACAATATTTAAAACATTCTTAATTAAAGAATGGAAAACAGATAGCAATATAAGAATTAAAGGAATAACTGGACAATCACCACTACAAGAAAACAGCGGAATTCCGACGGCACTGTTCGTCGGAATTCCGTCGGAAATCCGTCAGAAACATCAAATACCGACGAATTTCCGACGGATGATTGTTGTTGCATAACTAGTCCTCGGAAAAATTTACCGATGGATTACCGACGGAATTATCCGTCGGAAACATTTCCGACGGATTACCGACGGATTTTCGACGGAAATTATAACGACATGTTAAAAATAATAAACGACTTTTCCGACGGAAAATCCGTCGGAAATCCGTCGGAAAATAGAATAAAAGTAAATAATCTAAAAAAAATAAAAAAATTATTTGTGAGACCCGAACCACCCCCGAAACAAGCCACACCAACACCTCAGACGAGCCACGAGCCGAGCTTGAGCTCGGCGAGCCAACCCAATGCGAGAATTAATTCCCACTATTATTGCGCTCGCGGGGATTCGAACTCGGGTCTCCAAGAGAGAATGGTGACCCCCTTACCAACTTGGCTAACTTGCTTATTGTTAATATTTTGTCTTTAAATATATTTATATACTTATTTCAAATAATTATTTAAATACGTTTTGTTATTAATTTAAAATATAAAATTTTAAATATATGATTATATGAATTAAATATAATCATATTTATTGGAATTTTTTAAAAGTACTTATTCAAATGAAAATAAAACTCATTAGAATTAAGAGTTCTCCGATCTATTGAAAATATATAGAGTATGATAATAAGAATTTTTTCTAAAATTAATATATTAATTATAAGTTACATTATAAGATATTTGTACATTTAAAAATAAAATTAGTAATTAGAAAAAAAATTATTTAATTAAATTTAATAGTTTCCGACGGAATTTCCGTCGGAAATATTTATTTTTATTTTTAAATTTTTATAGTTTCCGACGGATTACCGACGGAATTTTCGTCGGAAAATATTTATTTTTATTTTCATATTTTTATATGTTCCGACGGATTACCGACGGAATTTCCGTCGGAAAATATTTATTTTTATTTTCATATTTTTATATTTTCCGACGGATTACCGACGGAATTTCCGTCGGAAAATATTTATTTTTGTTTTTATATTTTCCAATAAATTCCGTCGGAAAACCGTCGGTATTACGTCGGAAAATATTTATTTTTATTTTTATTTTTATATTTTTATATTTTCCGACGGATTACCGACGGAATTGTCCGTTGGAAATGTTTCCGACGGATTACCGACGGAATTTCCATCGGAAAATATTTATTTATATTTTTATATTTTTGAACAAATTCCGTCGGAAAACCGTCGGTATTCCGTCGGAAAATAATAATTTTCCGACGGACTTGATTCCGTCGGAAATTGGCAGTTTTCTTGTAGTGACAAGCTATTAATAAAGTTGCTAAAGATGTAGAAATTATACTTGGAAGTAAGATTATCTATACTATTATATTAAGCGAGAACCCCCTTTGGTGTCATGGGCTCTTTTTTTTCTTTTTTCTTTTTTTATTTCTTTACTGCTCACGTATTTCAACCTTTTTTCTTTTTTTATATTTTTAATATAGAATCTACCCACGTATTTTAGCAGTTTTCTGCTTAAACTCTTCCATATTCACTGAACTCCCAAATACTTTTTCATTAATTTATTTTTTATGATTTATTTATCTTTATTCCTTTTTCTTCTCATCTTTTTATCTATCCACGAACTCCATTGAGTATCCACCAATGTACTTTTAACCATTTTTTACTCATTTCTTTTTAAAATTTATTTTTTAGATTTCAGCACGAACTCAGCTTACCCACGTACAATTTTCTACTTATCCACGATTATCAAACTTATTTGTTCACTTCGCAAACTCTGCACAAATTATCAAGCTTATTTGTTCACTTTGGAAACTCTGCAAATTTTATCGCATCAGAACTTGGCTTGCAGAACTACTCTTTAACATTGTCAAGGTTACCATGATAAAATTATTATTATTTTTTGATTCTTTTTAAATTTCTTACCATTTATTTAATTTTTAGTGCAGAATTCCAAGATTTATAATTCCATTTGCAGAAGAATTTCATTGCAAAGGATTACATTTTGGATGAATTGTTGAAGAATATTGTCCAATGTCGAGTTTGCAACAGGTAGAAAACATAATTTTATTATCTCAAAATTCATGATAATTTTTTCTTACATTAGAATTTCGCTCATAGAAGGAATATAATTTTTATTTATTTAGTTTTGGATTTCAACACAAACTCTATCAACATTATTTAATAGTTTTGTATGCATGATTTTTTTTCCCTCCACGAACTCTCGCTCCCACAAGAAAATTGCTCCTCAAGGTTTTCGTTTGATAAGATTATTTAAAACTTTTTATCCTAAAATTTCGTTTAATTACTTCACATATATTTATTTCATAATTCAATCTCATCATTGAATCGGTTGAAGAACACTGAAAGTTTGTAACACTATTCAATATTATCTGCCATTTTGTAAAGTTTGTAACATTTTGTAACGTAGGACATAATATTATTATCTAATTTTCACATGATAATTCCGATGGCATTTATGTTTGAACTTTTATAGTTTTCTACTTATCTGTTTTACCCTCCATTATTTTTTATAGGAGATATTCATCCTCAGAAAAGAAATTTGTTGCCAAAAATTCGATAACTACCCTTTAACATTATCGGGTTAGATTTGATAAAATTACTTTTAATTACTTATCCTAAAATTTCTTTTAACTTTTTACCCTATATTTAATTTCCTCTATTTAATTTTCAAAGCAGAATTCCAGTTATTGTAGATTACCATTCATATTGGATGTGAGGCAACTGTTGAAGAAGATCAACTCTGTAACATTATTTACAGACAAGTTTATCTCAATATTAACCTATTTTAAATTATATTAACGTTTCGTTAAAGCGCATTGATTAGATTATTATTAGTATTTATTTTGAGATAAACTCCCAGATATCAATATATTTTTTTTAATCTGATAGTTTACTCGACAAGAATATATATTTTAATATATATCATTTTTACCATTTTCTATAATGATTTTTTATGCATTCATTTTAATTTTTTATTCAGTTTTTTGCTTAAACTCTTCCACGTTCATTGAACTCCCAAATTCTTTTTTATTAATCTATTTTTTATCACTTATTTATCTTTATTCCTTTTTCTTCTCACCGTTTTATTTATCCATGTACTCCATTTTTTTTTTTTTGAAAACCGGCAAAGAGCCGTAGTGGGTTTACGGAGGACCGTCCCTCATTTATAACCAACCAAAGCATGGAAATGAATACAATTGTTCATGATCCACGGATCATTAATACTAGAATTACACGGATGCCCACGAGAAACAATCGTCATTAACAAACATTGGGCAGAGATGTTAAAAGGCCTCCCAAATAAGTTGGCCACTTGGACAGGGTATGAGAGCATGCCCTGATCAATCCATGAGTTTCCGCCCCTCCTGCTAAGAGTGGTTGTCGGATTAACCGCTGGCCTCATCACAAGGCGCCCAGACTTCCGAGCAGAAATGATGGGGGTCAGGGTGACCCTCATCTGGCAGCGGCTAAATGCATGTTTATCACTCGCGTTCACAGGGCTGTCAAAATATATGATCGGTTGGTATCGGTCAAAATGTACCAAAAATCCGTCAATACCATAGTTGCATACTGGTCAATTACTCCGGTCGTTGCCACAAATATATTTTCTCCTGTTTACCCTAAGAGCCTGCAAAAGATTATACCTTTCGGCCAAAGAGAGATCATGTGCATAGAGGGTACTCCATAAATTATAGTAAATCGAACTCAATTGATAAGGACTATGGTAGGAAGTATGAGAATGACATAAAGTTTAGAAGATCACCTCACAGTCCTTGCTAAGGTTAGGCTGATTGTATTTATTCCACCAATTTTCCTTGAAATCTTGGCCCTTACCGTGATTCAGCTTCTCAAAGGTGACCCTGCAGTTGGTCTTCTTGCCATATCTCCGAGCCTTCACCCAGGTCTTCATTTTATGCGGAACGACGGGAGATTCCATTTGTCAATTCTAATAAATCCCTTAAGTTTGTTATGCAGGGGTTCATCAGGGAATGACCAATTTCCTTGAGTCTCAGCCGCCCAGGAAGCAAGCCAGTCTGCAGCGCCGTTCCCCTCCCTATAAATGTGTGTCATCCTCACTTCCATGTGCCGGATAGCCACTCTAAACGTAGTGAGCTTTCTATTGAGTTTCTTCAAGCCTGTTTGTCCCCTTTTAAGGATGTGAAGGACAGCTTTTGCATCCATCTCTATCCATAATCCTTGGCATCCGAGCTTCGAAGCTATGATAGCTCCCTCCACAATGGCTCCTAGCTCGGCCTCCGTGTTAGTCACCTGTCCGACTCCTTTGCTGAAAGCGTTAACCATCGTACCCGTTTCGTCTCTAATCAACCCCCCAATTCCCCCTGGGCCTGGGTTACCTCTGGCTGCGCCATCAGTATTGAGCTTCAACCACCCCATAGGAGGTTTGATTCATCTAACAAGTTTAAGTTTAGGGACTTGTGCTCGTCCAAGTTTTATTCCCAACGTTGCTGTTGTCATCATGTCTCCGCTCCACCACTTCCTCTCCAAGCCGCGGCAGCGATGCAAACCAAAAATATGTGTTAGAACTCTTCGAATAATATTATACACAAAGAATCTCTTATTATCAAATTTGCAAAGATTACGCTCAAGCCAAATATACCAAAGAGTGAGTATAGGTATTACCATCCTGATGTGTTTACCACTATTGTACCATGAGGACGTCGCCCAATGATGCAAAGTATCAGCAGGGGATGTTGTGTTGAGCCTTTGAATCCCAAACTTTTCCTCAAAGAACGCCCAGACCTCACTTGTCCTCGTACACTCAATGAAGAGGTGACTGCAAGTTTCTAGGTTAGCACAGCAAGGGCACTTAGAAGCAAGCGAAATTCCCTTACTCTTGATCCGTTCCTCAACCGGGAGCCAATTATGCAGTAGTCTCCAGATAAATATCAAAATTGTTGGGGTGAGATTGGTCTCCCAAATGCGTTTAATCAAAACAGAGGTGTCCCTACGCTGCCTGATCTCGTTCCATGTTCCTTTGGTAGAAAATTTTCCATCCACACTCCAAGTCCATGAAGGAACATCTCACGATCCGTCGATAATCGGGACTTCCATGATGTCCAAAGTGGACTGTGACCCAACTCTTGCGGTCAGATCTTCCGCGTTCCAACTGTTATCAACCCAGAAATCCTTAACTCTCTATTGATTCGTCTGTTCGGAATTGGTTGCCAGTGGTTGATCATTCAACCAGCGATCCCACCAAAAGGAAATCTGACCCTCACATATTTCCTAGTTAATATTTTGCTCCGCCACCCCCCGACATCTGCACAATCTCTTCCATATATGAGAGTGTTTCCTCGAACAAGTAGCTTGCATAGGGTGAACATTAGTACAGTATCGGTTCCATAAGTATTTCGACCATAGCGAATTACCCGTCCGAAATTGCCACCTTAATTTACATCTGAAGGCTTCTATAATATCATCAATTTTGTGGACCCCGAGCCCATCTTCATAAGTAGGAAAGCAAATTCTGTCCCAGGTACTCCAATGTATACTCTTTTTCTCAGAAGTGGACCCCCAGAAGAACCTGTTCATTGCTGATTCAATGCTCCTAACAACCCCCTTAGGTGGTTCTAAGATCAGTATCGTGTGCATGGGGATCGAATATAGAGTGGACTTGATGAGTTGAAGACGACCCCCATGTGAGAGAAAGGCTGTTTCCCAACTACCGATTTGCGATCTGATTTTGTTTAATAAACCCTCAAACATGCTCAGTTTCCTTCTTCCCTTGTAGAGCGGAGCTCCCAGGTAAGAGAGTGGTAAGGATCCTTGCGACTATCTTAGAACTTCCTTAACTGTTGCAGCAGCTATTGTACAATTATTTCCCACCAGAAAGGCACATTTTTGAATGCTTATTTTCTATCCTGAACAACTCTCATAATTCTGTAAAAGCAGCTTAATTTGCTCCAGGCTGCTACGTCGGCTGTTGGTGAAGATCATCATATCATCCGCATATGATAAATGCGAGATGCTGATTTTTGAGCTGGTTCGAAATCTGCACCTTTTTTCCGTCTCCATCAACCTATTGAGAGAAGAGGACAAATAATCAGCAACGAGGATAAAAAGAGAAGGTGAAAGAGGATCGCCTTGTCTGATACCACGGGTGGAGGGAAATATCCCTTCCGAAGCTCCGTTAACCAGAACAGAGAACCAACAATTACATATGCACATCCGAATCCAGTTAATCCACTTGTTTGGGAACCTTTTTTTCTCCAAGATCTTATAAATGAAGCTCCATTCTAAACGATCATAGGCTTTGGCCATGTCAAGTTTCAGTACCACGTTTTTAGCCTAACTCTTGGTATCCAAATGGTGAATCAATTCTTGAGCAAGCAAGATATTTTCCCCAATGAGTCTGTCTTTAGCAAAGTCGCTTTGGTTTGGAGACACAGCTTTTGGAAGAATTCTAGCTAGTCTGTTGTTGGGAATCTTAGTCACAATCTTATTAGAAACGTTACATAGGCTTATCGACCTATAATCACTCCAATGTGTCGGGTTCTCTTTTTTAGGAATCAGCACGATAGAGGTAGCAGTGTAAGCACGAGGAAGAAACGTTGAGTTAGTGAATTCGTTCACAAAGTGACTGATATCCTCTTTAATTACCTCCCAAAAATGCTGATAAAAACTAGCCCCGAACCCATCCGGACCGGCTGTACTGTGGGTGGAAATGCTAAAAACAGCCTCTTTGATCTCATTTTCAGATATGGTTCCGCATAACATCTCACCTTCAGCTTCATCCAGGACTTTGTGGACCTCATCTGGAAGAGACGAGGTCCCAGTGGATGTCAGAGCTTCCTTCAAGAAGTTGTTGGTCGAGGCTCTTAAGGCCTTTGGTTCCGAAATCTCCTCGTTTCCCGCCTTTATAGCTCTAATGTGGCCCTTGAATCGCTTCTTTTTAACCAACGAATGAAAATACTTAGTATTTCTTTCTTCCTCGACTATCCATTTGCAAGCCGCTCTTTGCCTCCAAAAATCCTCTTCCATGCGAAGGACCAAATGTCATTGTGAAATTAAGCGATTAAGTTTTTCCAAGTTTTCAGCTGTGGGGTTCTCGTCATAATTATTTTCCCCTTCAAGAACTGCTCTTTCCACCTCTTTAACTTTATCGAAGATATTCTCAAAAGTCTCTTTGTTCCAGCTCTGAAGTCTTTTTTTCAGCCTAATAAGTTTTTTGTGCTGCCTCCATATGCCAGCAGCATCAATGGGTTCTTTCCAGTTTGTAGTAACCACATTGTCTATGTCTCTATGTCTAAGCCACATATTCTGAAATCTGAATGCAGCCGTTCGCTGTTCATGAGCATCATCACATTCAATTAAGAGCGGGCAGTGGTCAGATGTGCTACGGGCTAAGTGTTTGATGGTCGTTGCAGGGAACGTATCAGCCCACTATCCAGAAACTAGCACTCTATCTAACCTTTGTAGCAAGTCAGCTCGTTTCCAGGTGTAAGAAGATCCCTGGAAGTTTGGTTCGACTAACATGTTGTCTTGAATGAAGTCTCCGAATTCAGTCATACCGAGGAAATCCGGTTGCATACCTCCTCTTCGCTCTTCCAATGTGCGAATGATGTTAAAGTCACCGCCCAACAGCCACACACTTTGAGATTCTTCGGTCCCCCTAAATGAGTCCCAAAGTAACCGCCTCGTCACTGTATTACAGACTGCGTAAACAATGGTGACTGTGATGGGAACCTTCCACTTTGGTCCTGTAAGCCTGAGGTTCAAGAATTGTCGATCATTTTGCAAAATCTCCACATTAACATCTGCAGTAGTGAAAAACCAGATATGATTAGAAGAGTTCGAGATAACCTTAGAGAAATTGTATTTAAAACACATAAAACTGGCATTTAAATGAATCATAGGCTCTAAAATGGCCATAAAATCAAGTTTATGTCGTCACCGGAATTCCTTGAGGATACGTTGCCGGCCGCTGTCCTATATCCCCCTTATGTTCCAGATAAGGCCTCGCATCATCATTTAAGAACATTGCTTAAGGCCGACGATCTCAGCGTCCTTTTAGAGGCCTGTGTGGGGGATGTTTGTTTGGTTTTCTTTTTCTTCTTTTCCACCAGTTGAAATTCTTGTTGCACGTTTTCCTTCTCCAAGGAATTGGATCTCTTGTAGAGCGCCATTTGCTTTTGTGTCTCCTGATCATCTTCCATATGAACTGCATTGACTTCATCCTCTTGTATCTCAGCAAGAGCCAGGCTATTTTCTTTAGGGACTAAACCCAACTTAGGGTCATTCTTGCCTACAAGGTTTTCCCATGCTTCATTGAGATCAGTAATCCCTACTGGTTGTAAGAAATTAGGATCTTTCTCAGATCGATCCTCCATGACAGTTGAGTCCTTTGGCACAGTATTGGTTTCATCATCACTGTTGCCTTCCGAGCCATCCGAAATAACCTCCTTGTCCTCGTCTGTGTTGTCTCCATCATTCCAGTCTCCCTCAGAGTTTTCTTTGTCTTTAGCATTCTCTATCTGGATACTTTTGGCCTGCTGCTCTTCTTGTTTTTTTGTGGCAAAAGTCTTCTCTACCCAGACTTTTATAGGATTTTTTTCCAGTTGGTCCGTTTTCTTTGAGGTTTGGGTATCTTGCTTAGAATTCTGTGTTGCACGAGCTAGCTTTTCCTCCAAAGTTTGTCTAAGATCCTTGGGATTTTTAGTATTGTTTGCTTCCTGACTTTCCTGGGTGGAGGTATCCGGGAGCTTATCATGGCATTCCGACGCACCATGTCCAAGTCGGAAGCAATTTCTACAGTATGGTGGTAGACGTTCGTAGAGGATTTGACGAATGTACGTAACTCCGTTGTATGTCTGTGTGATTTTGGTGATGAGGGACTTCATCAGATCAAGCTCAACACAGACCCTCGCATGAGCTGGTCGATTTGCATCTTTTGTCCCCTCGTTCATGCATAATGGCTCTCCAATCACTCTGGCAACATCATATATAGCATCCGTGTCAAAGAATTATGGGGAGATGTCTGGGAATTTGATCCAAACAGGAACTATTGAAGATTCAATCTGTGGGTTGAAGGACGGAGTCTACTTGAAGACTCTCATTGGAAAACCATCAAAGAGTATTATCTTTCTCATCCAAAGTTTTGAATAATCTTCTTCACAATTAAGACGAATCAGGACATGTTTGACGTTGAGAAGTCCAATCTTGAATTCACCTTTGAGTTCCAAGCCTATAAAGAGTTCATGTAGCCGAGCCATAGAGGGATATCCGTGGGAGAACTTGCCTACCAAAGTATACCTGAAAGGGACAGAGAGAGTTTCAATCTCCTCGTTCATGTAATCAATATTGATGATGCCGTTGCGCTCGGAGACTGTCCCATACTTCCTCCGCTGATCTTTCCTGTTGAAGACGAAGACCCTTCCCGAAGCCATCGTTTTCCTACTTTCCGTGGTTGGAGAAATTTGTCTGACAGTAGTTTTTCCCTGGTTGAGTGCAGCGGCGTATGAGCGAGTGGTTCCAGCCAGAGTAGCCGGAGGTTGTGGTGCGGCTGCCGGCAGGTCCGACGGCGACGGGATGTTAGTTTCCATGGGCCTACGTTTGGGGAGCTGCTAGGTTGTAAAATATATTTTACCTTTCCATGAACTCCATTTAGTATCCACCAATATTCTTTTTTATTAATTTATTTTTTATCACTTATTTATCTTTATTCCTTTTTCTTCTCACCGTTTTATTTATCCACGAACACCATTTAGTATCCACTAATGTATTTTTCATATTTCAGCACGAACTCAGCTTACCCACATACAATTTTCTGCTTATCCATGATTATCAAACTTATTTGTTCACTTCGGAAACTCTGAACATTTTATCACATCAGAACTCCGCTTGCAGAACTGCTCTTTAACATTGTCAAGGTTACTATGATAAAATTAATTTCATTATTAATTTTTTTACATTTATTTAATTTTTAGTGAAGAATTCAAGATTTATAATTCCATTTGCAGAAGAATTTCATTACAGAGGATTGCGTTTTGGATGCATTTTTTGAAGAATATTGTCGAGTTTGCAACTAGGTAGAAAATATAATTTTATCATCTCAAAATTCATGATAATTTTTACTTACAATTACAATAGAATTCTGCTCATACAAGGAATATAATTTACTTTTGGTTTTCAACACAAACTCTACCAATATTATTTAATAGTTTTGTATGCATGAGCGTTTACCCTCCACAACGCTCTCCGACCAGAAAATTGCTCCTCAAGGTTGCTATTGATAAGATTATTTTAAAATTTTTATCCTAAAATTCCTTTTAATTACTTCACATATATTTAATTTCATAGTTTGATCTGATCATTGAATCGGTTGAAAAACAGTGAAAGTTTGTAACCCTATTCAACATTATCTTGCGATTTTGTAAAGTTTGTAACATTTGTATGGTAGGAACTTAATATTATTCTCTCATTTTCACACAATAGAATTCTGATGGCATAAGATATGATTTCTTTTTTATTTACGTTTGAACTTCTATAGTTTTCTACTTATCTGTTTTATCCTTCATTATTTTTTATAGGAGAAATCCATCTTCAGAAAAGAAATCCCTTGCCAAATATTCGATAACTACCCTTCAACATTATCGGGTTAGATTTGATAAAATTACTTTTAATTTCTTATCCTAAAATTTCTTTTAACTTTTTACCCTATATTTAATTTCCTGTATTTAATTTTCACAGCAGAATTCTAGTTATTTGATGTGAGACATCTGTGGAAGAAGATCAACTCTGTAACGTTATTTATAGGTAAGTTTTTCTCAATATTAACCTATTTTAAATTATATTAACGTTTCGGAAAAGTTCATTGATTAAATTATTATTAGTATTTATTTTGAGATAAACTCTCAGATTTCAATATATTTTTTTTGAACTTATAGATTACTCGACAAGAATATATATTGTAATATTATTTTTACCATTTCCTATAATTATTTTTTATGCATTCTTTTTATTTTTTATTTCCTAATGGTATTTGATTTTTCTCTATTGAAAACATATTCAGGATGGTTTTTTCAATTACATTCTTTTGGTTTTAATTCTGCTTTTTTTTTTCCAATTTATTTTATTGAATTCAAAAGTTAATATAAATTGTATTTAGATTTATCTTAGTTGGAGTTATGCTTATAAGAAAAAATATTTTATTTCAATATCACAATTTTTACTTATAATACTTTTCATGGAAAAATGAAATGTTTGGAACCTTATTGTTATTAATACTAAAACAATTAATCTATAATTATATTTAAATTTAAGGAAGACACATCGTCTCTTACAATATCTCAATCCTGTGTCTCACAATCGTGTTTTTTTAAATATTATATAGTGTATTTGTGTGATTTAAAATGCTTACTTTTATTCCATATTTAGTTAGAAAACCTATTAGTTTACATAAGAAATACTATTCAGGGCATTCTTAGCTAAAACTTGCACCAAATTTATTTTGTGTATTTATCTTATTCTCTATTCTCCTATATTTTCATATTCCACTTTGTTATTCATACGTAATGGAATACATTTGAATATTTGTTTGCCTTGAAGGAAATGTTAAAGTACTCTATTCATTCTAAAATATCAAGATGAATATATTTTTAATGTCTTAGAATAGTAAGATGCATTTGAGATGGATTTGTATAAAGTTTTATTGATAGGACATCTATTGACTTTTATGGAATTAAATGTTTAAGAGTTTTCTAAACGTTTTGGTGACTAGAGAGGAATGTGAGTTGCGGTAGTTGTTACATACTTAAAGTTGGAATTGGGGATTACAACTTTGCCTTAGGATTTGATTAAATTAATAATTCTATCATCAAGAAGCATCAATATGCTTTTGGAAATTTTAGTTTTTGATATTTTTGATTTTTGCAGGTGTATATACGGATCAACCACTTTCAAATGGGGAAGGAACATCAAATGGATCCTCAATTGACTTAATCACTCAGCGGCGAGAGCAATGGAGAATAAATGACTGGCACCGCCGCCATGCCATGAATGATGAACAAAGGAGTGCTCACTTAGCTCAACGTAGAAGAAGCTATCAACGTAGAAGAATGCAATTGTTACTCAAGGAGAAAACATATGGGTTATACATCAAACTTTTAATATAACATAAATATTCTTATCTATTTTGTAATTAATTTTAAAACTTTATATCTTTTATGTAATATAATATCATTATTTAATCATTTATTTTTTTATAATATTTTTACACTTGAATTTATCATTATGAATCATTATATAATTAAAATAATGTTTGCTAATAGAATTGTTAATCTTTAAATCTGTAACGCCCCGTGTCTTCGTTCGAGGTACGCTCGCCACACGTGTGCGTTTGAGTGCTAGATTTGTTGGCATGCTTTAGGATTTTATGTCTAATTGAATTATGTGATTAATTGTCCAATTACCTATGTGTTTATTTAGTGGTAATTCCATTATAATTCCATTCCATTTCATTTCCATTTTCTCATATATGCATGTTTCATACATTTCATTTCATAACATATTTTATATATATACACTTACATATATATATACTTAAACTAATTTCTTAACATTAATCTTTTCATTACTTCATACATTTATTCAAGAAACATGCATTATACCCATATATATATATATATATATATATATATATATATATATATATATATGCATGATTTGCCTACACTTATACACTCACATGCATTTATATATATATATATATATATATATATATATATATTTAATTGAGCACTAACAAATTATATACATACAATATACTTAATATCTTGCTTTATACATATATGATATATATATCTATACATATTGCATATAATACATATAATATCTCATATATGCAAGATCACACACACAAAACCCCTTTCTTTCATCTTCATCTCATTTCCATTACATCCATCTTTGATCAAGAAGAAGAGGAGATTCAAGAAGGCATAATCACCACCATCATCATCTCATCATTTCATCCCATCTTTCTTTCATTTCAAGGTATGGATGGAGAATTTGATTAAATCTCTTGAGTTATATGAAGTAGGGTTTGGTGTTTATGAAGTGATTCCATGGTTATAAGTGATTAGAAATTTGTTTAGGAACATTAAACTTCATAGCTTGCATGAATTCTTACATTATTTGAGGTTAAATGTCATGGTATGTATATGGGTTTGTTGGATGATTTCTTGATGATCTAAGTATGTTACCTTGGATTAAATGTTGCTTAAATGTTGTATTTAAGTTATATGCATGTTATGTGTTTGTTTGGGGTGTTTTTGGTTGAGTTTTCTTGGGAGTTTGCTACCTTTTCTTTTCCCCACGGACTAGACCCTGTTTTCTGCCCTTTTTCTCGCCCAGAAGGACTACCCGGGCGGGTAGTGTGTTCCAGTAGGTTTCTGCACTCTTTTTTCCCCGGCCGGATAGATTTTGCCTTGTATTTTCCCCGGCCAGGTACTCCCTCATACGAACTCGGAATGACCTGATTTTTGAACCGTTCGAAACCTCTTGAAGTTTAGAAAAACCTCCTACTAGAATCATCTCAATATATTTTGTCATTTGTGAGATATAATCAATTCTTTTTGGTGTCGCTGCTTTACCGGAAATCTGCATTCCTCCAATTTTAAACCTACCCCGTTTTCTCCTCGTTTTGAACCACGATTCAAGCCACCTACCATTTTAAAGGTCTGTTTGTCTAATTTTAATACCCAATAAACAATACTCCATTTCAATTCTTAGAACTCAAGATATTCCCAATTTCGCACAGCCTGCGCGTTTCTAGAAATTGTCAACTTTTGCCAAATTTCACCCAAACACCTCTAATTGCATTCCTTTCAACCCCTTGGCTCCCGTATATGATTTAAATGAAGTTTTAGTAGTGTATGAACATTCTCATGAATTATAATTATCATCATTCCATGTCATGAACATGCCGTTCGTCCATTATTTGGTCCATTTGTCTAGAGTCTTATGTACACTCGTGTTTCTTGCACAGAGTTTGGTCCGGTTGGGGAGCAGGGTCCGTAGGCTTCTCATTTTCTTCACTCTTTTGGTTAAGGTGAGGTTTTCTTTATGTATTTAAAGCCCATAATATCTCTATGTGACTATTTCGGCCGAAACTTATATTATACCTATAGTTTTCCCTAAATGTCAAAGTGATTTATAAAAGAACCCCGTTTCTTTTAATAAAAACCTACCTACCATATTGTTTTGGCGAGATATTGCACTGTATTGTTTGGGCCCTAGGGGAATCGTGGGATTGGCGACCGGAACGGCATCGGGCCGTCGGAGAGAACCTCTACACGTAGTACCCACTGGGAATAACTTCGTGCGACCTAGGAGACGGGAAGGCGGGGTATTCCTGAGCCGGTGGTTCCCATACCATCGAAGGAGCGGGTAGGAGTCATGAGCCCCCGTCTCACATTGTACTTAGGTGGCTTGGGCCTTGCAAACCCGACCACCGATCCATGGAAGAAGGAGGGATATTAAGTTATCAATTGACTGATTATTTGAATACTGTTTTGCATGATCACCTCTTATTTGAACTGAACACTGTACACTACCGAAGTTTGGATGGAATTTACCCACTCGCCTGGTCACGAATGTCAAATGATAATTGTAATTAAATGATACTTGTAATCTCGGGCATTGGCTCTTTTATTCAACTATCCACTTGGACCTTTGCTAAAACCATGCTCGGAATTATGGGTTGCATGTTTTGTGAGCTATATATATTAAACCCCTCACTTAGTCTTCATAGACTAACCCTCCTCCCTTTCAACTTTTGCAGGTCTCGCTAGGCGGGGAAATAGAGTCTGTCAAGTCTTTATTTTGTAGCCTAGCTTGAGCATTTTTGGTTGTTGCATAATTACATACTTACACTTTAATTATGTATTATCGTTTTGGAGAACTAATGTATATATGTGATGGCCGGGATGGCCTTTGATTGTACAACGTAACCATGTGTTGATATTATCTTTATGCTTCCGCTTAATGTTATTGCATCGTTGGTTTTATTTGGTTTAAGGGTTAGCCCCGCTTAGCTAGGTTGAGTTTTTATTGTCACCCGTTCGCCACGTGTTTGGTTTGTGTATGGAAATTAATTTCATGCATGGATTGGACTAGTGGTGCGGGGATGTGACACCTTTCGATACGGGTGTTACACTCCTTACGTGGTATCAGAGCCTAGGTTGCAAAACCGGGCTCTTGAGTTCTGTCTTGTCAGTTTAAGTCGTACGGCTTAGGATTTATGTATCAACTTGAAGGTCTTACGTTGTTATTCGAGCATTCTTGATTGGTTATTTGGTGCATTTATTTACATATCATGGATATTGCTTAATCCCGACATGCAGTTCTTAATGTTTATCATCGTAGATGGCACGTGGTCGACCTCGTCAAGATAGAAGGACACCTTCACCTCCTAGATATCAACAACCCCAACAACCGCCCCAAATGAATATGGAAAATTTTATGGAAGCGGTCTACAATTATGTTGAACAAAGGAGGGCACAAGCTCCACCTCCACCACAACCGGTTCAACCTCCACCACCTCCACCACCGGTTAGAGATTCCCATGGGATATTTCTTAACTATCATCCTCCAAGGCTCGCGGGTACTACGGATGATGCCGTAGCGGAGGATTGGATTTCACGTTTGGAAAGGATCTACAACATTCGCCCCTTCACCTCACTTGAAAGGATCCTAATTTGCTATCTTTCAATTGGACGGGAAAGCCTATGATTGGTGGGAAAGAACCCGTGAGAAGTTAGAGGTTGCCGGAGAAGGATTGACTTGGGATATCTTCAAGAGGGAATTCCGGGAGGCTTTCATTCCCGAAGTGGTTCGTGAAAGGAAAGAACAAGAGTTTATGGACCTCAAACAGGGAGGCTGAACGGTAGCTCAATATTTGGCGGAGTTCAATCGCCTTCGTAAGTATGCTCCTCAGGTCACTCGCGACGAGAAGAAGAAGGCAAGGAAGTTTATTGTCGGGCTGAAAGAAACTTTAAGACATGGACAAGCTGGGCATAATTTTGAATCATTCGCCGACACGGTGCAATGGGCTTTTGTTCAAGAGGAGGAGTTCAAGAAGAAAGATCTCGTGCCTCGATCTTTTCAGTCGGGACAAGGTTCGGGGTCCGGTTCTAAAAGGCCCATGGTACAAGCTCCCCAACAACATAAATTGCCTTGGAAGAAGCCAAAACCGGCCGTACCTATTCCGGTTGCTATCGTACCATTTCCTCCGGCCCCGAATACTAAGCCGTGTGCTCATTGTGGTTGGAACAACCACACTTGGGAGGAATATCGACGCCGTTTAGGAGCTTGTTTGAGATGTGGGGCCATGGATCATAAAGTTGATACATGCCCGAAGAGGAATGGACCCCTGAATGCGGGACAGAGGCCAATTGTGAGGGCTCGTGCTTATGCTATAGAGGGGGAGGAGCAGAATGCTGAGGTGGATGCCGCCGCCGTGGTGGAAGGTACTATATACATTCAAGGCACGAGCATACATGCATTATTTGACCCTGGAGCCACACATTCTTTTCTTTCTCGTGGCATTGCTGCTTCTTTATGTTTGCCTATTGTGTGTACGTCTGTTTGTTATGTGATTAGTTCCCCGTTGGGGGGGGGCCTTGTTTCTGATCGGGTGTTTCGGCGAGTTCCGGTGAGAATTGAGGGTCGTGACTATCCAATAGACTTCATTGAGATGCCTATCAGTCGGTATGGTGCAATTTTGGGTATGGATTGGCTTTTCGAGCATGATGCTACAGTTGAGTGTCGAGCTAAGAGAGTCCAGTTGGGTTCGGATGTTGTTGTGGGTTTGGGTTCGAAGACTCCACCGTTGTTGTCTTTCACCGAGGCTTCTAAGTTGATTCGTGATGGTGCTTCGGATTTCTTGGTCTACATTCTTAACAAGCCTAAGGACCAATCTAAGCTTGAGGAAACGGAAGTTGTAAAGGACTTTCTCGAGGTCTTTCCGGAGAGTTTGGGGTCTTTACCTCCGGAACGAGAAGTTGAGTTTGTGATTGATTTGTACCCTGATACGAAGCCGTTTTCTAAGACTCCTTATAGGATGGCTCCTGCCGAGTTGAAGGAGTTGAAGAAAAACTTGAGGAATTGTTGTCAAGCGGGTATATTCGTCCGAGTTCGTCACCTTGGGGTGCACCGGTCCTATTTGTAAAGAAGAAAGACGGGACCTTGAGAATGTGCATAGATTATAGAGAATTGAATCGGATGACTGTTAAGAACAAGTACCCCCTTCCTCGGATTGAAGAGTTGTTTGATATCCTTCAAGGTTCTACGGTTTATTCCAAGCTTGATCTACGCCAAGGATACTATCAGTTGCGGATCCGAGAAGAGGATATCCTAAAGACAGGGTTCAACACTCGGTACGGGCATTATGAGTTTGTTGTGATGCCGTTTGGATAGACTAATGCCCCCGCAGCTTTCGTGGACATGATGCACAGAATATTCAGGCCTTTCTTGGATAAGTTTGTGGTGATATTTATAGACGATATTCTAGTGTATTCGATGTCTACTGAGGAACATGCAAGGCATCTTAAGTTGGTTCTACAGACCCTCAGGGATAATCAGTTGTTCACCAAGTTCAGTAAGTGTGACTTTTAGATTGATAAGGTTTCATTTCTGGGTCATGTGATTTCGGCAAAGGGAGTTGAAGTGGTTTCTTCCAAGATTGAGACAGTTTCTAAGTGGGAAAGACCTAAGAACGTCTCTGAAGTTTGAAGTTTCTTGGGTTTAGCGGGTTATTATAGAAGATTCGTGAAGGACTTCTCGAAAATCGCTGCACCTTTAACCCGATTGACCAAGAAAGAGGTGAAATTCGTGTGGGATGAGGCGTGCGATAAGAGCTTCAATCTCTTGAAGGAGAAGTTGACTACAGCCCCGATCTTGAGACTTCCCGAAGGCTCCGAAGGTTACGCGGTGTATACGGATGCTTCTAAGGAAGGATTGGGTTGTGTTTTGATGCAAAACGGGAATGTTATTGCATATGCCTCTAGAAAGATAAAGGAACATGAGAAGAACTATCCCACACATGATTTGGAACTTGGTGCTGTGGTGTTTGCTCTTGGAAAGTGGAGGCATTACTTGTATGGAATTCCTTTCGAGATTTACACCGATCACAAGAGTCTTCAATATTTGTTTACGCAAAAGGAATTGAATATGAGGCAAAGAAGATGGATGGAGACTCTTGAGGACTTTGATTGCAAGATCAAATATCATCCCGGTAAGGCCAATGTCGTTACCGATTCACTTAGTAGGAAGGCTAATGTATCGGGTTTAAAAGTGAATGAAGGAAGTATGGATGAGATAATTATGGTAAAGGCTCGGGTGACTAACATCACCATATAACCGGAGTTGAAGCACCGGTTATTTGAAGCTCAAACTAGTGATCCGGGAATTCAGAAGCTCGTGGCCAAAGAAAGGGATGATCCGGAGTGTCCGTTCGGGTATGATGAGACAGGCTTGTTTCGATTTAAGCACAGAGTGGTGGTTCCTGAGGAATTGAAAAGGTTGTTACTTGAGGAAGCTCACAAATCTGCCTATTCTATCCACCCGGGAGGTAATAAGATGTATAAAGATTTAAAGCAATACTATTGGTGGAATGGACTAAAGAAGGATGTAGCCGAGTTTGTGAAGCATTGTATGACTTGTCAAAAGGTTAAAGCTGAACAACAAAAGCCCGGAGGTCTACTTCAACCGTTGCCCATCCTGGAATGGAAATGGGAACAAGTAACTATGGACTTTGTTTCGGGGTTACCGAAAGTTAAGGGTGGTTATGATGGAATTTGGGTGATTGTCGATCGTTTAACTAAGTCAGCTCACTTCTTGCCGGTACGTATGTCTGATAAGATGAATAAGCTAGCCGAGCTTTATGTCAGAGAGATTGTTCGTCTTCATGGAATTCCGGTTAGCATTGTGTCGGATAGAGATCCGAGGTTCACTTCAAGATTGTGGCAAGAGTTGCAATGAATGTTGGGTACAAGACTTAAGTTCAGCACTGCATTTCATCCACAGACGGACGGTCAGTCCGAGAGGTTCATTCGGTATCTTGAGGATCTTCTAAGGGCTTGCGTGTTGGATTATCAAACCTCTTGGGATAAACAATTACCATTGATTGAATTCTCCTATAATAATAGCTTCCAAGCCTCCATAGGTATGGCACCCTATGAGTTACTTTACGGACGGAAGTGTCGATCCCCTTTGTTTTTCGATCTTGAGGAGTGGAAATGGACTAAGCAAGAGGGTGTTAAAAGAAAGAAGGGTGCGAAGTTGGAAAAACCCTCTAAGGCTGTAAGAGATATGATCGAGAAGGTTCAGATAGCCCAACAAAGGATGAAGGCAGCTCAGGATCGACAGAAGAGCTACGTCGATAATAGGAGAAGAGATCTCGAATTTGAAGTTGGAGACCGAGTGTTCTTGAAGGCGTCTCCTCGCAAAGGATTTGCTCGGATTGGAAGAGGAGGGAAGCTTAAACCTCGTTATTTAGGTCCATTTGAGATTCTTGAAAGGGTTGGAGAAGTCGCTTATAGATTGGACCTACCACCGAGCTTAACGGGAATTCATAATGTTTTTCATGTGTCACAATTAAGGAAATACTACCCCGATGAATCAGAGATGTTTCCCATTGATGAGATTGGAGAAGTGGATTTACAGCCGGATTTAACCTTCGTGCAGAAGCCGGTAAAGATTTTGGATCACAAGTTTCAAGTATTGAGAAACCGGCAAATTTCTTTGGTAAAGGTCTTATGGAGAAGTGACAAAACCAAGGAAGCTACTTGGGAAACCGAGGACAAGATGAAGGGTTTGTATCCGGAGTTGTTTCAGGCCGAGTTAATCTGGGGACCAGATTCTTTTAAGGGGGGAGGATTGTAACGCCCCGTGTCTTCGTTCGAGGTACGCTCGCCACACGTGTGCGTTTGAGTGTTAGATTTGTTGGCATGCTTTAGGATTTTATGTCTAATTGAATTATATGATTAATTGTCCAATTACCTATGTGTTTATTTAGTGGTAATTCCATTATAATTCCATTCCATTTCATTTCCATTTTCTCATATATGCATGTTTCATACATTTCATTTCATAACATATTTTATATATATACACTTACATATATATATACTTACACTAATTTCTTAACATTAATCTTTTCATTACTTCATACATTTATTCATGAAACATGCATTATACCCATGTATATATATATATATATATATATATATATATATATATACATGATTTGCCTACACTTATACACTCACATGCATTTATATATATATATATATATTTAATTGAGCACTAACAAATTATATACATACAATATACTTAATACCTTGCTTTATACATATATGATATATATATCTATACATATTGCATATAATACATATAATATCTCATATATGCAAGATCACCCACACAAAACCCCTTTCTTTCATCTTCATCTCATTTCCATTACATCCATCTTTGATCAAGAAGAAGAAGAGGAGATTCAAGAAGGCATAATCACCACCATCATCATCTCATCATTTCATCCCATCTTTCTTTCATTTCAAGGTATGGATGGAGAATTTGATTAAATCTCTTGAGTTATATGAAGTAGGGTTTGGTGTTTATGAAGTGATTCCTTGGTTATAAGTGATTAGAAATTTGTTTAGGAACATTAAACTTCATAGCTTGCATGAATTCTTACATTATTTGAGGTTAAATGTCATGATATGTATATGGGTTTGTAGGATGATTTCTTGATGATCTAAGTATGTTACCATGGATTAAATGTTGCTTAAATGTTGTATTTAAGTTATATGCATGTTATGTGTTTGTTTGGGGTGTTTTTGGTTGAGTTTTCTTGGGAGTTTGCTACCCTTTCTTTTCCCCACGAACTAGCCCCTGTTTTCTGCCCTTTTTCTCGCCCAGAAGGACTACCCGGGCGGGTAGTTTTTGTGCCTAAAAACTACCCGGGCTGGTAGTGTGTTCCAGTAGGTTTCTGCACTTTTTTTCCCCGGTCGGGTAGATTTTACCTTGTATTTTCCCCGGCCAGGTACTCCCTCATAAGAACTCAGAATGACCTGATTTTTGAACCGTTGGAAACCCCTTGAAGTTTAAAAAAAACTCCAATTGGAATAATCTCAATATCTTTTGTCATTTGTGAGATATAATCAATTCTTTTTGGTGTCGCTGCTTCACCGGAAATCTGCATTCCTCCAATTTTAAACCTACCCCATTTTCTCCTCGTTTTGAACCACGATTCGAGCCACCTACCATTTTAAAGGTCCGTTTGTCTACTTTCATACCCAATAAAAAATACTCCATTTCAATTCTTAGAACTCAAGATATTCCCATTTTCCCACAGCCTGCCCGTTTCTAGAAATTGTCAACTTTTGCCAAATTTCACCCAAACACCTCTAATTGCATTCCTGTCAACCCCTTGGCTCCCGTATATGATTTAAATGAAGTTTTAGTAGTGTATGAACATTCTCATGAATTATAATTATCTTCATTCCATGTCATGGACATGCCGTTCGTCCATTATTTGGTCCATTTGTCTAGAGTCTTATGTACACTCGTGTTTCTTGCACAGAGTTTGGTCCGGTTGGGGAGCAGGGTCCGTAGGCTTCTCATTTTCTTCACTCTTTTGGTTAAGGTGAGGTTTTCTTTATGTATTTAAAGCCCATGATATCTCTATGTGACTATTTCGGCCGAAACTTATATTATACCTATAGTTTTCCCTAAATGTCAAAGTGATTTATAAAAGAACCCCGTTTCTTTTAATAAAAACCTACCTACCATATTGTTTTGACGAGATATTGCACTGTATTGTTTGGGCCCTAGGGGAATCGTGGGATTGACGATCGGAACGGCATCGGGCCGTCGGAGAGAACCTCTACACGTAGTACCCACTGGGAATACCTTCGCGCGACCTAGGAGACGGGAAGACGGGGTATTCCTGAGCCGGTGGTTCCCATACCATCGAAGGAGCGGGTAGGAGTCATGAGCCCCCGTCTCACATTGTACTTAGGTGGCTTGGGCCTTGCAAACCCGACCACCGATCCATGGAAGAAGGAGGGATATTAAGTTATCAATTGACTGATTATTTGAATACTGTTTTGCATGATCACCTCTTATTTGAACTGAACACTGTACACTGTCGGAGTTTGGATGGAATTTACCCACTCGCCGGGTCACGAATGCCAAATGATAATTGTAATTAAATGATACTTGTAATCTCGGGCATTGGCTCTTTTATTCAACTATCCACTTGAACCTTTGCTAAAACCATGCTCGGAATTATGGGTTGCATGTTTTGTGAGCTATATATATTAAACCCCTCACTTAGTCTTCATAGACTAACCCTCCTCCCTTTCAACTTTTGCAGGTCTCGCTAGGCGGGGAAATAGAGTCTGTCAAGCCTTTATTTTATAGCCTAGCTTGAGCATTTTTGGTTGTTGCATAATTACATACTTACACTTTAATTATGTATTATCGTTTTGGAGAACTAATGTATATATGTGATGGCCGGGATGGCCTTTGATTGTACAACGTAACCATGTGTTGATATTATCTTTATGCTTCCGCTTAATGTTATTGCATCGTTGGTTTTATTTGGTTTAAGGGTTAGCCCCGCTTAGCTAGGTTGAGTTTTTATTGTCATCCGTTCGCCACGTGTTTGGTTTGTATATGGAAATTAATTTCATGCATGGATTGGACTAGTGGTGCGGGGGATGTGACACCTTTCGATACGGTGTTACAAAATCGTTTTATATAAAATATTTTGTAATTATTTTAAGGTTAACTTACTTTTCATATTCGCTTTAAACTTGATCTACTTTATGTAGAGGTGCAAGGGAATTGGAGAACATCTCAATATGAGTGGCGCAATTCCATGAACGAGGAAAAAAGGGAGGCACATTTGGCTCGACGTAGGAGATACTATCATAGTAGAAGAATGCGAAGTAATGAATCTGTTGAGAATACAGGTGGTACACATACAAACTTTAATGTAACATGAAGATTTTGTAGAATTTATATGAGAATTGACTAGAGTACTTTGTATAAAGACTTATAGGGATAAATTTTAGTTGAAATAACACATGCAAAAGTTTCATAAATGACCATGGTTTCATATTTTGTAAAAAGAATAACTAAATTATAATTAGAGTACTATATAAATTTTTATACTCTTAAGTGTAAACTTGAAATTGCACACTTAATAGTTTTGGGGCCATAATTACAAATCTTTTAATGCATTATATAGATTTTATATTTTGATTTTATTATGTTGTTAATTTGTTTTTATTCATATATTTATTTATTTGTGCATGACAGGCATTCTATTTATGAAAATAGTTTAATTTTTCAAAACTTAAAAATTGTCTCAATTTCAATTGTAAACAATAGGTAACGACCCAAATTTGTTGGCGCAAACTATGTATGGGAATCCGCAAGTCAGTACTACCCATACTTCTACTTTCCATGAAGGTGGTACAATTGGTGATAATAACAATGGAGAACAATCAGGTAAAATTAATCTATCTAAATGATTTGCAATATGTAATATTAATTTAAAATACGGTTTAATTCTATCTACAAAAATATATTTTAAATTTGACACCAAATGATTTAATGTTATACGGTTTAATTCTTTCTTCAAAAATATATTTTAAATTTGAGACCATATCATTTTATGTTTGAAACAATTACGTAACTAGCATTAATTAAATGATAGTATGAGTTTTATCATTTATTATGAAATTAATAGAACTAATTTGTTGTGTATGAAATGTAACAGATCATCCTCCAGTGGGCACCAATTAATTATTCTGTTGGTCCGTCGACATATCAACATGGTAGCACGAGCTATAATATTCCCATCCCTAACCAAATTCCAGGTATGACAAATTTGTATGTTCAAATTCTTCTAGATATGAGGGTATTATTTGCTATTAGACGGAACAATTCTAATGTGTTTGCTCTCACATTTATTAGTGTATATATTCCACTATAATTTGATTTAAACATATGTGTCTTTCAAGGTGTCACTACAAGAAAACAGGCGAATTTCGAGGGAATTTTTCCCTCGGAAAATTCCGAGGGACTTCCGAGGGAATTCTGAGGGAAATCGCCAAATTATTTTCCGAGGGAATATTCCCTCGGAAATCCCTCGGAAATGTTAGCGCCAAGGTTAGCCGCCAAGTTTTCCGAGGGAAAAACCCTTCGGAAAATTAAAACTTATTTAATTTTTAAATTAAAATTAGTTTCCGAGGGAATTATTCCCTCGGAATTGTTCAAATATAAAATCTTGAATTTTCCGAGGGAATTTTCCCTCGGAAATTCCCTCGGAAAATACAAAAATATTAATTTTTAAACTAAAATTAGTTTTCGAGGGAGTTCCAAGGGAAAATTCCCTCGGAAAATTAATACTTATTTAATTTTTAAATTAAAATTAGTTTTCGAGGGATTTCCGAGGGAATTATTCCCTCGACATTGTTCAAATATAAAATCTTGAATTTTCCGAGGGAAAATTCCCTCGTAAAATTAAAAATTATTAATTTTTAAACTAAAATTAGTTTCCAAGGGATTTCCGAGGGAATAATTCCCTCGGAAATGTTCAGATATTAAATTCCCTCAAAAAATTAAAACTTATTTAATTTTTAAATAAAATTTCATGTTAAAATTTCATTTTATATTTTATTTTATGGAAAATTCCGAGGGAATTCCGATGGTTTTCCCTCGGAATTCCCTCGGACTTTGCCATAAATATTTTTAATTATTAAACATTATGTAACGATTTGTTGACTTTAATTACAATTCATGATAACTATATGCATTATTAGTAAATTTGGTAAGCTATGTTAGTTGATATATTAATAATTGGTAATAATACATACTTAATTAAACTTTGGATAAGTAATTCGAACGATATCAATGTAGAAGTTCGTGTTCTTTTCAATTGAAAAATCAATTTTTTGTTAGGAATAGTGCCCTAGAAAGCCGATTGTATATCCGCGTTGTGCTTTTCCTTATTGTAATCACAGACAACCTTTGAATGAAATAACGAATTAAGGCAACACTTCTTTATATGCTCTTGTTTGGTATGCGTTTACTTTATCTGTGCATGTATGAGAACTCCCCTAATCCTGATGACTTTAGGACTCTACTATTTAGGTGAAATGGTTCATGAAACGAGCCCTATATCACATAAGTCATGATTAGTAAAATACTCCAAGCCGAGGAGTCCTACCGACAGTGGGAGTGTCAACCTGACTCCTCTAAGGCTTGCTTGTGGGATCACGCCCTTAAGAAGGACCACCTTGTTTCATGGAGGTGCAAAGTGTATAGTTGATACGAGCGTGATACATGAGGGTGCTTACTTTAATAAGTAAGTTCACTGAGGTGCCCCGTGTGAGAACATTCCTAAATGGGAAAGGAAGTTTCTATTTCAGGAAATGGAAACTTCCAGATTAGGAAATATCTCACGAGTCATTGATGTGATTAATTGATCCTTAAGACTTGAGGTTCCTTGTCACTTTATGAGTTAACTCTGTAGTCTTAGGCATAATCTTTAAAGGGTGTCGCCTTAGACAACTGATTCAAGGCTTATGCTGGGGCTGCACAAGTGATTCATGAAAGTTAATGAGAATCAAGAAAGGACCTACACTTGCATTTGCAAGGTGATCTCTTATTGTGTAAGTCATTCATATGCCATATGGAGTCCTTGACCAAGGCAGTAGATCAAGACATCAAGAAAAGGGTTTCTTGGATTGAGATCAAATGGATATGAAATGCACTTAGCTTTAAGACCAGATTATTAGGGTTCTGATTATTCCCTTGCCCTAGATCTTGGTTGAGAGATAGTAAGTAGGAGGATTGTATCTCACAAGAATCAATGACTTAAAGGTTCTGTCGAATCCAAACATTCCAATTTAGCTAGGGGTTAAACACCTGTTGCTAGACTATGGTCGTTTAATCTGTGGACTGATTAATTAATTAGTGAATTAATTAATTAGGGTCACTGCTAATTGAATTGAGAACCTAGAGGGTCACACACAACAACTTGGTTACATGAGTTGAGGCTTTAAAATGATTAAACGAGTTAATCGGGCCAAAGGGGTTCCACACGTGTGAAACCACACGTGTGGGTCACGTGAGGAGCACGTGTCCTTACGTGTATATGTATATATATGATATATATTAAATAATTAAATGTGTTAATTATTTAATAGACTTTGGTTTAATTTTTGAATTAAAAAGAAAGTCTTATTTTGGAGAAAAATAATCTAGTTAATTAATTATGAATTAATTAATTTGATAAAATAAGTTATTTATTTTAAATAAATAAAGTATAAAATTATCCAAAAATAGTTTGGATATTTTTAGCTCTCTTGAAAGTTGATTTGAATTTGAATTCAAAGTCAAAGTCAAAATTACTTGATGATCAAGTAATAGAAGAGAGAGAGACCAAAACCCTAGCCCATAAAGGACTAGGATTTTCGGTACTCCCTTATTATAAATAGGGGAGCTCGAGCTCCCCTTAGAGCTAATTGGCAATTCTTTTGGTTCATGTGTTGAACACCATCCTTTCTCCAAGATAAACGAAACCCTAGGTTAAGCCTAAACACTAACTAGAGAACTAGCATCCTTACTAGTTAGATTGTGATCAAGTTGGTGGACTATCTCTAGAGAACTTCAAGTTAGAAGTTTGAAGATTCGAGCTTTACCGAGGAGAGGGGATCAAGCCGCGAGAAGAGCGTTCTTGGGTGGCTTGAAACGCTTCAAGAAAGAATAAAAGAAAAGTAAGTTTCTTATCCCTACGAATTTGGTTACACGATTGCGAGTCCTAGATCCTTTTGTTGGAAATTTTTAAATTTACGCTGCTTTTTGATTCGTGTTTTCCAACAAGTGGTATCAGAGCCACCTCGTTAATTGTGTTTCTGATTCGTCTCAATTATTCTGAATTTGGTAGAAATTCTTAGGCTTAGAAGCGAATTGAATATTCTTGAGTTCTTTTAGAAAGCCTGAAATACAAAACTGTAATTTTTCCTGAATTTCTAAAACTGTTTTCTTAAATCGTGGTTTTGAAAATCGTTTTCGTTGAAAATTATCTAAATCGAATTTTTTAATTTTGGATTGAATTGGTTTTGAGAAACCTAGACACGAAACGAGACGCGAAACAAACGCGCGGGATTGGGACGTGCCAATGTGTAGCATGCCCCAGGCCTGCGCGCGCATGTCGCCCAGCCCCTCCCGCAACCGCGCGGGAGCCTTCCCGGGCGTGCCGCCCAGTCCGTCCCGCAACCGCGCGGAACGCCTGCACAACCCGCCTAGTCGCGGCGGGAGCTGCTGCACGCGGCGCGCACATGATGCCGCGCGTTGCTGTGAGGCGGTGCCTCACGCGGCTGGGCCGTTTGCGGACTCGTTTTCGTGTTTCGTGTTTTTCGTGTTTTCGGTCCTTAAAATCCCGATATAATTTTATTTTAATTTTATCTTTTAAAATCAGTTTTGATAATATAAAATTATTTTAAAATTTTGATTAAATTGGGATTTTGAGAAATTAAAGCGATTTTGAATTTTGGGAAAATTATGAACTTTATTTTCTGAAAATAATGAAAGAATAAAATTATTAATTTTTGGAAATTAATTGGAATTTTATTGGTTTATTGTTTTTCGGGTTTTATTGAAAAGGCTCTTGAACAAGAATTGCATCTAAGTCGTGTTTTAAGCTATTAGAGCTTAAAGCGAGAATTTTAATTTATTGGTTAAATTTAAATTCTTGCAAAAGCATGTTAGGTGACCATGGGTTTAGACTTATGTATGGTTTTAATTTATGCACATGGATAGTTTAAATTGGGGTTGGAGCCCTATAGTTGCGTTTTTCAATTGAGGTTGGAGCCTCACTTATATGCGTACTGTTATGTGATTTATTATGTGGCTTTCCATATTACTGTTTTTGAGGCCGGGGTATGCCCCGTGTAATTGTCTAAGGCGAATATGAAGATTGAGCCTTATTACTTTATGTCTTTTTCTTTTTATTGTAATTTGAGAGTAGAGATAGGCGGTAAGGTTTTATTTTCTTTTTGGAGACAATGCACCCATGGAGTAAGATGGACCACATTCAAGTAACAAGGAGGCCATAAGTGAAGACCCCTCAAAATGTTAGGGAGGGGAATCTCAATTGTAAAAATGTAATAGAGAAAGGGCTCGTATTTTGTTACCGCTTTCCCTTATGTGATTTAAACTGTTTATGTGGCATGTATGTTAGAACTTGTGATTGTGGAGTGGCTCCCACATATCACGCATACAATAGGTAGAACCCATGATCATTACATGTTAGTATCATGCTAGGACATGTTATCTGTTTATGTGCTTGTTTGAAATGCATTTAAGTGTACTTGCATTAATCAAGACTAATAAAATTGGATAACATATATGTTGGTGAGGTCGAACCGGACAACTCTCCGGTTGATTTGAAAATTCCCATTAAATATTAAGCTAATGTCGAACAAATAGGTATTTAATTCGAGATGCAAATTTTGAATTAAATTCCTAGCATTCCATCAATAGGTTTTAAGTTTAGTAAGTGAAATTAGTTATTGTCCGCGAGTCGTGGGATAGCTAGTGGAGCTTATTAGTTCTTAGTTACCTGATTGATCCTTTTAAATGATCAATATTTCGTGATCAATTTTAGCAAGGGCGATGTCCGCGAGTCGTGGGTCGTTCGAACTAAGTTTTAGTCATGATCTTATGATTGATGGGTCTAGCTTAACGCCTAAGTAAATATGGATGTCGCACAAGTCGTGGGTCCATATTGAAAGATAGGTGATGCAAAAAACAATTACTAAGAGTTCTAAAGGTGTTAGAATTGGTAAGTTGTACCTACCTAGGGTTGTACTTAGAATGTCCGCGAGTCGTGGGTTCGAGGTAAAATGCCTAGGATCTTAGTACCCATTGGGAAAGGTGTTCCTCTTAGATCTTTGGGAATTATAGATCTTTGAAAAACAGTGGGAGCTACATTAGATTAAAGACCTTATCTTTTGTATATCGTTATAATTCAACATGCTCACTAGTTCTCTGTTTTACCATTTAGGTTGTAGATTCTGTGATTCTCTACGTGTTTTGAAATGGCAACCAAAAACCCTCTTGTATCGATCCTCGAGTCAAACAAGTTGACTGGTCCCAACTATTCTGATTGGTTGAGGAATCTAAAAATCATTTTAGATTCTGAGAAGAGAACTTATGTTCTCTTCGAAGGGGAGCCTAGTCCCGAAGGGGAGGCTCCCACTCGGGCCGAGTGGGACGCGATTCAGAAGTGGAAGGATGATAATCTCCAAGCCCGTTGCCTTATGTTGGCTAACATGTCTCCGGACTTGCAAAGGCAACATGAGGCCATGGAATTCGCTTGGGAGATTTACGACCACTTACAGCAACTTTACCACCCTCATGAACGTGTTACAAGGTATAACACTTCAAAGGAATTGTTCCACTTGAGAATGAGGGAAGGTTCAAGTGTCCATGAATATGGACTCAAGTTTCTCGCCCTTACTGAGAAACTTGCCTCCATGGACATGCCACTGAAAGATGAGCTTTCAGTGGATTTGTTGCTAGCTTCGCTCCCACCATCATTCAACCCATTTGTCCTTAACTTCAACATGAATCATGCTGGTGCTACTGTAGCTGAGCTGATTAGTCAGCTTGTGACTGCTGAAAGCACGATCAAGAAGGACAATAAGGTTTTGATGGTGAATACTCCATCTTCCTCTTCTGGGCCTTCTAAAGGTAAGGGCAAGAAAGCCCAAAAGAAGAAGACCCCTTAGGCCCACTGGTGGCGTTTCGAAGGGGAAGGCCCAAAAGAAGAAGTGTGATCAGAAAGAGGATGTTTGCTTCCATTGTGGCAAAGCGGGACATTGGAGGAGAAACTGCCCAGATTACAAGGCTACTCTAAAGAAAGGTATCTTTCTCGTTGAAGTAAATCTTTCTATTAATTCTAGTTCTTGGGTACTTGATACCGGTTGTGGAACTCATATCTGTAATGATGTACAAATGCTAAGTGAAGTCCAACAACTCAAAGAAGGAGAATATGTCTTGAAGATCGACGATGGCTCAAATGTTGAAGCTCGAGCTTTAGGCACAATTAGATTAGATTTAGGTGGTTTTGAGTTAGTCTTAAATAAAGTCCTTTATGTACCGAGCATTATTCGTAATATAATTTCTATTCCAATTTTAGATTGTGAAGGTTATGAAACTTATATTAAGAATGGTAAATACTTTATCAAACGGAACAACTCTTCCGTTCACATCGGTACTCTAAGTAATGGACTTTATCTAACTCAGAATATCAATATTATGAATATACAACGAGAAACGAAGCGTAAGAGAGATGACAAAGTTTCAGCTCTCTTATGGCACGCTAGATTAGGACACATTTCCAAGAACAGAATTAGCAAGATAAACACTTTAGGATCATTCTCTGAAAATGATCTTAAGGAGTTAACTGCTTGCGAATCCTGTCTCAAAGGAAAAATATCCACAGTCCCTTTTAAAGGAACTGTGGAACGTGCCACTAAGGTTTTGGATTTGATCCATACTGATGTTTGTGGACCGCTTAGTGTAAGCACTAGAAACAATCATCAGTATTTCATAACCTTTACTGATGACTTTAGTCGGTATGGTTATGTATACTTAATGAAGTATAAATCTGAAGCTTTTGAGAAATTCTTAGAATTTCAAAAGGAGGTTGAGAACCAAACTGGTCACAAGATCAAAGCACTTCGATCTGATCGAGGAGGCGAGTATCTTAGTGAAGAATTCCTGAATCATCTCAAAGATAATGGGATTATCTCTCAGTGGACTCCTCCGGGAACTCCTCGGCTTAATGGAGTTTCTGAGAGAAGGAATCGAACCTTACTTGATATGGTTCGTTCCATGATGAGTTTCACTGACTTACCACCTTCTTTCTGGGGTTATGCCCTAGAAAGTGCAGCAAAGATTTTGAATCTAGTTCCCTCTAAGTCAGTCCCTAAAACGCCCAATGAAATGTGGCATGGTAAAATCCCTAGTTATTCTTACATAAGAATTTGGGGTTGTCCTGCTTACGTGAAGAGGACAGTGGGAGATAAGTTAGAATATCGTTCTAACTTATGCTACTTTGTAGGTTATCCTAAGGAATCCATAGGATACTACTTCTATGATCAATCTGAGCAAAAAGTGTTTGTTTCCAGAAATGCCACTTTTCTTGAGGAACCGTTCCTTAAAGAAAAGAAAGGGAAGATCATAGAATTAGAGGAAGTACAAAGTGAGCCCACGCTACCCACTGAAGAAACGTCCCCTTCTATTCAACCTCGACCAATCACGGATTTCGATACACATAAAAATCCTCCTCTAAGGCGTTTTGAACGCACTCCTAGACAGCCGGAGAGATGGTATGGATTCTTCCATGAAATCTCTCAAAAGGATAATGATCCTTTAACATATGAGGAGGCACTTTCAGATTCTGACTCTGAAAAGTGGATAGAAGCCATGAAATCCGAAATGGACTCCATGAACTCCAACCAAGTTTGGACCTTGGTAGATTTGCCTGATGGGGTCAAACCCATAGGTTGCAAATGGATCTTTAAGAGAAAGCTTGGAGTTGATGGAAGCATTGCAGCCTACAAAGCAAGACTGGTTGCAAAAGGATTCACTCAAAGACCCGGCGTGGACTATGATGAAACCTTTTCGCCAGTTGCAATGCAAAAGTCTATTCGGATCATGCTTGCCATTGCTGCGTATTATGACTACGAGATATGGCAAATGGATGTGAAAACTACCTTTCTCAATGGTGACATTGATAAAGACATTTATATGGAGCAACCTAAAGGTTTCACATTCAGTGGGAGTGAGCAAAAGGTTTGCAACCTCCAAAGATCAATCTATGGATTGAAACAGGCTTCTAGAAATTGGAACATTCGATTTGATGAATCAGTTAAAGCGTTTGGCTTCAGTCAAATTTCGAATGAATCATGTGTGTATAGAAAGGAATTGGAGACCTCAGTGCAAGTCTTAGTACTTTATGTTGATGACATCCTTCTTATTAGGAATTCGAAGGATGACATGAAAGTAACTAAGTTATGGTTATCGAACCAATTCGAGATAAAAGACGTCCTATATCCTTGGAATTAAAATCTATCGAGATAGATCTAGAAGGTTAATATGACTGTCACAATCGATGTACATTGACAAAGTATTAAAGAGATTCAATATGGAGTCAGCAAAGGTTAAGAACCTTCCTATGAGTGTAGGAACATGTCTTTCAAAGAAGATGTGTCCTAAGACTAACCTTGAGAAGGAAAGAATGACTCATACACCTTATGCATCAGCAATAGGTAGCATAATGTATGCAATGTTATGTACTCGACTGGATGTGGCTTATGCACTTAGTGTAACAAGTCGTTTCCAATCTGGCCCTGGAGATGGTCACTGGGCTGCCGTGAAGAATATTCTTAAGTACTTGAAAAGTACTAAAGATTTATTCCTAGTTTACGGAGGTCAGAAAGATCTTACTGTCAAAGGATACTGCGATGCAAGCTTTGCATCTGACTTAGATGATTTTAAGTCAATGTCAGGATACATTTTCTGCCTAAACGGCGGAGCAGTGAGTTGGAAGAGTTCCAAACAAACTACCACTGCAGATTCGACCACTGAGGCCGAATACTTAGCTGCAAATGATGCAGCTAAGGAAGGTGTTTAGATTAGAAACTTCATTCAAGAGTTGAATGTTGTTCCTAGCATGAAAGACCCCATTTCTGTGTTTTGTGACAACACTGGGGCGGTTGCTCAAGCAAGAGAACCAAGATCTCACCAACGGACCAAGCACATTATGAGGAAGTATCACCTAATCCGTGATATTATCAAAAGAGGAGATGTGCAAATTGAGAGGGTCACATCAGCAGAGAACGTGGCAGATCCACTTACTAAACCCCTTAGTCGAGAAGCTTTCCAAGGTCATCTTCAGAAGATGGGACTTAGAGTAGCTTTAGAATGGCTTTGACGGGCAAGTGGGAGATTGTTAGGAATAGTGCCCTAGAAAGCCGATTGTATATCCGCTTTGTGCTTTTCCTTATTATAATCACAGACAATCTTTGAATGAAATAACGAATTAAGGCAACACTTCTTTATATGCTCTTGTTTGGTATGCGTTTACTTTATCTGTGCATGTATGAGAACTCCCCTAATCCTGATGACTTTAGGACTCTAACATTTAGGCGAAATGGTTTATGAAACGAGCCCTATATCACATAAGTCATGATTAGTAAAATACTCCAAGCCGATGAGTCCTACCGACAGTGGGAGTGTCAACTTGACTCCTCTAAGGCTTGCTTGTGGGATCATGCCCTTAAGAAGGACAACCTTGTTTCATGGAGGTGCAAAGTGTATAGTTGATACGTGCGTGATACATGAGGGTGCTTACTTTAATAAGTAAGTTCACTGAGGTGCCCCGTGTGAGAACATTCCTAAATGGGAAAGGAAGTTTCTATTTCAGGAAACGGAAACTTCCAGATTAGGAAATATCTCACGAGTCATTGATGTGATTAATTGATCCTTAAGACTTGAGGTTCCTTGTCACTTTATGAGTTAACTCTGTAGTCTTAGGTATAAGCTTTAAAGGGTCTCGCCTTAGACAACTGATTCAAGGCTTATGCTGGGGCTGCACAGGTGATTCATGAAAGTGAATGAGAATCAAGAAAGGACCTACACTTGCATTTGCAAGGTGATCTCTTATTCTGTAAGTCATTCATATGCCATATGGAGTCCTTGGCCAAGGCAGTAGATCAAGACATCAAGAAAAGGGTTTCTTGGATTGAGATCAAATGGATATGAAATGCACTTAGCTTTAAGACCAGATTATTAGGGTTCTGATTATTCCCTTGCCCTAGATCTTGGTTGAGAGATAGTAAGTAGGAGGATTGTATCTCACATGAATCAATGACTTAAAGGTTCTGTCGAATCCGAACATTCCAATTCAGCTAGGGGTTAAACACCTGTTGCTAGACTATGGTCGTTTAATCTGTGGACTGATTAATTAATTAGTGAATTAATTAATTAGGGTCACTGCTAATTGAATTGAGAACCTAGAGGGTCACACACGACAACTTGGTTACATGAGTTGAGGCTTTAAAATGATTAAATGAGTTAATCGGGCCAAAGGGGTTCCACAAGTGTGAAACCACACGTGTGGGTCACGTGAGGAGCACGTGTCCTTAGGACACGTGCCTCACACGTGTATATGTATATATATGATATATATTAAATAATTAAATGTGTTAATTATTTAATAGACTTTGGTTTAATTTTTGAATTAAAAAGAAAGTCTTATTTTGGAGAAAAATAATCTAGTTAATTAATTATGAATTAATTAATTTGATAAAATAAGTTATTTATTTTAAATAAATAAAGTATAAAATTATCCAAAAATAGTTTGGATATTTTTAGCTCTCTTGAAAGTTGATTTGAATTTGAATTCAAAGTCAAAGTCAAAATTACTTGATGATCAATTAATAGGAGAGAGAGAGACTAAAACCCTAGCCCATAAAGGACTAGGATTTTCGGTCCTCCCTTATTATAAATAGGGGATCTCGAGCTCCCCTTAGAGCTAATTGACAATTCTTTTGGTTCATGTGTTGAACACCATCCTTTCTCCAAGATAAATAAAACCCTAGGTTAAGCCTAAACACTAACTAGAGAACTAGCATCCTTACTAGTTAGATTGTGATCAAGTTGGTGGGCTATCTCTAGAGAGCTTCAAGTTAGAAGTTTGAAGATTCGAGCTTTACCAAGGAGAGGGGATCAAGCCGCGAGAAGAGCGTTCTTGGGTGGTTTGAAACGCTTCAAGAAAGAATAAAAGAAAAGTAAGTTTCTTATCCCTACAAATTTGGTTACACGATTGCGAGTCCTAGATCCTTTTGTTGGAAATTTTTAAATTTCCGCTGCTTTCTGATTCGTGTTTTCCAACAATTTTTACTTCATATATAATATATTTGTGTGATATTAATTTTTATTTATTTATTTCATTAATAACTAAAATTTCATGTTATTAAATTGATATCTTAAAGTATGATTTTCTTTTTTTATATTTTATTTTATGGAAAATTCCGAGGGATTTCCGAGGGAATTCCCTCAGAATTTGCCATAGCTATTTTTAATTATTAAACATTATGTAACGGTTTGTTGAATTTAATTACAATTCATGATAATTATATGCATTATTAGTAAATTTGGTAAGCTATGTTGGTTATTATATTAATTATTGGTAATAATACATATGTAATTAAACTTTGGATAAGTAATTCGAATGATATCAATGTAGAAGTTCGTGTTCTTTTCAATTGAAAAATCAAAATTTTACTTCATATATAATATATTTCTGTGATATTAATTTTTATTTATTTATTTCATTAATAACTAAAATTTCATGTTATTAAATTGATATTTTAAAGTATGATTTTCTTTTTTTATATTTTATTTTATGGAGAATTCCGAGGGAATTCCGATTTTCCCTCGGATATCCCTCGAAATTCCCTCGGAATTTGCCATAACTATTTTTTATTATTAAACATTATGTAACAATTTGTTGAATTTAATTACAATCCATGATAATTATATGCATTATTAGTAAATTTGGTAAGTTACGGTAGTTATTATATTAATAATTGGTAATTATACATATGTAATTAAACTTTGGATAAGTAATTCGAACGATATCAATGTAGAAGTCCGTGTTCTTTTCAATTGAAAAATCAAATTTTTACTTCATATATAATATATTTGTGTGACTTTAATTTTTATTTATTTATTTCATTATTAACTAAAATTTCATGTTATTAAATTGATATTTGAAAGTATGATTTTCTTTTTTTATATTTTATTTTATGGAGAATTCCGAGGGAATTCCGAGTCAAAATATGGAAGCTAATGGATAAGAAAATATTTTATTTGAGTCAAAATATGGAAGCTAATGGAAAGGATGACCTAAAGTCACCACTTTTGCAACCTCCAAATGATGTTGTTATCACAATTTCTCCTCAAACCCGGCTTTGAATAAGAAAATTAGGACTCTAGTCTTCAAAGTACTGGTATAACATGCTCATCATGTGTCTCTTCAATAGAATCTGCACTTGGAAGCCTGGATGGCGTGCAAAGCGGGTGTCTGTGCTTCAAGGTCAAGCTACTGTAAAATACGTGCCAGAAGTCATAAGTGTAAGTTAACTTCAATTCTTAGTGCTAAATGAAATCTGCTTTTCAGTGCATCATTAATATCTCGTGGTTTAACTAGTGAATTTATTGTTTTTGGTAGCAATCGTGGTTTTATTTATTAAGTACAACAATAGTGGGGTATTTGCAATTCTGGTGCATATCTTGAATCTGCTTGTTTTGGTTGTTTGAGGACATTTTATGACTCTTATTTGAATCAGTTTGATATTATGTATTTACTTCATATAATCTTGAATCTTCACAAATGCACAGATGCCAATAGGGTACTTCTATGTTCTTTGATGTTTCAGTTATTAAATACTTAAACAATTCAGTTAGATATATATACCAAACACTGTTACCGTTCAAAATAAGCTTGATTTGGACACTTAGGTTACATGTTTAAGTAATTTGATGTTTTGCTAACAGTTTTTTTTCTTTTCCTTTTTCCAGAAGTTCATCATAAATATTGAAACAGTTGCTGCCTCAGACCTGGATTGTTCTATTATAGCCAATGCCACAGACACCAAACGCTGGACTCATTGAACATGATAGAATCTATTAGGAATTCAATTTGTTTATTTCTGTATTTGTCTATTTTAGTAGACGATTTGTTTTACTACATTGTTATTTTAGTAGACATTTTTTATTTGATGTAAGAACAAACGATTTTGGGTTTTATATATTTAATTATATTTATATTTTCAGCTTTGTGATTTGATATATATTTATATTTCGCATTTTGTAAATAAATATTTCATAATAGGTACAATATTTATTTAAAATGAAAATAAATGATTTAATTTTTTTATAGATTCCGAGGGAATTCCGAGGGAGTTCCCTCGGAAAAATAAAATTAAAAAAGAAACGAGATATAAGATTCCGAGGGAAAAATCCCTCGGAAAATAGAATACATTCCGAGGGAATAGCATTGGTGAATGAATTCCGAGGGAATTTCGAGGGAATTCCCTCGGAAAATAAATATTGAGATTTTCCCTCGGAATTTTTTCCCTCGGAACCAATCCGAGGAGGCTTTTTCCGAGGGAATGATTTCCCTCGGAATTCCCTCGAAAATTTCCCTCGGAATTCGCCTGTTTTCTTGTAGTGTGTGGAACTTAGGTAAATTAGTTTTGGTTGAAATTCTCATGATATAGATGTGACAATTAGGGATATTTAATAAAAGACTAGCAACTTTGTACATTTTACACATATGCAAATAAAAAATAATTATTAGATAAGTATATTAAAATTATTTTTTGTATTATATATATATTCTATAATTTTTTTAATATAATCACTAATAAATAAATGAATAGGTAGTATAAGATAACGCTATATTAATAATTTTAAAATTTTAAAGTATAAGTGAAAAGTAAAAATCATATAAAAAATAAAAATAAAAAGAATGCAAGTGATGAGAAAGAAAAGAGAAATTAAGAAGAGAAATAATGAGACAGAAAAGAGAAGTTAAGAAAACGTGCAAGAGAAAAAATTGAATAAAAAAAAATTAATAAATAAATAAAAAGGAAAATATTTTTAAAGTCCATGACACCAAATGGGTCTCTCACTTAATATAATAGTATAGATGATGATGAATTAAAATAATTAAATTAATACTAGCAACTCTGCACACCCGATCTGTGTGAAAAATAAAATAAAATCCTTATGTTATTACTTAATTTATAATTATTTTGTATATAATTACAATTTTATGATAAACTAGCAACTTTGCACATTCTATGTGCAAATAAAAAAAATAATTATTATATAAATATATTAAAATTATTTTTTGTATTATATATATATTATATAAGTATTTTTAATATAATCACTAATAAATAAATGAATAAGTAGTATAAGATAATATTATATTAATAATTATAAAATTTTAAAATATAAGTGAAAAGTAATAAAAATTATATAAAAAATAAAATAAAAAGAATGCAAGCGATGAGAAAGAAAAGAGAAATACTGAGATACAAAAGAGAAGTTAAGAAAACGTGCATGAGATAAAAAGTCGGATGAAAAGAAAAGTTAATAAATAAATAGAAAAGAAAATATTTTTAGAGTCCATGACACCAAATGAGTCTCTCGCTTAATATAATAGTATAGATAAATGAATAAATTTAATAAGATAGTATCAAATTGAGGAAAAAAAGAATTAAAGATAAATAAGTGATATAAATAAAAAAAGAAAAAAGATTGAGAACCGCATGAATATAGGCAAGGTTAAGCAGAAAACTGTTCAAATACGCGGCTAGAATTTATGTTAAAAAATAAAAAACAAAAAGAAAGAAAACAAAAGCTCAGGACATCAAATGAGTCTCTTACTTAATATAATAGTACATATATAAAATCAAATAAATAAAGAAGGATATAAATACATACAAATAAAAAATATAAGTCAATTTATTTGAAAAATAATCTAATAATATGATTTTAAGTGGAATTTATCATTCGAAAATTATATAATGCAAATACTTTGAGTAAGAATGATATAGTTACAAACTAATTAAATAATTAATTTATATTTTACAACACGTTTACACCCTTGAGGTATCTACCAAAACAATATGTTGTAGGTTAGTCATAGGTTATTTTATTATAAATACAATTACAAAATAAAATAATAATTTCTAATAGTTTTCTATGTAAAATAAATTTAAATGAGTATAAAAAACTTTTAAAATACATCCAAATATATATTGAACAAATTAATGAAATTATAAAATAAAGTTGCCGATATTTAATTCTAATTTGTATGTAGTTAAATATGTTATTCGATGTGTTTTCGGTTTAAATGAATTTATATAGGCGTTCATTTTAAATTGTATAGATAAATTAACATATATTTATTAAATGGTGATGAATAATTAGCAAAATTAATTTACTAATACTTTCTTAGCATATACATATGCACAAATATAAATATTTACATACACATGTGTATGTATATCTACGGATAATGTAATTAATAGTAACTAGCAACTCTATATGTAACGCCCCAATTTCCGGAAGTTCAGGTAAGCACTCCACGAGCGGGTCTTCGGGAGTTGGGAGGTTAAAATTACCTGTTTGTTCATTTAATTACAAGTTTCATCACATTACTTGTCATATGCTTTTATATAATTATATGAAATGTCATTTATATGAATTGTATGAAATAAGTGACATACTTATATTATATGATCCTTAATTGTTACCTTATGTGAAATTGTGTAATTATATATATATCATGGCTTGGAGGTAATTGCATTATTTGTTAGAGATTGTATTTATGTGCATCAATTTAAATAAATAAGGGACTTTTATGCAAATAGGGAGGAATCACATATTTCCACACTTGACTTTAGGATATATCCTTTAATTCATCTAAATACTTCCATTACATTCCATTGTGATCCAAGAACAAAGAGAACACACACATACACCTAGCAAATGTCGGTTTTTACACGTTGAGAAGAGGAAGAAGATATCATCCATAATTCAAGCTAGGATTGAAGGGAATTGTTGAATAGGAGCATCATCAACCTCATATTATCATCTCATCACCATTTCTTTTGATTCAAGGTAGAAATTAGAAATTTCATGAAATTCTTGAATATGTGAGCAAGTATGAATTTAGGGATTTGTGGATGAATTCTTACATGATTGAAGTTGAGAGCATGATCTTGATCATAAGGAGTAAGGATTGCATGAAAATCTTGAAATTATTGAGGGTTGGAAGCATGTTCATACATGAGGGTTTCAAGTTTGATTTTACCACTTTGATGTGTATTTCTAGGTTGAATTGATGAATACTTGAAGTATGATGCTTATATGAGGTGTTTCAACATTTGTTATGGTTGGAATTTGGAAATATAATTGTTTGGGTTGGTTTTGCATGGAAAACCCCTGTTTTCTTCCCTGTTTTTCTGTTACGCACGGTTGACACGGGCGTGCCAACTTTGCTTTGTACACCGTGACACGGGGGTGCACGATGGGTTGGTTTTTCTGTACCGTGACACAGGGGTGTCACGGTTTGCCTTGTATTGGTGACACGGGCGTGTCACCTTTTTTTCACGAATATTGTCCGCTGTACCCAGACACGGGGGTGTCACGGCTTAGTGTACATTGGTGACACGGGCGTGTCACCTTCTGTTTTCATGCATATTTTGATTGCATGCTACTGTACGTGCATGGGTTATATATTTTGGTTACGTATTAATTGTTATTTGGGTTAATTGATTATATGATTTAATTTCCTAATAGTGCACATGAACATAATCTTATGTTTTACATATTCATATCATGATCATTGCATTTTTGCCGTTCGTCCTATTTGGTGCATTTTGAGTCGTGTTTCAGGGACAGTTGTCTTTCTTGCACAGACCAGCTTGCTGGTGACGAGGAGCAGACTCCGTGAGCTGATTCCTTGGTTGTTTTGGGTCGTTCAGGTGAGGTTTAATTCTAGATACATAAGACCCGTATAACCCTATGTGAAGTTTTAAGCCAAAACATATCTATATATTTATAGTTTTCAAACGAGATTGGCTTTCAACTGATTTACCGAACTATTGAAGGAATTGATTGATTGATCGGGCGAGTATTGTATTATATTGTGGGCCGGAGGGTAGTGGCTCGAGCCAACCGGGAAAACACGGGCTGACGGTTAACTCGAGCGCTATCCTCACCAAATTGGGATGACCCCTGAACCCCCTAAGAGATTAGGGAAGGAATGAGTTCCGGGCTTAGGGATTCATGTACCCTCTGCCCAGACTGATTGGATGGTGGGGCCCTGCAATCCCACCATCAACCGGAGGAAGAAGGATGAACTGAAACTGCTAATTGTGCATCGTAATGAATTGCATGACCACCTAACCATTAAATAATTGATTGATTGATTGTACAAAGTCGGAGTAAGGTTGGAGATTGCCCTCACTCGCCGGGCCACAATTGACTGTATGGAATTGAAATTGAAATTGAATTAGTTGTAACCTCGGGCGATAGTCTTATTCTTCTAAATTGTACTGTTATTTCTCCTAAATTATTACCCGAGATTATAACTTACATGTCTGTGTGCTGATATTTATTTATACCCCTCGCTCAGTTCGTGTGGGACTGACACCTCAACTTTTCAATTGTTTTGCAGGGCGTGCTAGGTGGGAATTAGAGTCTAGAGGGTCTTTAATTTGGGTCTAGCACACTTCACCTCATATTATGTACATGTATTGATACTTATTGTTTTGTAGCTTGCCTTGTGGCTTACTTTGGAGATGATTTTGTATTGATATTTGGATCGTTGGTATCTATTAGTAAATAAATAAATATGGTACCTATAAGTATTGAATGAATGTTATTGCTTCCGCTTTTATTACTCTGACTTGATTGTTGATTATGTGGTTTGGGGTTAGTCCCGCCTAGCTTTGTTGTCGTTTTTCTTCTTGTCTCTCGTTCGCTATAGTGTCGATTCATGTATGGATTAACCATTTCATATGTGGATTGGGGCTATAGTGCGGGGGATGTGGTGCCTAGTGTTTCGGGCGCTACACTACACACCTGATGTGTGTGTGCAAAAAAAAAAAAAGACAATTAAAATTTTCATATTATTATTTAATTTATAATTATTTTTAATATAATTATAATTTTATGAAGAATGAATTAAATAAGATAATATCAAATTGAGAAAAAAAAATAAAAGACAAAAAAGTGATATAAATAAAAAAGAAAAAAATCTGAGACGTCCATATAGTGATATAAATAAAAAAGAAAAAAAATACAATTACGTGGCTCGAATTTATGTTAAAAAATGAAAAATAAATAAAAAAAAGAGTTCATGACACCAAATGGGTCTCTCGATTAATATTGTAGTATAGATTAAAAATTTAAATACATTAATTATAAAAATAAAAGAATTTCCGACAAAAAAAAATTATTCTTTCAATTTATTGAGAAAATAATTATATAAAATTATTTTAAATGAACTTCGTCAACTAAAAATATTATTTAACAATATTCATACACCCTTTAGATCTGTACCAAAAAAAAAAAATTATTGTAATTTTGTTATAGCATAAATGCATTACAATTAAAAGTTTCAATATAATAGTTACTAATTAAACTTTCATGCTATATTAATTCACTAACATTAATCAACTTTAAATCATGAGTACAAGGATATTATAAAATAGATGACAATAAGAATAATGCCAGGTAATGTCAGGCAATACAAATTAATTAATACCAATCAATAAGAAATGTCATTTAGACCATCGATTTGGTTAATTCATTTGGTACCGACTTATATATACCAATACTATAACATGTAAAAATTCTTTAGGAAATTGTGAACTCATTCATCAATCTCTTATCAGTACATCCATCAATAATATAGGTAAAGGAAACGATAGGACTAATCGCCAACGACATTGTCTGTTCCATCCATGTCGGTATTATAATGTGGCAAGAAATTTCAGCGAACACAACATGAGATACGCAAAATATGTATTGCCTACTCCAATGTTGTGCAAGTATTGTCGGGCAAAATTATTTCATGGTGAAACATCTCAAATTTGTTGTCGGAATGGAGGAGTATCATTGGAACCAATAATGACACCAGTTGCGCTACGTGAAATATTTACTGCACAAAATTCAAAAGGAAGGCATTTTAGACAGTATATTCGAGCTTGCAATCATATATTGTCATTCACGTCCATTGGTGTTCACATAGATGAAGATCTCATGCAAGGAGGCCAAGGATTGTATACATTTCGTGCTCACGGGTCAATTTATCATCGTATTGGAAGTCTACTTCCGATTCCCCATCATAGACCTAGGTATTTACAGGTGTGGATAGTAGATTCAGAACACGAATTAGATAATTGGCTTTTAGAGAATCCAGAGTTGGATTGAAACTTACTCATGAAGCTACAAAAGATACTCGATAAGTGTAACCCATTTGTCCATGTCTTTAGACAATTGGGTCAACGCTTGGATATACCCCAGTGTCGGCTTATCCTCAAGCAACAATCACCAAACCAACATCAGTACAGCCTTCCGACGACATCTTAGGTTGCTGCTGTGATAGTCGATAATAAGGATATGCAAAACTTGAATAATAGGGATATTGTAATCCAATCTATGGATAGTCGTCTTATGAATATTCAAGATGTTGTTGGGTATTATGATCCTTTACAATATCCTTTGTTTCTTCCTTACGGCACGTATGGTTGGGACATCAATACGCGTACTATTGATGGGAGACGCTTAACATGTCGAGACTTTTGTGCTTATATGCTTCAGGTAATATTCAAATATTTATTTTATAGATAAGTATTATACGATATATATTTTACCTTAATAAATGAAAAGACAAACATATTAAATTAATTTGATAGTTTAATGATTTTAAAACAATTACCTTTCAGATTCGAGAAAACGACTCATCCCTCTTACTTTACGGAGGTCGATTGTCGCAATAATATGTGGTGGATAATTATGTGAAAATTGAAACTCATAAGCTGAGATGGATACGCCAGCACCAACAAAATATTCGTTCCGAACTCTACCTGTTATCTAAAATTTATATAAGTCGAAAATCGTGCTACAGTTCACGCCCCAAAAACCCAACCCAACCCAACCTGTTATCTAAAATTCAGCTCAATCGGACCAAAAATGACCTCCCGATAATCTAATTGAAAAATTTATCGCCGCCTTCAAAATCTGCTCAAAAGTGCAGATTACTTCACGCCTTTTTCTCGGTGAAAAATGGTTGTTGCTCTTCGATCAGCCACAAAAAAGAAAAATATAAAACCTATTTTTCATGGGCTTTAATCCTTGGGCCAAATCAAAATTGTTTGATTATAATTTGCTTGGGCCAACAAAGGAATTGGGCTGGACCCAAGAGTAATCTTGTTTTCGAAAGTTTATATACGTCGTAAAGATTCGAAAAAAGTTTAGTATCAATAATAGGTGCAAACTACACAAATGTTGGGGGAAAAGGAAAGCACATTAGGTTTGGATTGGGGACCGACCAGAACTCAACCCATCAAACGAGCCGAGTTTGAGCTGGAAATTTTGAGTCTGGCGAAATCGAGCACGAGCCGGGCGTGTTAAAAGTGATAATTAATCTTGACATCATGAACTAATTGGAAGGTTACACGTAAATAAAAAAAAATAAGAAAGTTAAAGGTTACAAGTAAATGAAATAAATGAAAGATTAATGTATGAGGTTATGTTAATTCTATAGCAAAAACGTAATGACATTTAGTTAGAGAGTTTATTATTGTATTAATTGGAGTTTTTTTGTGTAGCTTTTAGAATAGTATAAATAGAGGTGTTCTTGGATTTGTAGGACAAGACAAGATAAGAAAATAAGAGAGAAAATAGTTAGAAAGCAGAGTCGAGTTTTATAAGAATTTGAGTTTAATATAAGTGTTGGTTTGAGTAGAGAAAAATAGTTTGAGTTTCTCCTCTCCACTTCATCCTCTTCTATAGTCTTTGTATTCAAAAGTATTATTTTTCCATCAAGCTTTCACAACAGAATTGGCTCGAACTTGAGCCAAATGAAATTGGCAAAGTTCGAATCGCTCCATATACGTCCGTAGTTGCAACCTTGTGGCTAAAATATATACACGAAAGTTTGCATCTCTGTGGCTCAAGTCTAAATAAAAACCTGTCAAATGTGCAGCGTGTAAAAATGTACAAAGTTGTTCACTCACTACAAAAAAAATGGCTTTTAGCTACGGTAGCCAAATCGTAGTGGAAAAGTGCAAACCGTAGGCAATACATTATTGGCGACGGTTTTGCTACGCTTTGGCACCCGTAACGGCCGTAGCCGTGGCCAATACTTAGCTACGGTTTGAAAACCGTAACCAAAGCTTTCCCTACGCTTGAACCTAATATTAACGACGGTATTTTAAAACGTGGCGGATATTCTACAAACAATACCTACACTTATAAAATCGTAGTCAATAAAATTATTTACTACGGTTTAACCAATTGTAGTCAATAGTATAAAGTATTGGCTACAATTTTGATTAACCGTAATCAATAATTCTAAGTTTTGCCTACGATTTATATATAATATTAAAAAAATACTGTAATTATTTTAACTACATCTTAAAGCGTAGCCATTAATATAAAATTATTTTTAAATATTTATATATTTTAATATTTCTAGATTTTTTTAGATATTTATTTTTTAATTAAAAAAAAATCCAATTCAAAATTGATATAAATATTTTACGTAAGTAATTTCGAATCATTATCTACTTTAACACAAACTAATTCAATAAAATCTTTATATATATACAAATACAATCGTCTAGAAACCAAATGGTATGATCCTAAAATTACAAGTATAAACGACTCAAGTATAAACAACTCTGCCATAAGTAGCAACACCTAGCTAACAAATGTTCTATCTATGATTGATTATAACAATTCAAAAATACTCTCAAATCGTTACAAAACAACCTTCTTCTGGTAGTATCTTGGATCTGCTCAAAAGACAAGAGATGCCTCAGGTTGATAGTCGGCCTTCTCCATTTCGTGGTGGATCTATAATAGCACATAAGTGAATAATGGCAATAAAGACTATGTAGAAGCAGATTAGATGATAATAGGTTAACACACAAAACACAAATAGATAAAGGACACCTTTTCGAGGATTGCGGATTGATCATCCAAGTTAAAGTTGGGCATGTGTGCTTCAGCATACCAAGTTGCCCCTCAATGCAACAGAAATGTGGTGCCTTAGGCTTTCCTACATCTTCAAGCCTACATTATTAAAGGCACGAATCTTTAAACTTACACTAAAATAAATGTAAATGTAAGTGCAAGAACTGTGATACGAAAATTAATAAAGATACAGACTGATTCAAGTTCCTCCAAAAGCTCAATCAAATTTAACTGAATAAGTAAGAGCCAGGTAATATAACACTCGCACACAATCAGTCATGTTAAACAAGCTAGGTGGTATTCATGCGTTAGAGTCAGACTTACCATAGTTTAAACATCATTTGATTTCAGACCAAGTCCGAGAGCTCAAGCAAAATCAAAATATATAAGCATACGATTTTACATTTTTTAAATATCTATATCCTTCAAATACAAATCCTGTGACAGAAAAGACATTTTTCACCAAATCATCATGTGGAGAACGAGGCTCCAACCATCTTTAAAAGATCACAATGGTCCAGACACAAAATTCAATCCAACATACTACTAAACAAAATGGAGAACAGCTATAAATTGGTAGTTAATTATCACTCAGACATGTTCAGTCATGTCACAACAAGCTCTGCTTCCTCACAAGCCATCTCCTCCCTTTAATAGAGACACGATGTAACAAGAGCCATTTCCTCAAATTGTGCCAAAATCAAACATATTTTCCTCCTATAAAGAAAAAATTGGGAGAGGGGAAGTTGTGTTCATGTATGTCCTACGTGATTGTAGGCCTTTTTAACTCATTGGATCTATGAAAGGAAGAAACAGTCCATATGAAACTGTAAATTTTACTAATGAAATTATTCATGCTGAGAAAAGCTTGAACCCTGTTCAAATCTCATGACGAGCAATTCAAATTAAAGAGAAAACATGCAATTTCCAGCAGGTTTGCTAAGTACTTAGTATTCTGATCAAAAACTGCAAAGAACACATATTAAAATTCATACTATGCTCGACATGTAAAGTCACACACACCACCAGTTTCATGTCGATACGCTTAACAATCAGCAAAGGCAAACCCCAAAAGATAACACACACACCACGCAATCACACAAAACAACTTGTAAACATCAAAAAAGAATGAAAACTACAAAAGGGAAAAAAGGTGATAATAATTACCCAAAGCGACCGATTTTTCCAAGCTTTGGTATGTTTAGAGCTGCCACCAATCTGGGAAATACTGACAAAAATCCTCCTCGGTGAAAACCGAATAGTTGTAGGCCAACAGCTTGGGTCCCTGCCGCTGCACAAGTTTACTAGATAGCAAAGAGTTGACGTCGTGTTTCCTCTGGTTAAGGCATAGGCGGACGGTGGTTGCGCAGGCATCATCTGGGTTCTGAATGAGCTCCTTGAGGACGGTGGTGCCTTCCGGCTAGTTCAACAGAACCTCTCTGATCCTGCGCGTCAAATTTGACGAACTCAACACATCCAAGTCGAGATCTTCTGGAAACTGATAAGATTGAGCTGTAGTCGAACCCTGATTTAAAATCCGATGTAATGCCGCAACTAACACAATAAAAATCAACAGAATTCACATAAAAGGAAAAAAAAAAATAACAAAGTCCAATGATCTCCAGGAATAATTAGAGACAAATTTAAGATGTTTACAAACGTTTAAAATAGTACTACGGGATTCAAGCTCCAAAAATTTTCAATAAGATTTACGGAATCAACGCTTAACAGGAAAAATCGGAGATAGAAAGCTCAGAGATAGAAGGAGAATGCGGCACTATGTGTTGTGAGAGAGAGAAACTTACCGGACGGCAGTGGCGGCGAGGGTGAGACAAACGAGGGTGGTACCGGTGTGAGATTGAGAGAGTGAAAGTGAGAAGAAAATTGGGGAGGGAGTTGTGCTAAGAGAACATTCAATTGAAATTTTAGGAATGTGGGAGAGGGAAATCAAAAAATTTGTGGGAAAGATTGAAAATTTTTTAGAGAAATGGGAGGTAGGGAGATTGAAAGATAAATGCGATGTACGTTTTTGTTATTATTATTATTGTTTTTTCTTTAATACTAATAATATTATTATTATTCTGTGTTACATAGAAAGTCAATTAAAATAAGGACTCTACTTATCTCAAAGATGTTTGTGATATTTTTTCTCAAAAATAATTAATTATTTTCTTTTTTATGATAAATAATTAATTATCTTTTCTTGTAAATAATGATTTATACAAAGTAGAACTCTACTTATTAATATTATCATAAAGATCCTAATAAATTTAGAACTTTAGAAAATAACTAATCTATATGATTAGAATTCTGGTAGAGCTTATCAAACTTGTCCATAAAACAAAAATATAATTATTTTCTTGTGAAAGTATTCGATGAAATTCAAAATAAATCAAAACTTTATAGCAAAATCAAAACTAAATCAAGAATTCACACCAATATACATGTATAAATAATATCATAAATCCCAAGTTTTTTTTTTCTTTTAAACTTCCTTATTCCTCTTTTTTTTTCGTTTCTTTTTTAGTGAACATGTATTACTTAGAACACCAAATTTTATATTATAAAATAAGTTTTTACGTTATTAAACTTAATATCTTATTTCTCTATTCAAAAATATTATTTTTTCTTTATGTATTGTGTATTTAGGTGTTGCATTATATTATATATAATTAGTTTTGCATTTTATTGTATCTAATTAGCAATTTTTTAAACTATTTATCTAATCTATAATGGGCAACAAAAATAATTTTAAAAGAATAAGTCACAAAAACATCATTTTTAGGAACTAAGGATCAATTATAAATAAATTAAGAAAAAAAAGGGGGAAAAAACAGAGAGAGAGAACCCTAAACAGAATACAAAGTTAAATATTACCAATATTGCGACTAAACTGATCATTAATTTAATGGTTATGATTTGTCTGTATAAAAATTTATTCGTATTGGTAATGATGGACCCCGGAGTTGTGGGTAAGGGAGACCCGGGACGGGCATGGGGTCGCCGGTTATGACCCCTGTACACATCTCCACAGTTAGTTCGGATTACCCCTGATCTCACCAGGAGGTTTGGTGAGTGATGGAGATCCTGAGGGTTTGGAGTAGCTTGCACTCCCCTCGACTTTAATGGATGGTTAGGGTCGCGTAACCCTTCCATCACCGGAGAAGGAGGCTAATTTGTAAGTATGTCATTCGTTTGTTTGTATTTGCTTGTGTGATTAGTCATGGGAGCCCAGGATGGGACTAGGTGGTCGTACTCGCCGAGCTTTTATACGATTCATTGATTATAAAGCGGGATAGGATCTTCCTTTGAACTCTAATACGTTTGTTTTAATTATGTATTGTCTAAGTTTGTTTTCGAACATGATTTGGCGTGCAAAACCCTTTCCCGGTTCATAATCTTTTGCTTGATATGTGCTCTGCTTTATACTTATATAGTGTGTGGGTGTGCGTTAGCCCCCTCACTCAGTCGGTGGACTGACCCTCTCCTTTTAACTTTTCAACCTCCAATCGAAGCCGAACCGGAAAATTATGTCGATCTCTTCTACATCTCACGGGATCAATTGGAAGTCCAAGTTCCTCTTCATCGATCTGCCCATCGTACCTCACTTCCGGATTACTTGGGGGGACAATGGCCCAAGGTAGCTCGTGACCAAGTCCTCGACCTGGCTTCACAACCACTTCGAACTATTAACCAACCTGGGGCTCCTAGATCATACTAACCTGACGAGGACGGGGAATCTGGTCGAAACGGGCATTATAATTGGGGCTCGGAGAAAGAACTTCCGCTTCGGTATGCTCTCACTTCGACCAGACCCCTACTCGCTCAGGGTCTCACTTTAAAATTATTTACTTGTTTTTTGGTCTATTCCTTCGATCTGATTTTTTCGCTCTGCAGATCTACGACCGTTGATCATGTCTCGAGCTGCCAGGATGAGGGCGATGAATCAAAGGAACGCCACCCCAGACGAACTGCGACCCGTAGCAGAGGCCGCTCGAGTCATCATCAATTCCCTCCCTGAGGCCAAACGAGCTCAACAGGAAAGGTGCTCGAAGGAGCTACACGATCTAGATGCCGATTTAGCGGAGCAGACTGCTGGGGAGCCACTCCGCGGTCAGGAGCTCGAGGGTCACACCGGGTCATCAGCACAGCCGACTGGTCAGATCGGGGATGACATCGAACAAGTAATAAACCTATACCTCCTCCCTTTATATTTTGATGAAGATGTTGATTGTCAACTTCAGTTTATTCAAGCGAGACATGGGGTAGGAAAAAGGCCCTTTAGAGAGTTGGTTCACGAATTGCAGGATTCCGACGAGTCCGATGAGGAAGCCCAGCTCTTAAACTTTCCCAAGACCCCACTTCCTCAGTGGCCTGCCGGCCTCGAGCTCAAGAAGGTGGATGGTACAGATTGAGCTCTGGCGTTCGGCAAAGCAGACCCCGATCTCCTTGCTGCCCTATTCAGCCCAGCTCTTAAGCTTTACCAAGTTTGGCACTCCGATGCTCAAGTCAGTAAAAGGGCTCTTTAGAAAGAGAATAAATGCAATTGAATGCGTATTAAAGGCTTACCAACTACTGTTCCAAGTGCGAGTATTTATAGCCATGGCCAAATAACACAGTAATGTGTGTACTGTAGGTGTGCATTAATGGTGTTGCCAGTCATCGATCTGGATGTCGGATGATGGAACCGGCTTGAGGCGGGTCGTTTGTACCTTCTTTCCCCTTTGGGTAAAAGCAGGAACTGATGGTCATTAATAAGCCGTAGTACGCCTGTTCCAGGGAATGGGAAGGATGTACGTGTCCCGACAGGAGTACTTTATAGTATTCGGGTGTCCTGTGACGTATGTAATCGATCTTCAGATCGATATCGTCGACCTGATTCCTTCGTTCTGCTTAGGTTTTCCCCCAAGGAGTAGAGGGCAGATCGAGAGACATGCTACTTGGATCGAGGTCGACGGATATTTCAGATCGTTAATAGATTAGTCACGATCTGGCGAATAGATCTGATGATCTGATCTGCCAAGGTGACGCAAAGGTCCACGTGGCACCAACCGGGGGCGGCCACGTGGTCAAGTACTATTATGTCGTGTCAACACTGATAACTACAATTTTGAATTAATCTATCTCCACGGTGATGCAATAAATCATTTATTTCCGTTTGCTTTTGCCTACAAAAGAAAACGAATCATTATTAATATACTCTGATACAAAAATAATAATATAAAATTTTAATAGAACAACAATTAATCAAATTACTTGAAATACATATGTGATCAAACATAGTATGCTCATCTTCATTTAATTCTAAATGAGTACCAGATCCAGATATATCCTATAATTGATTCATTTATAAGTATATATGTATATATGAAAGTGTTATAATTTATAAAGTTCTATTGTAATATTCTGTCTACTCGATTGGTCAATAACACTTTTAATTTATCTTCTTATTTTGACATAGTTTAAAAGTTACATTTTCATTTATTAAGCTAAGGATTTTCATGTTGTAACTAATTTGTATTTAATATATTTAAATTATAATAAATTATGAAATTATTTAAAAATTATTAGGTATTAGTTAGGCTATTAATTTTAGTGTAGTCTTTAAAAAATTATTACTTACGCTTTTTTATTACCGCGGGCTTTTATAAGTTTATTAATTGCGGTTATAAAAGCGTAAACAATTACTTGGATCATTGCTTACGGTTTTAGTGAGAACCGTAGTCTATTAATAAGTTTATTAACTACATTTGTAATAGTGTAAGGAATAATGAAATATTGATTACGATTTAGATTAAAACCGTAGTTATTTACAATTTTTTTCCTTACGCTTGTACTTTCGTAGGTAATAATAAGTTATTCCCTACGGGTTTAGTTATTACCGTAGTCTTATATAAATTATTAAGACTACACATAGAAAACCGTAATGAAAAGTTCAATACTTACAATTTTGCAAGTGTAGGTAAAAGCGGCGTAAGGAATGAGGGTTTTTCTTGTAGTGACTGTTTCTTGAATTTTCTTTTTTAGCTGCAACATTGATGCATGATTTTAATCGCATAATAAGTATGTATTTTGATGTATAATTTTAAACATATAATTATTAGTAAGTATGTATTTTTTTATCTTTTGCTGTTTATAGAAATTGGAATTTGAAATTTGTACCTTCCGGTCACAACAATACCTTGGAATAATTGCATAGTTTCATTAATAACGACCTTTTCATTTAGAACTTAAAGACAAAAGTTTCAAGTTTAATGAGATACACAATTGTTTCTCTTGTTTTTATTTGCGTTGAACCCACGTCGTGCGTGTCGGACCCAAAAAAGGTCACAAACATATGTTTTTTTATTTTTTTAGGTAACTACCCGACACAAAATCAAGCCACGGACTTTGAGTTTAAAGGGATTAATAAACTATTCTTGTTTCGTGAGTCTCTATTCAGAAGAATTATGATGGTTTGAGGTTTCAAATAAGGAAGATTCCATGTCGTTCAGTTATTGTTGGGTTATCAACTTTCAATTAAAAAATATAAAAGATTATTATACATATATCAATTTCATGCATACTGATTGTTCGTATCACGCCTTAATTTTATTTGTTGAATTTGTGAGATCTTTTTGGGCAAATATGCAACGTCAGTCATGATGGTATTAGTTTTCGGGAAAAAAAACCATATGTGTATATATATATTATATTGTAAATATTTATTTATATATTTTTTGTTTCACTATTTTTTACATCCTATAAAAACAACGTATGTAAACCACTACTTTTATCAATATTTACTTTTGTTGCAGTAACACAAACATGATGTATATGCCATGAAGGTGGTTCCAATAATACATTAAGAGATCAAGCCTGAAAATGTTTTAAGTTACGGACATATTTAATTGGTGTAGTAATTTAGGTGGTATACTAGCATGTGTTTCAATTTATATAGCAATAATCAATCTATTGCGGGGAAGGAAATTCACGTTTGGAGTAGTAGGGTTGTAATTCAATCATTAAAATTGTTTCATTATTTAATCAAATTTCAAAAGTCTTACAATATTAGATTTGGTTAAAATTATTTTAATTAAATCAACAACCCTTTTTTCAACATTATATAATTAGAAAAGTGCACATATATTGCACATGTAACGCCCTGTTTTCAATTTATGCATTATGTGATAATTTATCTACATTTCATAATATTATATGTATTATATTTCTATGTATTTATGTGAATTATCCTTAGCGTGAAATTTACATAAAATAATTGATAATGTGCTTAATTGATATTACGTGACATTATATTACTAATTGTTTCCATGAAATTATTGTTAACGTGAGAATTTATGTGAATTAATTGCCGAACATGTCTTATTTGATTAATTGACCTTAATTGATCATTTCCTAATCATATGGACTTAATTGCATGAACCATTCTTGGACTTAAGTATTCATTTCTTCCTATCACATCCTTCATTGCATGACTTATAAAGCTTAGGGACCTAAGTGTAAGAAGTGCCTTGTCATCTCATTTAGTGGAAGAATCATGTAAATATCTTATGTATATCATATTCCCAACATTTCATTTCATCATATTTCATCCAATTTCTTCACACACACACACACCATATCCCGATTAAAACACCAAGGAGAAGGATCTTGAAGCTAGAAGCATCATCATCATTATCTCTTCACTTCATCTCATTTCTTGCTTGAATTCAAGGTAAACATGGAATTGGATGAATCTTTTGATTGATGAATGAGTAGGGTTCATGAGTTATATGATGGATTCTTGCAATATTTGAGCTAGGAGCATGATTAGGATGATTAGAATGGAAGTTCGCATGAATACCTTGAAGTATATGGAAGTTGGAAGCATGTGCATATGGGGTTTTGAATGATGAATTCTTGATGATTGATGCATGTTTCATGGTTTATATGCTACCTAAATGATGTCTTTAAGTTATATACATGTTATATGTTTTTTTTGGAGCATTTTGGTTAAGTTTGCTTTGGGTTTTCATTCCTTTTCTTCCTTCCCCGAAGCTACCCCTGTTTTGCCCCTTTTTCCAGCCCTGGAACAGTACCCAGCCGGGTACTTTTTGCCGAAAAGCTTCTGGACAGCTTTACCCGGTCGGGGAACTTTTCGCTTGAATTTTACCCGGCCGGGTACTCCCTCATCCGAACTCCAAATGACCTGATTTTTAAACTGTTGGAAAGCTCTTGAAGTCTAGAACAACCTAAAATTGGAATCATCTCAATATCTTTTCTAGTTTGTGAGATATAATCAATTCTTTTTGGTGTCGCTGCTTTACCTACAAACTGCACTCGCCTAACTTCAAGCTTACGCCATTTTCTCCTCGCTTTGAACTAGAAAAGGAGCCATATACCATTTTAAAGGTCTGCTTGTATAGTTTCATTCCCAACAAACAAAACCCAATTCCAATTTCTATAGCTTTAGATATTCCCATTTTTCCACAGCATGTGCATTTTCGGGAATTGTCGGTTTTGGCCAAACTTCACCAAAACCCTTCTTATTGCTTTCCTTTCACTTCCTTGGCTCCCGTATGTGACTTATATGGCTTATATACTTGGTTTATTGATAATTATGCTTTTATTTGACATTCCTTAATTGTTATTGGATGACCTATTGATCATGACTTTGCCGTGCGTCGTAATTGGTTCAATAGAGTCGTGTCTCACCAACACTTGTCCCTTTTTACACAGATTGTCTTCTCGTTGACAAGGAGCAAGCTTCATAATTATATCCTTGTTGTATTGTCGGCACAGGTGAGGTTTAATTTCTAGATATATATAGAACCCTTACAACCCTATGTGATCTTTCGGCCAAAATGTATATAAATATCTATATAACTTTCTCAAACCTTTTTCAATTGCAAATGATTTATCGTGACATATTGAACTTATCGTGATTAATTGATTGATTGTTTTGGCGAGTAAAGCATGTTCACTTTGGGCCCGAGGGTAGTGTATTGAGTAATCCGGGGAGGCATCGGGCCGACGGTGATCTCTTGCACTATCCTCACTTATTGTTGGGGTCACCCCTGAATCCACCAGGAGGTTTGGTGGAGGAAGGAGCCCGCCGGGCGTAGGGACTCATGAACCCTATGCCCAGATTGATTGGGTGGTGGGGCCTTGCAATCCCACCATCACCCGGAGGAAGAAGGATGGATTGATTGAAACTGTCTAATTGTGCACCAAATTGATTGCTTGATCACCCAATTGATAAAATTGAATTATTGTACACTGTCGGAGAAAGGTTGGAGATTTGCCCTCACTCGCCGGGCCACTGATTGATTGTATCGAATTGTATTGAAATAATTGAATTGAAAATGGAATTGTTGTAATCTCGGGCGAGCACTCTATTATTTTAGAATTAATATCGTTTTATGAAAAATCTTACCTGAGATTACAATTTGCATGGTATTTGCGCTTTTAAATTATAACCCCTCACTCAGTCTTTCATAGACTGACACCTCACATTTTCAGGTACTCACGGTCGTGTGCTAGGCGGGAGTCCGAGTTGTGTCTTTTATTCAGTTGGGTCTAGTACCGTCACATGTACCTTATTGATGCATATATAGATTGTTACTACTCTTGGTATCTATGTATTAAGTATGACCTATTTGGATATCTTTGGAATTGGATTTATGTAAATGATGGAAGGATTATGTTAAAGACATGAATGTATATTATGCTTCCGTTTTATTGATTATGCATGATCGTGTTTAAGTGAGGGTTAGTCCCGCCTAGCTAGTGTGTCATTTTTTTACTGTCACCTGTTCGCCATGAGTCCGGTTCATATATGGACTACCCATTTCATATGTGAGCTAGACTTATGGTGCGGGGGTGTGGCATCTCGGCGTTCCGGGTGTTACATCTTAGGTGGTATCAGAGCCCGGTTGCAAAACCACGGTTCTACTGTCGTGTCTTGTGAGTCTAAGTCGTACCGCATAGGATTACTTGATAATTTGCGAGTCTTGCATCTTATTTGGAACTACTTGAACTTATTTGAATTGATTTGAGCTTACCTGAACATCCTTGAGTTACTTGGTGACTTGTGCATGGCATTGATTTATGTTACTACTTGATGATTAATTGACCTTCTATGGCTTGGAATTTATATGTTTAATGTGTTTTACTCTAACTTAGTTGGATTAATTGTTGCATTTTGCATCGAATATGTGTTTAATTGCTAATTAGGTGGCATGAGCATGTATTAACCCCATGCATTTATATTTGAGACAAGTTGTGATTATAGGCTATATACAAAGATCATGTCAAACCACGACTAATTTCTACGACAACTACAATCTACCGCAAGCCCCTTTCTTTTGCTTTGAAGTTGGAAAGAATACTTAGGGATTTTTGAAAAGTTAGTTAACCGGGGACAAGAGATTCATTTAATTCGAAAGAGAGAGAAGGAAGTCTTGAGGGTATCAATGATTCGGGGTTCAGATTTGTAAGCAAGAGAGGATCTTTCGCTTGCTGGAACTAAAATCAAAGTGTGAGAAGATGGTAACTCAAATGATTCGGGTTCAAGGAATTTCAATCCCGGGCGATGGCAATGTATGGGTTGAGGATAGAGACTTTTGAAGAATTGCAAGACCGTGGGTAACAAGAAATGATCAACAAATGCAAGACGAGCTTGTAATTCAACAAACATGGAAGGAATGCCAAGCTAAAGGATGTAACTACGGTGACAGGTTCAAAGCATTCATGGCACGTGCATGCTACGTCGTTTAAATTATTTAAATTCCTTTATTTATATGTGCATCTTTATTTGAGCTTAATTGTTTGATGTGTTGCATCTTTAATTATTTATAAGTGTAATACGTGCATCGATATCTTAACCCAACATGCATTTTAAGTGTTTTCTTGATAGAAAATCTCTCCACCTCATCTATCAAGCATTACTTCAACCGAGACACAACTGAAGTATGATACGGAAAGAATTGGGTTACAAAGTGAGGAACAAAAAGGAGAAAGAACAATTGAAAGGCCGGGAAAAATAGTTAGGAGTTAGATGGAAGAAATTGTCACTTCAAAAATAAACGTGAGATGAAATGTCCGAACAAGTGGCGAGATTTGAAATCGTTGATATCAAGGAAGTTGAGTCGATCGGGGAAATGACTTCAAATTGGTGGGTGTGCTCAAATGGATTACATTTATTAGAAGCAACAAAAATGTAAGGGTTACAAATAATGGGGTTACTTGAAAGCAACAACAAGGGATGAATTAGGAGATTGAGATGCTTGATGACCTCCAAGGTCAGGATGAGGATATTTAGAAAGTAATTTTGGAAAGGGTGAGAGCTTCAAGAAATGGAATGGATATTCAAGAAATGAGGAAGGATTCAGTGCTCGTTGGATTTCCAATTGAGATAGAGAAATATTTCGGCAATGAGATCGCAAGTTAGAGGTACTTCAAGAGAATCAGAAAGAAGAGAAGCTTGGATTTGAGACAGGGTAGAACTAGTTCCAGAAGTTAGACAGAAAATATTCTTATTTTCTTAAGGGGGAGAGCCGATCGGGGAACAACTTAAAGTCGATGTTTGGATCTCACTTGGGAGAGTTGAAACTTCAAGGAAAATGGTTCTTTCGGAAACTCTCTATCGGAACTAGGTGAATGAAGTCTTCAATATCTTAAGTCTCGTGCGCCTAGAGTTTTCAAATGGAGATTCCTAAAAGTCATAAGGAGGCATATCTTGAGCCGAGTTAAAATTGAAACAAATTTGATGAGAAATGGGAGAGATCAGGATTTTTATAAGTTGATTAAGTTTACTTTGATCAAAGCTAAGAATTTTTCAAGGAAAGCGACTATCATTCAAGATTTGCACAAAGTGACCAAAGAGGTGCGACACTATTACCATGGTACAAGATAAAAACAACTCGACGGGAATATTCTCTATCGCAAAGGATCACATGAGAGTTACTTGAACCGGGAATATTATGAAGGATAAAAGTTAGACCTCGAGTTATCAAATAATTAGCCCGGGCATTGGAGGAGGTCAACTATGATTTGTGAGAAGAATGAGTAGGTCGGATTGCTATCAAGTACATATTCAAGAATTGAATCTTCGAACTGCGGTGATAGAAAGGATAGAAAATTGGATCGCGGGATGAAGATTGAGTAATTATTGAAGTATATACATGCGTTAGGCGTTTGAGGGTTGGCATTTTGGTTAGAAGGGATCCCAATCAAAGAATCAAGTATTAAATCAAGTCACTGCCACTGAAGTTTCCTAAGACCATGGTGAGCGGTACACCTAAACATGCATATCACGTGCAATATACATTTTACTATCACCACGTATGGTTCTTTGTAATTGTAAAATACTTTTCTATGACTAGTTGGTATATTTGGCTTCTTCTACTTGTTCATTACATGAAGTTTTGTATGAATGTTTAATTAAGTGTTCTTTTGGATCCTTGCTTGTGTGAGAGTCGGGGTACTCTCCTTGCTTGTTTGAGAGACGAGGTTCTCTCTTTGCTTGTTTGAGAGACGGGGCTCTCTCACCACTTGCTTTAAAGATTTAGAACTCGAGTATGGACCTGGGGACCAGGTTCTCTTAAGGGGGAGAGAGTTGTAACGCCCCGTTTTCAATTTATGGATTATGTGATAATTTATCTACATTTCATAATATTATATGTATTATATTTCTATGCATTTATGTGAATTATCCTTAGCGTGAAATTTACATAAAATAATTGACAATGTGCTTAATTGATATTACGTGACATTATATTACTAATTGTTTCCATGAAATTATTGTTAACGTGAGAATTTATGTGAATTAATTGCCGAACATGTCTTATTTGATTAATTGACCTTACTTGATCATTTCCTAATCATATGGACTTAATTGCATGAACCATTCTTGGACTTAAGTATTCATTTCTTCCTATCACATCCTTCATTGCATGACTTATAAAGCTTAGGGACCTAAGTGTAAGAAGTGCCTTGTCATCTCATTTAGTGGAAGAATCATGTAAATATCTTATGTATATCATATTCCCCACATTTCATTTCATCATATTTCATCCAATTTCTTCACACACACACACACACACACCATATACCGATTAAAACACCAAGGAGAAGGAGGAAATTTTATCTCATTTTCAAGCTAAATTCTTGAAGGATCTTGAAACTAGAAGCATCATCATCATTATCTCTTCACTTCATCTCATTTCTTGCTTGAATTCAAGGTAAACATGGAATTGGATGAATCTTTTGATTGATGAATGAGTAGGGTTCATGAGTTATATGATGGATTCTTGCAATATTTGAGCTAGGAGCATGATTAGGATGATTAGAATGGAAGTTTGCATGAATACCTTGAAGTATATGGAAGTTGGAAGCATGTGCATATGGGGTTTTCAATGATGAATTCTTGATGATTGATGCATGTTTCATGGTTTATATGCTACCTAAATGATGTATTTAAGTTATATACATGTTATATGTTTGTTTTGGAGCATTGTAGTTGAGTTTGCTTTGGGTTTTCATTCCTTTTCTTCCTTCCCCGAAGCTACCCCTGTTTTGCCCCTTTTTCCAGCCCTGGAACAGTACCCAGCCGGGTACTTTTTGTGCATGAAAAGTACCCGGGCGGGTAGTTTTTGCCGAAAAGCTTCTGGACAGCTTTACCCGGTCGGGGAACTTTTCGCTTGAATTTTATCCGGCCAGGTACTCCCTCATCCGAACTCCAAATGACCTGATTTTTGAACTTTTGGAAATCTCTTGAAGTCTAGAACAACATAAAATTGGAATTATCTCAATATATTTTCTAGTTTGTGAGATTTAATCAATTCTTTTTGGTGTCGCTGCTTTACCGACAAACTGCACTCGCCTAACTTCAAGCTTACGCCATTTTCTCCTCGCTTTGAACTAGGAAACGAGCCATATACCATTTTAAAGGTATACTTGTCTAGTTTTATTCCCAACAAACGAAACCCAATTCCAATTTCTAGAACTTAAGATATTCGCATTTTTCCACAGCATGTGCATTTTCGGGAATTGTCGGTTTTGGCCAAACTTCACCAAAACCCTTCTTATTGCTTTCCTTTCACTTCCTTGGCTCCCGTATGTGGCTTATATGGCTTATATACTTGGTTTATTGATAATTACGCTTTTATTTGGCATTCCTTAATTGTTATTGGATGACCTATTGATCATGACTTTACCGTGCGTCGTAATTGGTTCAATAGAGTGGTGTCTCACAAACACTTATCCCTTTTTACACAGATTGTCTTCCCGTTGTCAAGGAGCAAGCTTCATAATTATATCCTTGTTGTATTGTCGGCACAGGTGAGGTTTAATTTCTAGATATATATAGAACCCTTACAACCCTATGTGATCTTTCGGCCAAAATGTATATAAATATCTATATAACTTTCTCAAACCTTTATCGATTGCAAATGATTTATCGTGACATATTAAACTTATCGTGATTGATTGATTGATTGTTTTGGAGAGTAAAGTATGTTCACTTTGGGCCCGAGGGTAGTGTATTGAGTAATCCGGGTAGGCATCGGGCCGAAGGTGATCTCTTGCACTATCCTCACTTATTGTTGGGGTCACCCCTGAATCCACCAGGAGGTTTGGTGGAGGAAGGAGCCCGTCGGGCGTAGGGACTCATGAACCCTATGCCTAGATTGATTGGGTGGTGGGGCCTTGCAATCCCACCATCACCCGGAGAAAGAAGGATGGATTGATTGAAACTGTCTAATTATGCACCGAATTGATTGCTTGATCACCCAATTGATAAAATTGAATTATTGTACACTGTCGGAGAAAGGTTGGAGATTTACCCTCACTCGCCGGGCCACTGATTGATTGTATCGAATTGTATTGAAATAATTGAATTGAAAATGGAATTGTTGTAATCTCGGGCGAGCACTATATTATTTTAGAATTAATATCGTTTTATGACCAATCTTACCTGAGATTACAATTTGCATGGTATTTGCGCTTTTAAATTATAACCCCTCACTCAGTCTTTCATAGACTGACACCTGACATTTTCAGGTACTCACGGTCGTGTGCTAGGCGGGAGTCCGAGTTGTGTCTTTTATTCAGTTGGGTCTAGTACCGTTACATGTACCTTATTGATGCATATATAGATTGTTACTACTCTTGGTATCTATGTATTAAGTATGACCTATTTGGATATCTTTGGAATTGGATTTATGTAAATGATGGAAGGATTATGTTAAAGACATGAATGTATATTATGCTTCCGTTTTATTGATTATGCATGATCGTGTTTAAGTGAGGGTTAGTCCCGCCTAGCTAGTGTGTCATTTTTTTACTGTCACCCGTTCGCCATGAGTGCGGTTCATATATGGACTGCCCATTTCATATGTGAGCTAGACTTATGGTGCGGGGGTGTGGCATCTCGGCGTTCCGGGTGTTACAACACATATAATAGAAAATTACTCATGTATTTTTAAAGTTCACATGTTGTTAACTTGTATTAAATTTAGATTGGTTAAAGATAAAACGAGGTGAAATGGAGATTCACATTGGGAGTAGTAGGAGTTTTCAGTTTACTCCTTTTAGAAATGATATTTCTTATGACAAATTTTTTTTTCCCCTTATGACGGAGTTCCCCAATTTCTTTATTGAGCGAGGGTCCGAGAAAAAGGTAAAGAGAGCTTTGAAAGACTAAGAGCATCATTAGAAATAGATGTAGAGCATGCACAAATGGTATCTCAGATAGAAAAATAACAATCTAAAAGCCTGTTCAAAAAAATGCTTAGTTTTCTAAACAATCCTACTTTTATCATCTCAAAAATGAATGTCATTTCCGAGAAACAATCAAGCGTGGACCTAGTCATATTTTTTGCTTTGTTCTTATTTGAATCCATTAGTTACGTGGAGATTAAAAAATTTTGGATCCGTAGTTTTAGCTATCGTACAAACTGCAGCAAAAGCAGTTTGACTGTTGCTCATTCCAAGGATAGGTCGTCAGATGACATTTCTAGCTGGGCATATAACAACAATCATTCCAATGGTATGTTTAGAGACATAATTTATCTTGCATAATGGGTAAAATAAGTGAATATTACTAATTTGGTTTTGTTATTTCATTCTAGGTTTGCCTTGAGATCATCTTCAATTTGAATGAAAACCCTTCCTATCATTTGAAACCCCAGAGGGCTACAATATATATTGGGTTAGTACTTATATACACGACTGGGGGTGGTAATTTGTCGGGGCCATATAGGTGGTTAGATTTAAAATTCTCCGAAGAATATGCTGATTTACGATCTATGTATGTGTTGAGTTTTGGATTTTTCGCCACATTCATGGGATACCAAGTTTTTTTACATGTAATTTGCTTATTGAAAGAGCGTCAGTTCTTTTTTCTTGTTATATTCTACTTTTCAATGATGTGTTTCGTAGTGTTGTTTATTCAAGAAAAAATTGTAATAATACAACAAACAGCAGTAAGAAACGTGTGACAAAGATATTGGTTTAGGAGGTGATAGATGAGTTAATTTTTAGGAAAATTTTACTCTCATTTTTTTTCTTTCCAATAATTGTGGATTCCATATTGAAGAATAAATTTTATGTCTTCTCTCTAAATGTTTTATTATACATGTAGATTTGTTTGGAGCTAACTTCCACCAACAATTTTTTATGGTACTCATGCTTTTTTCTAGTTATATGTGCAATACATGTGCATTTTTCTAGTAACATAATATAGAAAAGGGGCTCTTGATTTAATTAAGATCATTTTTAACTAAATCTAAAGTTGTAAGGCTTTCTAATTTTGACTAAATGATGAAACGATTTAAATGACTGAATGACAGTAAGGTTTATCTTTCTTAAGCTTTTGAAATTTTGATTAACACAATTTTTTATGAAATCAAGTTGGTCATTTCTTATGATGTAGGTTGTTCCGATCATAGGCAAGGAGATGATTCTAGAGGGGAATCAAAAGGTGGTATTTGATTGGGCAATCCCGTTGGTAGTGTATTAGCTCTAGGATTCAATTACATAGCTGCACATTTCCACAAATGGGAATGGCGAGTGATGTTTTGGGTGATGACGTGTGACACCCCGACTGTTCAACCGTACAGGTATGATATACGTGCGTGATTTAAATTCATTAATTATATAATATATGATCTAACTGTCGTTTTATTTCTTATAATTTTCTTACTTGTCTTATTTGAATCTATTTGAGCTTATGTAAATTTTGATTATATTGGAATTATGATAATTTTGGATTTGAACCAAACTCTTTTTGAACCAATTGAACCGGGAAACCTTGAACCGAACCAGAACCCCCTTGAACCGAACCGGTCCAAGACTTAAAGCCTTGAACCCTCTTATTTCCCTCATTACGTTATTTCACCAAGGAAGAAGAAGAGAATCTCTCAACTTTGTCCGAAGCTTTGTTCAACCTTGAATCATTATATCTCCACCATTTCTTGATCAATTTTCGATTTGAAGTAAGTTTCGAACTCACCACGACATCCTCTATCTTTCTACCGATTGTTTTCTCTTGAGTTGGAGTTTTTGTTTGAGTTTGTGGATATATGTGAATAGTAAGGGTTCATGCCAAATTTGTAATATTTGAATTCTTGGTTGAATTTATTTGTTGTATGACTTCATTCATGTGTGCTATATGTCAAGTAAGTTGCATTTATTTCTTGGTTTTGGTTGGGACTTGCATTTATTTCATTTTAGCTATAAATGAGTATGATTTCATTCTTATGGGTTTGTGTTTTGAAGCTTCAACACTTGCATTCTTGGTTATATATGCGTTCATTAGTGTATTTAGCATGTAATGTGTTGTTCTTATTGCATTTGTTGGGAAATATGTTGGTATTTTGGAATTTGGTTCGAACCCCTGTTTCTCGCCAGTTTTTCGCTCCAGACGCGATCCAAACGGGCGTTTGGTGCCTCAGTGTATTTTTCAAACGCCCATTTGGGAAGCCAAAATCGTCACAGTAGGGTATGACACGGGCGTTTGATCGTACCTTAAGATCACGAAACGGGCGTTTCGTATGTTGCTGTAAGAAATGTGATTTTTCAACTTTTGTGGCTCGATTCCTTTGCTTCCGAAATACCTTTGTATGCCCTTTTTTAGTGTTAAGTTACTACTTTCATGTTTCGTTCTTGCCGTATACTTTATTCATGTATGAACTTGAATTTTTATGCCTTGTTTGAACTATTATGATTAACTTGAATTATTTGTGGTTCGATTTGATATAAGGTTCCAAGTTATGAATTTATATGCTTTAAGTGATACGTATATGCACTTAAATATCATCCATTTCATGCATGAGCATTGCCGAGCGTCTAATTGGTTCATATTTGAGTCTAAGTCTCGGGTTTTATGTTCTTTTGCTTCAGAGCCCCTTCCGGACGTTGCCGAGCCCGAAGTTTAGGTGTCTCTTTGTTTGTTTTGCCTTGATCCACCCTTCTTTTGTTATAAGGTGAGGTTAGGATCTGTTATACTAGTTAAACGACCTACGGCCGAATATGTGTTGTTTTCTCACCCCGTATGCGAATATATATATATTTTAAATACGAGTGTTTAAGCTATGTTATGATCTTGTGAATAAGTTTTACGTTTATGAAAATGGTATAAATATAAGCATATGTAAGCTATGATTTTGAATTTGTTTAAGTTATGTTTGAGCGAGTATGCCCTGAAAGATGGGAATTGGTATTTGGTAAGGTATCTTGGGCCCCGGGAATTGTGGGTAAGGACGCCCGGGTCGGCAAGGGCCGTCGGGTTAAGCCTATGCATGATTCCCATTCGTAGTGTTACGCACGATTCTTGGAGGTTGATGAGGCGTGATGCTCCGAGCACGTTGTGGGTTAGCTACCCCTCGTACATACGTAAGTAGGTGGAAAGGGTTAGATTCCCGATCACCATGTTGTTGGGGTTGGATTGATTTATGATTTACGCTTTCAGTTTATGTATCGAGGAGTTTGGGTTAGTCCGTTCTCGCCGGGCTTATGTTTCTTTAGTAATGCTCTTTCTTTTCACCAAATCTCTAAATACTGTTATGTTATGTTCGATAGATCATGGATCGAGATAGGTTTTCTCTTGTATTATATGCTATCTTTAGAAAAGGTTTTGGTAGGTAAAACCCTAGTCTCGATTCATGGCTATCACCTTTGTTATATGCTCTGCTTTATATATATTTAGGTGTGGGTGTGCGTTTAGCCCCCTCACTCAGTCGAGTTGTCGACTGACCCCCTCTCTTTTCCCACCTTCAGTGCAGGTTGTTTCGAGCTAGGCGGGGAAGTGCGAGTCGTGGTCTTGTACTTGTGTTTCTAGGTCGAGTTGCATTCATAATTCCTGCTTTTGGACACTCATCTTTTGTTTTTGATATTAGAATTATATTTTGAAGGATTATGAACTCTTGATGTAATTACTTGACCTATTTTTGGGCCGTGAGGCCATTGTATATGATGTAAATGTTAGTTTAGAGCTCTTTTCGATACTTATGTTATTGCTTCCGCATTCTTGTTTGTTTGTTTTGCGCACTCTATCCGAGTTTTTGCCCCGCTTAGCCTAGCATGTGAGTGTAGGTTCCCGTTCGCTTAGACTTGGGCTCATGTATGGAAATCTATTTCATTTGTGGGTTCGGGTTTAGGTGTGGGGGATGTGGTGGCCCACCGTTCCGGGCGCTACATCCTAAAGTGGTATCAAAGCTCTCGGTTGCAACGTCGGAGCTCTAGAGTCGAGTCGGTGAGTCTAGGTCGTACGGCTTAGGATAACGTGGTTATGCTCATTTATGTGGCTATTCGTTTATTCTTTGTTAATAGTGCACATGAACATGTACTGACCCTCATGCATATGAATTGTAATTCCTTGATTTTACAGAATATGCCTCCACGAAGACACCACCAACGAGATAGATCTCCGGAACACCGTCACCACCGGGATCATTCTCCTCAACATGAAAATAACAATCTGCCACCACCACCCCAAATGAATCCGGGCAATTTCATGGAGAGGCTTGCGGTATATTTGGAACAAAGGGCTAGGGAAAGGAATAATGCACCTCCAGCTGGAAATCATGGAGGAAATCAAATTACAGCTACTCTCCGGGAGTTCAAGAACCAAAATCCACCGGTTTTCGTAGGTGGAAATGACATGCAAGCGGAGGAATGGTTGGTTTAGACCAATCAAATTTGGGGCCTTATACCTTGTGGAGATATGGAGAAACTGCAATGTACACTTACCATGATCCAGGGCCAAGCCTGCAATTGGTGGTCGAGCATGCAAGGAAAATTGGAAGCTTCAGAAGAGGAGATCACATGGGAGGTATTTGTTCAGGAATTAAGGAACAAATATGTTCCCAAAGCTACAAGGAACCGACGGTTGAGGGAATTTATGGACCTTAAGCAAGGGAGTATGTCAGTCAAGGAATATATCAATGAATTTGAGAGGCTCTCCCGTTATGTCCCGAATATCGCCAATGATGATGAAGCAAAGGCCTCGCAATTCCTTCAGGGCCTTCGAGAGGATATGAAGGACGCGTTAGAGGCTTCCATCACAAGCACATGGGGAAAAGTGACCGATAAGGCTTTGAGGGCCGAGGATAGAGTGGTCTTGAGGAGGAAGACTTCACATGTCGGGCAAGGGTCTAGCTCGAGGAATTTCAACAAATTTGGGAAGAGGTCTGAATTCCAAGCTTTTCCACAAGCTGGGCCTCAAAACAAGCAACCCCGACCCGCGGGACCTAATCAACCAAATCGACCCTTGGCACTTCCGGCTCCACCTAAAGTTCAATGCTCTCATTGTCAGGGGAATCACAGTGTGGAGAACTGTTTTAAAATACACAAGAGGTGTTGTGGGTGTGGGGCGATGGACCATATGTTGAGTACTTGTCCGAAGAAGAGACCGGGATATGCTACGGGAGGCAATCAGAGGCCTGTTGTTCAAGCTAGGGCTTATGCACTCGAGGTTGAAGAGGAGGAAACTGCCGATATTGATCCCAATGCCGTGATTGAAGGTACCATTAGCATTCATGGCACTACATTGCATGCATTGTTTGATCCCGGGGCTACTCATTCCTTTATTTCCCGGGATATTGCTGCTTCTATGTCCTTGCCTGTTTCTTTATGTGCACATGATTACGTGGTTAGCTCTCCTCTTGGTGGTAGTTGATTACTTACAGGGTATTTCGGGGTTGTCCGGTAAGCTTTGAAGATCAGGTTTTCCTTGCTGATTTGATTGAGATGCCGATGCAAAGAAATAATGTAATCCTTGGAATGGATTGGTTATTTGATCATGGGGCTCAGATGGATTGTCGAGAGAAGAAAGTTTCTTTTGGTACAGTGGTTTTTAAGGGCGAGAAGGTGAAGTCAAGCCCGTTTGTTTCTTTTGTTGAGGCGAGTAAACTGATCCGGGACGGTGCAATAGGTTTTGTGGCCTATCTTTTGAATAGACCTAAGGATCAGGCCAAACTTGAGGAGACGGAGGTCGTGCAAGAGTATACCGATGTTTTCCCTGAGACATTGGGTTCTTTGCCACCCGATAGGGACATCGAATTTGTAATCGACCTTCATCCCGGAGCAGAGCCTTTTTTGAAGACTCCCTATAGAATGGCTCCTGCTGGGTTAAAGTAGCTAAAGGCGCAGCTTGATGAACTTTTGGCTTGCGGGTACATTCGTCCGAGCACTTCTCTGTGGGGTGCTCCCGTTCTATTTGTAAAGAAGAAAGATGGAACGCTTCGGATGTGCATAGATTACCGTGAGTTAAATAGGATGACCGTGAAGAACAAATACCCTTTGCCTCACATTGAGGAGTTGTTCGATATTCTGCAGGATTCTAAAGTTTACTCCAAGTTGGATTTGAGGCAGGGTTACTATCAGTTGCGAATTAGGGAGGAGGATATTCCGAAGACTGGGTTTAATACGAGATATGGGCATTTTGAATTCGCTGTTATGCCGTTTGGATTAACTAATGCCCCAGCTGCGTTTATGGATTTGATGCACCGAGTGTTCAGGCCTTTTCTTGACAAGTTCGTGGTAATATTTATAGACGACATTCTGGTGTACTCTAAGTCGGCTGAAGAGCATGCGCAGCACCTTCGGATTGTTTTGGAAACTTCGAGGGAACACAAGTTATTTGCAAAGTTCAGTAAGTGTGAATTTTGGATTGATAGGGTTATGTTTCTTGGCCATATTATTTCGGGTAACGGAATTGAAGTGGATCCTTCTAAGGTTGAGTGTGTACTTCGATGGGAAAGGCCGAGAAATGTTTCAGAAATCAGAAGTTTTCTTGGATTGGCCGGTTACTACCGAAGGTTTGTTAAGGATTTTTCTAAGATTGGTGCTCCGATGACTCGTCTAACTAAGAAAGAAGTGAAATTTGAATGGGAGGATAAGTGTGAGGCGAGTTTTTAGACTTTGAAGGTGAAGTTAACTTCTGCACTGATTCTTACCCTACCCGAAGGTACCGAAGGTTATGCAGTTTATACGGATGCTTCCAAAGAGGGTCTCAGATGCGTTCTAATGCAAAATGGTAGAGTGGTAGCTTATGCTTCAAGGAAGTTGAAGGAGCATGAGAAGAATTACCCTACCCATGACCTTGAATTGGCTGCCGTGGTGTTTGCTTTGAAGAATTGGCGACACCATCTGTACGGTACAACTTTCGAAGTGTTTACGGATCACCAAAGCCTCAAGTATCTTTTCTCTCAGAAGGATTTAAATGTAAGACAGAGGCGTTGGATGGAACTACTAGAGGATTATGATTGTACCATTCAGTACCATCCGGGTAAAGCAAATGTGGTAGCCGATTCTTTGAGTAGAAAGGTGAGTGTGGCTAGTTTGGAAACAGGTTCTTCAAGTTCGGGTTCAGAGATCTTGATTTCAGGGACTTGGTTAACTAATCTTACGTTAATACCAGATTTAAGACAGCAGTTGTTAAAAGCTCAAGCCTCGGATGCAGAGATTTAGAAGTTAGCAACTCGTTCGAGAGATGACCCGAATTCTAAGTTTGGATTCGATAACTTCGGTTTATTGAGGTATGAAGCGAGAATATGTGTCCCAGAAGAGCTCAACAGGATTATACTTGAGGAGGCACATCCTTCGAGGTACTCGATTCATCCGGGACGTACTAAGATGTATCGGGACCTGAGAGAGAAATTCTGGTGGAATGGCATGAAAAGGGACGTCGCGAACTTTGTGAAGCGATGTCTAACGTGTCAAAAGGTAAAGGCAGAACATAAGAAACCTGGAGAAACTCTCCAACCGCTTCCTATTCCCGAATGGAAGTGGGAGCAAGTGACTATGGACTTCGTGTCCGGCTTGCCTAGAGTTAAAGGAGGGTTTGATGGAATATTGGTAATCGTCGATAGATTGCCTAAGTCCGCCCATTTCCTCAAGGTTAGAATGTCCGAGAAGGTACCAAAACTAGCCGAGTTGTATGTTCGGGAGATTGTAAGGTTACATGGGGTTCCCGCTAGTATTGTTTCGGACAGAGATCCATGGTTTACTTCGATTTTCTGGCAGAATCTTCAGAGATGTTTGGGTACTAGGCTCAAGTTTAGCACAACTTCGCATCCTCAGACAGACGGTCAATCTGAAAGGTTGATTCAGTGCTTGGAAGATATGCTTAGAGCGTGTGTTTTGGATTTCCAGGATAAGTGGGACGAGCACCTGGCTTTGGTTGAGTTTGCTTATAACAATAGTTATCAAGGTTCAATTAAGATGGCTCCTTACGAGGCAATTTATGGAAGGAAGTGCAGGTCTCCTCTATTTTGGGATATTGAGGATTGGAGATAGACTGAAGAGGATAAACTCGAGAGAGCCGAGCCTAAGGAGAATATTGTTGCTACTATTGAGAAGGTTCATATGATTCGACAAAGGATGAGAGCAGCTCAGGCTCGTCAGAAGAGCTACGCTGATAAGAGAAGAAGACCCTTAGAGTTTGAGGTCGGAGATAGAGTTTTTCTGAAAGCATCTCCTAGGAAGGGCTTCACTCGAATAGGTAAAGGTGGAAAGCTTAATCCACGCTACCTTGGGCCGTTTGAGATCTTGGAAAGAATTGGAGCCACGGCGTACAGATTGGATTTACCGCCAAGTTTAACCGGGATACACAACGTGTTTCACGTTTCACAGCTTAGGAAGTATTATCCCGACGAGGCAACTATCCTTCCCGTTGAAGACGTTCAGTTAGAGCCGGACTTGACAATAGAAAAGCATCCTGTTGCCATTCAAGATCGAAAATTGCAAGAATTAAGGAATAAGCAAATTCCGTTGGTCAGGGTACTTTGGAGAGATCAAAAGTCTGAGGAGTCGACTTGGGAAACCGAGGAAAAGATAAGAAGGTTATACCCGGGTTTGTTTGAGAAGTCGGATCGGACTTGAGGACAAGTCCTTTTTAAGGGGGGAAGATTGTGACACCCCGACTGTTCAACCTTACAGGTATGATATACGTGCTCGATTTAAATTCATTAATTATATAATATATGATTTAACTGTCGTTTTATTTCTTATAATTTTCTTACTTGTCTTATTTGAATCTATTTGAGCTTATGTGAATTTTGATTATATTGGCATTATGATAATTTTGGATTTGAACCCAACACCTTTTGAACCAAACCAATTGAACCGGGAAACCTTGAACCGAACCGAACCCCCTTGAACCGAACCGGTCAAAGACTTAAAGTCTTGAACCCTCTTATTTCCCTCATTACGTTATTTCACCAAGGAAGAAGAAGAGAAGCTCTCAACTTTGTCCCAAGCTTTGTTCAACCTTGAATCATTATATCTCCACCATTTCTTCATCAATTTCCGATTTGAAGTAAGTTTCGAACTCACCACGACATCCTCTATCTTTCTACCGATTGTTTTCTCTTGAGTTGGAGTTTTTGTTTGAGTTTGTGGATATATGTGAATAGTAAGGGTTCATGCCAAATTTGTAATATTTGAATTCTTGGTTGAATTTATTTGTTGTATGACTTCATTCATGTGTGCAATATGTCAATTAAGTTGCATTTATTTCTTGGTTTTGGTTGGGACTTGCATTTATTTCATTTTGGCTATAAATGAGTATGATTTCATTCTTATGGGTTTGTGTTTTGAAGCTTCAACACTTGCATTCTTGGTTATATATGCATTCATTAGTGTATTTAGCATGTAATGTGTTGTTCTTATTGCATTTGTTGGGAAATATGTTGGTATTTTGGAATTTGGTTCGAACCCCTGTTTCTCGCCAGTTTTTCGCTCCAGACACGATCCAAACGGGCGTTTGGTGCCTCAGTGTATTTTTCAAACGCCCATTTGGGAAGCCAAAATCGTCACAGTAGGGTATGACACAGGCGTTTGATCGTACCTTAAGATCACGAAACGGGCGTTTCGTATGTTGCTGTAAGAAATGTGATTTTTCAACTTTTGTGGTTCGATTCCTTTGCTTCCGAAATACCTTTGTATGCCCTTTTTTAGTGTTAAGTTAATACTTTCATGTTTCGTTCTTGCCGTGTACTTTATTCATGTATGAACTTGAATTTTTATGCCTTGTTTGAACTATTATGATTAACTTGAATTATTTGTGGTTCGATTTGATATAAGGTTCCAAGTTATGAATTTATATGCTTTAAGTGATACGTATATGCACTTAAATATCATCCATTTCATGCATGAGCATTGCCGAGCGTCTAATTGGTTCATATTTGAGTCTAAGTCTCGGGTTTTATGTTCTTTTGGTTCAGAGCCCTTTCCGGACGTTGCCGAGCCCGAAGTTTAGGTGTCTCTTTGTTTGTTTTGCCTTGATCCACCCTTCTTTTGTTATAAGGTGAGGTTAGGATCTGTTATACTAGTTAAACGACCTACGACCGAATATGTGTTGTTTTCTCACCCCGTATGCGAATATATATATATTTTAAATACGAGTGTTTAAGCTATCTTATGATCTTGTGAATAAGTTTTACGTTTATGAAAATGGTATAAATATGAGCATATGTAAGCTATGATTTTGAATTTGTTTACGTTATGTTTGAGCGAGTATGCCCTGAAAGATGGGAATTGGTATTTGGTAAGGTATCTTGGGCCCCGGGAATTGTGGGTAAGGACGCCCAGGACGACAAGGGCCGTCGGGTTAAGCCTATGCATGATTCCCATTCGTAGTGTTACGTGCGATTCTTGGAGGTTGATGAGGCGTGATGCTCCGAGCACGTTGTGAGTTAGCTACCCCTAGTACATACGTAAGTAGGTGGAAAGGGTTTGATTCCCGATCACCATGTTGTTGGGGTTGGATTCATTTATGATTTACGCTTTCAGTTTATGTATCGAGGAGTTTGGGTTAGTCCGTTCTCGCCGGGCTTATGTTTATGTTATGTTATGTTCGATAGATCATGGATCGAGATAGGTTTTCTCTTGTATTATATGCTATCTTTAGAAAAGGTTTTGGTATGTAAAACCCTAGTCTCGATTCATGGCTATCACCTTTGTTATTTGCTCTGCTTTATATATATTTAGGTGTGGGTGTGCGTTTAGCCCCCTCACTCAGTCGAGTTGTTGACTGACCCCCTCTCTTTTCCCACCTTCAGTGCAAATTGTTTCGAGCTAGGATGGGAAGTGCGAGTCGTGGTCTTGTACTTGTGTGTCTAGGTCAAGTTGCATTCATAATTCCTGCTTTTGGACACTCATCTTTTGTTTTTGATATTAGAATTATATTTTGAAGGATTATGAACTCTTGATGTATATACTTGACCTATTTTTGGGCCGTGAGGCCATTGTATATGATGTAAATGTTAGTTTAGAGCTCTTTTCGATACTTATGTTATTGCTTCCGCATTCTTGTTTGTTTGTTTTGCGCACTCTGTCCGAGTTTTAGCCCCGCTTAGCCTAGCGTGTGAGTGTAGGTTCCCGTTCGCTTAGACTTGGGCTCATGTATGGAAATCCATTTCATATGTGGGTTCGGGTTTAGGTGCGGAGGATGTGGTGGCCCACCGTTTCGGGCGCTACATGACGGTACCTAATAATTTCCTCTTATACATCTTGTTTATTATGCCGAATTCCTGTAGTGTTACGTCGAGCGAAGTTCAATTGATAAGGAGGAGAATGCTATGAGAACCATGAGGAGATCAAGGGTGGTGGTTAATGGTTTGAGAGAGCTACTTAGACCTTGTAACATTCTTGCTCTGTCATTTCGATTGTCGAGACTGTATTTAGGAATTATTTCTCGGTCAATATCCTAATTTATTATATTCCATTTATTCTCCAACCTGCTAATTTTGAGTAGCATGTCATCTTTTTAGTGCCGATAGTTCTTGCATGTAACGCCCCAGTTCTATGATTTAAGCTTGACGTATGTGGTTACTAAAGTGCGTAATTTAATTAATTATATATGATTTTTAATTATGGATTCTTTTGTTAAGTTTTATTGTTTGATTATGAACTCTTGATCGTATTTGCGTATATGCTCTTGTTTGAGTGTCGTTCTCATTCGATTTGATTTCTGTTTTTCGTGGATTCTTGGCATGAGTGAATTATGTGCTTTAAGATCATGTTTATTTGCTCTTTGCATGATTTTGTTCTTGCATGTTTGAATTTTGTGTTCGTTTGTGTGATCGGAACCGAAAAGGGGGCTAAAGAGCATTTAGTGTACCTTGTGTTCCAGGCGGCATATCTTGAGCTCGGGAACTCGGAATCGAGTTCCGTCACCTCCATTGGATCCGAATCGACGAATCGGAGACAATGGGACAAGCCTCATATTTTTCTAAGACCAATTGGATCCTCAAATTTCAACCGGAACGAGCAACTCGCGCTTAAATTGACCGATCAAGACTATACCTAAGTCACGGACCTATTATTACGCACCTAGACCCTACCCATTGACCCTAGCCCACTTGCACTCTCTCTCCCTCACCCTTTTCTGCCCCAAACCGACACCCTAACCCCCCCACACTTAGACATTTTCAGTTTTATGGAGAGAGAAGGAGAAGAAGGAAGAAAAGAAGAAGAAAAAGAAACCCTTTTTGGCCATGGGAGTTTTGAGCTCATCTCCCCACCTTTTCTTCTCCAAATTGAAAGGTAAACTCATATTTATGTTATGTATCACTTGGTAATCATTTTAAGTTCCATATTCCATGATTTCTCCAAGATTTGAGCATGTTTGGGCATATGGCATGAATAGTGACGGGTTGGGAGAAAATAGATGATTCTAGCTTGCTTTCTTGTGAATTCTTTTGGTATGAAGCATGTATTTTACTCCTAACACATCATATGTGATATGTATGAACTTAGTTTGGATAGTGGATTAGAATTCATGACTTTGCCATTTGTGAAAAGTGAAGAGTTTGCATGAACTTGTTCCATATTCATTCCTTGCTTGATTGGTTGCATCTTTGGTTGTCTTAATGGATTGTAATGCATGCATTCTTGCTACCTTAACTTACCTATGTGTGTTAATTTGATGTTTATATGGTCTTTCATGAGTTTTGCCCTGCTTGTTGTGTGTTTTTCGCCACTGACCTAAATCCGCGAGGGTGGATTTTTCCTTTTGGAAAAATCCACGGGGGTGGATTTGATGCAGAAACTTTGGACCCTCCCCTATTTCAGCCTGAGATTGTTTTGCTTCGTTCTCCCTCATACGAACTCGGATTGACCTGATTTTTAAACCCACAGAAACCTATTGAAGTCTAGAAGATGATCCAATTGGAATCATCTTATTATCTTTTTACATTTTTGAGATATGATCAATTCATTTTGGTGTCGCCACTTCTTCGACAATCTGCGTTCGTCCAACTTCAAACCTATTCCATTTTCACCTCGCTTTGAACCATGATTCGTGCCACATATCCTTGAAAACATATATGTGTCTAGTTTCACCTCCAACAAGCAAAACTTAATTCCAGTTTCTCAAACTCAAGTTATACCCAATTTTCTACAGCTTGCGTATTTTCATAAATTGTCAACTTTTCCTAACTTTTGCTAAACTTTGCCAAAACTCGTTCTATCGCCTTTCTTGCACTTCCTCGACCCCTTATGTGACTTATATGCATTATATACATGCCTAATTGATCCTTATTTATTGTTAACATGTATTGTAATTTATTATGAATTGATTGATTGATTGAATCATTTATGTGTTTAAAATGAACTTAATGGTGTGCATGAACATGATCACATCAACTCATGACATTTTATGATCCATTGTATATTGAATCATGATATAGCATTTCACGAGCACCTCATGTTAGTGCCGTGCGTCCTAATTGGTTTCATATTGAGTCGTTTCTCACGAGTACACATTGTTCCTTCTCTTGTACAGTTTGTTTCCAGGGCGGAGACATCCAAATTGAATAGGCACCCGTATTGCTCATGTTTCTTGTCTCGTGGTATTCCAGGTGAGGGTGTTTTCGTTCTAGTTACATATCAAACCCTACAACCCTTATGTGAAAAGCTTTGGCCAAAACCTTATGATTATATATATGTTACTTTTAAAAGGAGAGTTATCGAGTAAATACTGATTGATTGAGTAAATTATTGATCGAGTAAATACTGATTGATCGAGTAAACCCTTTTCAAATGGATTATGGATATGGTATGATTCTTATGAATCAAATGTTTTGGCGAGAATATGATTATGGATATGATTATGATTGCACGGGCCCAGGGACTTAGTGCAAGCGGCTATCCGGGGAGGCAAGGGCCGACGGTGATCCCTTGTACTAGTCCCACCACATTTACGGTGATACCGGCCCTCGCTAGGAGGTTTAGCGGGGAATGGGAGCTGAGTGCCCTTGGGGGATTCATGTAACCCCATTGGCCTATGTATGGACCGGTGTTCGGGTCTTGCTAACCCGTCCACCACCCGGAGGAAGAAGGTTGGAACTTACTTTATGATTATGATTATGATTATGATTATGATTATGATTATGAATATGTTATGATTGATAGGCACCGTGCGGGAAGGCCGGGACACGGATTGCCCAAACGAATATGATTTAGGATATGATATATGATCTGTGTGTATTATGATATATTGCATGATCACCTATTTAATATATTGATGATATTTGTCGTACACGGTCGGAGTTTGGTTGGAGATAATGCACGCTCACTCGCCGAGCCTTGATGTTTATGTATGAATTATGAACTTAAATGAATTCAATATGAATTAGTCGTAAAGTTCGAGCATTGCTTACTTAATTTCTAGCCCTTCGAGGGAACTAACTTCAAATAAAATCTTGCTCGGGATTTATGGCTTGCATGCGCATGTTTCTATAGTATATGTATCGCTCCTGCTCACTCAGTCTTCTAGAGACTGACCCCTCTTTCCCACTTCTCAGTTTCTTGCAGGTTTTGCTAGGCGGAGGTCAAGTTTTACTTCTTTTGTTAGATCACTTGTACACTCGAGTCACATCTTACATTATTATGTTCTAATTGGATATTCCTATGTAATTGGGCCTTTGTGCTAGTTATGTAATTATTGGATATTGATTCGGGACAGGTTGTGTGCTTAGTTGAACCCGTTGTTAGGATGTATGATGGATTTAATTTTATGTATTGGAAATTCGAGCTTGTAGCCTTTGCTGAAATCTATGAATTGCACATTAATGCTTCCGCACAGCATTTTGATTATATGGTACGGGGTTAGTTTCCGCCTAGCAAGGTTGTTTTTATTTTGTCACCCGTTCGCTATGAGTCTGGTTCATGCTGAACTATCCATTTCATGTGTGGACTAGACTCATAGTGCGGGGGATGTGGCGCCTATCGTCCCGGGTGTTACATTGCAACAATACAAGTCGTACCCAAAGCATTTGGAGGTGAAATGGGGTTGATTTTATTGTGCACTTCATTGTGTTTCTGAAGAGTTTTGAATATACTCAGTAAACTTTTATAGTGTAGAATTATTAGAAAAGTGCACACGGAAAGTTTAATTTTGAAAATTCATAATTATTGTAATTCAATCATTAAAATCGTTTCATCATTTAATCTTTTCCAAAGAGCTTACAATCTTAGATTTGGTCAAAATTATCTTCATTAAATCAACGACCCTTTTTCTATATTATATAACTAGAAAAGTGCACGTGTATTGAACATATAACTAGAAAACAACACATGTATTTTTAAAATGCATGTGTTGTTAACTCTTGTTAAATTTAGGTAGTTTCAAGATAAAATGAGGTGAAATAGAGATTCTCGTTGAGAGTAGTAGGAGTTTTCGGTTTTTTCCTTTAAGCAAAGACATTTTTTATGATCGAGTTTCTCAAGTTCTTTATTGAGCAAGGGTTTGACAAAAAGGTAAAGAGAGCTTTGAAAGCCTTAAGAGAATCATTTGAGAGCGGTGGAGCATGCACAAATGGTGGCCCAGGTAGAAAAACAACAATCCAAAAGTTTGTTCAAAAATATATTTTGTCCTCAAAATCGTCCTACTTTTATCATCACAACAATGGATGTCATTTTCGAAAAACAATCAAGCGTGGACCTAGTAATATTTTTCAATCCTTTCTTACTTGAATCCATTAGTAACATGAAGGATAAAATTTGTTTTGATCCGTAGCTCTAGCCATCGTTCAAACTGTAGAAAAAGCCATTGGACTGTTTTGCTCATTCCAAGGATAGGCCGTCGAAGGACATTTCTAGCCGGGCATATATCAACAATCATACGCATGGTATGTCTAGTGACATAATTTATCTGGTACAATAGGCAAAATAAGTGAACATTACTGATTTTTTTTGTTATGTCATTCTAGGTTTGCCTCGAGATCATCTTTAATTTGAATGAAAACCTTTCCTATCATTTGAAGCCCCTTACGAAAATAATTTCTGTTATGTTGGCAATTATATATACAATCAGGGGTTGGATTTTTTCGGGGCCATACGAGGTGGTTAGATTTAAAATTCTCTGCAAATTCTGCTGATTTAGGGTCTATGTATGTGCTAGATTTTAGATTTTTCGCCACTTTCACGGAATAATAAGTCTTTTTACATGTAATTTGCTTATCGAGGGAGTATCAATTCTTCTTCCATGCTGCATTCTTCTTTGGAATGATGTGTTTCATATTGTTGTTTATTCAGGAAAAAATTATAATAACACAACAAACTGTAGTAAGAAGGGTGTGGCAAAGACATTGGTTTAAGAGGTGATATATGAGTAAATTTTAGGAAAATTTTGCTCTCATTTTTTTCATTCCAATAATTTTTGATGTATATTGAAAAGTAAAAATTATGTCTTTCCCTCTTAATATTATTCATGTAGGTTTATTTGGAGCTAACTTCCACCGACGACTTTTTATGGGTTTAGTTCTTAGAAATACTCGTGCGTTTTTCTAGTTATATATGCAATACATGTGCATTTTTCTAGTTATATATGCAAAACATGTGTAAGTTATATATGCAATACATGTGCATTTTTCTAGTTATATATGCAATACTCGTGCATTTAATACTCGTGGTCTTTCTTAAGGTTTTTCTAGTTATGATGTAAGTTATTTTCATTTCTGAAAGTGCACGTGTTGTTAACTCGTATTAAATTTTGATAAGTTCAAGATAGGAGGAGGTGAAATGGAGATTCACATTGGGAGTGGTAGGACTTTTTCGTTTACTCCTTTAACCAATGACAATTCTTATGACTTAGTTCCCCATGTTCTTTATTAAGTGAGGGCTCGAGAAAAACCAAAGAAAACTTTGAAAGCCTAAGAGCATCATTTGAGATTGAGGTGGAGCATGCACAAATGGTGTCTCAAGTAGAAAAACAACAATCCAAAAGTCTATTCAAAAAAATGCTTAGTCCTCTACTTTTATCATCACAAAAATGAATGTCATTTTCGAAAAACAAACAGGTGTGGACCTAATAATATTTTTCGGTCCTTTCTTATTTGAATCCATTAGTTTCGTGGAGGATAAAAAATTTCTTGATCCATAGTTCTAGCCATCGCACAAACTGCAGTAAAAGCAACTGGATTGTTTAGCTCATTCTAAGAATAGGCCGTCAGAGGAAGTTTCTAGTCTGGTACATAACAACAATCATACCGATAGTCTATCTAGTGATTTAATTTATCTGGCATAATAGGCAAACTAAGTGATTATTAGTAATTTGTTTTTGTTATACCATTCTAGGTTTAACTTGAGATCATCTTTAATTTGAATGAAAACCCTTCCTTTCAATTGAGGACCCTTACGACTACAAATTCTATTTTATTGGTACTTATATAAAAGATTGGGGGTGAAATTTGTTCTGGGCTATATGGGTGGTTGCATTTAAAATTCTCTAAAAAAAAATTGTGGTGATTTAAAATCTATGTAATTGTTTGGTTTTCGAATTCTCCCCACTTTCATAGGATACCAAGTCTTTTTACATGTAATTCGCTTATTAAGAGAGCGTCAGTTCTTCTTCCATGCTACATTTTGTTGTGGAATGATGTGTTTCATTTTGTTGTTTATTCAGGAAAAAAATGTAATAGCGCAACAAACTACAGTAAGAACGGTGTGGCAAAGACATTTTTTTTGGAGGTGATATGTGAGTTAATTTTAGAAAATTTTACTCTCATTTTTTTTTTCTTTCCAATAATTTTGGACTGTATATTGAAAAATAAAAATTATGTATTTTCCTCATAATGTTTGCATTATTCATGTAGGTTTATTTGTAGCTCACTTCCAACGACCACTTTTACTTCTTAGAAATACTCGTGCGCTTTTCTAGTTATATGTGCAATACATGTGCACTTTTCTAGTAATATAATATAGAAAAGGACCTCTTGATTTAATTAAGATAATTTTAACTTAATCTAAATTTATAAAACTTCCAAATTTTGACAAAATGATGAAACGATTTTGATGAATGAATAACAGTAAGGTTTATCATTCTTGAGATTTTGATATTTTGATTAACATAATTTTTGATGAATTAAGTTGGTCATTTCTTATGATGTAGCTTGTTCCGATCATATACAAGGAGATGATTCCAGAGGGGAATCAAAAGGTGGTATTTGATTGGGCAATCCCGTTGGTAGTGTATTAGCTCTAGGATTCAATTACATAGCAGCACATTTTCATAAATGGGGATAGCTAGTGATGTTTCGGGTGGTGACAGTAACTAATGGTTTTCTCTTGTACATCTCGTTTATTATGCTCGAATTCCTACAGTGTTACATTGAGCGAAGTTCAATTGATATGGAGGAGAATGTTATGAGAACCATGAGGAGATCAAGGGTGGTGGTTAATGGTTTGAAAGATCTGTTTTAGACCTTGTAACCTACTTGATCTCGTTATTTCGACTGTTGAGACTGTATTTTGGAATTATTTGTCGGCCAATCTCCAAATTTATTATGTTCCATTTATTCTCCAATCTACCAATTTTGAGGAGCATGTGATCTTTTTGGTGCCGATTGTTCTTGCAACAATACAAGTTGTAGAAAAAGCAGTTGGAGGTGAAATGGGGTTGATTTTATCGTGCACTTCGTTGTATTTCCGAAGAGCTTTCAATATATTCAGTAAATTTTTATAGTGTAAAATTATTAGAAAAGTGCATGTGTAAAAGTTTAATTTTGAAAAAAAATATAATTATTGTTATTTAATCATTTAAATCGTTTCATCATTGAATCAAAATTTAAAAAATTTACAATATTAGATTTGGTTAAAAGTATCTTAATTAAATCAACAACCCTTTTTTCTACATTATATAACTGGAAAAGTGCACGTGTATTGCCTATATAGCTAGAAAACTTGTGACACCCCGTGTTTTCGTCGTACAGGTACACGCGCCACACGTGTGATTTTTCGAGAGTTTAGGTTAATTATTTATTTAATGTTACTCGCATGTGTTATTATTTGATAACCTTACTTGAATTATTTGATTTAATTGAATTATGTGAAATACATGAATTTTGATCGCAAGCCACTTCATAATATATAAGTTTTCATAATATTTATTCATAATCATTTCATAAGTTTTCTCCTAACTTATATATATGTATTTATAGACCTACATACATTTCCTACACAAATTCACATTTTATATTATATAGTACATGCACTAATATAATTATATATTCACATCATACATTATACATACACTTATATGATTATACATACTTATTTATATATATATATATATACATATACATTATATACACTTCATACACACATCTCATATTATAAAATAAGTATATGTACTTATATATATATATTATATATCATAATATCTTCCACTACACTTTATACATACATATACATACATAATTATATCATATAATTATATACATATATACACAAGAACACACACTCTCACCCACTACACACATTTCATCTCTAACACACACACTAACACACACTTTGCTCTCAACTCTTCACACACACACACACACACCTCTTTTGATCCAAGCAAGAAGGAAGAGAAGGGAGCCAAGCCACAATCGTCATCATCCTCATCATCTCCATCATTTCATCCCTCCATCTCCTTCCTTCCATTTCAAGGTGTGTATATAGATGTGTATATATATGTGTGTTTTAATATGGGTTTGATTTTTATAAAAAGATTCTTGGATTAATACTTGTTTTAATGTGTTTTATGTGTGATATATCTTGTATTTTAGTGTTTTTATGAGTTATTTTGGTTGGGGTGATGTTTTGGCATGATTTTGGAACCACCCCTTCGAGCTATTTCGGTTTCCCTGCTCTTTTTTCAATCAGAACCTTTCCAAACGGGCGTTTGGATACCTAGTTCATTTACCAAACGCCCGTTTAGCAACTCACAGTCTCACCCGATAGCCTCAAACGCCCGTTTCTGCTTTCAGACTATTTTTCGAACGGCCGTTTACCCCCTCAAACGTGCTCCGATTGACCTGAATTTGTAACCACAGAAACCTATTGAAGTCTAGAGTATTATCCAATTGGAATGACCTCAATATCCTTTCTGGTTTGTGAGATATAACCTTTTCAATTTTGTGTCGCCACTTTACCGAAAATATGCATTTATCCAACTTTGGGCCTACGCCATTTTCACATAGCTTTGAACCACGATTTGAGCCATATATCATCGGAAAGGTCTATTTGTCTAATTTCATATCCAATAAACCAAATCTAATTCCAACTTCTCAAACTGAAGATATTCCCTTTTTCCTACAGCTTGCGGGTTTCCGAAAATTCCTAACTTTTGCTAAACTTGGCCAAAACTCATTTTATCGCTTCCCTTTTACTCCCTCGACCTCTTATGTGACTTAAATGTATTTTATACATGCCTAATTGATTATTAACTTGTTAATTTCACTCTTTTCCCTTAACTTGTTAAACTTGATTACTTGATTACATGCTTAATATGAATTGAATTTCATTGGTTGGATGACATGTATATGTGATATCTTTGAGGATTGTTTCATTATTTATATGCTAGATGAATTTTATATATGATACCTATGTGTCCGTGGCTTGATAATTAGTTATTGAGTAATTGTGTGCTATGTTATGAATTTGTTTCATTGTTTACTTACGTGGGACATTAATTGTGCACATGAACACTATCATGACATAACATATCATTCTATAGTTCTCGCATGCATATCATATCATTTTACGGCACCTCATATCAATGTCGTGCGTCTTATTCGATTTCATATTGAGTCATTTCTCACGAGTACACGTTATTCCTTCTCTTGTACAAATCATCTCTAGGGCGGAGACTTTCGGATCGAATAGGCACCCATATTAGTTATGTATCTTGCCTCGTGGTATTCTAGGTGAGGGTGGTTTTGTTCTAGTTATGTATCGAACCCTACAACGTTTATGTGATAAGTTTTGGCCAAAAACCTAACGTGTATATATATTAATTTTCAAGTGAAGTCATCGAGTAAATTCCTATCAAGTAAATCTTTTCTCAAGGATTATGAAATGTATTATGATTCTCACGACTTGAAATATTTTGGCGAGATTATGCACATCGATCATGCACATGTTATTGGGCCCCGGGGAAATGTGTGAATAGAGACCGGTTCGGTATCGGGCCGACTTATAGCTAAGCCATTGCACAAAGTACCCTTTCAGAATCTCTCATGCGACCGTGTAGTATGGAAGGTGAGATATTCTTGAGCCAATGGTTAACCCATCGAAGGAGCGAGTTGGAGTCATGAGCCCGTCTCAATATTGTAATGGTATGGTTTAGGTCTGCAGGCCTGACCATTATGGAGGGAGAAGGTTGGAACTATTTCATGATTATAATTATGCACATGGTTATTATTGTTATGCACCGTGCGGAAAGGCCGGGACACGGATTGCCCAAACGATTATGTCTCATGTTATATGGCTCGCATGAATTATTATGTATTGCATGATCACGTATTCAAAAATATTAAGTCATGTTTATTGTACACGGTGGGTGTTTGGTTGGAGATTATGCATGCTCACTCGCTGAGCCACAATGATTATGATTATGGATTATGAAATTAATGAATTTCATATGAATTAGTCGTAAAAATTGAGAATTGCTTAACTATTTTGTTGCCCCTTCGTGGGAAATAATCATATATAAAACTTTGTTCGAAATTTATAGCTTGCATGCGCATGCTTTATATATATATATATAGCTCCTGCTCACTCAGTCTTCTAGAGACTGATCCCTCTTTTCCCTTTTTCCCAGTTTCTTGCAGGTTTTGCTAGGCGGGAGTCGAGTCCGGATATTTTCGAGTCACACTTGTACACTTAAGTCACATCTCATGTTATTATGATATAAATTGTATCCCTTTATGAATTTGGGCCTATGCGCCAATTCCTATTGATTGAATATTGACTCGGGACAGGTTGCATGCTTAGTTGAACCCGTTGTTAGGATGCACGTTGGACTTTATTTATGTTTATGATACGAATTGGGCTTGTAGCAATTTTTAAAATTCATGTTTAACTTTATTGCTTATGCATTGCACTTGTCGAGTTCTCGAATTAATTGGTACAGAGTTAGGTTTCGCCTAGCCAGGTTGTTTTTATTTGTCACCCGTTCGCTATGAGTTTGGTTCATGTATGGATTGTGCATTTCATGCGTGGACTAAACTTATAGTGCGGGGGATGTGGTGCCTTTCATTACTGGTGTTACAAAACTGCTCATGTATTTTTAAAGTGCACGTGTTGTGAACTCGTATTAAATTTAGATAGGTTTAAGATAGAAGGAGGTGAAATGGAGATTCATGTTAGGAGTAGTAGGAGTTTTCAGTTTACTCCTTATAGCAATGAAATTTCTTATGACTGAGTTTCCCAAGTTTTTTATTAAGCGAGGGATTGGGAAAAATGCAAAGAGAGCTTTGAAAGCCCGAAGAGGATCATTTGAGATAGAGGTGGAGCTTACACAAATAGTGGCACACGTAGAAAAACAACAATCCAAGAGCCTGTTCAAAAAAATGTTTATAGTAATCTAAACTGTCCTACTTTTATCATCACAACAATGGATGTCATTTTTGGAAAACAATCGGGCATAGACCTAGTAATATTTTTGGGTTCTATCTTATTCAAATCCAATAGTTACGTGGAGGACAAAAAATCTCTTGATCTATAATTCTAGCATCGTACAAACTGCAGCAAAAGCAGTTGGACTATTTGCTCATTCCAAGGATAGGTCGTCGGAGGACGTTTCTAGCTAGGCATATAACAACAATCATACCAAAGGTGTGTCTAGTGACTTAATTTATCCGGCATAATAGGCAAAATAAGTGATTATTATTGATTTGTTTTTGTTATGGCAGTCTAAGCTTGCTTTGACATCATCTTTAATTTGAATGAAAACCCTTCCTATCAATTGAAACCCCTTACGACTACGATGTTTGTTGTGTTGGTACTTATATATATGATTGAGGGTTGGATTTTGTTGGGCCATATGTGCTAGGTTTTGGATTTGCTTATTGATGGAGTGTTAGTTTTTCTTCCATACTGCATTCTACTTTGGAATGATGTGTTTCATGTTGTTTATTTAGAAAAAAATTATAATAGCACAACAAACTGCAGTAAGAAGGGTGTGGCAAAGACATTGGTTTTGGACGTGATATATGTGTTAATTTTAGGAAAATTTTATCCTCATTTTTTTTCTTTCCAATAATTTTTGACTGTATATTGAAAATTAAGAATTATGTCTTTCCCTCTTAATGTTTGTATTATTCATGAAGGTTTATTTGGGGCTAACTTCCACCGACGACTAGTTATGGGTTTAGTTCTTTGAAATACTTGTGCGTTTTTCTAGTTACATGTGCAATATATGTGCGCTTTTCTAGTAATATAATATAGAGAAGGGGCTCTTGATTTAATTAAGATAATTTTAACTAAATTTAAAGTTGTAGGGCTTTCAAATTTTGGTTAAATGATGAAACAATTTTAATGATTGAATGACTATAAGGTTTATCATTCTTGATGTTATGATATTTTTATTAAAACAAATTTTGATGAACTAAAATTGGCTATTTCTTATGATGTAGGTTGTTCCAATCATAATACGAATTTGTTATCTTTATTTTAAAAAAATTAAAATCAAAAAATAAAACATCATATAAAAAATAAAATAATTATTTTAAAGTATTAATTTATCACAATAAATAGAACATATATATCATGGGACTTGTATCTGAAATGTATGTAATATTGAAGGATATTGGGAATTATGAAAAGATTGACTCCATTCATATATGGAAGATTCCAGACAGATTTTATTCTACATTTATTTGATAGATTGTATTTCTTTTTTTATTTCCTCCCTAGAGCTTTGTATATATTGTTGTACTATTCTTTATATCCATAACACATTATGCAAAATAAAACACTTTCCCCATTTTTTCCATCTTTTACATGGAAATAGAACAGGTTTCGAAATCTGTCTTTTTTCTTGACACGACCATGAGTGATATTAAAAGTGACGAAAATCATCTCTATAGCCTGCACTCATCAGATTCGTGCATTTTATGACAAAATTAAGATGACAAGACTGTTGGAACCATCTTGTCACGCACCAGCCTTGTTGCTGTTGTAACTGGGAAGGGTCAAACTAATGTAACCAGACACTCTATTGTTGCCATCGGAATCAACTCAACAGTTTCAGTGGTAAATAGACTGTTGATACCGGAGCAAAGAATCACATGACATACAATGTTGATTCATTGGTCGAATGTTGATTTTCAACCAAAGGTTTTGCCCGTGCAGATCCCCAACGAGGAAACGGAAGAAGTTCATGCTTTGTGAAAGATAGATCTTGGAAATCGACTCTGAGTACCCAATTTTAATTTCAATTTATTGTCTATTAGTAAATAGACAAAAAATTTGAATTGGTCTGTGACATTTATGTCCGATCGTTTTGTGATTCGGGATTTAACCTCGGGAAAGCTAATCGGATAGGGAAAAGTGTGAAATAGTGTATATCACTTGGAGCCAACAAGAGGGGCAAAGGCTTTGACTAGTGATACTTTGGATAATAAAAATTTGTGGCATCTCAGATTGGGACATCTATCGGTAAATCGTATTCACTTCATACCGAACATACATGTCTCCTCTAATTGCAAGAAAACTTTAATTTTTGATGCATGTTGTCATGCAAAACAAACTCGCTTACCTTTTCCCAACAGCACGAGTAAAACTATGCATAACTTTGATTTGATTCATTATGACATTTGGGGACTTTATACTTCGAAATCGCATACTGGTAATCACTATCTTTTAATTACAGTAATAGATGATTTCAGTCGTACAACTTGGATATATGTTATTAAACATAAATCTGAAACAAAAACACATTTACTATCTCTTTTCAGTTGGGTTTACGCACAGTTTGACTTGAGGGTGAAAGTTTTAAGAGTTGATAGTGGCTTGAAATTTATTCATGGCGATTTGAGAAAATATTATTCGGAGCATGGGATGGAACATCAAACCAGTTGTGTGTACACTCCTTAACAAAATAGGATCGTTAAGCAAAAGCGTAGACATATTTTGGATGTTGCCCGAGCATTGAAGTTCCAAGCATAACTTCCAGTCAAGTTTTGGGGAGAATGTGTTTTAATCGTTGTCTGTTTAATACATCGTATGCCTCTATAGGTCCTGAATGATAGAACACCCTATGAGGTTTTACATGGAAAAACACCTAACTATGATCATTTGAGTAGTTTTAGGTGTATCTGCTATGAGCATGAAAATGTCAAATAGCGGGATAAGTTTTGTAACATCCCGACTGATCAGACTTTTCAGGTAACCTCTTATGTGCGCTATTCAATTATTTCCTTATGTGATATTTCATTTCTAACGTGAATTATTGAAGTTATTTGAACTTATTTGCTTTAATATGATTTTGGTTATCCTTGAACGTTTAACTTTTCTTGTTGGGTATTTTATTCGTTTCGGGTTCATATTTAACTCTAAGTTTTATTGGTGAATTCGTGATATTTATTAATTATATGTTTTGTGAACTCGTTTACATGCTCGTTATATGTTTTGGTATTTGTTTTGGTTACCTTTTTGGGTTGGTTTTCGAGACGGGACCTAAAGGAGGCTAAAGAGCACTTAGCGCACCTTGGGTTCCGAGACGTGTATCTTGAGCTCGGGAATTCGGATTCGAATTCCGTCACCTCCATTGAACTCGTTTCGACGATTCGAGTTCGATGGGACAAATCTCACATTTTTCTAAGCTCGTTAAGACCTCCGTATTTCACCCGTAACGAGCCCTTACGCTTGAGAGCTACCTTTTGACCTCATGAGACCTTGTGGACCCCACTTGAACCTTATCTAAGCCCTTAACCTTGGGTTATACTTGAGTTAAGCTCTCTCTCTTGCCCTTTTTGCTGCTAAACCGAGCCAAACCCCTCTCTCTCTCCCTAGAATCGATCAGCCAAGCAAAGCAGGGAAGAAGAAGAAGCCTTTTGGCCAACCTTGTGATTTGGAGCTCAAATCTTCATCAAAACTTCTCCAAATTGAAAGGTAAGTTCATGGTTGTCATCTACACTTACTCTTCTCTCTTTTATGTGTTCTTGAGTTCAATTCCTTGGTTGAATCATGAGTTTTGGCAAGCATGTGAATAGTAAGTGTTGGGTAGATTTGATTAATTCTTGCTCCTTTCTTGTTTTCTTGAGTTTTGATGTTGTTAGTATGCTCCTAAGACTTGATTCCTAGCATTTATTTCTTTTCCTTGCTTGGTAGTTGGAGTTTGGGAGGTTGGGTTTTTGTTTTGAGTTGCTGAGTTGCTGTAGAGCTGCCTGCGTTTTCTATACCGTGACACGGGGGTGTCACGGTTTGCCCTTTGATGGTGACACGGGCGTGTCACCTTTTGTTTTCGTTTTCGCTTTTCTGTACCGAGACACGGGGGTGTCTCGGCTTGCCTTGTTTCGGTGACACGGGCGTGTCACCTCCTGGTTTCCGTTGTTTAAGTTCTGTACTGAGACACGGGGGTGTCTCAGCTTGCCCTTCCCGGGGGACACGGGCGTGTCTCCTAGGAACTCTAGTTTCGTTCTTTTTGTTTCCTTTCCGTTGTTTCTTGTTGGTTATTCTTGCCTCGTTTAGGATATATGTTTGATTATGCTTTGAATGCTCATAAATGATCTAAATGTGGATTCATTTCGTATCATTTGCATCATAAGCATACATATTCATGTACCGAGCGTCAATGTGGTTCTTATTGAGTCTAAGTGCGTCTCTTGTTGTTTGCCTTGTTCAGCGGATCCCCCTGTTGAGGACGAGCTTGCACCGTAGGTGTCCGGTTTCCTCTTTTGACTCCACTTCGTTCGTTGACAAGGTGAGGTTTTGTTCTTTTAGTTACTCGACCTACGACCCCAATTGATTTGAAACCTCGCATGTGAATACGTATAGTATATAGTAAATAAGTGTATGATACTTATGTTGCGGGATTTTCCCCATCTGTTATAAGAGTTTGAAAACGTTTTGTATAAGTATATAAGTTATTTTGCTTTCGTTTGAAAAGTTTAGTTTGGTGCAAGTGTGTGTGTGTGTTAGCGAGATGTGGCTTTGAAAGATAAGCTTTAAGATTTGTTTGTGTGACTTTCGTGATATGTTTGGGCCCCGGAGTGTGGTATGGTAATCTCGGGACGGCCGAGGGGTCGCCGAGCTCTTCCATCAACACCTCCATTTGAGAGTTTCACCCAACCTTGGGAGTTTGAGGAAGGGTGTTTCTCTTGAGCCGGCGGAGGCAACCGCCGAAGGTTTCAAGGTAGTAATTAAACCTTGTCTCGTTTGTGTATGTGGATAGTTAGGGCCGATCAACCCTTCTATCAACCGGTGTTGGGGATGGATTCTGATTTGTTTTGCTTTGCTTTGTTCTTCGTATTTGGAAGTTGGGGATGTGTGTGACTCGTACTCGCCGAGTTGGTTTAGCTTTGTATGATCTATGGAACGAGAGTGGAGTCTTAATTCACCTAAAACTCGGAATCTTGTTTTGCCCTTTTCCCTTTTCTTGTAACTTATATATATATATCTATCACGGGAACTAGTTTGGCTTGCAAAAACCACTCTCGGTTCAAGGATCTTTCCTTTTTATTAAGTGCTTTGCTCTATATATTTATCGGGTGCGTGAGTTAGCCCCCTCACTAGTCGCTAGGACTAACCCTCGTTGTTGTTTCCCCTTTTCCTTTCTTTTGAGTTTGCAGGTTCTTCCGAGTCAAGCTAGGCGGCAAGTGTCTTTTGGGTTTACTTGTGGTTTAGCTTGGGTCTTCATGTATTCGTAGTGGATTACTTCTACTCTTATTGCTGTATTTTGGATTATGTATTTATGATTACACTTACTCTATTTTGGGCCGAAATGGCATTGTTTATTCTGTTTATAAACTGGCATGAATGGTTGACCCTTCCCCACTTTTGAAATGTATATGTGATCTTGGGATATATGTTGATTATAAATTGCTTCCGCTACTCTGATTTTAATTCTTGCAGTTCTTGGGGGTCTAGGCCGCCTAGCGAGGGTGTGAGTTTTGTGTGTCTCCCGTTCGCTATGGTCTGATCCGGGTACGGACTTCCATTTCGCTACTCGGGTTGGACCTTAGTGCGGGGGATGTGGCACCCTTGGCTCTGGGGGTGTTACAAGTTTGCACCTCGTGCTAAGATTGGTATATTTGTTAGTTATCCCATGTCTCAAAAGGATATGTTTCCAGGGATCTTAAATTTTATGAAAATGTCTTTCTACCAGTTGTGATATAGGTGATTGTTGGGAAATACAAAATAGTAATGCAGCGAAATTTAAATTTTTTTCCAAAAAGCAAGATCTAGACTTACAATTCCTATTCCCGATTAGTAAGGATTCAAGAAACTTACTTAGATCGATGCTTTCTTGACACGTTTTGAGCCACCCTCAAATGCGCTTCAAGCGGCAAGTCCCTCGAACATCTTAGAATCTTCAAGACTCTGAAATCGCAATCCTCTAGAGTAATGATCTACACCAACCTCGATCACGATCTGAATAGGGAGGATGCTAGTACTATATTCAGTGTTTAGGTTCTAGGGGATTATGTATAGTGATTTGGAGAATTTTATCTATCACTTTCCCATGGGGTTCGAACCCCACCCTTAATTTAAAGCCCCGATTTTTCCGTTTATGTATTACATGTTATTTTATAAATTTCTTAACGTTTGATGCATTATATTTCCATAACTTATATGAAATTACCGCTAATGTGTAAATTACGTGAAATTATATGAAATGCATTTCATCAATTTTTATTTGAAATTATATGAAATCATATCAAATTGAGAATTTATTTCATGACTTAATTGCCAAGTGTGATTTAATTGCCAAATTGTCCTTATATGATCATCCTTTTAAATTTAAGGACTAAATTGCATGAATATTTCTTGGACTAAAGTGATCAATTAGTTAGAGATGAAACTTGATTGCATGACTTAAACACTTGAGGGACTAAATTGCAATTTGAGCACTTTCACCAAATTAAAAAATTGATGAATCATGTAAAAGCTTCTTCATGCTTCCATTCTTCATTTTCATCCAAAAATATCCATCACTTTGCTTCCCTTGTTGCTTGGTTCATCCAAGAGAAAAGAGGAGGGAGATTTTGTTGATTTCATTCAAGCTTTTTCAAGGAAATTGCATCGTTTGGAGCTCAAACATCCATGTCTATCATCTTCTTCCATTCTTTCCATTTAAGGTGCATGTAAGCTTGATTATATGATCTCTTGCCAATTCTATTTGAAGCTAGGGTTCATGATTCTATGGAATAAATGGATTAATTGTTGTTTGAAGCATGAATACATGATTTATGATTGAATTGATGCATGAAAGTTTGAAGAATTTGAGTTTATGTGATGACTGGCGCATGAACTTGAAGCATATGATTTTTGATGAATTCTACATGATTTAATTGTTTAAATAGAACTTTATTGTATTTTGAACATATATGCATGATATCTTCTAGAAAAATGAGATTTTGAAACTTAAAATTCATGTTTTGGTTGATTTTGGGGTGTTGGCCGAGACTTCCCCTGTTCTGCACTGTTTTCTTTCTCCAGAATTTGAAGGTCGCGGTCGCGACTAAAAACAGAACAAAAATGGTCGCGCCCGCGACCCACTCACAAAATTGGTGGAACAGTAGGTCGCACCCGCGACCTGAAATACACATAAATCAGGTCACGGCCGCTACCAAAATTTGGCCAAGTTTCGACTTTTTGAAAAATTGCATGAAAATTCATGAAAAAATTAGGTCGGGGCCGCGACGAAAAATATAGTAAAAATGCGCAACCCCTTCGTAATCTGCATTTTGTCCAATTTCGAACCTACGCCATTTTCACCTCGCTTTGAACTACAAAACGTGCCATATAGCGTTGGAAAGGTCTATGTGTCTAGTTTTAAACCCAATAAGCAAAACTCAATTCTAACTTCTAGAACTCAAGTTATTTCGGGTTTTCTACGGTCTTCGCATTTCCGAAAAATTGCCGATTTTTGCCAAACTTTGCCAAAACCTCTCTTATTGCATTCTTTTCACTTCCTTGGCTCCCGTATGTGACTTATATGAGTTATAAACTTGGTTTAGTGATAATTATGCTCTTAATTGGCATTCCTTAATTATTATTGCACATTATCTCAGTGCATTACACCGTGCGTTGTAAATGGTTCATACGAGTCATGTCTCACGAACCTTGTCCTTGTTGCACATATTTCCTTCCCGTTGACGAGTAGCACGTACCGTAGTTATATCCTTGTTTTGGTCGTCACAGGTGAGGTTTAATTCCTAGATACATAGAACCCTTACAACCCATTGTGATATTTGATCCAAAATGTATATATACATATATATATATATATATATATATATATATATATATATATATATATATATAATCTTTCTAAAAACCTCAAGTGATTGCAAATGATTATTGTGGCATATTGAATGATCGTGATATCGTGAATTGATCGTGTTTGGCGAGTAATCGTGAATCGTGCACTGTGGGCCCGAGGGTTATTGTATGAGCCAACCGGGAAAGCATGGGCTGACGGGTAACTCTGCACTTCCCTCACATCGTGGGGATGAACCCTGAATCCACCAGGAGGTTTGGTGGAGGAAGGAATCCCGTACGTGGGAGTCATGAACCTGACGTACATCGTGATTGGGTGGTGGGGCCTTGCAATCCCACCATCACCGGAGGAAGAAGGAGTTCGTGAAACTGCTAAGTGTGCACTGTAATGATTTGCATGATAATTGTTGAAATAAACCTAAAGATTGTATTATTCACTATCGGTGTAAAGGTTGGAGTTTGCCCTCACTCGCCGGGCCACAGATGAAATTGGATTGAAATTGATTGAATTGTTAAAATTGGATTGTTGTAATCTCGGGCGAGAAGTTCTGTTTTACTATTAAACTTATATTGCTTTCTCTTATAAAACTTACCTGAGATTATAACTTGCATGATACGTGAACTAATATTTATTTAAACCCCTCTTTCAGTGTTTTGCAGGTGCGTGCTAGGCGGGAGTTAGAGTCGTGTAGAGTCTTTAATTTGAGTCTAGTGCACTTCACCTTCATCTTATTTTCATAATGTTAACACTTATGTATATTATGACATGTTTTGAAATTGTGGAGATGATAATGTATTGATATATGGAATTAGAGGCTAGTATGTCTTGAATACTTGATAAGTGATATGGGAAATTATTATGCTTCCGCTAGTTTTTGTTGCATTGTGAGATTTAGTTGAGGTTAGTCCCGCCTAGCTAGCTTGGTTCTTTTTCTTTGTCACCCATTCGCTATAGTTTGGTTCACGTACGGATTACTCATTTCGTATGTGGACTGAGCTATAGTGCGGGGGTATGGCATCCATACGTGAAGGGTGTTACACTTAAACAGCCTAGAGTGTGTAGCACCCCGGAGCGAAGGGCACCAAATCCCCCGCACCATAGCTTGACAGGCGTATCGAAATGGAAACTACGCACACGCACCAAGCTACAACGAACGGGAGACAAACAAAATCTCACCTAGGCTAGGTGGTCTAGACCCTGATTCAGAGTACGCAATAAAACAAATAACAAACGCGGAAGTACCAGGAATAAAAATACAAACATACATGCTCGGAATATAAACAAGATATATCAAATATAGCGAGTAAAATTATACAACTACTTACCTGTTCGAATCATAATCATATACATAAATTCCAAAAGTTTAAAAGTTCGAAATAACTAAACAAAATGCATGAGACTCGCTACACGACCTAAGACTCAAAACAAGACTGCCGCCTAGCACAAACTCTCCAAACGGGCACTTGCAACTCGAAAGGAAATGGGGAAAAAAACAACGAAGAGGGGTCAGTCCTAGAGACTGGTGAGAAGGCTAACACAAGCATACGTACATATACATAAGAGCATAGCATATTCAAAATTAAAGAGTTCATGAACCGGGATGTGGTTTTTTGCATTCTAAAATATTTTAACCAGTGATAATATATATAAAGAAAAAGGTTTAAGGCCGAAGGCCAAAATCAACCAATTTTAGAAGTTAAAAGTCCACTCCCGTTTCACAAACCATAAGCGAAAGCAAAAGTATAGTAACTCAGCGAGTACGAGTTTCCAACCAACCTACTTCATTTCCATAACCAAAAGCAAAGGCAAAAACTGAATTCAGAAACAATCCCACCTTCTCCGTTTGGGGAAGAGAGGCGCGACCCCTCAACCCCGACTCTCGGCAAAACATATGAGCGGGGGATCCTTGTAGCACCCCGTGATGGGAGCACCACATCCCCCGCACTGTGAGTTCGGTCCACATATGAAATGGAATGATCCATACATGAACTAAACTTACAGCGAACGGAAGACAATGAAAAGACAGTCCTAGCTAGGCGGAACCTAACTCTGAAACAATCAACAATGACCACGGCGGAAGGAAGGCAATTATCTATTCAATATCAATAAAATGAATGCAAGTTCAATGAAAGTAAATACGGGTTCTACTAATTCAATAAACCTGTCCTAACCTGTCCCGAATCAATTCATTATAATAACGTAAAACGGGTTCCACTAAAGCCCTAGAAACCTGTCCCGAATTCAATTTAAGTCAGTAAGTAGCATACTAATCCAATAGTAAATTCAATACAATAATTAAAATACAATATGCAGAGTGTAAGTGGAGAGACTGGAACAAAACTCGAAAGGAAAGACAAGACACAACCCTGACTCCCGCCTAGCACACCACCTGAAAAACTGAAAAGTGAGGTGTCAGTCTCCACAAGACTGAGCGAGGGGTAATATATATATAAGCGCAAATAACATGCAAGTTGTAACCTCGGGTAAGGTTTTATAACAGAAAGAAAACAGGTTCAATAATACTTTGAACTCGCCCGAGATTACAACTATCAGATTAGACACTTCAATCAATTTCAATCAATGAATCAGTGGCCCGGCGAGTGAGGGCAATTCTCCAACCTTACTCCGACAGTGTACAATAATTTAATTATTCAATAATTAGGTGATCAAGCAATCAATTACAGTGCATAATTAGCAGTTTCAATAACTCCTTCACGCCACCCAATCAATCTGGATTGCAAGGCCCCCGTCGATATTGTCCTCTTTGGGTGGGAACCAGACCCCGAAGGGAACCACCCTCACGGTTTTGTTTCTCGCTGGTGGGAATCAAACCCCGAAGGGAACCACCAGGAGAAGGCCTCACTACCCAGTCTCATTGAGCATAGGATTCATGAGTCCCTATGCCCGGAACTCCTTCCTTCCCTAATCTCCTAGGGAATTCAGGGGCATCCCAATTTGGTGAGAATAGCGCTCGAGTTACCCATCAGCCCTTGCTTTCCCGGTTGGCTCAAGCCACTACCCTCGGGCCCACAGTGCACGGTACAATATACTCGCCAACACAACCAATACAGTACAATTTCAATAGATCAGTGGAAAATCAATAGAGTTTAGAAAACTATAGATATATAGATACCTTTTAGCTGAAAGTTCACGTAAGTGTTGTAATGGTGCTGTGTATCTAGAAATTAAACCTCACCTGACGAGCGAAACAAGAATATAACTATGGTGCGTGTCCCACGTCAATTGGAAGGAGATCTGTTCAATAACAACAAGTGTACATGAGACTAGACTCAAATGAACCAATTAAGACGCACGGCGAAGTCATAATCAAGATATTATGCAATAACAATCAAGGAGTGTCAAGTAGGAGCATGATTGTCAATTAAACAAGTATATATATCATATAACTCACATATGGGAGCCAAGGAAGTGAAAAAAATGCAATAAGAAAGGTTTTGGTGAAGTTTGGCCAAAACCGACAATTTTTGGAAATGTACATGTTGTGGAAAAACTGGAATATCTTAAATTTTAGAAGTGGGAATCGAGTTTTGTTTGTTGGGTATGAAATTAGACACAAAGACCTTTCCGACGGTATATGGCACGTTTTCTAATTCAAAGCGAGGTGAAAATGGCGTTCGTCCGAAGTTGGACAAAATGCAGGAAAATAAAAGGTGACACGCCCGTGTCACCATTACAAGGCAAACCGTGACACCCCCATGTCACGGTACAGAAAATCAAACCAACATGCAACCCCGTGTCACGCTGAGCAAGCCAAAGTTGACACCCCCGTGTCAACTGTACGCAGCAGAAAAAACAGGGCAAAACAGGGCAGTAACGCAACAACAACAACAACAACCAAAACACCAATTTTCAATCATCAAATGCAATCAAAACTTGAAGAAACATGTATTCATACTTGAAACACAATAAAATCTAACATATCTACTCATATCATGCATTGATCATCAAGAATTTGACATGAAAACCCCATAATATTTCATGTAATCCAACTTTCATGTAACTTCATGCTTCTAGTCATGAATAAACATGAAAACATCAATCAATCATCAAACCCTACTCATCACCCAATCAAGAAATTCATATATTCTTCAATATATACCTTGAAATGGAGGAAAAGAAATGATGAGATGAAGATGTGATGATGTTGATGATCTTGGCTCCAAAGTTCCTTAAATATAACTTGAATTTAGATGAAATCTTCCTTCCTCTCTTGATGGTGTAAACACCGATCCTTAGTGTGTGTGTGGGTGTAAGGTTTTGATGAAATGAAAAGTAATGGAATGAAATGGAAGAATGGAATGATATACATCAAATTCTAGCAATTATATGCATGAGTCATGTAACGCCCCAGTTTTTCAGTTTTAAATAATGTGGCGTATTTGTTCACAAATTGCGCAATTTAATTATTTAATTATATGATTAATTGTTTATAAGTGTTTGTATTTGATTTAAACTATAGACTATGGTTATTTTAAGTAATTCATTTTCTTTTATTTGATATTTAGTGTTTAATTTCTTAATTAAGGTTTCGTGTTACCTTAGCTATTTCGGTAATTTTGTTAATTAATTTCAACATGTTTAAATTCATTTAATATGGAATTTAAGTTTTAGTAAATTATTTATAACAATATGAATTCGTTCATGCGCATGAGTGTTCTATTTGCGCTTCGTTCATATATGTAATGATATCGGATTGGTATGGAAATTTAGTATGTCGTAAACATGTGTGTTATGAACATGCCTATATGCTCGGTTTATGTTTTCAGATTCATTTGACGTGTTTATGAATTTAATTTGATTTGTGGAACCAAGTCGGGGCTAACGAGCAATTAGCGCACCCTTGGTTCCGTACGTGATATCTTGAGCTCGGGAATTCGGATTCGAATTCCGACACCTCCGTTGCCTTCGTTTCGACGATCCGGAGACAATGGAACAAGCCTCATACCTTTTTGAGATCATTAAGACCTCCGAAATCCAACCGTAACGAGCAACTCGTGCAAGAGGAACTCCTTTTGTTGACTAGTCTTCATGGTGGGACCCCATAACACCTCTTAACTTAACCATACCTTAACCATGACTTTTACACCTTGGGTTAAGCCTTTCTCCTACCCTTTTAGCAGCAAAAACCGAACCAAATCTCCCTCATTTCTGCTGGGTCTGATCGAGAAAGGAAGAGGGAAGAAAGGAGAAGAAACCTTGGCCATTTTTGTGGTTTTGGAGCTCAAACCACCACCTTTCTTTCCCAAATCTTCAAGGTATGAATATTTATGTCTTCTCTACTCTATTATACTTGATTTCATCTCCTTACATCATGATTTGGATCAGATTTGGTTAGGGTTTGGGCTAAGAGCATGAATAGGGTTTTTGGGGAAATTTGCTCTTATGATCTTGTTTGCTTGTGTAGCTGATTTTCTTGCTTATACATGATCATATGAACTTGTTTCTTGACCCATTTCTTTCATAACCGATAGTATTTTATATTAGGAGGATTTTATCTCTTGACCCTTTTGTGAAATTATGAGATATGGAACTCCAAACTTGATGATCAAACTACTTCCCCTGTTTTCGAACTGCTGTGTGAAATATTGTGTTGATGCTTGATCAAATGGTCTCCATTTTGTGTGAAATTGCATGGAGTTGATGTAAACTCATTACTCTATATGTTAACATTCGTGTTTCAAGTATTTGGATCCATTTGAAGCCTCAAAACCGAAGTACATGGCCTGTTTTTATGCATGCTTCATGACAGACTTGTTGCTGTTTCGTTTTGTAACTTGTTGGTCATTCTAATGTGCTTTAAATTGTACCATTTTGCATATATATGAAGTATATTAGTTGTTTAGTATGTTAGCATGCATTCCCCAAAGTTTCAGATCCAAATTCAAGCCCTAAGTACTTGATCAAGGCATGATAGAATCATTAGGGCTCATATGTGCGATTTTGGCGTCCCAGTTTTGTTGCATGGATTCGATGATCTTAACGTGTGATTTAGCATTTGAACTCTAAATGAAAAATGTTCATAACATGCCAAATATGTTGTATATTAAGTTTCAGAGCATTTGGAGTTCATTTGGTATGCCTTTGGATTGAGTTTGTTTGAGTTCAGTTTTGCCGGAAAACTCTGTGAACGCCCCAAGTTCTGTACCGTGACACCCCCGTGTCTCATTTACTCATAAGAGTGAGACACGGGCGTGTCACACCTTCTGGGCAGCTCTGTACTGAGCCACGCCCGTGGCTCAGTTTGGCTAGCGATGGTGACACCCCCGTGTCCCTTCCCCTGTGCAGCCCGTGTTGCTTCCTTTTCGGTTTTTGATTTGTTTCACCTCCTTAATGACTTTATCTCCTTTTGTGTTGAACTATGAACTTGTTTTGCTATATTTTGGGAGCATTATGGTGTAATTTCATGGCTTTTGGATGTGTTATAGGCATGCTTTTACGTAATGCCGTTTATGTGTGTTTATATGTCGTTTATGAATCGCATAACTTATTTTCCATATCATATGATTTCTTCTTGTTGTCAAACCTTGGATATATGCTATCTTATGTAATATGAGGTATATAGTAGCTTGTTGGGAGAGCTTGAATATGTTCTATGCTCCTATTTGAGTTCTTGAAATAAATTGATTGGACATATGAATTGAAGAATTTGAATGATTTATGATTGAACAAGTGAATGAATTGGTTATATGATTTTCATGACTTAAAATGATCTTTATGCCTTCATATCATGCTTGTGGATTTCCGTGCGTCATATATGGTTCATTAAGAGTCTTGAGTCTCACAAACACGTCTTGTGGTCTTTTGTACAGTTTGTCTCCAGGGTGGAGAGCTTTTGATCGTTCAAGCACTTGGTGCTCGATCCTTGTAACTTCACGGTTCAGGTGAGGGTGGTTTCCGTTTTAGCTATGTAACAAACCCTACAACCCTTACGTGAAAAGCTTTGGCCCAAAACCTTATGATTATATATATATATGGTTTTCAAATGAAGTTATCGAGTAAATTCTTCTGAATTATACGTATGAGCGTATATAAGCTTGAAAATGGTTTTGTAATGAGGCTATGCTCCAAACCGTGTGTCTTCATGCTAGCTACGGATTTGGATGACACGGAGAGGTACGTATATAGCATATGCCGAGTTACACGGTAAAGTATGATTTCTTATAGTATGTATCCTATGTATGTATTGATATGTCTTGGCGAGATCATGTTATGCATGTTATGATTGCACGGGCCCCGGGACTTAGTATATGTGGCTAACCGAGAAAGCAAGGGCTGACGGGGATCCCATATACTAGTTCCAACTTACGGCGAAACGGACTTCGTCAAGGGAGGTTCTTGACGGGGAAACGCTAACCGGGCTTTGAGGCCTCATGAACCTCATAGCCGCATTGATATGATTGGGTGGTCGGGTCTTGCAAACCCGTCCACCGCCCGGAGGAAGAAGGTTGGTTATGATATGATTATGCTTATGAATATGATATGTTATGATTATGTACCGTGCGGGAAGGCCGGGATCCGGATCGCCCAAACGAATATGTTTATGATATGATGTATGGTCTGCGTGTATTATGGGATATTGCATGATCACCTAATTAACTTATTAATGAAAATTATCGTACACGGTCGGAGTTTGGTTGGAGATTGTGCACGCTCACTCGCCGAGCCTTATGCATATGTATGATTTATGAATGTAATGAAATTAATATGACTTAGTCATAAAATCCGAGCATTGATGAATCATTCTCTTGCCCTTTTAGGGAACTAATTTCAAACAAAACCTTGTTCGGAATTTATGATTTGCATGTGCATGTTTCTATATATGTATATCGCTCCTGCTCACTCAGTCTTCTAGAGACTGACCCTCTCCCTCCCCAACACTTTAGTGTGCAGGTTTGACTTTGGAGTCTCAAGCTAGGCGGAGGTGTTTGGAGTTTGTAAGTGGGTCGAGTTAGGCTAGGAGAGTCTCTGCATTCGCATCTGTATTGGAATTATGTATAATTCATTTCAGTTATATCGTGAAATTGGATACCTATGTATTTATTATGAAATTGGTTTTACTGAGTTTTGCTATGAGTTTGAAAGAGGCCTGAAGTGCCCAATTATACTTATGATTTGTATGTTTGAATTGAGTATGTTGATGCATTATATTTTGTTGATTGATTATCATTGCAGAGTCTAGTTCCGCCTAGCTTAGGAAGGTTTTTATGTTTGTCTCCCGTTCGCTAAGGTTTGATACGGGTGCGGATTTAACTATTTCGTTACTCGTGTTGAGCCTTAGTGCGGGGGATGTGGTGCCTCACGTGCAGGGTGCTACATCCTTAAGTGGTATCAGAGCCCGGTTGCAAAACCGGTGTTCTCGTGTCGTGTGTGAGTCAGTCTAGGTCGTACGGCTTAGGGACTATATGACAATGTGTGCATTGCATTGATCTTGAACATGAATTTGGCTTTCCTTTTTGAATTTTGCTAGACTATCTATTGCAATTACCTAAGGATCCTTGCATTAATTGTTGAAAATGTGTCATGAGCATGCACTAATCGCATGCACCTATTCTTGAAGTAAGCTATGATTTATAGGTTATGGAGATAATATCAAACCACGGCCAAGTTCTACGACAAAGAAGATCGATTGCAAACCTTTCTGAGATACGGAAGATGGGCAGGATACTCTGGGAAGAATGTGGTGAATGCTAGATGCGTGGCTTCATAGACTGAGTTACAATTAACGGTTAGGATTCAGAATGGGAGGTTTGACTTCGGCGATGCGATGGCAGAGGGATATTTGGTAAAATAGGAATAGGAGTTAATCAAGGGATGGTTGTGACTCAGAAGAACAACTTATGTGAATCCGCTACTTGGAGTGTATTAATTGGATTCAACGAGACCTTTCAACCTAAGGAATGAAATGAACAAACCTTGAAGATATTTTGATTCAGGATAGGATCGTTGAAGAGGTGTCAATAATTAGGAGAAACTAAGATAAAAAGGGTGCGGTAGGAGTTGTGCACCTGGGGTCGACAAGAAGGATTTCTGATTAAGCCTAGTGAATTGAAATCAAGTCTGTCGAAGTTAAGACCGGGAAGAGTTGGACTTGGGTGCTCTGGATTTCGATCGTGATGGGAAACTCATAAACAATAGTCACGGGAATCTTGATCAAGGTGTTGATTGGGATATGAGTTCGTTTTCCCAAAACCAAGCTGAATTGCCATGTTGTGAAGTAAAATGGAAGATATGAAGCAACAAATGGAAATGGTAAAGAAAGGCAATCACTCCTTGCAAGAAAATCATGCGTTCAAATGTAAGCAGTTGGAGGTGAATTGAACTCACAAGGGATAGGCACGGGATTCTTGATTAAGGTGACGATTAGAAGTAAAGGTCGAATTGCGAGGAGAAGTGTGGATGCTAACTCCTTGGAAGTGGAAGATACAAGTTAATTTATAAAGATGCATGGGAATCTCGAAGACCGTGGAAAAGGCAAGGAACAATTACCAAGTCAAAGTAACCGCGGGACCTGGAGTAGCAAGGAAAAACTGTCGAGCTAACTACTTACCCCATTGGTGACAGGTTCCAAAGCATTCATAGCACGTGCATCATATTTTGCATTAATTATTTATTCTCTTGATCTTATGTTATTCGTACATTTCTAATTGGTTTTGTTACGCTAATGTGTGGTATAATTGCTTGGTGTAAACGTGACACATGCATTGCCATCTTTACCCGACATACATTCTAGTGTTTACTTGATAGGAAGATCTGGCACCTCAATTGTCAAGTATATCCTCGCTCGAACCATATCTGAGTTAAGGGAAAGGAAATAATGGTGTGGCACATGACGAGAAAGACGACTGGGAAATAAAGAACTTTAGGTAAGGGATAGGTTAGTGGAAAGGACCTCCGAAGGAAAGTCAGATTAGATTCATCTTTGGGGTGTTCGGATCGAATAAGAATAGGGAAGAAAGATTGAGGGAGTTCGATATGAAAGAGCAAAATTTTAAGGGGGAGAGCACGACCGAGAGATAAAATGGAGGATGGAAGTAGTGCTCGAATAAATATGTCAATAGCAACAACGGGGATGCAAATTAAGGAGAATCCGGAATCCTAATGGTGGCCATTGGAAATGAATAAGAGGACGGTAATGGTTAAGATTATTAAGAGAGAAGTGACGATGCCAAATTTGGGGAAAGATTTTTCGAGATATAAAGAAGAAAGTTTACTGAACGACTCTATGCCTGGAATTCCGAATTGGGAGTGATGAAATTATATGGAAGTTTCTGTGACCTCCTAAGATGGAATTAACTAAAGAAAAATTGGATCAATTTATTATATGAGGGGATATTGTCGACCAAGAGTATGATCCTTAAAGGATTTATCAATAGCTTCACCGAGGAACCTTGAGGAGGTTCAAGACAAGCTGACCACTGAGCTATCTTCAGGATAGATCCTACACTGGACAACGACAACTCTCAATTCTAAACTTTGAAACTTCGGTGAACGGTACTTATAGCATTCATGATACATGCATCCATGCAAAATTAACTTTTATAAACTTTATGTTAAGTGCTTTGTTCTGCACTGTGTTAAATTACTTGGAATAATTGGAAATCAATATGGGAGATATTTATTACTTGCTTTGGGTGCCTTACGTGATTTTAAACTTGGTTTTGCGTGAGTTGCTTGGGAGTATTGGAGACTTCCTTGCTTTATTTCGGTTAAGAGACGGGGATTCTCTTATTTTTGTTTGAGAGACGGGGTACTCTCTTTGTTTGCGAGAGACGGGGTTCTCTCATTGTTGTTGGAGAGACGGGGCTCTCTCATTGCTGCTCGAGAGACGGGGCTCTCTCCTTGTTGTTTGTGAGAGATGGGGAATCTCTCATTGTTTGATTTCAAGCGTGTTTTGAATCCGAGGACGGATTCTTTTTAAGGGGGAGAGATTGTAACGCCCCAGTTTTTCAGTTTTAAATAATGTGGCGTATTTGTTCATAAATTGCGCAATTTAATTATTTAATTATATGATTAATTGTTTATAAGTGTTTGTATTTGATTTAAACTATAGACTATGGTTATTTTAAGTAATTCATTTTCTTTTACTTTGATATTTAGTGTTTAATTTCTTAATTAAGGTTTCGTGTTACCTTAGCTATTTCGGTAATTTTGTTAATTAATTTCAACATGTTATTAGTTGGCTTTAAATTCATTTAATATGGAATTTAAGTTTTAGTAAATTATTTATAACAATATGAATTCGTTCATGCGCATGAGTGTTCTATTTGCGTTTCGTTCATATATGTAATGATATCGGATTGGTATGGAAATTTAGTATGTCGTAAATATGTGTGTTATGAACATGCCTATTGTTAGGAATAGTGCCCTAGAAAGCCGATTGTATATCCGCTTTGTGCTTTTCCTTATTGTAATCACAGACAATCTTTGAATGAAATAACGAATTGAGGCAACACTTCTTTATATGCTCTTGTTTGGTATGCGTTTACTTTATCTGTGCATGTATGAGAACTCCCCTAATCCTGATGACTTTAGGACTCTGCCATTTAGGTGAAATGGTTCATGAGACGAGCCCTATATCACATAAGTCATGATTAGTAAAATACTCCAAGCCGATGAGTCCTACAGACAATGGGAGTGTCAACCTGACTCCTCTAAGGCTTGCTTGTGGGATCACGCCCTTAAGAAGGACCACCTTGTTTCATGGAGGTGGAAAGTGTATAGTTGATACGTGCGTGATACATGAGGGTGCTTACTTTAATAAGTGAGTTCACTGAGGCGCCCCGTGTGGGAACATTCCTAAATGGGAAAGGAAGTTTCTATTTCAGGAAATGGAAACTTCCAGATTAGGAAATATCTCACGAGTCATTGATGTGATTAATTGATCCTTAGACTTGAGGTTCCTTGTCACTTTATGAGTTAACTCTGTAGTCTTAGGTATAAGCTTTAAAGGGTGTCGCCTTAGACAACTGATTCAAGGCTTATGCTGGGGCTGCACAAGTGACTCGTGAAAGTGAATGAGAATCAAGAAAGGACCTACACTTGCATTTGCAAGGTGATCTCTTATTGTGTAAGTCATTCATATGCCATATGGAGTCCTTGGCCAAGGCAGTAGATCAAGACATCAAGAAAAGGGTTTCTTGGATTGAGATCAAATGGATATGAAATGCACTTAGCTTTAAGACCGGATTATTAAGGTTCTGATTATTCCCTTGCCCTAGATCTTGGTTGAGAGATAGTAAGTAGGAGGATTGTATCTCACATGAATCAATGACTTAAAGGTTCTGTCGAATCCGAACATTCCAATTCAGCTAGGGGTTAAACACCTGTTGCTAGACTATGGTCGTTTAATCTGTGGACTGATTAATTAATTAGTGAATTAATTAATTAGGGTCACTGCTAATTGAATTGAGAACCTAGAGGGTCACACACAACAACTTGGTTACATGAGTTGAGACTTGAAAATGATTAAACGAGTTAATCGAGCCAAGAGGGTTCCACACGTGTGAAGTCACACGTGTGGCTCACGTGAGTGACACGTGTCACACACGTGCGTATATATATATATATATATTAAATAATTAATTAGTTAATTATTTAATAGACTTTGGTTTAATTTTGAATTAAAAAGAAAGTCTAATTTTGGAGAAAATAATCTAGTTAATTAATTATGAATTAATTAATTAGATAAAAATAAGTTATTTATTTTATAATAAATAAAGTATAAAATTATCCAAAAATAGTTTGGATATTTTTAGCTCTCTTAAAAGTTGACTAGAATTAGAATTCAAAGTCAAAGTTGGAAAATACTTGGTGATCAAGTAATAGGAGAGAGAGGAACCAAATCCTTGTCCAATAAGGATTTGGATCGGCACTCCCTCCTATATATATGGGAGCTCGAGCTCCCCTTTAGAGCTAATAGACAATTCTTGGTTCATGTGTTGAACACCTTCCTTTCTCCAAGATTAAATTAAACCCTAGGTTAAGCCTAAACACTAACTAGAGAACTAGCATCCTTACTAGTTAGATTGTGATCAAGTTGGTGGACTTTCTCTAGAGACTTCAAGTTAGAAGTTTGAAGATTCGAGCTTTACCAAGGAGAGGGGATCAAGCCGCGAGAAGAGCGTTCTTGGGTGGCTTGAAACGCTTCAAGAAAGAATAAAAGAAAAGTAAGTTTTCTATCTTTACGAATTTGGTTACACGATTACGAGTCCTAGATCCTTTTGTTGGGAAAATTTTTTAAATTCCGCTGCTTTCTGATTCGTGTTTTCCAACAAGTGGTATCAGAGCCACCTCGTTAATCGTGTTTCTGATTCGTCTCAATTATTCTGAATTTGGTAGAAATTCTTAGGCTTAGATGCGAATTAGGTATTCATGAGTTCTTTCAGAAAGCCTGAATTACGAAACTGTAATTTTTCCTGAATTTCTAAAACTGTTTTCTCAAATTGTGTTTTTGAAAATTGTTTTGATTAAAATATGTTTAAATAGAATTTTTTAATTTTGGATTGAACCGGGTTTTCGAGAAACCCAGAAATACGAAACGAACACAAAAAGCAACGAGCCTAGGCGTGCTAGCACGTCGCACGCCCAGGCCCGTCGCCGCCGCCCAGTTCCTCCCGCAACAGCGCTGGAGCCGTTCCAGGCGCGCCTAGGCGCGCCCGCCCAGCCCGTCCCGCAACCGCGCGGGACGCCTGCCCAGTCCGCCTAGTCGCGGCGGGCGCATGATGCGCGGCCGGCGCGCGCACGCGAGAGGCAACTGCCGCGCGCTGTGCGTGCGCTGCTGCGCGTCTGTGCCTCGCGCGGCTAGGCCCCTTTTCGGGCCCGTTTTCTTGTTTCGTGTTTTTCGTGTTTTCAGTCCGTAAAATCCCGATTTAATTTTATTTTAATTTTATCTTTTAAAATCAGTTTTGTTAAAATAAAATTATTTTAAAATTTTTGATTAAATTGGGATTTTTGAGAAATTGAAGCGATTTGGATTTTGGGAAAATTATGAACTTTATTTTCTGAAAATAATGAAAGAATAAAATTATTAATTTTGGAAATTAATTGGAATTTTATTAGTTTGTTGTTTTTCGGGTTTTATTGAAAAGGCTCTTGAACAAGAATTGCATCTAAGTCGTGTTTTAAGTCATTAGGACTTGAAACGAGAATTTTAATTTATTGGCTAAATTTAAATTCTCGCAAAAGCATGTTAGGTGATCATGGGTTTAGATCTATGTATGGTTTTAATTTATGCACATGGATGGTTTAAATTGGGGTTGGAGCCCTATAGTTGCGTTTTTCAATTGAGGTTGGAGCCTCACTTATGTACGTACTGTTATGTGATTTATTATGTGGCTTTCCATATTACTGTTTTTGAGGCCGGGGTATGCCCCGTGTAATTGTCTAAGGCCAATATGAAGATTGAGCCTTATTACTTTATGTCTTTTTCTTTTTATTGTAATTTGAGAGTAGAGATAGGTGGTGAGGTTTTTATTTTCATTTTGGAGACAATGCACCCAAGGAGTAAGATGGACCACATTCAAGTAACAAGGAGGCCATAAGTGAAGACCCCTCAAAATGTTAGGGAGGGGAATCTCAATTGTTAAATGTAATAGAAATAGGGCTCGTATTTTGTTACCGCTTTCCCTTATGTGATTTAAACTGTTTATGTGGCATGTAAGTTAGAACTTGTGATTGTGGAGTGGCTCCCACATATCACGCATAAGATAGGTAGAACCCATGATCATTACATGTTAGTATCATGCTAGGACATGTTATCTGTTTATGTGCTTGTTTGAAATGCATTTAAGTGTACTTGCATTAATCAAGACTAATAAAATTGGATAACATATATGTTGGTGAGGTCGAACCGGATAACTCTCCGGTTGATTCGAAAATTCCCATTAAATATTAAGCTAATTTCGAACAAATAGGTGTTTAACTCGAGATGCAAATTTTGAATTAAATTCCTAGCATTCCATCAATAGGTTTTAAGTTTAGTAAGTAAAGCTAGTTATTGTCCGCGAGTCGTGGGATAGCTAGTAGAGCTTATTAGTTCTTAGTTACCTAATTGATCATTTTAAATGATCAATATTTCGTGGTCAATTTTAGCAAGGGCGATGTCCGCGGGTCGTGGGTCGTTCGAACTAAGTTTTGGTCATGATCTTATGATTGATGGGTCTAGCTTAACGCCTAAGTAAATATGGATGTCGCACGAGTCGTGGGTCCATATTGAAAGATAGGTGATGCAAAAACAACTACTAAGAATTCTAAAAGTGTTAGAATTGGTAAGTTGTACCTACCTAGGGTTCTTACTTAGAATGTCCACGAGTCGTGGGTTCGAGGTAAAATGCCTAGGATCTTAGTACCCATTGGGAAACGTGTTCCTCTTAGATCTTTGGGAATTATAGATCTTTGAAAAACAGTGGGAGCTACAATAGATTAAAGACCTTATCTTTTGTATATCGTTATAATTCAGCATGCTCACTAGTTCTCTATTTTACCATTTAGGTCGTAGATTCTGTGATTCTCTACGTGTTTTGAAATGGCAACCAAAAACCCTCTTGTATCGATCCTCGAGTCAAACAAGTTGACTGGTCCCAACTATTCTGATTGGCTGAGGAATCTAAAAATCATTTTAGATTCTGAGAAGAGAACTTATGTTCTCTTCGAAGGGGAGCCTAGTCCCGAAGGGGAGGCTCCCACTCGGGCCGAGCGGGACGCGATTCAGAAGTGGAAGGATGATAATCTCCAAGCCCGTTGCCTTATGTTGGCTAACATGTCTCCGGACTTGCAAAGACAACATGAGGCCATGGAATTTGCTTGGGAGATTTACGACCACTTAGAGCAACTTTACCGCCCTCATGAACGTGTTACAAGGTATAACACTTCAAAGGAATTGTTCCACTTGAGAATGAGGGAAGGTTCAAGTGTCCATGAATATGGACTCAAGTTTCTTGCCCTTACTGAGAAACTTGCTTCCATGGACATGCCGCTGAAAGATGAGCTTTCAGTGGATTTGTTGCTAGCTTCGCTCCCACCATCATTCAACCCATTTGTCCTTAACTTCAACATGAATCATGCTGGTGCTACTGTAGCTGAGCTGATTAGTCAGCTTGTGACTGCTGAAAGCACGATCAAGAAGGACAATAAGGTTTTGATGGTGAATGCTCCATCTTCCTCTTCTGGGCCTTCTAAAGGTAAGGGCAAGAAAGCCCAAAAGAAGAAGAAGAAACCCCTTAGGCCCACTGGTGGCATATCGAAGGGGAAGGCCCAAAAGAAGAAGCGTGATCAGAAAGAGGATGTTTGCTTCCATTGTGGCAAAGCGGGACATTGGAGGAGAAACTGCCGAGAGTACAAGGCTACTCTAAAGAAAGGTATCTTTCTCGTTGAAGTAAATCTGTCTATTAATTCTAGTTCTTGGGTACTTGATACCGGTTGTGGAACTCATATCTGTAATGATGTACAGATGCTAAGTGATGTTCAACAACTAAAAGAAGGAGAATGTGTCTTGAAGATCGGCGATGGCTCAAACGTTGAAGCTCGAGCTTTAGGCACAATTAGATTAGATTTAGGTAGTTTTGAGTTAGTATTAAATAAAGTCCTTTATGTACCGAGCATTATTCGTAATATAATTTCAGTTCCAATATTAGATTGTGAAGGTTATGAAACTTATATTAAGAATGGTAAATATTTTATCAAACGGAACAACTCTTCCGTTCATATCGGTACTCTAAGTAATGGACTTTACCTAACTCAAAATATCAATATTATGAATATACAACGAGAAACAAAGCGTAAGAGAGATGACAAAGTTTCAGCTCCCTTATGGCACGCTAGATTAGGACACATTTCCAAGAACAGAATTAGCAAGATAAACACTTTAGGATCATTCTCTGAAAATGATCTCAAAGAGTTGACTTTCTGCGAATCCTGTCTCAAAGGAAAGATGTCCAAAGTTCCTTTTAAAGGAACTGTGGAACGTGCCACTAAGGTTTTGGATTTGATCCATACTGATGTTTGTGGACCGCTTAGTGTAAGCACTAGAAACAATCATCAGTATTTCATAACCTTTACTGATGACTTTAGTCGGTATGGTTATGTATACTTAATGAAGTATAAATCTGAAGCTTTTGAGAAATTCTTAGAATTTCAAAAGGAGGTTGAGAACCAAACTGGTCACAAGATCAAAGAACTTCGATCTGATCGAGGAGGCGAATATCTTAGTGAAGAATTCCTTAATCATCTCAAAGATAATGGGATTATGTCTCAGTGGACTCCTCCGGGAACTCCTCAGCTTAATGGAGTTTCTGAGAGAAGGAATCGAACCCTACTTGATATGGTTCGTTCCATGATGAGTTTCACTGACTTACCACCTTCTTTCTGGGGTTATGCCCTAGAAAGTGCAGCAAAGATTTTGAATCTAGTTCCCTCTAAGTCAGTCCCTAAAACGCCCTATGAAATGTGGCATGGTAAAATCCCTAGTTATTCTTATTTAAGAATTTGGGGTTGTCCTGCTTACGTGAAGAGGACAGTGGGAGATAAGTTAGAATCTCGTTCTAACTTATGCTACTTTGTAGGTTATCCCAAGGAATCCATAGGATACTATTTCTATGATCAATCTGAGCAAAAGGTGTTTGTTTCCAGAAATGCCACTTTTCTTGAGGAACCGTTCCTTAAAGAAAAGAAAGGCAAGATCATAGAATTAGAAGAAGTACAAAGTGACCCCACACCACCCACTAAAGAAACGTCCCACTCTGATCAACCACAACCAATCACGAATTTCGATACACATGAAAATCCTCCTCTAAAGCGTTCTGAACGCAATCCTAGACAGCCGGAGAGATGGTATGGATTCTTCCATGAAATCTCTCAAAAGGATAATGATCCTTCAACATATGAGGAGGCACTTTCAGATTCTGAGTCTGAACAGTGGATAGAAGCCATGAAATCCGAAATGGATTCCATGAACTCCAACCAAGTTTGGACCTTGGTAGATTTGCCTGATGGGGTCAAACCCATAGGTTGCAAATGGATCTTTAAGAGAAAGCTTGGAGTTGATGGAAGCATTGCAGCCTACAAAGCAAGACTGGTTGCAAAAGGATTCACTCAGAGACCCGGCGTGGACTTTGACGAAACCTTTTCACCAGTTGCAATGCAAAAGTCTATTCGGATCATGCTTGCCATTGCTGCATATTATGACTATGAGATATGGCAAATGGATGTGAAAACTGCCTTTCTCAATGGTGACATTGACAAAGACATTTATATGGAACAACCCATAGGTTTCACATTCAGTGGGAGTGAGCAAAAGGTTTGCAAACTCCAAAGATCAATCTATGGATTGAAACAGGCTTCTAGGAATTGGAACATTCGATTTGATGAATCGGTCAAAGCGTTTGGCTTCATCCAAATTTCGAATGAATCATGTGTGTATAGAAAGGAATTGGAGACCTCAGTGCAATTCTTAGTACTTTATGTTGATGACATCCTTCTTATTGGGAATTCGAAGGATGACATGAAAGTGACTAAGTTATGGTTATCGAACCAATTCGAGATGAAAGATCTTGGTGATGCGTCCTATATCCTTGGAATTAAAATCTATAGAGATAGATCCAGAAGGTTAACAGGACTATCACAGTCGATGTACATTGACAAAGTATTGAAGAGATTCAATATGGAGTCAGCAAAGGTTAAGAACCTTCCTATGAGTGTAGGAACGTGTCATTCAAAGAAGATGTGTCCTAAGACTAACCTTGAGAAGGAGAGAATGACTCATACACCTTATGCATCAGCAATAGGTAGCATAATGTATGCAATGTTATGTACTCGACCGGATGTGGCTTATGCACTTAGGGTAACAAGTCGTTTCCAATCTGACCCTGGAGATGGTCACTGGGCTGCCGTGAAGAATATTCTTAAGTACTTGAAAAGTACTAAAGATTTATTCTTAGATTACGGAGGTCAGAAAGATCTTACTGTCGAAGGATACTGCGATGCAAGCTTTGCGTCTGACTTAGATGATTTTAAGTCAATGTCAGGATACATTTTCTGCCTAAACGGCGGAGCAGTGAGTTGGAAGAGTTCCAAGCAAACAACCACTGCAGATTCGACCACTGAGGCCGAATACTTAGCTGCAAATGATGCAGCTAAGGAAGGTGTTTGGATTAGAAATTTCATTCAAGAGTTGAATGTTGTTCCTAGCATGAAAGACCCCATTACTGTGTTTTGTGACAACACTGGGGCGGTTGCTCAAGCAAGAGAACCAAGATCTCACCAACGGATCAAGCACATTATGAGAAAGTATCACCTAATCCGTGATATTATCAAAAGAGGAGATGTGCTAATTGAGAGGGTCACATCAGCAGAGAACGTGGCAGATCCACTTACTAAACCCCTTAGTCGAGAAGCTTTCCAAGGTCATCTTCAGAAGATGGGACTTAGAGTAGCTTTAGAATAGCTTTGACGGGCAAGTGGGAGATTGTTAGGAATAGTGCCCTAGAAAGCCGATTGTATATCCGCTTTGTGCTTTTCCTTATTGTAATCACAGACAATCTTTGAATGAAATAACGAATTGAGGCAACACTTCTTTATATGCTCTTGTTTGGTATGCGTTTACTTTATCTGTGCATGTATGAGAACTCCCCTAATCCTGATGACTTTAGGACTCTGCCATTTAGGTGAAATGGTTCATGAGACGAGCCCTATATCACATAAGTCATGATTAGTAAAATACTCCAAGCCGATGAGTCCTACAGACAATGGGAGTGTCAACCTGACTCCTCTAAGGCTTGCTTGTGGGATCACGCCCTTAAGAAGGACCACCTTGTTTCATGGAGGTGGAAAGTGTATAGTTGATACGTGCGTGATACATGAGGGTGCTTACTTTAATAAGTGAGTTCACTGAGGCGCCCCGTGTGAGAACATTCCTAAATGGGAAAGGAAGTTTCTATTTCAGGAAATGGAAACTTCCAGATTAGGAAATATCTCACGAGTCATTGATGTGATTAATTGATCCTTAGACTTGAGGTTCCTTGTCACTTTATGAGTTAACTCTGTAGTCTTAGGTATAAGCTTTAAAGGGTGTCGCCTTAGACAACTGATTCAAGGCTTATGCTGGGGCTGCACAAGTGACTCGTGAAAGTGAATGAGAATCAAGAAAGGACCTACACTTGCATTTGCAAGGTGATCTCTTATTGTGTAAGTCATTCATATGCCATATGGAGTCCTTGGCCAAGGCAGTAGATCAAGACATCAAGAAAAGGGTTTCTTGGATTGAGATCAAATGGATATGAAATGCACTTAGCTTTAAGACCGGATTATTAGGGTTCTGATTATTCCCTTGCACTAGATCTTGGTTGAGAGATAGTAAGTAGGAGGATTGTATCTCACATGAATCAATGACTTAAAGGTTCTGTCGAATCCGAACATTCCAATTCAGCTAGTGGTTAAACACCTGTTGCTAGACTATGGTCGTTTAATCTGTGGACTGATTAATTAATTAATTAGGGTCACTGCTAATTGAATTGAGAACCTAGAGGGTCACACACAACAACTTGGTTACATGAGTTGAGGCTTGAAAATGATTAAACGAGTTAATCGAGCCAAGAGGGTTCCACACGTGTGAAGTCACACGTGTGGCTCACGTGAGTGACACGTGTCACACACGTGCGTATATATATATATATATATTAAATAATTAATTAGTTAATTATTTAATAGACTTTGGTTTAATTTTGAATTAAAAAGAAAGTCTAATTTTGGAGAAAATAATCTAGTTAATTAATTATGAATTAATTAATTAGATAAAAATAAGTTATTTATTTTATAATAAATAAAGTATAAAATTATCCAAAAATAGTTTGGATATTTTTAGCTCTCTTAAAAGTTGACTAGAATTAGAATTCAAAGTCAAAGTTGGAAAATACTTGGTGATCAAGTAATAGGAGAGAGAGGAACCAAATCCTTGTCCAATAAGGATTTGGATCGGCACTCCCTCCTATATATAGGGGAGCTCGAGCTCCCCTTTAGAGCTAATAGACAATTCTTGGTTCATGTGTTGAACACCTTCCTTTCTCCAAGATTAAATTAAACCCTAGGTTAAGCCTAAACACTAACTAGAGAACTAGCATCCTTACTAGTTAGATTGTGATCAAGTTGGTGGACTTTCTCTAGAGACTTCAAGTTAGAAGTTTGAAGATTCGAGCTTTACCAAGGAGAGGGGATCAAGCCGCGAGAAGAGCGTTCTTGGGTGGCTTGAAACGCTTCAACAAAGAATAAAAGAAAAGTAAGTTTTCTATCTTTACGAATTTGGTTACACGATTACGAGTCCTAGATCCTTTTGTTGGGAAAAATTTTTAAATTCCGCTGCTTTCTGATTCGTGTTTTCCAACACCTATATGCTCGGTTTATGTTTTCGGATTCATTTGACGTGTTTATGAATTTAATTTGATTTGTGGAACCAAGTCGGGGCTAACGAGCAATTAGCGCACCCTTGGTTCCGTACGTGATATCTTGAGCTCGGGAATTCGGATTCGAATTCCGACACCTCCGTTGCCTTCGTTTCGACGATCCGGAGACAATGGAACAAGCCTCATACCTTTTTGAGATCATTAAGACCTCCGAAATCCAACCGTAATGAGCAACTCGTGCAAGAGGAACTCCTTTCGTTGACTAGTCTTCATGGTGGGACCCCATAACACCTCTTAACTTAACCATACCATAACCATGACTTTTACACCTTGGGTTAAGCCTTTCTCATACCATTTTAGCAGCAAAAACCGAACCAAATCTCCCTCATTTCTGCTGGGTCTGATCGAGAAAGGAAGAGGGAAGAAAGGAGAAGAAACCTTGGCCATTTTTGTGGTTTTGGAGCTCAAACCACCACCTTTCTTTCCCAAATCTTCAAGGTATGAATATTTATGTCTTCTCTACTCTATTATACTTGATTTCATCTCCTTACATCATGATTTGGATCAGATTTGGTTAGGGTTTGGGCTAAGAGCATGAATAGGGTTTTTGGGGAAATTTGCTCTTATGATCTTGTTTGCTTGTGTAGCTGATTTTCTTGCTTATACATGATCATATGAACTTGTTTCTTGACCCATTTCTTTCATAACTGATAGTATTTGATATTAGGAGGATTTTATCTCTTGACCCTTTTGTGAAATTATGAGATATGGAACTCCAAACTTGATGATCAAACTACTTCCCCTGTTTTCGAACTGCTGTGTGAAATATTGTGTTGATGCTTGATCAAATGGTCTCCATTTTGTGTGAAATTGCATGGAGTTGATGTAAACTCATTACTCTATATGTTAACATTCATGTTTCAAGTATTTGGATCCATTTGAAGCCTCAAAACCGAAGTACATGGCCTGTTTTTATGCATGCTTCATGACAGACTTGTTGCTGTTTCGTTTTGTAACTTGTTGGTCATTCTAATGTGCTTTAAATTGTACCATTTTGCATATATATGAAGTATATTAGTTGTTTAGTATGTTATCATGCATTCCCCAAAGTTTCAGATCCAAATTCAAGCCCTAAGTACTTGATCAAGGCATGATAGAATCATTAGGGCTCATATGTGCGATTTTGGCGTCCCAGTTTTGTTGCATGGATTCGATGATCTTAAAGTGTGATTTAGCCTTTTCACTCTAAATGAAAAATGTTCATAACATGCCAAATATGTTGTATATTAAGTTTCAGAGCATTTGGAGTTCATTTGGTATGCCTTTGGATTGAGTTTGTTTGAGTTCAGTTTTGCCGGAAAACTCTGTGAACGCCCCAAGTTCTGTACCGTGACACCCCCGTGTCTCATTTACTCATAAGAGTGAGACACGGGCGTGTCACACCTTCTGGGCAGATCTGTACTGAGCCACGCCCGTGGCTCAGTTTGGCTAGGGATGGTGACACCCCCGTGTCCCTTCCCCTGTGCAGCCCGTGTTGCTTCCTTTTCGGTTTTTGATTTGTTTCACCTCCTTAATGACTTTATCTCCTTTTGTGTTGAACTATGAACTTGTTTTGCTATATGTTGGGAGCATTATGGTGTAATTTCATGGCTTTTGGATGTGTTATAGGCATGCTTTTACGTAATTCCGTTTATGTGTGTTTATATGTCGTTTATGAATCGCATAACTTATTTTCCATATCATATGATTTCTTCTTGTTGTCAAACCTTGGATATATGCTATCTTATGTAATATGAGGTATATAGTAGCTTGTTTGGAGAGCTTGAATATGTTCTATGCTCCTATTTGAGTTCTTGAAATAAATTGATTGGACATATGAATTGAAGAATTTGAATGATTTATGATTGAACAAGTGAATGAATTGGTTATATGATTTTCATGACTTAAAATGATCTTTATGCCTTCATATCATGCTTGTGCATTGTCGTGCGTCATATATGGTTCATTAAGAGTCTTGAGTCTCACAAACACGTCTTGTGGTCTTTTGTACAGTTTGTCTCCAGGGTGGAGAGCTTTTGATCGTTCAAGCACTTGGTGCTCGATCCTTGTAACTTCACGGTTCAGGTGAGGGTGGTTTTCGTTTTAGCTATGTAACAAACCCTACAACCCTTACGTGAAAAGCTTTGGCCCAAAACCTTATGATTATATATATATATGGTTTTCAAATGAAGTTATCGAGTAAATTCTTCTGAATTATACGTATGAGCGTATATAAGCTTGAAAATGGTTTTGTAATGAGGCTATGCTCCAAACCGTGTGTCTTCATGCTAGCTACGGATTTGGATGACACGGAGAGGTACGTATATAGCATATGCCGAGTTACACGGTAAAGTATGATTTCTTATAGTATGTATCCTATGTATGTATTGATATGTCTTGGCGAGATCATGTTATGCATGTTATGATTGCACGGGCCCCGGGACTTAGTATATGTGGCTAACCGAGGAAGCAAGGGCTGACGGGGATCCCATATACTAGTTCTAAGTTACGGCGGAACGGACTTCGTCAAGGGAGGTTCTTGACGGGGAAACGCTAACCGGGCTTTGAGGCCTCATGAACCTCATAGCCGCATTGATATGATTGGGTGGTCGGGTCTTGCAAACCCGTCCACCGCCCGGAGGAAGAAGGTTGGTTATGATATGATTATGCTTATGAATATGATATGTTATGATTATGTACCGTGCGGGAAGGCCGGGATCCGGATCGCCCAAACGAATATGTTTATGATATGATGTATGGTCTGCGTGTATTATGGGATATTGCATGATCACCTAATTAACTTATTAATGAAAATTATCGTACACGGTCGGAGTTTGGTTGGAGATTGTGCACGCTCACTCGCCGAGCCTTATGCATATGTATGATTTATGAATGTAATGAAATTAATATGACTTAGTCATAAAATCCGAGCATTGATGAATCATTCTCTTGCCCTTTTAGGGAACTAATTTCAAACAAAACCTTGTTCGGAATTTATGATTTGTATGTGCATGTTTCTATATATGTATATCGCTCCTGCTCACTCAGTCTTCTAGAGACTGACCCTCTCCCTCCCCAACACTTTAGTGTGCAGGTTTGACTTTGGAGTCTCAAGCTAGGCGGAGGTGTTTGGAGTTTGTAAGTGGGTCGAGTTAGGCTAGGAGAGTCTCTGCATTCGCATCTGTATTGGAATTATGTATAATTCATTTCAGTTATATCGTGAAATTGGATACCTATGTATTTATTATGAAATTGGTTTTACTGAGTTTTGCTATGATTTTGAAAGAGGCCTGAAGTGCCCAATTATACTTATGATTTGTATGTTTGAATTGAGTATGTTGATGCATTATATTTTGTTGATTGATTATCATTGCAGAGTCTAGTTCCGCCTAGCTTAGGAAGGTTTTTATGTTTGTCTCCCGTTCGCTAAGGTTTGATACGGGTGCGGATTTAACTATTTCGTTACTCGTGTTGAGCCTTAGTGCGGGGGATGTGGTGCCTCACGTGCAGGGTGCTACAAGTCATCATAGTTTGCATACAAGTCCCTCATTTACTTAAATTAATGCACATAAGTATAATCTCTAACAAATAATGCATTTATCTCCAAGTCATGATATTCACTTAATTACACAATTTCACATAATGGAGCAATTAAGGATCATATGATACAAGTAAGTCACTTATTTCATACAATTAAGCACGTTATCAATTAGTTCATGTAATTTCCACGTTAATGATAATTCATATAAGTTTATGAACACATAATACATATAATGTTATAAAATTCAATATAATGTATAAATGAAAAATGGGGCGTTACGATTCTCCCTCTCTTAAAAGGACCTGGTCCCCAGGTCCACTGCCAATTTTTAAAAAAATTGATGCTCAAGCCAGAAGAGAACCCCGTCTCTTAAACACGAAATGAAAGAACCCCGTCTTTCAACAAGAAATGAGAGAACCCCGTCTCTCAACAAGAAATGAGAGAACCCGGTCTCTCAACAAGCAGTGAGAGAGCCCCGTCTCCCAAACACACACGAAAGCAAATCAAGGGAGCAAATTGTAAAAACATTCATATAAGTGTCACATAGGCAAGTAGAATCTTATTAATCACATAAGTATCACTCATAAACAACTAATTTGCAATTAACAAGAAATTAAATACAACAATAATAAGATTCATGGTGCACATGATATGCATGGTTAGATGTACCATTCACCGTTGGTTGTGTCACGCATGTAATGGATACCTTCTGCTATCACGTTTGGATCCGCGTTTACATGCTGCACCTCTATCTCTAGCGCACAAGATCGAAGTTGAACGAGTGGCCTTGGTCTCCCGGAGGATAACCCCTTTCGCTTCGAACACGTGTCAACTCGGTGCTCATTACTTCCACATCGCAAGCATAAGCCCAAATGCCATCTACAATTATCATAAACGTGGTTGTCGCCTCCACAATAAGCAAAAAGAAGCTTTCCCGAAGATGTTGTTGAAGCCGGGGTACGTGAAGTTCCTAAACCTGACTCAAATGACCGATTCTTTTTCTTTCGAGACCTCCCTTAAGGTGTTTGGATAGGATGAGAGATAGGCCGCTTCCCTTTGTTGGAAGTCTGTCCTAATTTTGCACCTGAAACCTGCTCGGGTTGAGGATTAGACCCTCTTGCCTCCAAAGAGGTGGTGTCTGGGATCTTCTCTTGGGAGTCACCTGGAACTAATTCCCACATCCTTTTAATTTTCTTAAGTGGTGACTTCGCTTGATTATCACTTCTTTCAAAGAACTTTGAGGTTTGTTGGTTCTGAAACTCCTTAAAGGCTATCGAAATTTGGCCCGGTTGTTGTGATGAAACTAGTGGCACTGAGGAAACATATTCTCTTATCTTCTGATCAACCAAACAAACTAAAGACTCAAAAAACTCCTGAGGTTGAACCGGAGGGGGTAAATGCGGGGAAACTCTAAGCACTCGTGCATGATGAGGGTGACCTTGAGACATCCTGTAATCAAGACACTAGATATGCATGTTGGATTAATATGCCAATGCAAGTAACACACTTGGAAATAGTAGAATCAACATATTGACACAATTAAGTTCAACCGGGAAAACACATATGAGTAAAGAAATTTAAAATTTTAAAATAACGTATGATGCACGTGCTTATGGATGCATTGAACCTGTCACCGTAGTTACATTTCATGTTTGCTGGGTTATAAATTTTTCTTTCGTCTGTTAATCATTTCTTGTTACCCACGATCTCCTACTTCTTCAAAATTTGCTAGCATCAACTTGAACATTCCCATGGCTTGAGATTATAATTGCTTGAACCCGAAGTCCTCTACGCTCATGAAATTAGCATTTTGCCCTGTCTTTAATAATCACTCTCCAATTATTGCCCGAGTCTTCTTCATAGTCGTCAGTTTACTCAAAACTTCGTTGGTTTCCTCTTTAGGAGTTCGAATAATTAATGAACTCTCTTTCCAATTGTTTTTACTTGGTCACCCGAAATCCACCCAGAATTCTTCACCTTTCTTTATTGTTCCTATTTGTTGCTTCTTGTCTGTTAATATGACCTCACCACACGACAATTCATCTTGGATCTAGAGAATATCCAACTCGATAAAACATTTAGCCTAATTGTCTTTCCAACTTTATCTCTGCTGTAATGCTGAACTTCCTTTATTCCTTCCTTAGTCGAAATCCTAAACCATACCATTTCCCATATTCTCCTTGCTTCATTTCCACAGAAATTAAGCTTTGTTGCTTATTACCATAATTACCTCCTTGATCAAGATTTTCTTGCATTAGCTTGAGTAATGGTATGGTCCCTAATTCGGAACTCTTGAACTCAAATTCTTCTCTACTTATGGAGTTAACTTCCCAACTTCCCTCGAAGAACCAATCTCCAAATATTGTCCCGGTTCTTCTAAGTACCACCTTGATTGAAATTCCCTAAATCTATTCCTTAGTAATTGAATCAATTATGTGGTTTGTCTTCTTACTTGCCTACTCCTTGAGCATATAATTTCCACCCAAAAGTTTTCTATCCTCTTTTACCATTCTCATTTGTTGCATTAACTCCTTATTCCCTACTTCGCGCTCTCAACACGACCATTCAACTTGATCCTGGAAAATGAACTCAATCCACCCGATTATAGAACTCTAGCATCCTAACTTCCCATAACGGATTACTTGATTCCCCTAGCTCAATCAAAATTACCGGAGTTGTTTTCTTCTCTTGTTTGGATTTCGCTTCCAACCAACCAAGTTTCTTAACTTGGCCACACTTCCAAGTCTTGAATAATTAGTTTCCCTCGATTCTTCCTTCACCTCATCCTTGAATAAAATAGACTTCCTCGCCCGGTTGATACACCCTTTGTGGTAATATGAATTCCTATAGTTGGTTCTTTCATTCCGGATCTTATCCTTTAAATCATAACTCGATGGAAGAGGTTAATTCCCCTCAGCTCCGCTTATGAAGTCCCTGGCCCATTATCTAACCCTTTCAAGCTCGAGAAGTAGCACTTGTAATATACCGAGGTTGTCGTAAAGGTTGGTCGTGGTTGGATATCATTTCTACAACCTGTATTCACAACTTCCTTTGAAAATAAATGCATGTGGGTAAGACATGCTCATGTTACAAAATTGTCACATAATTGATGTCAAGAATTTAATATAAAATGCAACAGGTAATTCATCAATGTTTAAAATAAAACATGTTGAGCAAATAATTTCAAATAATTCAGGATCAATTAATTGGCAATTAACAACATAATTCAACACAATGCTCAAATTATTCAATAACTCAAAATTTTCAAAAGATCCAAAGTAGTCAAATAATTTCAAACAAGATGCAAAACCCTCAAATTAGCAATTAATTTCTATGCCGTTCGACCTAGACTCGACATGACACGACGCTAGAACCTCGGTTTTGCAACCGGGCTCTGATACCACCTAAAGATGTAGCACCCCGTGACGGGAGCACCACATCCCCCGCACTGTGAGTTCGGTCCACATATGAAATGGAATGATCCATACATGAACTAAACTTACAGCGAACGGAAGACAATAAAAAGACAGTCCTAGCTAGGCGGAACCTAACCCTGAAACAATCAACAATGACCACGGCGGAAGGAAGGCAATTATCTATTCAATATCAATAAAATGAATGCAAGTTCAATGAAAGTAAATACGGGTTCTACTAATTCAATAAACCTGTCCTAACCTGTCCCGAATCAATTCATTATAATAACGTAAAACGGGTTCCACTAAAGCCCTAAAAACCTGTCCCGAATTCAATTTAAGTCAGTAAGTAGCATACTAATCCAATAGTAAATTCAATACAATAATTAAAATACAATATGCAGAGTGTAAGTGGAGAGACTGGAACAAGACTCGAAAGGAAAGACAAGACACAACCCTGACTCCCGCCTAGCACACCACCTGAAAAACTGAAAAGTGAGGTGTCAGTCTCCACAAGACTGAGCGAGGGGTAATATATATATAAGCGCAAATAACATGCAAGTTGTAAGCTCGGGTAAGGTTTTATAACAGAAACAAAGTAGGTTCAATAATACTTTGAACTCGCCCGAGATTACAACTGTCAGATTAGACACTTCAATCAATTTTAATCAATGAATCAGTGGCCCGGCGAGTGAGGTCAATTCTCTAACCTTACTCCGACAGTGTACAATAATTTAATTATTCAATAATTAGGTGATCAAGCAATCAATTACAGTGCACAATTAGCAGTTTCAATAGCTCCTTCATGCCACCCAATCAATCTGGATTGCAAGGCCCCCGTCGATATTGTCCGCTTTGGGTGGGAACCTGACCCCGAAGGGAACCACCCTCACGGTTTTGTTTCTCGCTGGTGGGAACCAGACCCCGAAGGGAACCACCAGGAGAAGGCCTCACTACCGAGTCTCATTGAGCATAGGATTCATGAGTCCCTATGCCCGGAACTCCTTCCTTCCCTAATCTCCTAGGGAATTCAGGGGCATCCCAATTTGGTGAGAATAGCGCTCGAGTTACCCATCAGCCCTTGCTTTCCCGGTTGGCTCAAGCCACTACCCTCGGGCCCACAGTGCACGGTATAATATACTCACCAACACAACCAATACAGTGCAATTTCAATAGATCAGTGCAAAATCAATAGAGTTTAGAAAGCTATAGATATATAGATACCTTTTAGCTGAAAGTTCACGTAAGGGTTGTAATGGTGCTATGTATCTAGAAATTAAACCTCACCTGACGAGCGAAACAAGAATATAACTATGGTGCGTGTCCCACGTCAATTGGAAGGAGATCTGTTCAATAACAACAAGTGTACATGAGACTAGACTCAAATGAACCAATTAAGACGCACGACGAAGTCATAATCAAGATATTATGCAATAACAATCAAGGAGTGTCAAGTAGGAGCATGATTGTCAATTAAACAAGTATATATATCATATAAGTCACATATGGGAGCCAAGGAAGTGAAAGAAATGCAATAAGAAAGGTTTTGGTGAAGTTTGGCCAAAACCGACAATTTTTGGAAATGAACGTGTTGTGGGAAAACTGGAATATATTAAATTTTAGAAGTGGGAATCGAGTTTTGTTTGTTGGGTATGAAAGTAGACACAAAGACCTTTCCGACGGTATATGGCACGTTTTCTAATTCAAAGCGAGGTGAAAATGGCGTTCGTCCGAAGTTGGACAAAATGCAGGAAAATAAAAGGTGACACGCCCGTGTCACCATTACAAGGCAAACCGTGACACCCCCGTTTCACGGTACAGAAAATCAAACCAACATGCACCCCCGTGTCACGCTGAGCAAGCCAAAGTTGACACCCCCGTGTCAACTGTACGCAGTAGAAAAAACAGGGCAAAACAGGGCAGTAACGCAACAACGACAACAACCAACCAAAACACCAATTTTCAATCATCAAATGCAATCGAAACTTGAAGAAACATGTATTCATACTTGAAACACAATAAAATCTAACATGTCTACTCATATCATGCATTGATCATCAAGAATTTGACATCAAAACCCCATAATATTTCATGTATTCCAACTTTCATGTAACTTCATGTTTCATGCAAGTCTTGAAGGGAAAAAGACCTAAACATGCTTCTAGTCATGAATAAACATGAAAACATCAATCAATCATCAAACCCTACTCATCACCCAATCAAGAAATTCATATATTCTTCAATATATACCTTGAAATGGAGGAAAAGAAATGATGAGATGAAGATGTGATGATGTTGATGATCTTGGCTCCAAAGTTCCTTAAACATAACTTGAATTTAGATGAAATCTTCCTTCCTCTCTTGGTGGTGTAAATACCGATCCTTAGTGTGTGTGTGGGTGTAAGGTTTTGATGAAATGAAAAGTAATGGAATGAAATGGAAGAATGGAATGATATACATCAAATTCTAGCAATTATATGCATGAGTCATCATAGTTTGCATACAAGTCCCTCATTTACTTAAATTAATGCACATAAGTATAATCTCTAACAAATAATGCATTTATCTCCAAGTCATGATATTCACTTAATTACACAATTTCACATAAGGGAGCAATTAAGGATCATATGATACAAGTAAGTCACTTATTTCATACAATTAAGCACGTTATCAATTAGTTCACGTAATTTCCACGTTAATGATAATTCATATAAGTTTATGAACACATAATACATATAATGTTATAAAATTCAATATAATGTATAAATGAAAAATGGGGCGTTACAATCCTACTCGCCCCTTTGACGATATTCCACGTCGGCCCCAGAAGACCCGCCTTTCCATCGACCTCCCGAGGTTGGGCTAAGTCTCCCTTTGGTGGAGTTGTGTTGATGAGAGAGCTCGGCGACCCCATGGCCGACCCGAGATCACATACCACTTCTCCGGGGCCCAAGGCAAAGTGCAAAATGCATATACATATCACAGATTTATCTTTCAAAATCAAATATCGCTAAAGCAAAACACACACCAACCCTTTTCAAAACAAACAAACTAAAATGTAGCTTATATATATATATATATAAAAGCATTTTCAAAAGATCTCATACCGAAAGGGCCAATTCCCACAAAATACGTATTCAAACACGTATCTATATATATATATATATATATATATATATATAAAAGTCGCATGCAGGCTTAAAACTCATGTAGGGTTGTAGGTCAAATTAACTAAAAGAAAGAAAACCTCACCTTGTCGATCAAACCGAACGCAAGGACCCGAAAGACTTCTAAAACATCTCATCCTCACCTACGGAACAAACTTAAGGACAAAACAAACAACAAAAGATAACCTTAGACTTAAAATGTACCAATTAGACGCTCGGCAAATGCATATGGATTGATGCTAATGATGCATAAAGAATGTAATGAGAGAGCACTTAGGTCACATGATGCCATATTAAATTGTACCGGATCATAAGTCACATATTTCACGGTAAACAAATATATAAATTTCATGCAACACTCATAACACGTCCTATAACACGTTAGCAAAGCATAAACTTCATAAAAAAATAAGACAATTACATGCAAGGCCAACAAATAAGGTATGAAGTCATGTAGACACATTGAAGTGTATATGATGCATATTAGGTCATATATTGCACATAAGAGCATCGAATTTACGTCAAATAAATTCATGGATTAGCATAATAATCGTAACACATCATAATACAACATATTATGAGCACTCATGAGTTTAAATTCATAAGAAAGGTGAAAGGATGCAAGAAAGCTTCACACGTATCAATTAAACGTTCATGCAAATAAGTCACGTTTATACTTATTCAACAAGGCCATGAAATTAAAATAATTAACGAAACATATTATATACTAACATATTACATATTGGGATCATAATCGTGGTGGGGAATATGCGAACGAAACAACAAAACTAACACACACGTACACAAATGGGGCTAACCATACAAGCAAAAGAGGCTAACGCCCGTTGCTTTGGGCTGAACCCCTGCCCATTATAATGGGCATTAGCTACCCCAAAGAGAAAACACCCTAACCAGGATTACAAGGTACAACAATGCAGCCCCAAATCTGCATTAAAGGTAGCTCACGAAGCAACCAAAAAAAAAAGGCAACAATTCACATGCATTCCACCACAATACATACTTAGGTTACTTAATAAATTAAATAAAGATCACACACACACATATTCCATGCAGTTCAGGCGAGAAAAGGCTCCACTTCATCCAAATCATGGTCGTTATTAGAGGGAAAAAACGGACAGCAATTACAGCGAGCAATGCAGTCCCATTCATGCAAATTCCCACTCAAATTCATGCATTAATTACACATATACATGCAGCCACTCACACCTCATGCATAGCATGCATTTCATGTAAGGAATGAGCTCCAAATTCACCCTTATATGGCTGTTATTCACGGGAAAACAGGGCAGCAGCGGGGCAGTCCTTAAGGTAACTTAACACATGTAATTCCACCTCATAAATCACTTAGATCATGCATTACATTCACACACACATACAAATCAATTCAACCATGCATTTCATGCAAGTAGGGGTTCCAAAGGTGTCATTTTAATGGCTGAAAATAAAGAAAAAAGCAGGAGTAGTCGCAGCATAAAGCAAATGCAAAAATTCAATTGATTTCGAAACTTATTTCAGCTGCAAACTGGAGTAAAAGCAAGGCAACAAGTAGGGAAACATATACACACAATAACCAAGTCTTAAACACAAAGAAAACAGCATAAAACGTCATCATTTCAGCCCAAAAAACGCACGCAACAGCAGGTATGGAACAACTGTTTATTTTCTTGCATATATCTTCAACTTTGATGAAGTTTAACCATGGTGGATTCTCCTACACTTGCCATACTTCAATTACAATCTCCAATATACGTAATTGAAGCTGGAGTGATCAGATTTCATGCACAAATTCTCAAGAAAATCGAATCTAAATCATGAATTCAAAATTGGAGTCATAACCTAACTATTCACCAAGTCAGCCATAGCATGCTCAAAGTTAATGAAATTCAACAAATAGATACTTAAAATAAACATGATAGTATGGAGAGCAAGATTCCGGACCTACCTTTCGAATTTGAGGCGAATCGAAGGTGTGAGGAGCTTGAAATGGCAAGAATGAATAGTACAGATTCATTCTCTCTGTCTCTCTCAGTTTGGAGCTGCATGTCCCCCTTTTTCCTGCTGAAAACGAAATTAAAAGGAAGAGTAATGGAAAGGGGGTTAAGTGAGGAGAGTGTGGGCCCAAGTTTGACTTAATTTGGTCAAGAATTGAGTGAGTTATGGTCATTTTAGTGAAAGGTGGTAGATCTGGGCGTGAGGTTCGGTACGGGTGAAATTCGGGCGATCAAACGGGCTTAGAAAAATATGAAGCCAAGTTCTATAGCTTCCATTCTTCATTACAAGTCCGAAACCACTTCCAGAATTCAAATCCGAATTCCCGAGCTCAAGTTACACCTTCTGGAACCCAAGGTACGCTAAAACAAGTTAGGCCCTCAAGTCCCTAACAAATAAAACGGTTCGAAAACCGTATCAAACGAACTCAAAACATGCAAAGAACATAAAATCACATTCATAACACATATAATTCATGAATATCATGTAGTCACAGAAATTAGAATTAAAAACGTGTACAAACTGGTCAAGAACGAGGCAAAAGAGGCAAAAACTTTGAAAATTGCACGTACAAGGTTCAAATAAAATTCAAATATAAACTTATATAATTCAAATAAGTCAAATAAATAATATAATAAGCACATAATTTGCGTAATTAAATAATTTAAAAGCGCATATAGCACTCCCGTAACGGCGTACCTGTACTGTCAGATAAGCGGGATGTTACAAACTCCCCTCCTTCAAAGGACCGGTCCTCAGGTCCGAAGTGAGGTCTTGAACAACTCTGGAAATGAACTCAACTCCACACTTCCGATACGCCACTCTGATCCAAGTGAGCTGTACACTCCTTAGGATATTACTTCCTCAATTGAAATAAGGAAGATGTGACGCCCCGACATTTCGGCCGTACAGGTATGACGTAATTGTTTACCAAAATGCGCGAAATAATTAATTATGTGTGTTTTATGTATTTAACTTAATTTTAATTATATTAAATGTTAATTATTTTAATTTAATGTTATTAATATTAATTACATTATATAATATAAATATATATACATATATATAAAAACGTACGTGTGTGCATGGATTTAAAATTATGCATGCATAATTAGTTATAAATCATATTTGCATGCATGTAATTATATATATTATATACGTATGCATGCATATTATATGTAATATATTATAAATGAAATTAGTTGGTTATTTTTGTTAATGTTATGGCTTTTATTGTTTCATTGCGTTTGAGTGCTTCGTTTCTATTTGAATTGATACCGGAATTTTGTGCGAATTTAATATGTTGAACTTATACGTGTCTTGTACATGAATATTTGTTCGTTTCATATTTTCGAATTCATTTGCTCGTGTTTTGGATTTAATTTGAATTGTGGAATCCAAGTCGGGGGCTAACGAGCACTTAGCGCACCCTTGGTTCCGTATTTAATATCTTGAGCTCGGGAACTCGGATTCGAGTTCCGTCAACTCCGCTGAACTCGTAACGAAAATTCGAGTTTAGTAAACTTAGCCATATATTTTTCCCAACTCATTTCAACCTCCGAAATTTAACCGAAAAACCTACACGGCGCCAAAACTGCCACCTTTCACCAAAATAGTCATATCTCTTACCATACTTGACCAAATTAACCATGGTTTGAACCTAGGAGACCCTAACTCAACCATCTATCTGATCATTATCCTCCCCAACCGAATTAGTCTCTCATACTTAGAGAAAATCAGCCCTCTTTCCTCTGTTTTCCAGAATCCCGTAGCCAAGCCAACCTCTTGAGATTCAAGCTCAAATCTCTTTCAAACCTCCATTAATCTACAAGGTAAGCTTGGTTATGTTATGTACATCCATCATGAGTCATTTTCATTCATTCATCCCTGAATTTGAGCATCAATTCGTGAGCTTTTGACAGAAATGAACATATATAGAATTAGGTTTGAAATTGGTTGATCTTCTTCCATACTTGAGCTTTTTGGATGATTCCAAGCTTGAGAATGATTGTTTTGATATCTTCTTTTCATTTATGATCATTAATTGCATGGTAGTTGAAGTATTTATGAGATATCAACTTTGGATCATTGAGAAAACTTTGAAGAAAAGTCACGTGTGACAGCCTTCCATGTTTGAACTGTTGTGGGACTGATTTATATGTTGAATTTGTGGTGTTTTGCTGCACATATGACAACCTAACTCACATGAACGTGTTGGGATTACTTGAGATCATTTCATGCCCTGTTTTTCGTAAGTTTTGCCCTGTTTTTGAGACTGGAAAATTGCTGTCAGCAGCTGCGTTCTTCCCTTGATGTTGCTGTCATTTTTGTACATTATTAGGGCTGGTTTTAGGCTGCATTTCATGTCTTCTTCTTGCTACATATGTTGCCTATTTGTTGCTTGTGATGTTGCTGCGCTTAAGCTAGAGAAACAGGGGTTCTTCGCGTGGTGGTTGCTGCTGCGTTTGCTGCGACACGGGTGTGTCGTTCCTGCTTGTTTCAGCTGGAACGGGGGTGTTTCTTGGGTGGCTACTTCTGTACCGAGACACGGGGGTGTCTCGGTTTGCTCCTTGAAGGTGACACCCCCGTGTCACCTTATTTTTCATGCCTGGTTGCTGTTCCCGCGAGTTGCTGCTGCTGCTGTTCATTCTTCCCTTTTCTTCCTGCATGAATTTTGATTGTTAAATGTTTGCATGCATTCTATTATTAGTTGCATGCATGTTATGGTTTGCATGCATTTTTGTATTAATTTGCATGCATGTTTGTGTGGTTGCATGTGTAATTATACGTATATATGTATATATATATTATAATATATGTATACGTATGTATATATATTTAATATATTATATATATTTATTAAATATTAATTGTTATTTGATTTAATTGAATTATTTAAATTAAATTTTACCTATTTCATGTTTTATTTAATTTCCTAAATTTAATTGAATGTATTTAATTGTTTATTTTCTAATTGTAAATGCGATTGAATATGTTTAAATGTTTATGTTCTAATTTTAAAATGTGATTTAATTTGTACTTTGATTATATTTGAATTTCTTGAATTAATTTGAGTGAAAATGTGAAATTATGAAAGTGAATGACTTGATTATATGATTTAAATGTATTAATAGTGCACATGAACATTTCCATAACATAATTTAATCCTTTATACATTCATATCATGATCATTGCATTGCCGAGCGTCTTATTTGGTCTTATTGAGTCTCACTTCACTTTTCTTGCACAGATTTCGATCCCATTGGAGACAAGGCCAATCCTTGAGGCTTTCGTATCTTCTTTTGTCGGTACAAGGTGGGTTTCTCTACTACTTAGATAAAACGACCCGATATATCCCCCTATTTGAAAAGCTTTAAGCCAAAGTGAGACGGTATATATATATATATTGAGTCTTTTATCGAGTAAACGATTGCAAACGTAAAACCCTTATTTCTTGAATCCTACCAAATGTTTTGGCGAGTATTGATTGATTGATTGCACTGATTGGGGCCCGGGGTTCTTGGTGTGAGTGGCTATCCGAGGAAGCATGGGCTGACGGTGATCCCTCACACTAGTTCCCACTATTGAATAGCGGTACCGGACCTCGTCAGGAGATTGGCGGGGAAAGGGAGCTGAGTGCCATCTGGGGAGTCATGTAACCCCTTTTGGCCAATGATTGGGTGGACGGGTCTTGCAAGCCCGCCCACCAACCCGGAGGAAGAAGGTGTATATGACCGATTGAATAGAATCGATTGATTGAGCACAAAAGAATGATATGCATGAAAGACTTAATGAATGAATGATTGATTGAATCACACATGGTGTTGGTTGGAGTTGATGCACGCCCACTCGCCGGGCCACTAATGACCTATTGTAAAATTGATCATTATAATCCCTTTCGATGATTCCTCTATTTCTCCCACTTGGGAACCGTTTCTAAAACCTCGCTTGGGATTATAATCTGCATGTGATTGTTTAAATTCAGTTATATATTATATTTATGCCAATGTTTTATACCCACCAGTCCCTTTTGGACTGAACCCGTTTGGTTTTCAGCTGTTTGGTGCAGGTGTCGAGAGAGCTAGGCGGGAATACGAGTCCTAGGTCTTGCATTCGTCTCTAGCTCTATATTTTGGTCTTACACTTGCATCTTACACTTTTGATTATTGTATATGGATATGCTATTGGAGCGTACACATGTTTTGGGGCGTGATGGCTTGCATTGATGTATATGAATTATATTTTGGAGCTTGGATGCTCGTGGTATATATATGATATGCTTTGCTCGTTTATTGCTTCCGCTTTATTGGTTTTCTCTGATTCGTATGGTTAAGGGTTAGCCCACCTAGCATAGAGTGTGTGTTTGTCCCCGTTCGCCGTGATTTAGCTCGGGTATGGATCGTTCATTTCATATTCGGGTCGGGTCTCGGTGCGGGGGATGTGACACCTTACGCTCGGGTGTTACATCCTTAAGTGGTATCAGAGCTTAGGGTTGCAAAACCCAGGCTCTAGTGTCGGGTGAGTCAGTTTAGGTCGTTCGGCTCTAGGGACTACTTGACAATGTGATTGCATATGCATCCTTTTAGTGCTTCTGTGCTCTAATTGTTGAAAATTGAGTGAATTAATTGCATTTTCATGCATGGACTAAGAGAAGCATGCATTTCAGTGTTTCTTGATCAGGATGCCTCCCCGTAGACATCGTGAGAGATCACCGGGACGACAAGGACACCGTGATCGTTCTCCTATACCACCAGAACAACAACCACAGCCGCCGCCGATGGATATGGGAAATTTTATGGAAGCCGTTTTCAATTATGTTGAGCATAGGAGAGCTCAAGCTCCACCGCCACAACCCGTTGAGCAACCGGCTCCACCAAATAACAATCATAGGGATCCTCATGGGGTGTTTTTGAGTTACAATCCCCCTAGATTTTCTGGTTCTATTGATGACGCGGTTTCAGAGGGGTGGTTGACTCGATTGGAGAGGATTTATGGGGTTCGGCAGTTCACTACCCAAGAACAGGCTCAGTTTGCTATATTCCAATTGGACGGAGAGGCGTTTGAGTGGTGGGAGAGAACAAGAGAAAAGTTGGAGGTAGATGGAGAGGAGATCACATGGGAAGTTTTTAAACGGGAATTTCGGGAGTGCTTTGTACCCGAGGTTGTTCGGGAGAGAAAAGAGCAAGAATTTATGGACTTGAAGCAAGGAAATCATTCTGTGGCTCAATATATTACAGTTTTCAACCGACTTGGAAAGTATGCTCCACATATTACCCGGGATGAGAAGAGGAAGGCGAAGAAGTTTATTGCTGGGTTGAGGCAGGATTTGAGGCACGGTCAAGCGGGCCATAATTTTATATCTTTCTCAGACACGGTGCAAAGGGCCTTAGGGCAAGAAGATGAGTATAAAAAGAAGGATCCAATCTTCAAAGCACCAATGGGACAAGGTAGAGGCTCAGCTTCGGGATCGAGCATGAGATTCAATCAAGGGAAAAGGCCTATGACTTCGGCAGCTCCTTCTCAGAAAGAATATTTCAAGAAGCCACGAACTGGAGGTCAGCATGCTCCTCAGGCTGCTCGAGTACCTCAGGCATTACCGGCTCCCCCGAGAGATCGACGAGATGTACCTCCGTGTACTCATTGTGGAGGACCGACCCACTCTTATAGCAATTGCAGAATAAGATTGAAATTGTGCTTGATTTGTGGGAAGGGAGATCATATGGCTTTCGCATGTCCTGATAAGAGACCGGGGTTTCAAGCTGGGGTACAAAGACCGATGATCCAGGCCCGGGCTTATGCCCTTGAGGGCGAGGAACAAAATGTGGAAGCTGATCCGAATGCCGTGGTGGAAGGTACCGTTTGCATTCATAACACGAGCATTCACGCATTATTTGATCCGGGTGCCACGCATACTTTTATATCTTCTGATCTATGTGCTTCTCTATGCCTACCTGTTATTTGCTCAAATTCTTGTTATTATGTGAGTTCGCCTCTTGGAGGTAATTTGCAGACAAACCGGGTTGTTAGAGGTTGTTCAGTTTTGTTAGAGGGGAAAGACTATCCGGCAGACTTCATTGTTATGCCTATGAAGAAGTATGGGGTAATCTTCGGGATGGATTGGTTATATCGGCACCGGGCCGAGGTTGATTGTTTTAGGAAGAAGATAAAATTGGGAGCAGAGTTGATTGGAAAAGTGGGGTCGAAGAATGTACCTCTCTTATCGTTTATGGAAGCTCGCAAGTTAGTGAAAGATGGAGCCACGGGATTTATTGCCTATCTTCTTAACAAACCAAAGGATCAATTAAGTTTTGAGGATACGGATGTGGTAAAGGCATATCCCGACGTATTTCCGGAAAATTTAGGTTCTTTACCACCGGATCGGGAGATTGAATTTGTTATTGATTTATATCCGGGATCAGAACCTTATTCTAAGACGCCGTATAGAATGGCTCCGGCAGAGTTGAAGGAGTTGAAGATTCAACTCGAAGAGTTACTCAAGATTGGATATATTCGACCGAGCTCATCTCCGTGGGGTGCTCCGGTTCTCTTTGTCAAGAAGAAAGATGGATCGTTGAGAATGTGTATAGATTACCGGGAGCTTAATCGGATGACTATCAAGAATAAGTACCCGTTGCCCCACATTGAGGATTTATTTGATATGTTGCAAGGTTCAGGGGTTTATTCGAAATTGGATCTAAGACAAGGCTACTACCAATTGAAAATCCGGGAAGAGGATATACCTAAGACAGGATTCAATACCCGGTATGGGCATTATGAGTTCGTAGTGATGCCCTTTGGTTTGACGAATGCCCCTGCAGCATTTATGGATATGATGCATCGGATTTTTCGGCCATATTTGGATAAATTCGTCGTAATCTTCATTGATGACATTCTCGTGTATTCCAAGACTCCGGAAGATCATGCTAAGCATCTCGAATTGGTATTGGAGACGTTGAGAGAGCACCGGTTGTATGCGAAGTTTAGTAAGTGTGAGTTTTGGATCGACCGGGTTGCTTTTCTAGGTCATATTGTCTCAAGTAAGGGTTTGGAAGTAGATCCTTCAAAGATCGAGACAGTTATTCAGTGGCAGAGTCCGAAAAATGCTTCCGAGGTCAGAAGTTTCTTGGGTTTGGCTGGGTATTATCGGAGATTCGTTAAGGACTTCTCTAAGATTGCAGCTCCTTTGACTCGTTTGACAAAGAAGGAAGTCAAGTTTGCTTGGGATGAGGCGTGTGAGGCAAGTTTCCAACTTTTAAAGGAGAAATTGACCACTGCACCAATATTAGCACTTCCTGAAGGAACTGAAGGATATATAGTTTATACGGATGCCTCGAAAGAGGGACTGGGATGTGTTTTGATGCAGAAGGGTAGGGTGATAGCCTACGCCTCGAGAAAACTGAAGGATCATGAACAGAATTATCCCACTCACGATCTCGAGCTAGCGGCAGTGATCTTTGCTTTGGGGAAGTGGAGACACTACTTGTATGGAATTCCTTTCGAGATCTTTTCTGACCACAAAAGTCTTCAATACTTGTTTTCTCAGAAGGAGTTAAACAAGAGACAAAGGCGATGGATGGAGACTTTAGCGGATTACGAGTGCACAATCCGATACCATCCTGGAAAAGCTAATGTGGTCGCGGATGCACTTAGCAGGAAGGCTAGTGTATCTAGTGTGAAAGTGGAAGTTGGATATGAACCCGAGTCTTTCAAGTTAAGAGCAAGTATTCGGAATATTACAGTACAACCGGATCTTCAACCCAGATTGTTTGAAACTCAGAGAAGAGATTCCGAAGTGCAGAAATTAGCTCAGAAAGCTAGGGATGATCCCGAATGTCCATTTGGGTTCGATGACACGGGACTCTTAAGGTTTAAGAACAGGATTGTGGTTCCGGATGAATTGAAGAGGATTATTTTGGAAGAAGCTCACAGATCAGGGTATTCGATACATCCTGGAGGTAATAAGATGTACAAGGATTTAAAGCAGTTCTATTGGTGGAATGGACTTAAAAGGGATGTAACTAATTTCGTGAGACATTGTCTGACTTGTCAAACCGTGAAAGCCGAGCATCAGAAGCCATCAGGGCTACTTCAACCGCTACCTATCCCAGAATGGAAATGGCAACAGGTGGCGATGGATTTCGTGTCGGGTCTTCCTAGAGTGAAGGGTGGTCTTGATGGGATTTGGGTGATCGTGGATAGACTAACGAAATCGGCATATTTTCTGGCTGTTCGGATGTCGGATAAGGTACCTAAGTTAGCCAAGAAGTATGTTGATGAAATTGTTCGACTTCATGGTGTGCCTACCAGTATTGTATCAGATCGAGATCCGAGGTTCACTTCTAGGTTTTGGCAAGAATTGCAAAGAAATCTGGGAACAAGGCTCCAATTCAGCACAGCTTTCCATCCTCAGACAGATGGTCAGTCGGAAAGATTAATCAAATATTTGGAGGATATGTTGAGGGCTTGTGCATTGGATCTCTCGAGTTCGTGGAATGAGCAGTTATCCCTGATTGAGTTCGCCTATAATAACAGTTTTCAGGCTTCGATAGGAATGGCACCTTATGAAGCCCTTTACGGACGAAGGTGTAGATCCCCCTTATTTTTCGACCTTGAAGAGTGGAATTGGACGAAACAAGAGGGAGTGAAACGAGGTGAAATGAAGGAGAAGCCTTCCAAAGCCGTACAAGCTGCAATTGATAAGGTTCAAATCATTCAACAAAGAATGAAAGCGGCTCAAGATAGACAGAAAAGCTATGCGGATCGACGGAGAAAGGATCTTCAGTTCGAAGTTGGTGATAGGGTGTTCTTGAAAGCTTCGCCGCGAAAAGGATTTTCAAGAATTGGAAAAGGAGGTAAGTTGAATCCTCGCTATCTGGGTCCGTATGAGATTCTGGAAAAAGTTGGAGATACTGCTTATCGCTTGAATCTACCCCCGAGTTTGACGGGAATCCACAACGTATTTCATGTCTCCCAGCTTCGCAAGTATTATCCGGATGAGTCCGAAATCCTACCTGAGGAAGAGGTAGAAATTGAGCCTAATCTCACCTTCGTTCAAAAACCGGTTAAGATTTTGGATCGGAAATTTCAAGAATTAAGAAACCGGCAAATCCCACTAGTTAAAGTGTTATGGAGAAGTGATAAAACAGAAGAGGCTACGTGGGAGACGGAGGATAAAATGAGGAAGTTTCATCCCGAATTGTTTCCGGACGATCAATGAATCCGAGGACGGATTCTTTTAAGGGGGAGAGGTTGTGACGCCCCGACATTTCGGCCGTACAGGTATGACGTAATTGTTTACCAAAATGCGCGAAATAATTAATTATGTGTGTTTTATGTATTTAACTTAATTTTAATTATATTAAATGTTAATTATTTTAATTTAATGTTATTAATATTAATTACATTATATAATATAAATATATATACATATATATATAAACGTACGTGTGTGCATGGATTTAAAATTATGCATGCATAATTAGTTATAAATCATATTTGCATGCATGTAATTATATATATTATATACGTATGCATGCATATTATATGTAATATATTATAAATGAAATTAGTTGGTTATTTTTGTTAATGTTATGGCTTTTATTGTTTCATTGCGTTTGAGTGCTTCGTTTCTATTTGAATTGATACCGGAATTTTGTGCGAATTTAATATGTTGAACTTATACGTGTCTTGTACATGAATATTTGTTCGTTTCGTATTTTCGAATTCATTTGCTCGTGTTTTGGATTTAATTTGAATTGTGGAATCCAAGTCGGGGGGCTAACGAGCACTTAGCGCACCCTTGGTTCCGTATTTAATATCTTGAGCTCGGGAACTCGGATTCGAGTTCCGTCAACTCCGCTGAACTCGTAACGAAAATTCGAGTTTAGTAAACTTAGCCATATATTTTTCCCAACTCATTTCAACCTCCGAAATTTAACCGAAAAACCTACACGGCGCCAAAACTGCCACCTTTCATCAAAATAGTCATATCTCTTACCATACTTGACCAAATTAACCATGGTTTGAACCTAGGAGACCCTAACTCAACCATCTATCTGATCATTATCCTCCCCAACCGAATTAGTCTCTCATACTTAGAGAAAATCAGCCCTCTTTCCTCTGTTTTCCAGAATCCCGTAGCCAAGCCAACCTCTTGAGATTCAAGCTCAAATCTCTTTCAAACCTCCATTAATATACAAGGTAAGCTTGGTTATGTTATGTACATCCATCATGAGTCATTTTCATTCATTCATCCCTGAATTTGAGCATCAATTCGTGAGCTTTTGACAGAAATGAACATATATAGAATTAGGTTTGAAATTGGTTGATCTTCTTCCATACTTGAGCTTTTTGGATGATTCCAAGCTTGAGAATTATTGTTTTGATATCTTCTTTTCATTTATGATCATTAATTGCATGGTAGTTGAAGTATTTATGAGATATCAACTTTGGATCATTGAGAAAACTTTGAAGAAAAGTCACGTGTGACAGCCTTCCATGTTTGAACTGTTGTGGGACTGATTTATATGTTGAATTTATGGTGTTTTGCTGCACATATGACAACCTAACTCACATGAACGTGTTGGGATTACTTGAGATCATTTCATGCCCTGTTTTTCGTAAGTTTTGCCCTGTTTTTGAGAATGGAAAATTGCTGTCAGCAGCTGCGTTCTTCCCTTGATGTTGCTTTCATTTTTGTACATTATTAGGGCTAGTTTTAGGCTGCATTTCATGTCTTCTTCTTGCTACATATGTTGCCTATTTGTTGCTTGTGATGTTGCTGCGCTTAAGCTAGAGAAACAGGGGTTCTTCGCGTGGTGGTTGCTGCTGCGTTTGCTGCGACACGGGTGTGTCGTTCCTGCTTGTTTCAGCTGGAACGGGGGTGTTTCTTGGGTGGCTACTTCTGTACCGAGACACGGGGGTGTCTCGGTTTGCTCCTTGAAGGTGACACCCCCGTGTCACCTTATTTTTCATGCCTGGTTGCTGTTCCCGCGAGTTGCTGCTGCTGCTGTTCATTCTTCCCTTTTCTTCCTGCATGAATTTTGATTGTTAAATGTTTGCATGCATTCTATTATTAGTTGCATGCATGTTATGGTTTGCATGCATTTTTGTATTAATTTGCATGCATGTTTGTGTGGTTGCATGTGTAATTATACGTATATATGTATATATATATTATAATATATGTATACGTATGTATATATATTTAATATATTATATATATTTATTAAATATTAATTGTTATTTGATTTAATTGAATTATTTAAATTAAATTTTACCTATTTCATGTTTTATTTAATTTCCTAAATTTAATTGAATGTATTTAATTGTTTATTTTCTAATTGTAAATGCGATTGAATATGTTTAAATGTTTATGTTCTAATTTTAAAATGTGATTTAATTTGTACTTTGATTATATTTGAATTTCTTGAATTAATTTGAGTGAAAATGTGAAATTATGAAAGTGAATGACTTGATTATATGATTTAAATGTATTAATAGTGCACATGAACATTTCCATAACATAATTTAATCCTTTATACATTCATATCATGATCATTGCATTGCCGAGCGTCTTATTTGGTCTTATTGAGTCTCACTTCACTTTTCTTGCACAGATTTCGATCCCATTGGAGACAAGGCCAATCCTTGAGGCTTTCGTATCTTCTTTTATCGGTACAAGGTGGGTTTCTCTACTACTTAGATAAAACGACCCGATATATCCCCCTATGTGAAAAGCTTTAAGCCAAAGTGAGACGGTATATATATATATATTGAGTCTTTTATCGAGTAAACGATTGCAAACGTAAAACCCTTATTTCTTGAATCCTACCAAATGTTTTGGCGAGTATTGATTGATTGATTGCACTGATTGGGGCCCGGGGTTCTTGGTGTGAGTGGCTATCCGAGGAAGCATGGGCTGGCGGTGATCCCTCACACTAGTTCCCACTATTGAACAGCGGTACCGGACCTCGTCAGGAGATTGGCGGGGAAAGGGAGCTGAGTGCCATCTGGGGAGTCATGTAACCCCTTTTGGCCAATGATTGGGTGGACGGGTCTTGCAAGCCCGCCCACCAACCCGGAGGAAGAAGGTGTATATGACCGATTGAATAGAATCGATTGATTGAGCACAAAAGAATGATATGCATGAAAGACTTAATGAATGAATGATTGATTGAATCACACATGGTGTTGGTTGGAGTTGATGCACGCCCACTCGCCGGGCCACTAATGACCTATTGTAAAATTGATCATTATAATCCCTTTCGATGATTCCTCTATTTCTCCCACTTGGGAACCGTTTCTAAAACCTCGCTTGGGATTATAATCTGCATGTGATTGTTTAAATTCAGTTATATATTATATTTATGCCAATGTTTTATACCCACCAGTCCCTTTTGGACTGAACCCGTTTGGTTTTCAGCTGTTTGGTGCAGGTGTCGAGAGAGCTAGGCGGGAATACGAGTCCTAGGTCTTGCATTCGTCTCTAGCTCTATATTTTGGTCTTACACTTGCATCTTACACTTTTGATTATTGTATATGGATATGCTATTGGAGCGTACACATGTTTTGGGGCGTGATGGCTTGCATTGATGTATATGAATTATATTTTGGAGCTTGGATGCTCGTGGTATATATATGATATGCTTTGCTCGTTTATTGCTTCCGCTTTATTGGTTTTCTCTGATTCGTATGGTTAAGGGTTAGCCCGCCTAGCATAGAGTGTGTGTTTGTCCCCGTTCGCCGTGATTTAGCTCGGGTATGGATCGTTCATTTCATATTCGGGTCGGGTCTCGGTGGCGGGGATGTGACACCTTACGCTCGGGTGTTACAGAAGACTTCTCATATCCCGGTAACTCGGTGGTACTTACCAAATCCGAGTGAATCCCCTTAGCCTTAGCAAACCGGACACAAAGTCCTCGACTATTTGCTCCCACTTCCAAATAGAATTCGAAAGTAGTTGGAGAATCTTTTCGGTACTTGATGTTCGGTCTTCTACCGATAGCACGTTAGATATTGCTACACGAAGTTTGCCATATCTTTTCTCATGCCAATACATCATTACCGGTTCTTCATGTCCTTGAACCATCAGTGGAATTAGTCTCGTGATCAAGCACTTCTAGCGACATAGGCTTCAACTCTCCGTTAGCAACGCACAACCGAAGTCTTCCTTAGTACCTCGATTGTATCGGAGTAGTTCTCAATACCCTCGGGTAAGCAACACCAGTACCGAAGGCAACTCTCTTCAAAAGCCTTATTCACTCAAACTGTGCCTCTTCTTTGTCTTCCATGTCTCGGGATGACCGCTTATACAAAGACGAATCTCTTGTTGAATCCCAATGACACTAAAGACTTATACTCTGAGGCAATTCTCGATTCTTCTACCAGAATGGGTAGTCGACAATACCCTCGTTGAAACCACACTCGGTAAAGACCACGGAACACTGAAGAACAAACAACTCTCAAAGCGAGCAAAGGGTATTTATCTTCCACAGTTAATTTGTGCAGCTCACAACAGTTTATACTCATGCTAATGTCACGTCTTCTTCTCAGGTAGGACCAAAGCACTCCACGAAGAAGTACTTAGTTGGATGAAACCACCTTGTAAGAGCTCCTCGACTACGTCTTAAACTCTAACGCCCACGCTAGAGTCATCCGGTAGGGAATCTTCGAATAAGGTCAACTTCCGGGATAAAGACCACGACAGTCTCAATGTCCTTATCAAGGGGTAATAAATCCCAACCTTCAAGGAATCATCAAGGAGGTCTTACTTTGATCTTTGTCTTCTCAAGCTTGGCTCGATCCTTTGGTTAACCCTAAGGTAAGCCACAAAGCTTGTCGCATCGTCCCGGAATAACCAACAACTCCACGAAGGATATAAACGGGCTAGCCTTCAACCTGTACCCAAAAATATCGTTGATCCCAAAAAGGACCTCCTAAAGCAACCACCAACGCCTCCGGTAACGGAGTTACCTTAACAAGGACAAGACGAGCCATCTTCAAAGAAAATCACCGGGCAAGCTCGGTCCTCACAACTCACCAACACTCTTGGGCGCTCGCCTCACCAAACTCTCTCTAAGGGGAGAGTCAACACGAAAGGAAAGGAAACCACAAGTAAGCAACACGTAAGCGACAAACGAGCAACAATCGTAACGATGAAGGAAAGGTAACAAATAAGCTGGTTTCCCCAAATGAATAAAAATGTATGTATGGAATGCCATGAATGCTTTAGTGTACCTTTCGCCATGGCGGTAGTGTCGAGCTGGTTGTCAAATTCTTCACTTTCACTTACTCCAACTCGGATTTGACTAGGAGTCTTGAAATCACGATTCTTCGGAGGCTTTGGATTCTTGTTCTTCGGGCAACCATTCGCCATATATCTCGATTCTCCACACTTGAAGCATCTACCGAACTTCTTCCGATAAACTTCTTCCGTATGATTCGGGCTTCGGTAATATGAACAATGAATTATTTCCGGTGGAGGAGGCATCAAATCCATCTTTGGTTGTTGAACCTTCTTCTTGTTAGTGTCATTGATAACTTGAAATTCTTGGAGTTTCTCTCAGGATACGAATCTCTTGCTTGAACTCGAACTTGATCCTTGTTATTGTCCCACATAAGAAGTGTGATACTTAAACCGTTGGTTATCCATCTCTAATCGAACTGCCCTTCTTACTTCCTCGGACCATGTATGCACCTGTGAAGCTTGAAAAGCTTGTTGAGTATCATCTCTATACCCTTATATATAGCTTCGGACTTTAGGACAATCTTTGCCGGCTCCCGAACTTTTAAGTTCCATTATGAGGTTGTCTATTTTCTCTAATTCTTGCTCGAGATCCAAAAATTCTTGGATTCTTCTAACCATTGTACTTGGAGGTATATATTTGTAGCAGAATTCCCGGGTAAATCTCTCCCAAGTGGGCTCTTCCCCGGATTCTTCCATTCTAGATCTTACTTCCTTTATCAATTTTGAAGCTCGACCTTGGAATAAACGGCAAGTACACTTCACTTTCTCTTGCGAGGTTCCCGAACAATTTTCCCAAATCCCTAGTATTTCGGATAACCATTCTCCAACCTTAACTTTATCACCTCCGAACCAGTTCGGCGAATTGAATTCTCTAAATCTCTTGTATACCGAAGACTCTTGTTTTTCTTGTCATTCCTTCGAAGATGTATATTGATGTCGAGATGTCATCCTAAAATAAGAAAGTTGATTCCAAAATATCAATGCGTGGGGGTTTAGTGCATGTTCATGTGAACAATTAACGAAAATAATACAAATAATTCAAAAAATTTACATAATTGATGAAAGTGAATGTAAACAAACACATAATCCTAAGCCGAACGACCTAGACAGACCTGACACGACGCTAGAGCTCCGGTTTTGCAACCAAGAGCTCTGATACCACTTTAGGATGTACCACCCCGGAGCGAAGGGCACCACATCCCAAAAGAATATAAACAAGATATATCAAACATAGCGAGTGAAATTATACAACTACTTACCTGTTCGAATCATAATCATATACATAAATTCCAAAAGCTTAAAAGTGAAAAATAACTAAATAAAATGCATGAGACTCGCTACATGACCCAAGCCTCGAAACAAGACCACATCCTAGCACAAACTCTCCAAACGGGCACCTACAACTTGAAAGCAAAAGGGGAAAAAAATCAACGAAGAGGGGTCAGTCCTTGAGACTGGTGAGGGGGCTAACACACGCACACGTACATATACATAACAGCATAGCATATTCAAAATTAAAGAGTTCATGAACCAGGGCGTGGTTTTTTGCATTCTAAAACATTTTAACCTGTGATAATATATATAGAGAAAAAGGTTTAAAGTCGAAGGCCAAAATTAACCAATTTTAGAAGTTAGAAGACCACTCCCGTTTGACAAACCATAAGTGGAAGCAAAAGCATACTAACTCTGAGAGTACGAGTTTCCAACCAACCTACTTCATTTCCATAACCAAAAGCAAAGGCAAAAACTAAATTCAGAAACAATCCCGCCTTCTCCATTTGGGGAAGAGAGGCGCGACCCCTCAACCCCGGCTCTCGGCAAAACATATGAGCGGGGGATCCCACCCGTCCCTTCGACGATATTCCACATCGGCTTAAGAAGACCCGCCTTTCCCTCGGCCTCCTGAGGTTGGGCTAAGTCTCCCTTTTGTGGAGTTGTGTTGATGAAAGAGCTCGGCGACCCCACGGCCGACCCGAGATAACATACCACTTCTCCGAGGCCCAAGGCAAAGTGCAAAATGCATATACATATGACAGACCTATCTTTCAAAGTCAAATCTCGCTAAAGCAAAACACTCGCCAACCCTTTTCAAAACAAACAAACGAAAATGTAGCTTATATATATATAAAAGTGTTTTCAAAAGATCTCATAGGAAATGGGCCAATTCCCACAAAATACGTATTCAAGCGCGTATCTATATACATATATATATATAAGTCGCATGCGGGCTTAAAACTCATGTAGGGCTGTAGGTTATATTAACTAAAAGAAAGAAAACCTCACCTTGTCGACCAAACCAAAGGCAACGAACCGAAGGACTTCTAAAACACCTCCTCCTCACCCACGGAACAAACTTAAGGACAAAACAAACAACAAAAGACAACCTTAGACTTAAAATGTACCAATTAGATGCTCGGCAAATGCATATGGATGCTAATGATGCATAAAGAATGCAATGAGAGCACACTTAGGTCACATGATGCCATATTAAATCATATCGGATCATAAGTCACATATTTCACATTAAACAAATCTATAAATTTCATGCAACACTCATAACATGTCCTATAACACGTTAGTAAAGCATAAACTTCATAAAAAAAATAAAGAAATTACATGCAAAGCCAACAAATAAGGTATGAAGTCATGTAGACACGTTGAAGTGTATATGATGCATATTAGGTCATATATTGCACATAAGAGCATCGAATTTACGTCAAATAAATTCATGGATTAGCATAATAATCATAACACATCATAATACAACATATTATGAGGACTCATGAGTTTAAATTCATAAGAAAGGAGGAAGGATGCAAGAAAGCTTCTCACGTATCAATTAAACGTTCAGGCAAATAAGTCACGTTTATACTTATTAAACAAGGCCATGAAATTAAAATAATTAACGAAACATTTCATATACTAACATATTAACATATTGGGATTGTTAGGAAAGCTGAAAATTAGGGATTCCCTTTGTATATAGTATGGTTGACTTACCTTTATTAGTTGATAGCCTCTAACTACTTATACCAAATCATTATACAGTGTTGTATACATAATTCAGTATTACAAGAATTATTCCCCAAATCATGTTCTCTCTAAACTGTACCATGGTATCAGAGCGGGCGATGATCTATTAACGGATCCGACCCTTGCTCATCATGCACCACAACCCCTCTCGGCCATGGCCGACGACAGCGTATCCAGTTCCGGTAAGGAATCGCAGCAGCCCTTCGATTCCTTAGCCACCCAATTAGCAAGCATCATCAAAACCAAATTCCAAACCCTACAGCAGTAGTCACAACCAGAGATTAATCAGTTCCACATACCTCAATCAGTAAACATAAACATCAAACTCAACCAGTTCAATTTTTCCCTTTGGTCTCGATTAATGAAGATGGCAATCGGGGGAAGGGGGAAACTCATCCACATCACTGGCGTACCTGCACCGCCGGCGATTGATCACCCAACTTACCATAGGTGGGAACAAACTGATCTAATTGTTTGTTCATGGATGCTCGAAAACATGGAGCCAGGCCTTATAGGGAATTATGTCGAATACCCGTCGGCAAAAGCTTTATGGGACGGATTAATGGCAACATATGGATTCGGAGCAGATAGCTTCCAAATCTTTGATCTTACCGTCCGAACGAACAGTATGAAACAGGGCACAGACACAATCGAGCAATTCTACAGCAATCTCCAACGGATATGGAAGGAAATCGAAGCTAGGCAACCAAACCCTATGACCTACGTAAGTGATATTGGGACATTTAACCGCCTCAGATCCGAGACCCGTCTTTTTCAATTTTTTGCCGGGGTAAACGATCGTTACAACACGGAACGAGGGGATCTATTGAAGGAAGATCCCTTACCGTCGGTGGAGAAAGCATACGCCACCATCCTAGGAGAATCAGCAGAAAGGGAAATTTTGGGAGGAGATCGGATTGCATCATCGACGGGAAACTCTAGTAACTCCGACGTGGGCGTCGGCTTTGCAACGCAGAAATTCCGGGAACGAGGAAAGCCTTTGTCACCATCTCAGGGAGAAAACTCTCGGTTCAGACCAGTTTCAGCACCGCGAACTGCCGACTCAGACACGAGAGGGACTGTCACCCCTAACCCAGGAGGCGGTGACCGGAATCCCATTACCTGCACGAACTGTGGGCATCCAGGTTATAAGAAAGAAGGGTGCTTTGAGCTTATAGGGTGGCCGGAAGGCTGGTGTAGCCGACGGCGAGACAGAACAACGCCAGGCTACGCCGGCGAACAAAAATTTACAGCAGCACATCAGGCCACCGTGAGGGAGAATGACTTTGGAGAAGAGAACAATCAGGAGATGGCGGCGGAGGATGGAAGTGAGAAGAAAAGGAAAGCTCTATTAGGTAAAGGGATGGGCCGGTGGAAGCCCCATCCTACCCTCCCCTCAATTCTGATTTTAATTTTGGCATTTTCCCCATTTCAGAATCGTGTAATACCTCCTGTTGCCATTGCTGGTACCGGGACCCAAAATAGTACTACTCCGGGACCGTACTTTAAAATTTTTCTTTAATATGCAGGTAAAAAAATATTTCTAAAATATTTAAAAAGAAAGCAGCGAAAGACTAGCCGGGACAACTCAAGTATATACATGCAATTGATAATAAATTTTAAATCATAAAGCAGATAAATAAAGCATGCAATTAACACTTAAGAGCACCTAATTCATCATGCTTAAATAAAAACAATATAAAAATACCTTTCACCGAAGATGGCTACTGCGCCCGGAATTCACCTCCCGAGAACCCGATTCCCAATCTCCTCGCGAAACCGGCAGAGCTTCCCTGTAATAACCCCAGGGACACCGTCGGAGTGTGGGCTCCGAAAGTATTTCTCTAAATACTTAGAGAAAATAAAACTTTAAACTAGAAAACTCTTTTCAGGGTTTATTCTCCCGAAATCAGGCGTTTATATATAAACACCTAATTAAAATTAATTCCAAAATAAATCGGAATTAACTAGGAGAATGAGATATGGTTTCAAAGCTGAGAGCTCAGCCAAAACCTCTCCCAAAGTTGGATAGAAAAAATGAAATGCCAAGGCCCCTATTTATAGGGGAAAAACCGAGGGTAAAATAGTAATTTCACCTCCCAATTGCGTGTCCAACTTGGACAAGAAAACCATGGTGACTACGTTGAAGCTCTCATCGCCACGAGTCCAACGCTGCCAAGAACGCCCCGATCGGAGCTCATACGCGCCCTCACGAGCGGCTATAAGGTGGCGCGTGTGATGCACCTTCGGTCTAGGGTTTGGGTGACGTGGCCGATTCTCATTCGGCCATGTGCCAGGGTCGGTCCAACCGGATCCAGTTTAAACCGACCCTATCCGTTTCCGACCTGACTCGTTGACCCAGTTCGGACACGTTGACTAGCCCGGTCCAGATCTGATCTGGACCGTCCGTTGACGCTGACGCGGCGTGATCTCCTCCGCCCACGTGTCGCACCACGCGGCTGCTGTGTCAGCGCCACCCACCCCCTCCTGCTGACGTGGCATGCCACGTCAGCTGCCACGTCATCAAATAATTTTTTTTTTCCGATGAAAATTTTATTTTCTCCAAAATAAAATTCCGGGCATTTCTAACTCTTTGGAACTTGATTTATTTTCTGAAAATAAATTTCTTGGCTATTTTGAAACACTTTGAAAATTTATTGCTTTCATTCCTTTTAACGTTTTATCTTCGGGTTTTCGATTGGGGCTTGCAGGGGGACCTGTAGGACTAATTAATTTTAGCTCCAAACGGGTTAATATATTATCATCCCATGATAATAATTAATTACCGTTTAACAATATTTAATTCCTCTAAATAAATATTTTTGCACTCTAAAATTCATTAAATTATTCATGAATTTGTCGATCTAGAATAATTTTGCATTTTACTCCTCCGTGTAGATATCCATGAAAAATAAATTAATACTACTATCATTTATTTTTCATTTCTAATCTGAAATTTCCTGATTCGCCTTAAGGTCAAATCTCTTGTACTTGAAACACATTCAACATACCACTTCAGTGATGCATCACACGAAGTACTTTGGCCAAAGTTTTAACTCGAACTTTGCAAATCTATTTCAGGAATATCTTTTAACTTTCCAACAAAGCTACAGATTCCTCGATCAATATTTCTCTTTAGCACACTTCATGTAATCACTGAACATACAAAGGTTTCGGTCATTCGATATTGAGAGCTCACTTATGAGCAAGTTACAATGATTAACACTACATGCCTAAAGTCGAAATACTACTAGGATTAAGAGTTCAATGCTCCATAAGATTTGTTCATTTTAGATAGTAGTTTAAAATGAACTATCTTAGTGGTCCAGTTCGATGTTTCCAAATCTATTGAAAATCATCAATGTGTTATAACTGGAAACTCCATTTTCCTATGACGAAAGACTAATCATCTTATATAACACATTGTAGTCTCGATAAGGACTTATTCTTATCATATCGACTAGAACATTAATAACACGTGATTTTTCGATATCCAAAGTCCTTTCCTATGAAACTCATAACTTGCGATAATTTCAGTTTTATTAATCTAACAAAATACGAAGTATTTACAAAGAAATTGGATTTTCAGGGCACTAATCCCAACAATCTCCCACTTGCCCTAAATCCAATTGGCTACACATCTAAGCCCCATCCCTTCTACATGAGTATTAAAACTCTTTTGTGCCAAAGTCTTAGTGAAGGGATCGGCCAGATTGTTTACTAAGTCAATCTTTACTACTGCCACTTCTCCACGTCCCACATAATCTCGAATAATGTGGAACTTTCTCTCGATGTGCTTTGCACATTTATGACTTCGAGGTTCCTTGGAGTTGGTCACCGCTCCAGCATTATCACAGTACAATGTGATCGGTCTAAGTCCATCTTTGATGACTTCTAGATCCATCAGGAAATTTCAAAACCAATACGCTTCTTTGGCTACTTCCGAAGCTGCCACGTATTCGGCTTCCATGGTGAAGTCAGCAATGCAACTTTCCTTAATACTCCTCCAACTGCTCCTTCCACAGTAAACACGTATCCAGATGTCGAACGTCTAGAATCTAAGTCAGATTGAAAATCTGAATCTGTGTACCCTATAGGAATGAACTCATCACTGCGATAAATAAGCATATAATCCCGAGTTCTTCTCAAGTACTTCAATATATGTTTTAAAGCTATCCAGCGTTGGGGTCCAGGGTTTGACTGATATCTGCTGACCATACCCACAACATAACAGATATCTGGCCTTGTACATAACATGGAATACATGAGGCTTCCGACTGCCGAGGCATACGGAACATTTTTCATTTCTTCTGTCTCTTCAGCTGTCTTGGGACACTAATCTCGAGACAGATGAACTCCATGTCGGAAAGGTAATTGTGACACCCCGACTGTTCAACCGTACAGGTATGATATACGTGCGCGATTTAAATTTATTAATTATGTAATATATGATTTAACTGTAGTTTTATTTCTTATAATTTTCTTACTTGTCTTATTTGAACTTATGTGAAATTTTGATTATATTGGAATTTATGATTTGAGATTTGGAGTTTGAACCCGAGCATGCCTAATTTGTGTATAATGTTGATTATTGATTCTTGGACTTAATTGTATGATTTATTTGTGTTTTGGACGTGTTTGTTTTGGTTTGGACTCAATTGAATTTTATTTCAAAATTTTGGGCCAATTTGTAATTTGGCCACTCTTGAGTCATTTTCTCGTAACTTGAGCTCGGGGACTCGGATTTGAGTTCCGTCTTTGCCATTGTACTCGAATCGATGATTTGGATACAATGGAACAAGCCTTGAACATTTCCGATACCATTTCGACCCCCAATGACGCAAATTTCGGCCGTACGTACCTAGATCGCACCTATAAGCCTACTTGGAGACTATTAGACCTACCCATACCCCTACCCTTGACTTTTAATCATCAAAATCAGCTCTTTCCTCCCCTTTGTACTGATAATTTCGAACCAAAGCAAGGAGAAAGGAAGAAAAAGAGTCCCAAGCCATTTTCCTCCATTGTTGTGACCTTAAAGCTCAAGTTTTAGCTTTTCTTGCTCCATTTCTTCAAGGTAAGTTGGGGAATTTGATCTCCTTGATCTTGTGAGTATTTTACACTTCTTATGTCATGCTTTAATGTTGGAGTTCATGAGATTTACTTGGAGTCATGAATAGTTAGGTTTTGAAGAATTTTTGGAAGAACTAGTGCATCTCTTGCTTTCTTTGAGTTTGAAGCTTTATATGTTGATTCACTTGGCTTATTTATTGCTTGTATATGCTCCTTTTTCATAGAAGGTGAAAGTATTATGATTTGCCATTATTGCTCTTTTGAGAAGTTGGGAGGAACTTGATGAAACTTTAGCTTCTTTGCTTCTTTTCATTTCCGGTTTCTAGTATGCATGAGTGGAGATGATTTGGGATGTTTTTCTTGCTTAATTTTGTGTTATATTTGCACCATTTCATGTCTTGTTGTTGATGCTTTGGTTTGGAAGGAGTTTTCATGGAATTTGCAAGCCCTATTTTCGAATTTTAACCTCTGACCCAAATCCACCGGGGTAGATTTGAGGCAGAGAGCTGACTGCCTTGAATCCATGGGGGTGGATTCCTCCTTTGAAAAAAATCCACCGGGGTGGATTTAGGGAAGTGACTTATTTTCACTCCGAACTTTATTTTCTTGTTTTTCTTCGCTTGTTTACTTCTCTCCCACCCCGAACGTGATCCCTAAGCTTTGTTAACATGTATTATTATGTGTTAATTCGATTATATTAGATTTTTGAATTTATTTGATATGATTTGAACGAGTTATGATTTGATATACGTTAAGTAGTACGTTTATGCACTTCATTTGCATTCATTTCATTCATGAGCTTTGCTGGGCGTCTAATTGGTTCATATTTGAGTCTAAGTCTCGGGTCTTGTGTTCTTTTGTTTCTGAGCCTCTTCCAGACGCCCACGAACCCTAAGTTTAGGCGGTTGTCGCTTCTTTTGACCGAGTTTCTACTCCCTTTTGCTATAAGGTGAGGTTTAGGATTTTTATCTTCTAGTTAAGCGACCTATGGCCTAATATGTGTTGATTTCTCATCCCGCATGCGACTATATATCTTATGTATAGTTAAATATGTGTGCTTAAGATATGTTTATGATCTTATGAATAAGCTTCAAGTTTATGAAATTAGTATAAGTACGAGCATATGTAAGATTATGATTTGAATCCGTTTATTCGTTTATGTTATCTTTTGAGCGAGGTAAGCCCTGAAATATGGGAATTGCTATTGGTAAGGTATCTTGGGCCCCGGGAATTGTGGGTAAGGACGCCCTGGACGGCAAGGACCGTCGGGTTAAGCCTGTGCATGATTCCCATTCGTAGTATTACGCGCAATTCTTGGAGGTTGATGAGGCGTGATGCTCCGAGTACATTGTGGGTTAGCTACCCCTTGTACATAAGTAAGTAGGTGGAGAGGGTTTGATTCCCGAAACATCATGGTTGTTGGGGTTGGATTTGATTTATGATTTCGGTTTTATATTATGTTATGAGGAGTTAGGGGAGGTCCGTTCTCGCCGGACTTATGTTTATGTTTTGTTTGATGGATAGTGAATCAAGTTAGGATTTCCTTTTGTATTATATGATAGCTTTTGAAAATGTTTTGGTATGAAAAACCTTAACTCGGTTCATGGCCATCACCTTTGATATTTTCTATGCTCTATTTATATGTATTTAGGTGTGGGCGTGCGTTTAGGCCCCTCACTCAGTCGAGTTTTGACTGATCCTCCCTTTTCTTACCCCCAGTTGCAGGTTGTCTTGAGCTAGGCGGGAAAGTGCTTTGAGTCTTGTCGTAATTTCGAGTCTAGGTCGAGTTGCATACATACTTTCCTACTTTTGGATACTCTTATTATTTATTTGATATTTGGGTTGTATATTTGGGAATTATGATTACTTGTTGGATAGACTCGATATTTTGGGCCATGAGGCCATGTAAATGTTAATGTTTGTTATATGATGAGCTCTTTCCATCCTATTTGATGCTTCCGCATATTTGTATGTTTGTTTTGCGCGCTCTGTTCTAGTTTTAGCCCCGCTTAGCCTAGCGTGTGAGTGTAGGTTCCCGTTCGCTTAGACTTGGGCTCATGTATGGAAATCCATTTCATATGTGGGTTCGGGTTTAGGTGCGGGGGATGTGGTGGCCTACCGTTCCGGGCGCTACATCTTAAAGTGCAGGTCTCCTCTATTTTGGGATATTGAGGATTGGAGATGGACTGAAGAGGATAAACTCGAGAGAGCCGAGCCTAAGGAGAATATTGTTGCTACTACTGAGAAGGTTCATATGATTGGACAAAGGATGAGAGCAGCTCAGGCTCGTCAGAAGAGCTACGCCGATAAGAGAAGAACACCCTTAGAGTTTGAGGTCGGAGATAGAGTTTTTATGAAAGCATCTCCTAGAAAGGGCTTCACTCGAATAGGTAGAGGTGGAAAGCTTAATCCACGCTAGAAAGGGCTACACTCACACGCTAGGCTTTGGACAACGTGGTTATGTGCATTTATATGATTATTTGCTTAGTTTCTTGTTAATAGTGCACATGAACATGTACTGACCCTCATGCATATGAATTGTAATTTCTTGATTTTACAGAATATGCCTCCACGAAGATACCACCATCGAGATAGATCTCCGGAACACCGTCACCACCGGGATCATTCTCCACAACATGAAAATAACAATCCGCCACCACCACCCCAAATGGATCAGGGCAATTTCATGGAGAGGTTAGATGTATATTTGGAACAAAGAGCTCAAGAACGAAACAAGGCATCTCCTGCTGGCAATCATGGAGGAAATCCCATTACTGCTATTCTCCGGGAATTCAAGAACCAAAATCCACCGGTTTTCGTAGGTGGTAACGATATCCAAGCGGAAGAGTGGCTCGTGCAAATAAATAGGGTATGGAATCTCATACCTTGCGAGCCTATGGAGAAATTGCAATGCGCTCTTACCATGATCCAAGGCCAAGCTTATAATTGGTGGACTACTGTGCAAGGTAAGTTGGAGGCCTCCGGAGAGGATATCACTTGGGAGGTATTTGTTCAGGAATTCAAGAACAAATATATTCCCAAAGCTACAAGGAACCGGCGTTTAAGGGAATTGATGGACCTTAAGCAAGGGAGCATGTCCATGATGGAGTATATCAACGAATTTGAGAGACTCTCCCGTTATGCCCCGAATGTTGCTAATGATGATGAAGCAAAGGCCTCACAATTCCTTCAGGGCCTTCGAGAGGATATGAAGGACGCGTTGGAGGCTTCAAACACAAGCACATGGGGAAAAGTGACTGATAAGGCTTTAAGGGTTGAAGAAAGAGTGATCTTGAGAAGAAAGACTTCACATACCGGGCAAGGGTCTAGCTCGGGGAATTTCAATAAATTTGGAAAGAGGCCGGCGTTTCCAAATTTGCTGAAAAGTTTGAAACGTCGGCCTCTTTCCAAATTTATTGAAATTCCCCGAGCTAGACCCTTGCCCGGTATGTGAAGTCTTTCTTCTCAAGATCACTCTTTCTTCAACCCTCAAAGCCTTATCGGTCACTTTTCCCCATGTGCTTGTGTTTGAAGCCTCCAACGCGTCCTTCATATCCTCTCGAAGGCCCTGAAGGAATTGTGAGGCCTTTGCTTCATCATCATTAGCAACATTCGGGGCATAACGGGAGAGTCTCTCAAATTCGTTGATATACTCCGTCACGGACATGCTCCCTTGCTTAAGGTCCATAAATTCCCTTAAACATCGGTTCCTTGTACCTTTGGGAATATATTTGTTCTTGAATTCCTGAACAAATACCTCCCAAGTGATATCCTCTCCGGAGGCCTCCAACTTACCTTGCACACTAGTCCACCAATTATAAGCTTGGCCTTGGATCATGGTAAGAGTGCATTGCAATTTCTCCATAGGCTCGCAAGTTATGAGATTCCATACCCTATTTATTTGCACGAGCCACTCTTCCGCTTGGATATCGTTACCACCTACGAAAACCGGTGGATTTTGGTTCTTGAATTCCCGGAGAATAGCATTAATGGGATTTCCTCCATGATTGCCAGCAGGAGGTGCATTGTTTCGTTCTTGAGCTCTTTATTCCAAATATACCGCTAACCTCTCCATGAAATTGCCCGGATCCATTTGGGGTGGTGGTGGCGGATTGTTATTTTCATGTTATGGAGAATGATCCCGGTGGTGACGGTGTTCCGGAGATCTATCTCGATGGTGGTGTCTTCGTGGAGGCATATTCTGTAAAATCAAGAAATTACAATTCATATGCATGAGGGTCAGTACATGTTCATGTGCACTATTAACAAGAAACTAAGCAAATAATCATATAAATGAACATAACCACGTTGTCCAAAGCTGTACGACCTAGACAGACCCAACTCGACTCTAGAGCTCCAGTTTTGCAATCGAGAGCTCTGATACCACTTTAAGATGTAGCGCCCGGAACGGTGGGCCACCACATCCCCCGCACCTAAACCCGAACCCACATATGAAATGGATTTCCCTACATGAGCCCAAGTCTAAGCGAACGGGAACCTACACTCACACGCTAGGCTAAGCGGGGCTAAATCTAGAACAGAGCGCACAAAACAAACATACAAATATGCGGAAGCATCAAACAGGATCAAAAGAGCTCATCATATAACAAACATTAACATTTACATGGCCTCAAGGCCCAAAAGATCGAGTCTATCCAACAAGTAATCATAATTCCCAAATATCAAATAAATAATAAGAGTATCCAAAAGTAGGAAAGTATGTATGCAACTCGACCTAGACTCGAAAGTACTACAAGACTCGGAGCACTTCCCCGCCTAGCTCAAGACAACCTGCAACTGGGGGTAAGAAAAAGGAGGGTCAGTCAAAACTCGATTGAGTGAGGGGGCTAAACGCACGCCCACACCTAAATACATATAAATAGAGCATAGCAAATATCAAAGGTGATGGCCATGAACCGAGTTAAGGTTTTTCATACCAAAACATTTTCAAAAGCTAGCATATAATACAAAAGGAAATCCTAACTTGATTCACGATGCATCAAACAAAACATAAACATAAGTCCGGCGAGAAAAGACCTCCCCTAACTCCTCATAACATAATATAAAACCGAAATCATAAATCAAATCCAAACCCAACAACCATGGTGTTTCGGGAATCAAACCCTCTCCACCTACTTACTTATGTACAAGGGGTAGCTAACCCACAATGTACTCGGAGTATCACGCCTCATCAACCTCCAAGAATCGCGCGTAATACTACGAATGGGAATCATGCACAGGCTTAACCCGATGGCCCTTGTTTTCCCGGGTGTCCTTACACACAATTCCCGGGGCCCAAGATACCTTACCAATACCAATTCCTATATTTCAGGGCTTACCTCGCTCAAAAGATAACATAAACGAATAAACGGATTCAAATCATAAGCTTACATATGCTCGTACTTGTACCAATTTCATAAACTTGAAGCTTATTCATAAGATCATAAACATATCTTAAGCACACATATTTAACAATACATAAGATATACAGTCGCATGCGGGATGAGAAACCAACACATATTCGGCCATAGGTCGCTTAACTAGAAGATAAAAATCCTAAACCTCACCTTATAGCAAAAGGGAGTAGAAACTGGGTCAAAAGAAGCGACAGTCGCCTAAACTTCGGGTTCGTGGGCGTCCGGAAGAGGCTCTGAAACAAAAGAACACAAGCCCCGAGACTTAGACTCAAATATGAACCAATTAGACGCCCGACAATGCTCATGAATGAAATGAATGCAAATGAAGTGCATAAACATACTACTTAACGTATATCAAATCATAACTCGTTCAAATCATATCAAATAAATTAAAAAATCTAATATAATCGAATTAACACATAATAATAATTGTTAACAAAGCTTAGGGATCACGTTCGGGGTGGGAGAGAAGCAAACAAGCGAAGAAAAACAAGAAAATAAAGTTCGGAGTGAAAATAAGTCACTTCCCTAAATCCACCCGGGTGGATTTTTTTTCAAAGGAGGAATCCACCCCCATGGATTCAAGGCAGTCAGCTCTCTTCCTCAAATCCACCCCGGTGGATTTTTTTCAAAGCAAAAATCCACCCCGGTGGATTTGGGTGAGAGGTTAAAATTCGAAAATAGGGGCCTGTAAACTCCATGAAAACTCCTTCCAAACCAAAGCATCAACAACAAGACATGAAATGGTGCAAATATAACACAAAATTGAGCAAGAAAAACATCCCAAATCATCTCCACTCATGCATACTACAAACCGGAAATGAAAAGAAGAAAAGAAGCTAAAGTTTCTTCAAGTTCCTCCCAACTTCTCAAAAGAGCAATAATGGCAAATCATAATACTTTCACCTTCCATGAAAAAGGAGCATATACAAGCAATAAATAAGCCAAGTGAATCAACATATAAAGTTCCAAACTGAAAGAAAGCAAGAGATGCACTAGTTCTTCCAAAAATTCTTCAAAACCTAACTATTCATGAATCCAAGCAAATCTCATGAACTCCAACATTAAAGCATGATATAAGAAGTGTAAAATACTCACAAGATCAAGGAGATCAAATTCCCCAACTTACCTTGAAGAAATGGAGAAAGAAAAGCTAAAGCTTGAGCTTTAAGGTCACAACAATGGAGGAAAATGGCTTGGGACTCTTTTTCTTCCTTTCTTCTTACTTTGGTTCGAAATTATCAGCCCAAAGGGGAGGAGAGAGCTGATTTTGATGATTAAAAGTCAAGGGTAGGGGTATGGGTAGGTCTAATAGTCTCCAAGTAGGCTTATAGGTGCGATCTAGGTACGTAGGGCCAAAATTTACGTCATTGGGGGTCGAAACGGTATCGGAAAAGTTCAAGGCTTGTTCCATTGTATCCAAATCATCGATTCGAGTACAATGGTGAAGACGGAACTCGAATCCGAGCCCCTGAGCTCAAGTTACGAGAAAATGACTCAAGAGTGGCCCAAAAATTTAAAATAAAATTCAATTGAGTCTAAACCAAAACAAACACGTCCAAAACACAAATAAATCATACAATTAAGTCCAAGAATCAATAATCAACGTTATACACTAATTAGGCATGCTCGGGTTCAAACTCCAAATCTCAAATCATAAATTCCAATATAATCAAAATTTCACATAAGTTCAAATAAGACGAGTAAGAAAATTATAAGAAATAAAACTACAGTTAAATCATATATTACATAATTAATGAATTTAAATCGCGCACGTGTATCATACCTGTACGGTTGAACAGTCGGGGTGTCACAATCTTCCCCCCTTAAAAAGGACTTGTCCTCAAGTCCGTTCCGCCTCCTCAAACAAACCCGGGTATAACCTTCTCATCTTTTCCTCGGTTTTCCAAGTCGACTCCTCGGACTTTTGATCTCTCCAAAGCACCCTGACCAACGAAATTTGCTTATTCATTAATTCTTGCAACTTTCGGTCTTGAATGGCAACAGGATGCTTTTCTATTGTCAAGTTCGGCTCTAAGTGAACTTCTTCAACAGGAAGGATAGTTGCCTCATCGGGATAATACTTCCTAAGCTGTGAAACGTGAAACACGTTGTGTATCCCGGTTAAACTTGGAGGTAAATCCAATCTGTACGCTGTGGCTCCAATTCTTTCTAAGATCTCGAACGGCCCAAGGTAGCATGGATTAAGCTTTCCAACTCTACCTATTCGAGTGAAGCCCTTTCTAGGGGATGCTTTCAGAAAAACTCTATCTCCGACCTAAAACTCTAAGGGTGTTCATCTCTTATCGGCGTAGCTCTTCTGACGAGCCTGAGCTGCTCTCATCCTTTTGTCGAATCATATGAACCTTCTCAATAGTAGCAGCAATATTCTCCTTAGGCTCGGCTTTCTCGAGTTTATCCTCTTTAGTCCATCTCCAATCCTCAATATCCCAAAATAGAGGAGACCTGCACTTTAAGATGTAGCGCCCGGAACGGTGGGCCATCACATACTCCGCACCTAGACCCGAACCCACATATGAAATGGATTTCCATACATGAGCCTAAGTCTAAGTGAACGGGAACCTACACTCACACGCTAGGCTAAGCGGGGCTAAAACTAGAACAGAGCGCGCAAAACAAACATACAAATATGCGGAAGCATCAAACAGGATCAAAAGAGCTCATCATATAACAAACATTAACATTTACATGGCCACATTGCCCAATACCAATTCCTATATTTCAGGGCTTACCTCGCTCACAAGATAACATAAACGAATAAACGGATTCAAATCATAAGCTTACATATGCTCGTACTTATACCAATTTCATAAACTTGAAGCTTATTCATAAGATCATGCACACATTTTTAAAAATACATAAGATATACAGTCGCATGCGGGATGAGAAATCAACACATATTAGGCCATAGGTCGCTTAACTAGAAGATAAAAATCCTAAACCTCACCTTATAGCAAAAGGGAGTAGAAACTGGGTCAAAAGAAGCGACAGTCGCCTAAACTTCGGGTTCGTGGGCGTCCGGAAGAGGCTCTGAAACAAAAGAACACAAGCCCCGAGACTTAGACTCAAATATGAACCAATTAGACGCCCGACAATGCTCATGAATGAAATGAATGCAAATGAAGTGCATAAACATACTACTTAACGTATATCAAATCATAACTCGTTCAAATCATATCAAATAAATTAAAAAATCTAATATAATCGAATTAACACATAATAATAAATGTTAACAAAGCTTAGGGATCACGTTCGGGGTGGGAGAGAAGCAAACAAGCGAAGAAAAACAAGAAAATAAAGTTCGGAGTGAAAATACGTCACTTCCCTAAATCCACCCCGGTGGATTTTTTTCAAATGAGGAATCCATTCCCATGGATTCAAGGCAGTCAGCTCTCTTTCTCAAATCCACCCCGGTGGATTTTTTTTCAAAGCAAAAATCCACCCCGGTGGATTTGGGTGAGAGGTTAAAATTCGAAAATAGGGCCTGCAATTTCCATGAAAACTCCTTCCAAACCAAAGCATCAACAACAAGACATGAAATGGTGCAAATATAACACAAAATTAAGCAAGAAAAACATCCCAAATCATCTCCACTCATGCATACTACAAACCGGAAATGAAAAGAAGCAAAGAAGCTAAAGTTTCATCAAGTTCCTCCCAACTTCTCAAAAGAGCAATAGTGAAAAATCATAATACTTTCACCTTCCATGAAAAAGGAGCATATACAAGCAATAAATAAGCCAAGTGAATCAACATATAAAGCTTCAAACTCAAAGAAAGCAAGAGATGCACTAGTTCTTCCAAAAATTCTTCAAAACCTAACTATTCATGACTCCAAGTAAATCTCATGAACTCCAACATTAAAGTGTGATATAAGAAGTGTAAAATACTCACAAGATCAAGGAGATCAAATTCCCCAACTTACCTTGAAGAAATGGAGCAAGAAAAGCTAAAACTTGAGCTTTAAGGTCACAACAATGGAGGAAAATGGCTTGGGACTCTTTTTCGTCCTTTATTCTTACTTTGGTTCGAAATTATCAGCACAAAGGGGAGGAGAGAGCTGATTTTGATGATTAAAAGTCAAGGGTAGGGGTATGGGTAGGTCTAATAGTCTCCAAGTAGGCTTATAGGTGCGATCTAGGTACGTAGGGTCGAATTTTGCATCATTGGGGGTCGAAACGGTATCGGAAAAGTTCAAGACTTGTTCCATTGTATCCAAATCATTGATTCGAGTACAATGGCAAAGACGGAACTCGAATCCGAGTCCCCGAGCTCAAGTTACGAGAAAATGACTCAAGAGTGGCCAAATTGCAAATTGGCCCAAAATTTTGAAATAAAATTCAATTGAGTCCAAACCAAACCAAACATGTCCAAAACACAAATAAATCATACAATTAAGTCCAAGAATCAATAATCAACGTTATACAAAAATTAGGCATGCTCGGGTTCAAACTCCAAATCTCAAATCATAAATTCCAATATAATCAAAATTTCACATAAGTTCAAATATGACGAGTAAGAAAATTATAAGAAATAAAACTACAGTTAAATCATATATTACATAATTAATGAATTTAAATCGCGCACGTATATCATACCTGTACGGTTGAACAGTCGGGGTGTCACAATCTTCCCCCCTTAAAAAGGACTTGTCCTCAAGTCCGTTCCGCCTCCTTAAACAAACCCGGGTATAACCTTCTCATCTTTTCCTCAGTTTCCCAAGTCGACTCCTCGGACTTTTGATCTCTCCAAAGCACCCTGACCAACGAAATTTGCTTATTCCTTAATTCTTGCAACTTTCGGTCTTGAATGGCAACAGGATGCTTTTCTATTGTCAAGTCCGGCTCTAAGTGAACTTCTTCAATAGGAAGGATAGTTGCCTCATCGGGATAATGCTTCCTAAGCTGTGAAACGTGAAACACGTTGTGTATCCCGGTTAAACTTGGAGGTAAATCCAATCTGTACGCTGTGGCTCCAATTCTTTCTAAGATCTCAAACGGCCCAAGGTAGCGTGGATTAAGCTTTCCACCTCTACCTATCCGAGTGAAGCCCTTTCTAGGAGATGCTTTCAGAAAAACTCTATCTCCGACCTCAAACTCTAAGGGTGTTCTTCTCTTATCGGCCTAGCTCTTCTGACGAGCCTGAGCTGCTCTCATCCTTTTGTCGAATCATATGAACCTTCTCAATAGTAGCAGCAATATTCTTGTAACATCCCGATCGTTCGGATTTCCAGGTACGCCGTAACGAGAGGGTTTTATGTGCTTTAAATTATTTAATTACGTATTTGAATGTTATTTTAATGCTTATATGATTATTTGAATTTATATGAAATTAATTGGTTATATTCATGAACTTTGATTTTAAACGTTTAAGTTTCGTATGCTCGTAATTTGCTCGTTATGTGCCGGAATTCAATTCTGATTTTTGTGAGATTTCGATATGCGTGATATATGTGAGTTATGAAGGTGTTTGCATGCTCGTTTTATGTTTTCGGGTTCGTTTGTCGAGGTTTTAAACCTTAAGTATTTGACGAGGGACATGAGAGCCTAACTAGTTTTAGCGCGTCTCTTGTTCCGGAGGCCATAACTTGAGCTAGGGAATTCGGATTCGAATTCCGGAAGATGCGTTGGACTCGTAACGAAGAGACAAAGCCAAGGAACCTGATTTGATATTTTTCTAATCCCGTTTGGACCCTCGTTTTTCGACCGGAACGAACAGCTTGTGCTTAAGCCACCTTCTTTGACTAGTCTTACACTTGTGGGGCCAATCTAACCATGCTCAAGCCTAACCCTTGATTTATTGACTTGAGTTAAGTCTCTCCCTCTCCCTTATCAGCTGAAAAACGAGCCAAACCCCCTCATTTTGTTCAGCAACAGATCGAGAGAGAAGAGAAGAGAAGAAGAAGAAAGAAGCCCTCTCCCATGTCTTGTGATTTTGAAGCCAATCTCTTCCACACTCCATGAACTCTTAAAGGTAAGTATATTTATGTATTCTCCTCTCTTCTATGCTTCATTTGATCCTTGAAATTCATGATTTGCATCAGATTTAATAAGGTCATGGAGACTTGCATGAATAGTTAGGGTTAGAGGTCATTTGTTGCTTCCTTGCCTTAGCTTGAGTTTGTGGCTGATTTGGTGCTTCCTTGTTGATTATATGAACTCCTTTGCTTCCATTCTTGATTCTTACTTCATGCTAGATGTGTTAGAGTTGTTTTCTCTTTGATAGCATGAACGAAACCTTGAGTTTTTGGCCATGAAACTTGAAAACCGAACTGCTGCAAATCTGCTCATTTTTACCAAACTGCTGTCACGTTTTTGAGATCAAATGGATGAATTCTTGCCTCCAATTTCGTATGCTAATGCTTGGTAATGTAGTATACATGTTGTTCTATGAATGTGCTTCGTTTTGCCCGGAATTCATGCTTTAATATGGCTGCAAACTCGAGTTCTTGAACAATAAAAACTGCTCCCCTGTTTTGGAACCACTGTGACGTTTTGTGCTTCGTTGCTTGAGTTAATGACTTCCAATTCATGTGAATTTGCATGGAGATGTTGTATACTAATTAGTTTATATGTTAGCCCTGCTCTTGCAAGTTTTTAGATTCATTTTCAGCTCCTAATCGAAGCATGATGGCCTGTTTGTATGCTATGCGCGAACCGAATTGCTGCTGTTGCATTTTGTGATTATTTGGTGGTTCTAATGTGCTCCAATTCGTGTCAATTTGCATATACATGGAGTATATTAGTTGCTTATCATGTTATTATTCATTCCCTAGAGTTTCAGCTTCATTTTCAGCCCCTAAGTACTTGATCATGGCATGATTGTGCTCATATGTCCGTTTTTGGCGCTCCTGAGTTGCTGCATGATTTCGGTGACCTTAACGCATGATTTAGCCTTTGAGTTCTAAATTAAATATGTTCCTAACATGCTAAATATGTTGTATATCAAGTTTAATAATATTTGGAGTTGATTTGCTATGCTTTTGGACTGATTTTGTTTAGGGTCAGTTTTGCCGGCAAACTTTGTATACGTTTTTGGTGCTGTACCGTGACACCCCCGTGTCTCATTTGCCTTGAAAGGTGAGACACGGGCGTGTCATGCTTCCTGGGCGTGTCTGTACTGAGCCACGGGCGTGGCTCAGTTTAGTTAAGTTGAGGGACACCCCCGTGTCCCTCCCCTTGCGCAGCCCTTGGTTTTCCTTTTCGGTTTTTGGTTTGTTTCACCTCTTTATTGTCTTTATCTTCGTTTGTGATGAACTATGAACTTGTTATAATATGTGTTGGGAATATTGTGGTTCGATTTCATAACTTTTGGGTGAGATTTAGGCGTGCTTTTGTTGAATGCCGTTTATGTGCGTTTTGTGGCGTTTGTGATTTCCATAACCCTTTTTCCCATGTCTTGTGATTTGTTCTTGCTTTCAAACTTTGGGAATATGTTATATTATGTAATTGGGTGTATGTAGTAGGGTTTTGTGTAAGATTGAATACGTTTGATTATGTGTTGAACTTAATTTGCTTCAATGCTCTTATTTGCTTAAATGCTGGAGCTTGTGCCTTGAATTTCTTGAATTGATTGGAAACGTGAAATTATGAATTCGAATGAAAGTGAGCGAAGAATTGAATGACTTGATTATATGATTTAAATTCCTTAATAGTGCACATGAACGTGTTCATGACATAATAGCATCTCCTATGTATTCATACGCATTCGCCGAGCGTCAATATGGTTCATTTGAGTCTAAGTTTGCCTCTTGTTCTTTGTTTTGCTCTTAGGTTCGTTCCGTTGTTGAGGAAGTGGTTCGTTTGACTCCTTTTGGTCCGTTTTGGTTGGTTTGCTCGTCCAGGTGAGGTTTTCTTTCCTTTTAGTTATGATGACCTAAGACCCTAATTGAATTTCGAACCCGCATGCGACTTATATATGTATATATATAGATATGTGTTTGGATACGTATTTCGTGGGATTTGTCCCGTTTGTCTCAAGAATTTGAAAACGCTTTTATAAGTATATAAGCTCTATTTTCTTTTGTTTTGACAAGCTTTGTTAAGTGTGTGTGTGTTTGTAAGCGTGATACGATTTGTGGATAAGCTTCGCCTGGTAAGTGTGATAAGTGCAAGTATAAGTGTAAGTGTAAGTGTAAGTTTGGGCCCCGGAGAAGTGGTATGTGATCCCGGGTCGGCCATGGGGTCGCCAGGCTCTCTCATCAACACGACTCCACAAAAGGGAGATTTCGCCCATCCTCGGGAGGTCGAGGGGAAGGCGGGTCTTCTTGAGCCGGCGGTGTGCTTAGTGACCCGTCGAAGGAGCGGGTGGATCCCCCGTCTCATTCAGCTTTCAGCAGGGGTTGAGAGGGGCACCTCTCTCCCCAAAACGGTGTTGGGGTGGAGTTGAGATATGATTTGTTTTGTTTTCGTTTCGCCTTGGTGTATGGAGTAAGTGAGTTGGATTTAAGCTTTCAGTTCGTTATGTTTCGATTATGGTTGTGAAACGGGGGCGGATTTCTAAACTCTAAAACTTGACTGATTTGGCCTTCGGCCCCAACCTTCTTTCTTTATATATATTACCACGGGTTAAATGTTTTAGAATGCAAAAACCACGCCCGGTTCACGAACCCCTTTCAGCTTTGTATATGCTTTGCTCTTACGTATATGTATGGGTGCGTGTGTTAGCCCCCTCACCAGTCTCTAGGACTGACCCTCGTTATTTCTATCTTTTTCCCCCTTGGATTTGAGTTGCAGGTACCCGTTCTGAGGTGTTGGAGCTAGGCGGTTGTCTTTGAGTCGGGTTTGAGGATAGCTTGAGTCTCATGCATGGCATTTTCGTTTCTTTGTGCTTTTTGGCTAATTCTGAATTATGTATAAGTTATGCCTCCAATTCGAAATTGTAAAGTTTGTATAAATTGAATCGAAAGTTTGATATGTCTTGAGTATGTTTATTTGCTTTATGAGATTCTGGTGCTTCCGCATTCGTTATTTGTTTTATTGCGTGCTCTGAGTAGGGTCTAGACCGCCTAGCTTAGGTTGGATTTTTGTTTGTCACCCGTTCGCCGTGGCTTGATACGTGGACGGAGTTCCCATTTCGCTTCACGTGTTGGGTTATGGTGCGGGGGGATGTGGCGCCCTTCGCTCCGGGGTGTTACATCCTTAGGTGGTATCAGAGCTCTGGGTTGCAAAACCGGAGCTCTCGTGTCGTGTCGGGTTTGTCTAGGTCGTTCGGCTTAGGATTTCGTGTTTGTTGGCATTCACTACATCACTTATGTGAATTACTTGATATTATTTGATATTATTTGTATTAATAGTTCACATGAACATGCACTAGAAACCCCGCATGCATCGATACTTTCTTGGAATTGTATTTTATTTCAGGATACTCCTTCGACATCAACAAGTATTACCGGGAAAAGGACAAGGGAGATAGGTATATTAGGGCTATAAGGGGTTTAGAGACTTTATCTTTTGAAGCGGTTTGAAATGGGGATATCAAGGTCAAGTTCTAGGCGATCAAGAGATTTGAATAAAGATTTGAGGAGTTCGAGAATAATTCCTGTGAAGAAGTTCTATTCGAGAACTTTGAGCAAGCACCCTCCTTTCGTGTTTGGTGATAGGAAAGTTTCAAATTTAAGAATGAAAGTAGATGGACGATTTCCACTATAGGTTTAAAAGATTGGGTATCTTCGAGGACTGTCCTAAGGTTCGGAATTGATTTCAAGCAAGTAAGTATGAAATTCGATCAAATCTTCAAATTTCAAGAATATGTGCGTGATCCGAGGATACAAGATAAAAGGAGCTATGAAGGAATGGGCAATTAATGAAGGGAGTCTTGCCAACACTTATGAGGAGAAAAGATCAGTTTGGAGTTCGAAGATCAAGCAAGGAATCTAAATTTCAAGAAATTTCGAGAAGCTCCAAGATATCAACAATGTCAAGAAAAGAAAGATTCCAACACCGGAGTAAAAGGATCAAATTAAGAAGAATTAGGAATTGTTTCAAGTGTCGCGAGTTGGGAAAATATTTCAAGGTGAAACAATTGGGAGACAAGGCGAGAAACTAAAAGACAAGAGAAATTTTGAAAACTTAAGACTTCAAAGTTGCCGAGTATAAGAAGATTCAAATACTGAAGATGGATAGATTTTTACATCTCCTCACCGGAAGCAATTTAATATATATATTGTAGAGACTCGAATTACGTGGAATGAAGAAACTCAAGAATCTCATGAGGCCACCAATATCAAACAAGGAGAGATTCCAGTACCAAAGGTGGTGGGAGGACTCAATTGTGGAAGAATCGAAGGCATGATGAAAGTTAATCGAACAACAAGAAGTTGAGGTCTTCAAGGAAATACTATGACTTCAAGATCCCGGTTCAAGCACAAGATGATCCTCCTGGAAAACAAGAGGATGGCACCACACTCAACGCTACTCCTATGGTGAACGGTACATGAAGCATTCATGGCATTACATTTCACACATATTTTAACATTCGGGGGAAACCCATGTGCTTATTGTCTTACTCCTTGTTTTTACGTGATTCTTCATTATGTTTGTTGCGTAATTATGCCTCTTCTTGTTCTTGCTTGTTAAGTGTTTCTTTCCCTTCGTGGCTCTTACTTGTAATGTGTTTCCTTCCCTTTTCAATTTTGCTTGATGCGTAATTGCTTTCACCCTTGGTTCTTGCCTATTGTGTGATTCTTTCTCTTCTTGGTTTTTGTTTGAAGTGTGCTTCCTTTATTTCCTAGTTTTACTTGTTATGTATTTCTTTTCCTTCTTGGCTCTTGTTCGTTGTGTGCTTTGTTTGTTTTCCTTTTTGTGTTAGTACTTTCTTGTGGTGAGAGCTTGTGGTGTGGAGTGTTCGTGAGTGTTTGGTGAGTTGTGAGGGTCGAACTGCTTTTGGTCGGCTTGTCTAGAGGCGTTTTGTTCTCTTTGACGATAGAGGATGCTTTTAGGAGGTCCGTCAGGGACTCAACGATATCTTCGGGTATTAGGTAGAAGGCTAACCCGTTGGTATTTCCCGTAGAAGAACCGAGGATTGTCTCAGAGTAAGAGGCACGGTTTTGAGTGGGAAGAGGCGGTTGAAGAGAGTTACCCACGGTATTGGCTCTCGCCTAACCAAAGGTACAAAAGGCTACCTTGTTTCCAACCGAGGCATAAAGGAAGGCCTTTGTTGTGTGTTGCTCGTAGAAGAACGGTAGCCTACGCCTTAAAGAGTGCAAGGTCACGAGTTTATCCCACTCAGGGTTGAGGTTGTTCGGAGTTTTGGGACCCGGATATTCTGGCATAAGAAAGACGTTATGGACTTTGTGTAGTAATGTCTACGTGCCAAGGTTGAGAATTCTCCAACTACTCCCGAATCTTTATTTGGGAAGTGGGGGCAAATGACTAGGACTTTGTGTCCGGTTCGCCAATTAAGGAGATAGGGTTTCGAGTAGTATAGGATCAGAGTGGCGCAGCGGAAGTGTGGATTTTGGGCTTGTCTTCGGAGCCGTCCAAGATTCTCCTTAGGACCTGAGGACAGGTCCTTTTGAAGGAGGGGAGTTTGTAACATCCCGATCGTTCGGATTTCCAGGTACGCCGTAACGAGAGGGTTTTATGTGCTTTAAATTATTTAATTACGTATTTGAATGTTATTTTAATGCTTATATGATTATTTGAATTTATATGAAATTAATTGGTTATATTCATGAACTTTGATTTTAAACGTTTAAGTTTCGTATGCTCGTAATTTGCTCGTTATGTGCCGGAATTCAATTCCGATTTTTGTGAGATTTCGATATGCGTGATATATGTGAGTTATGAAGGTGTTTGCATGCTCGTTTTATGTTTTCGGGTTCGTTTGTCGAGGTTTTAAACCTTAAGTATTTGACGAGGGACATGAGAGCCTAACTAGTTTTAGCGCGTCTCTTGTTCCGGAGGCCATAACTTGAGCTAGGGAATTCGGATTCGAATTCCGGAAGATGCGTTGGACTCGTAACGAAGAGACAAAGCCAAGGAACCTGATTTGATATTTTTCTAATCCCGTTTGGACCCTCGTTTTTCGACCGGAACGAACAGCTTGTGCTTAAGCCACCTTCTTTGACTAGTCTTACACTTGTGGGGCCAATCTAACCATGCTCAAGCCTAACCCTTGATTTATTGACTTGAGTTAAGTCTCTCCCTCTCCCTTATCAGCTGAAAAACGAGCCAAACCCCCTCATTTTGTTCAGCAACAGATCGAGAGAGAAGAGAAGAGAAGAAGAAGAAAGAAGCCCTCTCCCATGTCTTGTGATTTTGAAGCCAATCTCTTCCACACTCCATGAACTCTTAAAGGTAAGTATATTTATGTATTCTCCTCTCTTCTATGCTTCATTTGATCCTTGAAATTCATGATTTGCATCAGATTTAATAAGGTCATGGAGACTTGCATGAATAGTTAGGGTTAGAGGTCATTTGTTGCTTCCTTGCCTTAGCTTGAGTTTGTGGCTGATTTGGTGCTTCCTTGTTGATTATATGAACTCCTTTGCTTCCATTCTTGATTCTTACTTCATGATAGATGTGTTAGAGTTGTTTTCTCTTTGATAGCATGATCGAAACCTTGAGTTTTTGGCCATGAAACTTGAAAACCGAACTGCTGCAAATCTGCTCATTTTTACCAAACTGCTGTCACGTTTTTGAGATCAAATGGATGAATTCTTGCCTCCAATTTCGTATGCTAATGCTTGGTAATGTAGTATACATGTTGTTCTATGAATGTGCTTCGTTTTGCCCGGAATTCATGCTTTAATATGGCTGCAAACTCGAGTTCTTGAACAATAAAAACTGCTCCCCTGTTTTGGAACCACTGTGACGTTTTGTGCTTCGTTGCTTGAGTTAATGACTTCCAATTCATGTGAATTTGCATGGAGATGTTGTATACTAATTGGTTTATATGTTAGCCCTGCTCGTGCAAGTTTTTAGATTCATTTTCAGCTCCTAATCGAAGCATGATGGCCTGTTTGTATGCTATGCGCGAACCGAATTGCTGCTGTTGCATTTTGTGATTATTTGGTGGTTCTAATGTGCTCCAATTCGTGTCAATTTGCATATACATGGAGTATATTAGTTGCTTATCATGTTATTATTCATTCCCTAGAGTTTCAGCTTCATTTTCAGCCCCTAAGTACTTGATCATGGCATGATTGTGCTCATATGTCCGTTTTTGGCGCTCCTGAGTTGCTGCATGATTTCGGTGACCTTAACGCATGATTTAGCCTTTGAGTTCTAAATGAAATATGTTCCTAACATGCTAAATATGTTGTATATCAAGTTTCATAATATTTGGAGTTGATTTGCTATGCTTTTGGACTGATTTTGTTTAGGGTCAGTTTTGCCGGCAAACTTTGTATACGTTTTTGGTGCTGTACCGTGACACCCCCGTGTCTCATTTGCCTTGAAAGGTGAGACACGGGCGTGTCATGCTTCCTGGGCGTGTCTGTACTGAGCCACGGGCGTGGCTCAGTTTAGTTAAGTTGAGGGACACCCCCGTGTCCCTCCCCTTGCGCAGCCCTTGGTTTTCCTTTTCGGTTTTTGGTTTGTTTCACCTCTTTATTGTCTTTATCTTCGTTTGTGATGAACTATGAACTTGTTATAATATGTGTTGGGAATATTGTGGTTCGATTTCATAACTTTTGGGTGAGATTTAGGCGTGCTTTTGTTGAATGCCGTTTATGTGCGTTTTGTGGCGTTTGTGATTTCCATAACCCTTTTTCCCATGTCTTGTGATTTGTTCTTGCTTTCAAACTTTGGGAATATGTTATATTATGTAATTGGGTGTATGTAGTAGGGTTTTGTGTAAGATTGAATACGTTTGATTATGTGTTGAACTTAATTTGCTTCAATGCTCTTATTTGCTTAAGAGCTTGTGCCTTGAATTTCTTGAATTGATTGGAAACGTGAAATTATGAATTCGAATGAAAGTGAGCGAAGAATTGAATGACTTGATTATATGATTTAAATTCCTTAATAGTGCACATGAACGTGTTCATGACATAATAGCATCTCCTATGTATTCATACGCATTCGCCGAGCGTCAATATGGTTCATTTGAGTCTAAGTTTGCCTCTTGTTCTTTGTTTTGCTCTTAGGTTCGTTCCGTTGTTGAGGAAGTGGTTCGTTTGACTCCTTTTGGTCCGTTTTGGTTGGTTTGCTCGTCCAGGTGAGGTTTTCTTTCCTTTTAGTTATGATGACCTAAGACCCTAATTGAATTTCGAACCCGCATGCGACTTATATATGTATATATATAGATATGTGTTTGGATACGTATTTCGTGGGATTTGTCCCGTTTGTCTCAAGAATTTGAAAACGCTTTTATAAGTATATAAGCTCTATTTTCTTTTGTTTTGACAAGCTTTGTTAAGTGTGTGTGTGTTTGTAAGCGTGATACGATTTGTGGATAAGCTTCGCCTGGTAAGTGTGATAAGTGCAAGTATAAGTGTAAGTGTAAGTGTAAGTTTGGGCCCCGGAGAAGTGGTATGTGATCCCGGGTCGGCCATGGGGTCGCCGGGCTCTCTCATCAACACGACTCCACAAAAGGGAGATTTCGCCCATCCTCGGGAGGTCGAGGGGAAGGCGGGTCTTCTTGAGCCGGCGGTGTGCTTAGTGACCCGTCGAAGGAGCGGGTGGATCCCCCGTCTCATTCAGCTTTCAGCAGGGGTTGAGAGGGGCACCTCTCTCCCCAAAACGGTGTTGGGGTGGAGTTGAGATATGATTTGTTTTGTTTTCGTTTCGCCTTGGTGTATGGAGTAAGTGAGTTGGATTTAAGCTTTCAGTTCGTTATGTTTCGATTATGGTTGTGAAACGGGGGCGGATTTCTAAACTCTAAAACTTGACTGATTTGGCCTTCGGCCCCAACCTTCTTTCTTTATATATATTACCACGGGTTAAATGTTTTAGAATGCAAAAACCACGCCCGGTTCACGAACCCCTTTCAGCTTTGTATATGCTTTGCTCTTACGTATATGTATGGGTGCGTGTGTTAGCCCCCTCACCAGTCTCTAGGACTGACCCTCGTTATTTCTATCTTTTTCCCCCTTGGATTTGAGTTGCAGGTACCCGTTCTGAGGTGTTGGAGCTAGGCGGTTGTCTTTGAGTCGGGTTTGAGGATAGCTTGAGTCTCATGCATGGCATTTTCGTTTCTTTGTGCTTTTTGGCTAATTCTGAATTATGTATAAGTTATGCCTCCAATTCGAAATTGTAAAGTTTGTATAAATTGAATCGAAAGTTTGATATGTCTTGAGTATGTTTATTTGCTTTATGAGATTCTGGTGCTTCCGCATTCGTTATTTGTTTTATTGCGTGCTCTGAGTAGGGTCTAGACCGCCTAGCTTAGGTTGGATTTTTGTTTGTCACCCGTTCGCCGTGGCTTGATACGTGGACGGAGTTCCCATTTCGCTTCACGTGTTGGGTTATGGTGCGGGGGGATGTGGCGCCCTTCGCTCCGGGGTGTTACAATTCTCCATAGGCTCGGCTCTCTCAACTTTATCCTCTTCAGTCCATCTCCAATCCTCAATATCCCAAAATAGAGGAGACCTGCACTTTAAGATGTAGCGCCCGGAACGGTGGGCCACCACATACCCCGCACCTAAACCCGAACCCACATATGAAATGGATTTCCATACATGAGCCCAAGTCTAAGCGAACGGGAACCTACACTCACACGCTAGGCTAAGCGGGGCTAAAACTAGAACAGAGCGCGTAAAACAAACATACAAATATGCGGAAGCATCAAACAGAATCAAAAGAGCTCATCATATAACAAACATTAACATTTACATGACCTCATGGCCCAAAAGATCGAGTCTATCCAACAAATAATCATAATTCCCAAATATACAACCCAAATATCAAATAAATAATAAGAGTATCCAAAAGTAGGAAAGTATGTATGCAACTCGACCTAGACTCGAAAGTACGACAAGACTCGAAGCACTTCCCCGCCTAGCTCAAGACAACCTGCAACTGGGGTAAGAAAAGGGAGGGTCAGTCAAAACTCGACTGAGTGAGGGGGCTAAACGCAAGCCCACACCTAAATACATATAAATAGAGCATAGCAAATATCAAAGGTGATGCCCATGAACCGAGTTAAGGTTTTTCATACCAAAACATTTTCAAAAGCTAGCATATAATACAAAAGGAAATCCTAACTTGATTCACGATGCATCAAACAAAACATAAACATAAGTCTGGCGAGAACGGACCTCCCCTAACTCCTCATAACATAATATTAAACCGAAATCATAAATCAAATCCAACCCCAACAACCATGGTGATTCGGGAATAAAACCCTCTCCACCTACTTACTTATGTACAAGGGGTAGCTAACCCACAATGTACTCGGAGCATCACGCCTCATCAACCTCCAAGAATCGCGCGTAATACTACGAATGGGAATCATGCACAAGCTTAACCCGACGGCCTTTGCCATCCCGGGCGTCCTTATCCACAATTCCCGGGGCCCAAGATACCTTACCAATACCAATTCCCATATTTCACGGCTTACCTCGCTCAAAAGATAACATAAACGAATAAACGGATTCAAATCATAAGCTTACATATGCTCGTACTTATACCAATTTCATAAACTTGAAGCTTATTCATAAGATCATAAACATATCTTAAGCACACATATTTAACTATACATAAGATATATAGTCGCATGCGGGATGAGAAATCAACACATATTAGGCCATAGGTCGCTTAACTAGAAGATAAAAATCCTAAACCTCAGCTTATAGCAAAAGGGAGTAGAAACTGGGTCAAAAGAAGCGACAACCGCCTAAACTTCGGGTTCGTGGGCGTCCGGAAGAGGCTCTGAAACAAAAGAACACAAGACCCGAGACTTAGACTCAAATATGAACCAATTAGACGCCCGATAATGCTCATGAATGAAATGAATGCAAATGAAGTGCATAAACGTACTACTTAACGTATATCAAATCATAACTCATTCAAATCATATCGAATAAATTCAAAAATCTAATATATTCGAATTAACACATAATAATAAATGTTAACAAAGCTTAGGGATCACGTTCGGGGTGGGAGAAGCAAACAAGCAAAGAAAAACAAGAAAATAAAGTTCGGAGTGAAAATAAGTCGCTTCCCTAAATCCAACCCGGTGGATTTTTTTCAAAGGAGGAATCCACCCCCATGGATTTAAGGCAGTCAGCTCTCTGCCTCAAATCCACCCCGGTGGATTTTTTTCAAAGCAAAAATCCACCCCGGTGGATTTGGGTGAGAGGTTAAAATTCGAAAATAGGGCTTGCAAACTCCATAAAAACTCCTTCCAAACCAAAGCATCAACAACAAGACATGAAATGGTGCAAATATAACACAAAATTAAGCAAGAAAAACATCCCAAATCATCTCCACTCATGCATACTACAAACCGGAAATGAAAAGAAGCAAAGAAGCTAAACTTTCATCAAGTTCCTCCCAACTTCTCAAAAGAGCAATAATGGCAAATCATAATACTTTAACCTTCCATGAAAAAGGAGCATATACAAGCAATAAATAAGCCAAGTGAATCAACATATAAAGCTTCAAACTCAAAGAAAGCAAGAGATGCACTAGTTCTTCCAAAAATTCTTCAAAACCTAACTATTCATGACTCGAAGCAAATCTCATGAACTCCAACATTAAAGCATGATATAAGAAGTGTAAAATACTCACAAGATCAAGGATATCAAATTCCCCAACTTACCTTGAAGAAATGGAGCAAGAAAAGCTAAAACTTGAGCTTTAAGGTCACAACAATGGAGGAAAATGGCTTGGGACTCTTTTTCTTCCTTTCTCCTTGCATTGGTTCGAAATTATCAGCACAAAGGGGAGGAGAGAGCTGATTTTGATGATTAAAAGTCAAGGGTAGGGGTATGGGTAGGTCTAATAGTCTCCAAGTAGGCTTATAGGTGCGATCTAGGTACGTAGGGCCGAAATTTGCGTCATTGGGGGTCGAAACGGTATCGGAAAAGTTCAAGGCTTGTTCCATTGTATCCAAATCATCGATTCGAGTACAATGACGAAGACGGAACTCGAATCCGAGTCCCCGAGCTCAAGTTACGAGAAAATGACTCAAGAGTGGCCAAATTGCTAATTGACCCAAAAATTTGAAATAAAATTCAATTGAGTCCAAACCAAACCAAAGACGTCCAAAACACAAATAAATCATACAATTAAGTCCAAGAATCAATAATCAACGTTATACACAAATTAGGCATGCTCGGGTTCAAACTCCAAATCTCAAATCATAAATTCCAATATAATCAAAATTTCACATAAGTTCAAATATGACGAGTAAGAAAATTATAAGAAATAAAACTACAATTAAATCATATATTACATAATTAATGAATTTAAATCGTGCACGTATATCATACCTGTACGGTTCAACAGTCGGGGTGTCACAATCTTCCCCCCTTAAAAAGGACTTGTCCTCAAGTCCGTTCCGCCTCCTCAAACAAACCCGGGTATAACCTTCTCTTCTTTTCCTCGGTTTCCCAAGTCGACTCCTCGGACTTTTGATCTCTCCAAAGCACCCTGACCAACGAAATTTGCTTATTCCTTAATTCTTGCAACTTTCGGTCTTGAATGGCAACAGGATGCTTTTCTATTGTCAAGTCCGGCTCTAAGTGAACTTCTTCAACAGGAAGGATAGTTGCCTCATCGGGATAATACTTCCACCTCTTCCTATTCGAGTGAAGCCCTTTCTAGGAGATGCTTTCAGAAAAACTCTATCTCCGACCTCAAACTCTAAGGGTCTTCTTCTCTTATCGGCGTAGCTCTTCTGACGAGCCTGAGCCGCTCTCATCCTTTGTCGAATCATATGAACCTTCTCAATAGTAGCGGCAATATTCTCCTTAGGCTCGGCTCTCTCGAGTTTATCCTCTTCAGTCCATCTCCAATCCTCAATATCCCAAAATAGAGGAGACCTGCCCTTCCTTCCATAAAGTGCCTCGTAAGGAGCCATCTTAATCGAACCTTGATAACTATTGTTATAAGCAAACTGAACCGAAGCCAAGTGCTCGTCCCACTTATCCTGGAAATCCAAAACACACGCTCTGAGCATATCTTCCAAGTACTGAATCAACCTTTCAGATTGGCCGTCCGTCTGAGGATGCGAAGCGGTGCTAAACATGAGCCTGGTGCCCAAACACCTCTGAAGATTCTGCCAGAAAATCGAAGTAAACCGCGGATGTCTGTCCGAAACAATACTAGCCGGAACTCCATGTAACCTTATAATCTCCCGAACGTACAACTCGGCTAGCTTTGGAACTTTCTCAGACATCCGAATCTTAAGGAAATGGGCAGACTTAGTTAATCTGTTAACAATTACCCATATTCCATCAAACCCTCCTTTAACTCTAGGCAAGCCGGACACGAAGTCCATAGTCACTTGCTCCCACTTCCACTCGGGAAAAGGAAGCGGTTGGAGAGTACCTCCCGGCTTCTGGTGTTCTGCCTTCACCTTTTGACACGTTAGACATCGCTTCACAAAGTTCGCGACGTCCCTTTTCATACCATTCCACCAGAATTTCTCTCTCAGGTCCCGATACATCTTAGTACCTCCCGGATGAATCGAGTACCTCGAGCGATGTGCCTCCTCAAGTACAATCCTCTTGAGCTCTTCTGGGACATATATTGTCGCTTCGAACCTTAACAAACCGAAATCATCGAATCCAAACTTAGAATTCGGATCATCTCTAGCACGAGTTACCAACTTCTGAATTTCGGCATCCATAGCTTGAGCTTCTAACAACTGCTGTTTCAAATCCGGTATTATCGTGAGATTCGCCAACCAAGTTCTTGAAACTAAGATCTCTGAACCTGAGCTTGAAGAACCCGCTTCGAAATTAGCCACATTCGCCTTTCTACTCAAGGCATCAACGACCACGTTTGCTTTGCCCAGATGGCACTGAATGGTACAATCGTAATCCTCTAATAACTCCATCCAACGCCTCTGTCTTACATTCAGATCTTTCTGAGAAAAGAGATACTTGAGGCTTTGGTGATCCGTAAACACCTCGAAGGTTGCACCGTAGAGATAATGTCGCCACTTCATCAAAGCAAACACAACTGCAGCTAATTCGAGATCATGGGTAGGGTAATTCTTCTCATGCTCCTTCAACTTCCTTGAAGCATAAGCTACCACTCTACCGTGCTGCATCAAAACACACCCCAGACCCTCTTTTGAAGCATCCGTATAAACGGCATAACCCTCGGTACCCTCGGGTAGGGTTAAAACCGGTGCCGAAGTCAACTTCACTTTCAAAGTTTGAAAACTTGCTTCACACTTATCATCCCATTCGAATTTCACTTCTTTCTTAGTTAAACGAGTCAACGGGGCAACAAGTTTAGAGAAATCCTTAACAAACCTTCGGTAAAACCCTGCCAACCCAATAAAAATCCTGATCTCGGAGGCATTTCTTGGTCTCTCCCAACGAAGCACGGACTCAACCTTAGATGGATCAACCTCAATCCCATCACCTGAAATTATATGTCCCAAAAACATAACTCGGTCAATCCAGAATTCGCACTTACTGAACTTTGCATACAACTTGTGTTCCCTCAAAGTTTCCAAGACGATCTTAAGATGTTGTGCATGCTCTTCAGCCGACTTAGAGTACGCCAGAATGTCGTCTATAAATATTACCACGAACTTGTCAAGAAAAGGCCTGAACACTCGGTGCATCAAATCCATAAACGCAGCTGGGGCATTAGTTAATCCAAAAGGCATAACAGCGAATTCAAAATGCCCATACCTCGTATTAAACCCAGTCTTCGGAATATCCACCTCCCTAATTCGCAGCTGATAGTAACCCTACCTCAAATCCAACTTGGAGTAAACTTTAGAACCCTGCAGAATATCGAACAACTCCTCGATGTGAGGCAAAGGGTATTTGTTCTTCACGGTCATCCTATTCAACTCACGGTAATCTATGCACATCCGTAGCGTTCCATCTTTCTTCTTTACAAATAGAACGGGAGCACCCCATGGAGAAGTGCTCGGATGAATGTACCCACAAGCCAAAAGTTCATCAAGCTGACTGTAAAGATCAAAGTGCTTGTCCCACATCGGAAAAAGAGAAGAACGAAGCCTTCCTTATAAGGGGGTGGATACCTCTTCCCTGTTGAGGCCTTTTACTGGGTGGGCGCCTTCGGGCTTAAATTCCACCGGGAGAAACAAAACCGTGAGGGTGCTGTCGCTTAGCCCACCAAAGCGGACAATATCGACAGACGGGTTTTCGGGCTGTTACAAATGGTATTAGAGCTGGGACCCGGTCCGGTGTGCCAACGAGGACGCTGGGCCCTTATGGGGGGGGGTGGACTGTAAAGCTCAAAGTGCTTCTCCCACATCGGAAGAAGAGGAGAACGAAGCCTTCCTTATAAGGGGGTGGATACCTCTTCCCTGTTGAGGCCTTTTCCTGGGTGGGCGCCTTCGGGCTTAAATTCCACTGGGAGAAACAAAACCGTGAGGGTGGTGTCGCTTAGCCCACCAAAGCGGACAATATCGACAGGCGGGTTTTCGGGCTGTTACAGTAATGAACCTTTCTTAGAGTCAGCCATATTGTAACTTGCCAGCATCTTATCTATATATGCTGCTTGTGATAAAGCAATCATCTTATTTTTACGATCACGACAAAGTCTGATCCCTAAAATATAACTGGCCTCACCTAGGTCTTTCATGTTAAACTGATTTGACAACCAAATCTTGATTGCTGACAATACTCCTGTGTCATTCCCAATGAGCAAAATATCGTCTACGTATAAAACTAAAATTGTTACAACACTACTTTGATGTCTTTTGTACACACATGGTTCATCAGGCAACTGTATAAATCCAAAAGATTTAATTGCTTAATTAAATCTGATGTTCCATGATCTAGACGCTTGTTTAAGACCATAGATTGATATATTAAGCTTGCATACCATATGCTCCTGATTTCTGGCTATAAAGCCCTCGGGTTGAGCCATGTATATCTCTTCTTGAAGGTGCCCGTTCAAGAAGGCAGTCTTTAAATCCATTTCCCAGATTTCATAATCATAATAAGCGGCAATGGAGAGAAGAATCCTTATGGACTTAAGCATAGCTACTGGCGAGAAGGTTTCATCGTAATCGATACTTTCTTTCTGAGTATAACCCTTTTCCATAAGCCTTGCTTTAAAGGTTTTACCTTTCCGTCCACTCCTCAATAGGTTTAATGCCCTCAGGCACCTTTACAAGTTCCCAGACTTTATTAGAATTCATTGAATCTAACTCAGATTCCATGGGTTTGACCCAACGGTTAGCGTTTATATCTTTTATAGCTTCATCATATGTGATAGGATTAGATATGTCAGATTCAACCACTTGGGTTAATCCTAAGTATCTATCAGGTGCCCTGACAATCCTCCCACTACGACGAGGTTGTTGTGTACTTGTCCCTACATCATATATCGTATCTGGTACATCATATGTATCCATCACATTTTCAGTTGTTATGGGTTCTTCGAGTTCAGTATCTGATACTGTCATTTCTTCTAACACTATTTTACTTCTACCCTTGTGGTCATTTACGAAATCGTCTTCGAGATATTTAGCATTAGTGCTTACAAACACTTTGTGATCTCTCGGATCGTAAAATATCCCACCTCTTGTTCCTTTAGGATAACCTATTAACAAACAAACCTCTGTTCTTGATTCCAACTTGTCAGGATCCTTTCTTAACACATGGGCTGGGCTTCCCCATATCCGAAGATAGGAGACACTGGGCTTCCGCCCTCGCCACAGTTCCATTGGTGTTTTAGGAACTGACTTGGATGGAACATGGTTTATTATGTGAGCTGCCATTTCGAGAGCAAAGCCCCAAAACGAACTCGGTAGGGTAGCATGACTCGTCATGGATCTTACCATTTCCATTAGAGTTCTATTTCTTTTTTCTGCAACACCATTCTGTTGGGGTGTACCCGGTGCAGATAACTGAGATTTAATCCCATTTGCAGTGAGAAATTCTAGAAACTCTGTAGATAAATACTCTCCGCCACGATCGAATCGAAGTGCCTTGATACGTTTTCCAATTTGATTCTCGACTTCAGCCTTATATTCTTTGAACTTTTCAAAAGCTTCAGACTTATGTCTCATTAAATAGACGTATCCATATCTGGAATAATCATCCGTAAAAGTGATGAAATACTCAAAACCTCCTCTTGCTTGAACACTCATAGGACCACACACATCTGTATGAATTAATTCAAGCAACTCTGTGGCTCGATTACCTTTAGTCTTGAAAGACCTCTTGGTCATTTTTCCTTCTAAATAGGATTCACAGACTGGAAGTTCTGTCAAGTCCAAAGGACTCAATAGTCCATCCGAAATTAGTCTTTGGATCCTATTCGAATTAATATGACCAAGCCGTAGGTGCCACTTATAAGCCTCATTGGGCATAAGAGCTTTTCTCTTGGATGGTAAGTCAAGTTTAGTAGTGTTAAGTTCGGAATTAGCGTTTTTATCAGGGTATAATAAGAAAAGACTATCGCTTACTGTACCAGAGCAAATAAACCTTTTATTATGCTTAATGGTTAAACATCGTTCAAAATAAACACTAAAACCATTATTCATTAAACAACTAATAGAAATCAGATTTCTGCGTATAGACGGTACATATAAAGTGTCTTTCAAAATCAAAACCCTACTGCCAAAATATAGTTCTACAGTCCCTACTGCTATTACAGATATACTAGTATTATCTCCGAGCAATAGCTGCATCTCGCTGTCTTCAAGTTTCCTGGTTAGCTTGAATCCCTGCAATGAATTGCAGATATGATTAGTTGAACCTGAGTCCACACACCAGGAATCTGGTGGACTTCCAACTAAACATACTTCTAATAAACAAGACATCACCATACCTTGTGCAGACGACTTAGCAGGAAGACTGGCTAAGTATTTTGGGCAATTCCTTTTCCAGTCCCATTACCTCCACAATGGAAACATTTTACCTTGCTTGGCTTAGCTTTCTTCTTCTGAACCTTACTTTTAGGATGGGAAACTTTTCCCTTTCCTTTCTTCCACTTATTGGCTTTTGGAGCTGTGGAAGTCGATGCCTGTGCCAGGAGAACCGTTCCCTTAGCTTTCATTACCCCTTCTATCACCTTGAGTTCATTCAGTAGCTCAGGCAGAGTAAAATCCAACTTATTCATAGAATAGTTCTGCTGAACGTATCGAATGATTTTGGCAGAGAGCACAGGATCATGTCCTGTTTGCTGAGATTATCTATCTTAGCGCCGAGGCTCTCAATTTCGTTCAGATAAGCCATCATGTTCATAACATGATCCTGAACAGGTGATCCTTCAGACATCTTAGTTACCACCAGCCTTCTCATCAGCTCGTGCCTACGTGCACGATTCTGTCCACCAAACATCTGATGAAGATGTTCCATCATGTTCTTAGCAATAGGCATCTCATGCATTTGATGCTTAAGAACATTTGAGACAGATGCCAGGATGTAAGACATAGCCAGATCATTATGCTTAACCCACTTGGCTTAGTTGTCTTTCAAAGCCTGGGTGGCTGTGGTTTCTGGTACTCCCGGACAAGGTTCAGTGAGCATATATTTCAAACCCTCGTGTCCAAACACGATATCAAGATTCATTTTCCAATTAGCATAGTTTGAACCTTTAAGCCTATTTTCCTTAATAATCGATTGAAGCGGGCTAGCGGACGTCATTGTTTTAAAACTGAAATATTTAAAATATGAGCAAGTTATGAAACTGATTATTATTTCTTTAGTGTCTAACCATTAAATGAAATCCACATAATGCATTTTCGTTTACGCAATGATGACTTAACTAACTGCAGTTAGCTCCCCGGAAGCGAGGTCGAAAACTACTTAGAAAAGCAAGAACTATTCTTAATTAACATGTTATCCAAGCAACTCTTACCAAACTATGTTAATCCACCACGTCAACCTTTGGTCTCTAAGTGAGTGTAACAGAGCTCTGAAGGGAGGTTATTACATCACTCAGTCAAGTGTACACCATTACCTAGAAATTCATACTAGTAGGTCAAGATACTCCACGGAAGCGTGGTCGTGCTTGACTTTCCTCGTATTTCATTCTATCCGAAGAAGTCTAATCTTGTATACCGCGAACACATACCCGCCGAAGGGAGTAGTACGTATCCACTATACTATAGACTGGCAATGGAGACCGTAAGAATCCATCTATTTCATCTTGCTCCCAGTTGAATTTTTAGAGTTGTGGATTATCTTTGATTATCACATAATCTATTTGGCGTCTTATAATCGGAAGTGATTAATCTAATTAATATGCTCCCACTAGGAATAACAAATCACATTTATAATCCTAATAATATTTTTAAGTCTACTTAATAACTCTTTGTTAATTAGGCCGAAAAATATTAATCCAATTATACATCATGTTCAATCTCTATTAAACATTATTTATCTAATCACATCAAATAAAATATGAATAATTAAATAGCATAATATCTCATATTATCATGATCATGCTATAAAATAAAACAATTAAGCATGCTTGCAAATAATTATCACATAATTATTATGCTTAAAATTAAATGGCACTTTAAGTAAATATGTTATAAATTATAACATAATTTAAATCATATTTACTGATTCGACAATTAACCAGGAAGATTATTGATATCGATTCCCAGAAAATTACCATTCCACGCAAATTCCCAGGAAACACTGGAGGGGTCACAAACGGTCCCACTTAAAAACCAGCCTCTTTTGAAAGAATTTACTTGCACAGTAGCAGATTTAAAATTATGCATCGCATGCATCATATCAATACATGTATATATCTAGAGCACGGCTCTGATACAAGTTGCTGGTACCGGGACCCAAAATAGTACTACTCCGGGACCGTACTTTAAAATTTTTCTTTAATATGCAGGTATCAAAATATTTCTAAAATATTTAAATACAAAGCAGCGGAAGACTAGCTGGGAATACTCAAGTATATACATGCAATTGATAATAAATTTTAAATCACAAAGCAGATAAATAAAACATGCAATTAACACTTAAGAGCACCTAATTCATCATGCTTAAATAAAAACAATATAAAAATACCTTTCACCGAAGATGGCTACTGCGCTCGGAATTCGCGTCCCGAGAACCCGATTCCCGATCTCCTCTCGAAACCGGCAGAGCTTCCCTGCAATAACCCCAGGGACACCCTCGGAGTGTGCGCTCCGAAAGTATTTCTCTAAATACTTAGAGAAAATAAAACTTTAAACTAGAAAACCCTTTTCAGGGTTTATTCTCCCGAAATCAGGCATTTATATATAAACACCTAATTAAAATTAATTCCAAAATAAATCGGAATTAACTAGGAGAATGGGATATGGTTTCAAAGCCGAGAGCTCAGCCAAAACCTCTCCCAAAGTTGGATGGAAAAAATGAAATGCCAAGGCCCCTATTTATAGGGGAAAACCCGAAGGCAAAATAGTAATTTCACCTCCCACTTGCGTGTGCAACTTGGACACGAAAACCAAGGTGACTACGTTGAAGCTCTCATCGCCACGAGTCCAACGCCGCCAAGAACGCCCCGATCAGAGCTCACACGTGCCCTCACGCGCGGCCACAAGGTAGCGCGTGTGATGCACCTTCGGTCTAGGGTTTGGGTGACGTGGCCGATTCTCATTCGGCTACGTGTCAGGGTCGGTCCAACCGGATCCGGTTTGAACCGACCCTATCCGTTTTCGACCCGACCCGTTGACCGGCCCCGTCCGTTCATGCTGACGCGGCGTGATCTCCTCCGTCCACGTGTCGCGCCACACGGCTGCTGTGTCAGCGCCACCTCACCCCTCCTACTGACGTTGAATGCCACGTTGGCTGCCACATCATCAAATAATTTTATTTTATTTTTTCGATGAAAATTTTATTTTCTCCAAAATAAAATTTCGGGCATTTCCAACTCTTTGGAACTTGATTTATTTTCTTAAAATAAATTTTTTGGCTATTTTCAAACACTTTGAAATTTTATTTCTTTCATTCCTTTTAACATTTTATCTTCGGGTTTTCGATTGGGGCATGCAGGGGGACCTGCAGGACTAATTAATTTTAGCTCCAAATGGGTTAATATATTATCATCCCATGATAATAATTAATTACCGTTTAACAATATTTAATTCCACTAAATAAATATTGTTGCACTCTAAAATTAATTAAATTATTCACGAATTTCTCGATCTAGAATAATTTTGCATTTTACTCCTCCGTGTAGATATGCATGAAAAATAAATTAATACTACTATCATTTATTTTTCATTTCTAATCTGAAATTTCCTGATTCGCCTTAAGTTCAAATCTACTTTATGTGAAACACATTCAACATATAACTTCAGTGACGCATCACATGAAGTACTTTTGCCAAAGTTTTAACTCGAACTTTGCAAATCTATTTCAGGAATATCTTTTAACTTTCCAGCAAAGCCACATATTCCTCGATCAATATTTCTCTTTAGCAAATTTCATGTAATCTCTGAACGTACAAAGGTTTCGGTCATTAGATATCGAGACCTCACTTATGAGCAAGTTACAATGATTAACACCACATGCCTAAAGTCGAAATACTAACAGGATTGAGAGTTCAATGCTCCATAAAATTTGTTCATTTTAAATAGTAGTTTAAAATGAACTATCTTAGTGGTCCAATTCGATGTTTCCAAATCTATTGAAAATCATCACTGTGTTATAACTGGAAACTCCATTTCCCTATGACGAAAGACTAAACATCTTATATAACACATTATAGTCTCGATAAGGACTTATTCTTATCATATCGACTAGAACTTTAATAACACGTGATTTCGATATGCAAAGTCCTTTCCTATGAAACACATTTCATATAAGAATATCATCACACGTTATTACTTATGTTAATATACTCATAACTTGCGATAATTTCAGTTTTATTAATCCAACAAAATACGAAGTATTTACAAAGAAATTGGATTTTCAGGGCACTAATCCCAACAGCCATACCGCAATAATTAGTAATAATTCCCCTTGTATTTGTAATAAAAAGGTGGACAGAATGTGGCATATATTTCTCAGTAGGTTGATGTACAGAACAATGATAAAGAGTTACGTTGGCTTTTTGACTGTTGGGCATCGGATACAACGACATACGACAAGGGTGACTTGTCAAATTATACAGTGGCCAGGAAATTTTCGATCCAAAGTGCTAATGGTGGATCTTTCCCGGTTCATGGAACGGGAAATATTTGAATTTCTCCCTCGATTAATTTAAGACATTACCTACATGTGCCTAGCCTGTCCTGCAAATTACTGTCTATTAGTCATGTAACAAAAGAATTGAACTGCATGACCTTGATATATCCCACTTTTTGCTTGTTGCAGGATATTAAGTCGGGGAGAGTGATTGGGCGTGGTACTGAGTAGGATGGGTTGTACTATATGGATGAGGTGGCTCACCAAGGGATTGCAGCACTTGCTCACAGGACAGTGGACCGCCAACAGTGGTTGTGGCATCGCCGGTTAGGTCACCCATCATTAGGGTATCTTTAGACTTTATTTCCTAAGCTTTTTCCACATAAGAGTCAGTTGTCTTGTGGGACATGTTTTCTTTCTAAGAGTCATAGATAACATTTCTCACCCTCGAACTCTCGGGTACAAGACGTTTTTTCTTTGGCTCATTCAGATGTCTGGGGGCCTACCCCGAATATTGGTGACCATGGTTTTAAGTATTTTGTTATTTTCGATGATTGTTCTCGAATGATGTGGATTTATTTTTTGAATAATAAGTCTGAAGTACCTCTAAAGTTCATGGAGTTTTTTAGAACGGTGCAAATCCAGTTTAAAGCCCGAATTAAAATACTTAGGTCTGATAATGGGGGGAATTTGTTAACTCCACTTTAAAGAATTTCTTTCAAGAAAATGGACTCGTTCATCAAACCACTTGCTCCCACACTCCCCAACAAAAGGGGGTAGCAGAACGTAAGAACCGCCAACTCCTTGAGATGTCTAGGGCCCTTATACTTGAGTCTCAGTGTCCTAAATACCTGTGGCCAAAGGCAGTAGCAACTGTCGTGTACCTTGTCAATCGCCTTCCCACCAAACCATTACGTTTCCAAACTCCACTCCAGTTTTTGGGTAGTCAGGTTAGCATACCTTCCTCTTTAACTCTTCTTCCCCGGGTATTCGGATGCTTTGTCTTCATTCATATCCCTAAGTCAGAACGAACCAAATTCGATCCTTGCTCTCTCAAATGTGTTTTTATAGGGTATGGGATCAATCAGAAGGGTTATCGGTGTTATCACCCATCTACTCATCGTCTGTATACGACTACGGACTTTAATTTTCTTGAAGCAGAGTACTTCTTTCACCAACCCAGCGCTCAGGGGGAGACACAAAAACAGGACTCACAAGGTTGGTTAAGTTGGTTGCCTTCTTGGCCAGACACAGTCCTAACAGAGCAAGTAGGCAAAACCAACGAGCCTGCCTCTCCTACAGTATAGCCCACCATCACACCGTCCATCACGCCTCCACTCCCGAGGTATGTGACAGTGATGCAGGTTCTGGTATTTTTTATCCTATAAGTGAGCATGAACCTAACAGTGCAGGAAGTCAAGACAGACAGGGGGAGTGCGAGATACAGAACTCAGAAATGGAAGAATCCAGATATGTATTACCACCACGAGCCAACAGAGGCATCCCACCCAAGAGATACGAACCAGAGCTTGGGAACAAAACCTCAAGATATCCAGTGGCTAATGTGGCACAAAGGAACTTATCGCGTCAAGCGCAAGCTTATACTACATTTGTATACTCTACTGTGATCCCCACTAAAGTAGAGGAGGCACTCACTGATAACAGATGGATTCAAGCTATGAGGGATGAGATGGCAGCTATAGAAAAGAATGGTACGTGGGAGATACGCAGATTACCTGAGGGAAAAAGAGCAGTAGGGTGTCGTTGGGTGTACATTGTCAAACATAAAGCAGACGGGAGTGTAGAGCGATACAAGGCCCGACTAGTGGCCAAGGGTACACACAGACATATGGTGTTGACTACTCAGAGACTTTCTCCCTAGTGGCAAAGATAGATACCATCAGGGTTTTGTTCTTGATAGCAGCAAATCAGGATTGGCCACTGCATCAGTTTGACGTAAAAAATGCCTTCCAACATAGTGATTTACTGGAAGAGGTGTATATGGAACCACCCCCAGGTTTCTCAGAGGTATATGACAGGGGAAAAGTATGCAGGTTGAAGAAGGCTCTGTACGGTCTGAAACAATCACCAGGAGCTTGGTTTGGGAGATTTACTGTGGCCATGAGAGGATATGGATGTCACCAGAGTAACTCTGACCATACCTTATTCCTCAAGAGAAGAAGTGGAATGGTCACTTGCTTGATCATCTATGTGGATGATATGATTATCAGAGGGGATGATTCAGAGGAAATAGCTCAGCTTCAGCAGAACTTGTTCCATGACTTTAAGATTAAAGATTTGGGGGAGTTGAAGTACTTTCTTGGGATATAAGTGCTTAGATCAAGGCGGGGCATCATCATATCCCAACGAAAGTTTGTTCTTGATTTGCTCGTTGAGGTTGGACTTCTCGAATGTAAGCTAGCTGATTCTCCAATGGTGGTAAACCATGGATTACAGATAATAGATGGGGGAGAAGATGCTGACAAGGGGCAATAACAACGCTTAGTGGGAAAGTTGATTTATCTATCACATACTTGGCTAGAAGTAGCCTATGCGGTTGGGGTGCTCAGCCAATTCATGCACCGGCCTCAAAGAGAGCATATGGAAGCGGCAATAAGGGTGTGCCCATATCTAAAGGGACATCCGGGAAGGGGTGTTCTATATCAGAAACACGGGCACTTAGATATTGATTCATACACCGATGTAGACTGGGCTGGGAATCCAGTAGACAGGAGATCGACATGGGGTACTTCACACTGGTTGGAGGAAACTTGGTAACTTGGAAAAGCAAGAAGAAGAAAGTGGTAGCATTGTCTAGTGCAGAAGCAGAGTTCAGGGGAATTGCACGGGGAGTAACTGAAGTCTTGTGGTAGAGAAAGGTGCTTGAAGAAGTTGGATTTCCAACAAAAGAAGCTTGCAAGCTGAAATACAATAACAGGGCAGCGATCAGTATATCAGAAAATCCAGTTCAGCATGATCGAATGAACCATGTGGAAGTTGACAGACACTTTATTAAGGAAAAGCTGGAAGAACGGGTGATTAATATTCCGTTTGTGAGGTCTGAAGATCAATTGGCAGATATCCTAACCAAAGCGGTAAATGGAAGGATTTTCGGTAAAGTTTTGAGCAAGTTGAGTATCGAAGACCCGACACTCGACTTGAGGGGGAGTGTTAGGAAAGCAGAAAATTAGGGATTCCATTTGTATATAGTATGGTTGACTTACCTTTATTAGTTGATAGCTTGTAATTACTTATACTGTATCATTGTACTGTGTTGTATACAAAATTCAGTAATACAAGAATTATTCCCCAAATCACGTTCTCTCTAAACTTTAACAGGGATCATAATCGGGGTGGGGAATGCGGAACGAAACAAACAAAACAACAAAACTAACACACACATACATAAAGGGCGCTAACACACAAGCGCAAAAGAGGCTAACGCCCGTTACTTTGGGCAGAACCCCTGCCCATTGTAATGGGCGTTAGCAGCCCCAAAGAGAAAATACCTTAACGGGGGTTACAAGGTACAGCAATGCAGCCCCAACTCTGCATTAAAGGCAGCTCACGAAGCAACCAAAAAAAAAAAAAAAGGCAACAATTCACATGCATTCCACCACAATACATACTTAGGTTACTTAATAAATTAAATAAAGATCACACACACACATATTCCATGCAGTTCATGCAAGAAAAGGCTCCACTTCATCCAAATCATAGTTGTTATTAGAGGGAAAAAATGGACAGCATTCATGCAAATTCCCAGTCAAATTCATGCATTAATTACACATATACATGCAGCCACTTACACCTCATGCATAGCATGCATTTCATGCAAAGAATGAGCTCCAAATTCACCCTTATATGGCTGTTATTCGCAGGAAAACAGGGCAGCAGCGGGGCAGTCCTTAAGGTAACTTAACACATGTAATTCCACCTCATAAACCACTTAGATCATGCATTACATTCACACTCACATACAACTCAATTCAGTCATGCATTTCATTTAAGTAGGGGTTCCATTTTAATGGCTGAAAATAAAGGAAAAAGTAGGAGCAGGAGGAGCACAAAGCAAATGCAAAAATTCAATTGAATTCTAAACTTATTTCAGCTGCAATGTAACGCCCCATATTTCCGGATTTCGAGTAAGCACGCCACGTGTGTGTTTTGATGATTTTATATTAATTATTTAATTCTTGCATTCATTAATTAAATGTGACATGATCATTCTATAAAATTGCATTTTCTAAAGTTGTGAAAATTATTTCATTTCATGATTTATGTACTAGAATTGATTAATTGATTATGTGACATTAATTGATCATTTCCTTGAACTATGGGATTAATTGCATAAGAGGGCTTGGTCTTTGATTATTTAACTTCTCTAACTTGTACTTGATTGCTTAACTAATAAAATGGGAGGATTTATGTGCAATTAATTAGGATGACTCATAAAGTGGGAAGCATTAATATCTTCATTTATATCATATTTTAATCCATTACACACAAGACATACATACACATTTGCTCTTGCTTCCATTTTTATCGATCAAATTTGCCAAGAGAAGAAGAAGGAGAATTTCATGCTTTGAGATATTTGTTGGATTGATCATTCATATTGAAGCATCATCATCCTCATTCAAGCATATCAACTCTTCTTTCTTCATTTCAAGGTGAATATGAGCTTGCTTGATTGATTTCTTGATGAATTTGATAGCTAGGGTTATGATATAAATTGGGTGAATTGTGTTTTAGTTGTTGGAAGTGTGAATACTTGATCCTAGCTTGAATTTGATGCATAAATAATGAGGTTTATGTACTTGTAGCATAAGTTGATAAATTCAGCTCATATGTGTGATTCTTGATGATTAATGAGATATGGACATGAATATGTGGAACTTTAGTGAGTATTGAACTTTTATATATATATGTTGCATGAATTATGGCATTTGGATTGATTAGAATTGGAATTGGTTGATTGTTTGTTTTGGTTCGATTTTTGCTCTGTTTTTCTGCCTCTGCTCCCCTGTTCCAATTGCTCTGATTTTTCTACTGTAGAAAATATTTGAAGTGTAGAGTACTCTCCTTTTTCCGGCTTGTCAATATCTATTTTCGTTTGTGAGTTATGGCCGTTTTAATTTGGTGCCGCCAAACTGTCGCGATTCTACGCTGATCCAATTTAAAACCGATTTGTGGCTTGATCAGAGAGACTAAATGATGGAAGTTTTTAAAACTGTTTTACTGGTGTATTTCTGGGTATGTTTTAGATATCTCAACCAATTTTCAGATCGTTTCGACTTCGTTTGATAAGGGAACGACGATCATCTTTCACTAATAGCGCTGCAGGAAATTTTCTGCTTTGTGTCATATTCAAACAAAATCTAGAATTTGAGCCTTACATCATTGTAAAGATATCGTTGTCTAGTTTTCTAGGAATTTTGCGGTTCGTTAAAATTCATTCCGATGAAGGAGTTATGCTTATTTGAATACAAAATGCGCATGTTGAAAATTTTCTGCATTAGTACCTACAAATTTCACATTTTGCTCCAATGCCTTAATTGATCCCAAATTGCTATTATATGATACATTTCATGCAAAAACAAGATTATTTTGTGCCGTATTCATGATTCCACATCGTCTCGTTGCATTTCGCCATTCGTCTTAATTGGTTCATACGAGTCGTGTCTCACTTGCACTTGTCATTGTTTGCACAGACCAGCTTATATGGATTTTAAGCCAAAACGTATACGTATATCTATAGCTTTCCTCAAATGTTAATTGATTTTCACTGAACGACAGTATTGTATTGAACCGACTGCTTTGGCGAGTATATTGATTGCACTGTAGGCCCGAGGGTAGTAGCTTGAGCCAACCGGGAAAGCATGGGCTGATGGGTAACTCCGGCTCTATCCTCACCATTTGGGATGACCCCTGAAGCCACTAGGAGATTAGTGGTGGAAGGAGTTCCGGGCTTTGGGTTTCATGCGCCCTCTGCTCACACTGATTGGATGGTTGAGTCTAGCTAACTCACCATCACCCCGGAGGAAGAAGGATGGACTGAAACTGTTACGTGTGCACTGTAATTGATTGCATGATCACCTATATAATTGATAACTTAATCAGTGTACACGGTTGGATTAAGGTTGGAGAATTGCCCTCACTCGCCGGGCCACTGATTGACTGAAATGAAATTGATTGATTGATTGTTAAACTTGTTAGTCATAATCTCGGGCGATGTTATCTTTTTATTGAACTTATATTGTGGTTTTCATAACTCATTACCCGAGGTTAGGACTTGTGTGTTAAATGCGCTTATATGTATATACCCCTCGCTCAGTCTTCTTAGACTGACACCTCACTTTTTTCAGGTTTTGCTAAGGGAGTGCTAGGCGGGAAACTGTGTCGTCCGGAGTCGTAGTTTCGGGTCTAGCACCTATGTTTGTCTTTACACACTTTTGTACCACTTATGTTCATCACTATTTTTGTCATGTATATATGGGAGATGATATTGTATGGATATGACGGATTGATTTTGAAACTTATGCTTCCTCTTATATATATCTTTCTGCATTGTTCTAAGTGGTTAAGGGTTAGTCCCGCCTAGCTCGGTTAGTTTTTTTTATTGTCTCTGTTCGCTATAGCTTTGATTCATATATGGATTGTCCGTTTCATACGTGGATCGAGGCTATAGTGCGGGGGATGGGACACCTTGCGTTTCGGGTGTTACTTCCTAAGGTGGTATCAAAGCCCAGTTGTAAAACCGGGTTTCTTGTGTCGAGTCTTGTGAGTCTAGGTCGCACGGTGTAGGAATTACTTTACAACTTGAGAGTCTTGCATTGATACTTGAATTGTTTGAACCTATTTGAATTATTTGAGTTCTTGAATTATGTGTTTACTTGTAACTTGAGCCTTAATTGCACACATTTGCACTTATTGATGGAGCATGCATGCTAGTTTCTTGAATTTCAGGATGGCTCGCGATAGACACCGCCGTGATCGATCACCGAGACACCACCGCCATCATCACCGTGATCGTACTCCTTCACCTCCACCTCCAGCTCAGCCACAGGACTTAGTGGCTTCTATGGTTCAGCTCATCGATCAGAGGGTCAGAGATTATGTCCCTCCAGCTCCTCCAGCTCCACCTGTGCCACCGGGAGCTCAGATTTCAGCCGTTTTTCCGGAGTTTGAGAACCAATACCCACCTAAATTCTTTAAAGGTAACGATGTTCAGGCGGAACAATGGTTAAAGGAAGTGGAAAGAGTTTGGGAGCTGATTCCTTGCAGCTCTACCGAGAACGCCCGTTGCACTATTTCTTTGATCCAGGGCGAGGCCTATTCTTGGTGGGAGAGCGCGAGGATTATTCTGACTGCTGCAGGAGAGGAAGTAAACTGGGAGGTTTTCACCCGGGAGTTCAAGAACAAGTTCATTCCTCCGTCTTCTCGCACCCGCAGATTGAAGGAATTCACCAAACTGAAGCAAGGGGATAAGGCTGTTTCGGAGTATCTCTCCGAGTTTGAGAGGTTATCTCGCTATGCACCCAATATAGCGAATGACGAATTCCACAAGTCTATGCAGTTCATGCAAGGACTTAACCGGGATATGCAAAACGCCCTCGAAGCGGTGGATACGAGCACTTGGCTCAAGGCTACGAGGAAGGCCCTGAAGGTCGAGGATTCGGTGATTGCACGTCGACCTACTTTTCGGTCAGGTCCGGGTTCAGGTTCCGGATCGGGTTCTAGGGGTTCAGGCTCGGGTTTCAATCCGGGCAAGAGGCCGATGGTTTATTCTACACCACCACCTAGAGCTCAGTAGAAGAAGTCCCGACCCGCAGGACCAGTTCAGAAGGCTCCAGCTGCACCTGTTTTGCCACCACCACCGGAGAAGCCCAAGTGTACTTATTGTGGGCAGCCGTCACACATCTTCGACAATTGTAGGAGGCGTTTAGGGCTTTGTCTGATTTGTGGGGCCACCGATCGTCGAGTGGATACATGTCCGGATCGCCGGGTACCGCCTGTAGGGGGCCAGAGACCGATGATTAGGGCACGTGCTTATGCCCTAGACGGAGAGGAGCAGGATGCAGAGATCGACCCAGCCGCTGTTGTTGAAGGTACAATTTGCATTCATACCACGAACATACATACTTTATTTGATCCGGGAGCTACTCACTCCTTTATTTCGAGTACGTGCGCTTTTATTTTATCTTTGCCTGTTGTGTGCACTACCTCTTGCTATGTGGTTAGTTCTCCTTTCGGTAGTAGTCTCGAGACAAATCGGGTTTTCAGAGATGTGCCGGTGATCATCGAGGACAGAGTGTTTTTGACAGATTTCATAGAGATGCCGATGACTCGTTACGGGGCTATTCTGGGTATGGATTGGTTATTCCGGTATAGTGCTACTGTTGATTGTCGGGCGAAGAGGATTCAGTTGGGTTCAGAAATTTCAGTGGGTCGGAGTTCGAAGACCGTTCCTTTACTTTCTTTCTTAGAAGCTCAGAGATTGGTTTGGGTCGGGGTTACGGGTTTCATAGCCTATATTCTCAACCGTCCGAAGGATCAGACAAAGTTGGAAGAAACGGAAGTAGTGAAGGAATTTCCCGAGGTTTTCCCCGAGAGGTTGGATTCTTTACCTCCGGAGCGGGAAATTGAGTTCGTAATTGATCTCTACCCGAATGCAGAGCCGTACTCCAAGACGCTATATCGCATGGCTCCAGCCAAGTTAAAAGAGTTGAAAACTCAACTCGATGCATTATTAGAAGTTGGATACGTGAGACCGAGTTCTTCTCCCTGGGGTGCACCGATCTTGTTTGTGAAGAAGAAAGACGGGACCTTGAGAATGTGCATTGATTACCGGGAGCTGAATCGGATGACAATCAAGAACAAGTATCCCCTCCCACATATTGAGGAGTTATTCGATATCCTTCAGGGATCAAAGGTATACTCGAAGCTTGATTTACGCCAGGGATACTATCAGCTGCGAATCCGAGCAGAGGACATTCCAAAGACAGGATTCAACACTCGGTACGGGCATTACGAGTTCGTGGTGATGCCGTTCGGTTTAACTAATGCCCCTGCAGCTTTTATGGACATGATGCATCGGATATTCAGGCCTTTCTTGGATAAGTTCGTTGTGATTTTCATCGACGACATCCTGGTATTCTCTAAATCCGTTGAGGATCACGCGAGGCATCTCCAATTGGTATTGCAAACTCTAAAAGAGCATCAGTTGTTTGCTAAATTCAGCAAGTGTGAGTTCTGGATCGACAGGGTTTCTTTCCTAGGACACGTGATTTCGGGGAAGGGTTTGGAAGTAGATCCCTCGAAGATCGAATCGGTAATGAGTTGGGAGAAGCCGAAGAATGCCTCAGAGATTAGAAGTTTCTTGGGTTTGGCCGGTTATTACAGACGGTTTGTGAAGGATTTCTCGAAAATTGCCGCGCCTTTAACCCGATTAACAAAGAAAGAGGTGAAGTACGAGTGGAACGAAGCTTGTGAGAAGAGCTTCAATCTCTTGAAGGAGAAGTTAGTTTCTGCTCCAGTGTTAGTCCTTCCCGAGGGCTCAGATGGGTACGCGGTCTATACGGATGCTTCAAAGGAAGGTTTGGGTGGTGTGTTGACTCAGAACGGGAAGGTGATAGCTTATGCCTCCCGAAAGTTAAAGGAGCACGAAAAGAATTATCCAACACACGACATTGAGCTCGCTGCGGTGGTCTTTGCACTAGGAAAGTGGAGACACTACCTATACGGGGTTTCTTTTGAGATTTTCACCGACCACAAAAGCCTCCAGTATTTGTTCACTCAGAAGGATCTGAATATGAGGCAACGGCATTGGATGGAACGGTTAGAAGATTATGACTGTACTATTAAATACCATCCCGACAAAGCTAACGTGGTCGCCGATGCACTTAGTAGGAAGGCTAGTGTATCGAGTTTGGAAGTGGGAGTAGGGAGTAGAATCGAGCCAATTGTGATCAAAGCTCGAGTTTCTAACATTACTATCGAACCGGATTTGAAATATCGGTTGTTCGAGGCTCAGACCAATGATCCAGAAGTTCAAAAGTTGGTAACCAAAGCAAAGGAGGATCCAGAAAGTCCATTCGGGTTTGATGAAACCGGACTTCTTCGTTTCAAGAACCGCGTGGTCGTACCCCAAAGAGTTGAAACGGGTATTGCTCGAAGAAGCTCACAAGTCAGCTTATTCTATCCACCCAGGAGGAAACAAGATGTATAAAGATTTAAGGCAATACTATTGGTGGCGGGGATTGAAGAAAGACGTCGCCGAGTATGTGAGACACTGTATGAATTGTCAGCAAGTGAAAGCCGAGCATCAAAAACCAGGAGGTCTTCTACAGCCGTTACCTATCCCCGAGTGGAAGTGGGAACAGGTGACGATGGATTTTGGAACCGGGTTGCCTAAAGTGAAAGGTGGATTTGACGACATTTGGGTAATCGTGGACTGTTTAACTAAGTCTGCACATTTTCTGCCAGTTCGGATGTCTTTCAAGATTCGTAAGTTGGCCGAGATTTATAACCGGGAGATTGTTAGACTTCACGGGATTCCAGTGAGTATCGTTTCGGATAGGGATCCGAGGTTCACTTCCAAGTTGTGGCAAGAATTACAAGGGATGTTGGGAACGAAGCTTAATTTTAGCACTTCATTTCATCCTCAAACCGATGGTCAGTCCGAGAGGTTGATAAGGTATTTGGAAGATCTACTTCGGGCTTGTTCCTTGGATTTTCAGACTTCGTGGCATGAGCAACTACCTCTTATTGAATTCGCCTACAATAACAGTTTTCAAGCCTCGATTGGGATGGCTCCTTACGAGCTACTCTACGGCCGAAAATGCCGTTCTCCGTTGTTCATCGACCTTGAGGATTGGAAGTGGACTAAACAAGAAGGCGTGAAGAAGGATGAGAAATTGGAAAAACCTTCTAAAGCCATTCGGGAAATGATTGAGAAAGTTCAACAAATTCAACAACGGATGAAATCAGCTCAAGATAGACAAAAGAGCTACGCCGACCGTCGCCGAAGGGATCTTGAATTCGAAGTTGGAGACCGGGTATTCTTGAAAGCATCTCCACGGAAAGGATTTGCTCGTATCGGGCGAGGAGGAAAGCTTAATCCTCGTTATTTAGGTCCTTTCGAGATTCTTGAAAGAATTGGTGAAGTAGCTTACCGATTAGACCTACCACCGAGTCTCACGGGGATTTATAACGTATTTCACGTTTCTCAACTAAGGAAATACTACCCCGATGGGACCGAGATCATACCGGTTGAAGAAGTGGAATTGGAACCGAATTTGACATTCGTGCAACGACCGGTTAGAATCTAGATACGAAGTTTAAGGAACTACGGAACCGGAGAATTCCTATGGTTAAGGTCCTTTGGAGAAGTGATCAAACCGAAGAGGCTACTTGGGAAACCGAAGATAAGATGAAACGGTTTCATCCGGACTTGTTCTCTTCCGATCAGTGAATCTGGGGACCAGATTCTTCTAAGGGGAGAGGATTGTAACGCCCCATATTTCCGGATTTCGAGTAAGCACGCCACGTGTGTGTTTTGATGATTTTATATTAATTATTTAATTCTTGCATTCATTAATTAAATGTGACATGATCATTTTATAAAATTGCATTTTCTAAAGTTGTGAAAATTATTTCATTTCATGATTTATGTACTAGAATTGATTAATTGATTATGTGACATTAATTGATCATTTCCTTGAACTATGGGATTAATTGCATAAGAGGGCTTGGTCTTTGATTATTTAACTTCTCTAACTTGTACTTGATTGCTTAACTAATAAAATGGGAGGATTTATGTGCAATTAATTAGGATGACTCATAAAGTGGGAAGCATTATTATCTTCATTTATATCATATTTTGATCCATTACACACAAGACATACATACACATTTGCTCTTGCTTCCATTTTTATCGATCAAATTTGCCAAGAGAAGAAGAAGGAGAATTTCATGCTTTGAGATATTTGTTGGATTGATCATTCATATTGAAGCATCATCATCCTCATTCAAGCATATCAACTCTTCTTTCTTCATTTCAAGGTGAATATGAGCTTGCTTGATTGATTTCTTGATGAATTTGATAGCTAGGGTTATGATATAAATTGGGTGAATTGTGTTTTAGTTGTTGGAAGTGTGAATACTTGATCCTAGCTTGAATTTGATGCATAAATAATGAGGTTTATGGACTTGTAGCATAAGTTGATAAATTCAGCTCATATGTGTGATTCTTGATGATTAATGAGTTATGGACATGAATATGTGGAACTTTAGTGAGTATTGAACTTGTATATATATATGTTGCATGAATTATGGCATTTGGATTGATTAGAATTGGAATTGGTTGATTGTTTGTTGTGGTTCGATTTTTGCTCTGTTTTTCTTCCTCTGCTCCCCTGTTCCAATTGCTCTGATTTTTCTACTGTAGAAAATATTTGAAGTGTAGAGTACTCTCCTTTTTACGGCTCGTCAATATCTATTTTCGTTTGTGAGTTATGGCCGTTTTAATTTGGTGCCGCCAAACTGTCGCGATTATGCGCTGATCCAATTTAAAACCGATTTGTGGCTTGATCAGAGAGACTAAATGATGGAAGTTTTTAAAACTGTTTTACTGGTGTATTTCTGGGTATTTTGTAGATATCTCCACCAATTTTCAGATCGTTTCGACTTCGTTTGATAAGGGAACGACGATCATCTTTCACTAATAGCTCTGCAGGAAATTTTCTGCTTTGTGTCATATTCAAACAAAATCTGGTATTTACTCGGGGTCAACTAGAATTTGAGCCTTACATCATTGTAAAGATATGGTTGTCTAGTTTTCTAGGAATTTTGCGGTTCGTTAAAATTCATTCCGATGAAGGAGTTATGCTTATTTGAATACAATGTGCGCATGTTGAAAATTTTCTGCATTAGTACCTACAAATTTCACATTTTGCTCCAATGCCTTAATTGATCCCAAATTGCTATTATATGATACATTTCATGCAAAAACAAGATTATTTTGTGCCGTATTCATGATTCCACATCGTCTCGTTGTATTTCGCCGTTCGTCTTAATTGGTTCATACGAGTCGTGTCTCACTTGCACTTGTCATTGTTTGCACAGACCAGCTTCCTGGTGACGAGGGGCCGACACCTTAGGCGGTTTTCTCGATTGGTTTTGTCTGTACAGGTGAGGTTTAATTTCTAGTTATATAGAACCATATGACCCGTATATGGATTTTAAGCCAAAACGTATAGGTATATCTATAACTTTCCTCAAATGTTAATTGATTTTCACTGAACGACTGTATTGTATTGAACCGACTGCTTTGGCGAGTATATTGATTGCACTGTGGGCCCGAGGGTAGTATCTTGAGCCAACCGGGAAAGCATGGGCTGACGGGTAACTCTGGCTCTATCCTCACCATTTGGGATGACCCCTGAAGCCACTAGGAGATTAGTGGTGGAAGGAGTTCCGGGCTTTGGGTTTCATGCGCCCTCTGCTCACACTGATTGGATGGTTGAGTCTAGCTAACTCACCATCACCCCGGAGGAAGAAGGATGGACTGAAACTGTTACGTGTGCACTGTAATTGATTGCATGATCACCTATATAATTGATAACTTAATCAGTGTACACGGTTGGAGTAAGGTTGGAGAATTGCCCTCACTCGCCGGGCCACTGATTGACTGAAATGGAATTGATTGATTGATTGTTAAACTTGTTAGTCATAATCTCGGGCGATGTTATCTTTTTATTGAACTTATATTGTGCTTTTCATAACTCATTACCCGAGGTTAGGACTTGTGTGTTAAATGCGCTTATATGTATATACCCCTCGCTCAGTCTTCTTAGACTGACACCTCACTTTTTTCAGGTTTTGCTAAGGGAGTGCTAGGCGGGAAACTGTGTCGTCTGGAGTCGTAGTTTCGGGTCTAGCACCTATGTTTGTCTTTACACACTTTTGTGCCACTTATGTTCATCACTATTTTTGTCATGTATATATGGGAGATGATATTGTATGGATATGACGGATTGATTTTGAAACTTATGCTTCCTCTTATATATATCTTTCTGCATTGTTCTAAGTGGTTAAGGGTTAGTCCCGCCTAGCTCGGTTAGTTTTTTTTATTGTCTCCGTTCGCTATAGCTTTGATTCATATATGGATTGTCCGTTTCAAACGTGGATCGAGGCTATAGTGCGGGGGATGGGACCCCTCGCGTTTTGGGTGTTACATGCAAATTGGAATAAAAGCAGGGCAACATATACACACAATAACCAAGTCCTAAACACAAAGAAAACAACACAAAACATCATCATTTCAGCCCCAAAAACACACGCAGCAGCAGGTATGGAAGAGCAGTTTATTTTCTTACATATATCTTCAAGTTTCATGAAGCCTAACCTTAGTGAATTCTCCTACACTTACCATACTTCAATTACAAACTCAAATATGCATAATGGAAGCTAGAGTGATCAGATTTCATGCACAAATTTTCAAGAAAACCGAATCTAAATCTTGAATTCAAAAATGGAGTCATAACCTAACTATTCACCAAGTCAGCCATAACATGCTCAAAAGTTCATGAAATTTAACAAATAGACACTTAAAATAAAGATGAGAGGATGGAGAGCAAGATTCCAGACTTATCTTTCGAATTTGAGGTGAATCGGAGGTGTGAGGAGCTTGAAATGGCAAGAATAAATAGTGCAGATTCCTTCTCTCTCTCTCTTTCTCTTGGTTTGGAGCTGCTTCTCCCCCTTTTTCCTGCTAAAAACGAAATAAAGAGGAAGAGGAATGGAAAGGGGGTTAAGTGAGGAGAGTGTGGGCCCAAGTTTGACTTAATTATGTCAAGAATTGAGTGAGTTATGGGGGCATTCTATTAAAAGAGACTTTCAAGTTTCTTTTAAATTAAATGACCCTCAAGTTTTAAAATAATTAATAGATAACCCTTTCAATAATTAACATAAATAATTAGTTTTATATATTTTGTTTTCACCCCCAAATTATAATATATTACAAATCAGACCTAAAAAATTTATCTCACTACAAACCCATTTCTTAATTTTTTTCTCTCTCCATCGGATAAACCCTTCTTCTTCTTCTTCATGAATCTTTCTCCTCTCTTCCCTTCACTATGGTTTGATTGTTCATCCAAACACTTTTTTATTCAAGAATCAAGATTATTTGTATGATAAAGGAAGTCTTCACGCTAGTTCATACAAGAAAAAGAGGTTCAAGAACTCAATTTGATGTGTTGGAAAAAATCTTGTCAAAAGTACATTGAAGCTAAGAAGTATTTGTATTTCTATCATTGAGTGAGTAGATTAGAGATAGATATTATGTGCATATCATTTTTTCTTGAACAATTTCTATGAGTGCGTGAGTGTGTGTGTGTGTGTGTGTGTATATATATATATACACAAGCTTAATTGCCAATAATTTTGAATGGAGCGAGGTCAATCCTTGTCGTTGGGGTGGGGAGTTCGCTTTGGAATAAAGGTGGAATTATTGAGTTTTTTGTTGTCTTTAATGAACGACTATGCTACTGTTTTAGGAACTGGTCCTATACTCACTACGGGATACTTTGTTTTCATCTGGTTGTGGACATGGAAGATTTTGAATTTATGGATGTGGAACACATTCTGCTGATTGTCGGGCTACCTAGAGATAATGTGGCTTGGAGGTTTAATTGGTACTGATGTTTGGATAGGTGGTATTGGCTGGACTTTTGCCTCTAGTTAGATAATAGTTTTCTTGCGGTTAATGAGTTAGACTATAAGCGTACTAGGAATCTGAGATTGTATAATTGTGTTTTCCTTATGTGCTTTGATGATTTACTCTATTTTCGTTTTAGGAGTTTGTTGTACCTGTTGATGTTTTTCATGAAATTCCCAGTGTAATTGTGTTTCCTTTTATATATACGCTTAATGTTGGAGTTGAGAATCGCTTTTAAAAGATATAGGTGATCGTTTTAGTTGGATGTCGCTTGACAATCGAAAATAGTTTTAAAATTTTGTTATAATGTATAATATCGTTTATTCGTATATACTTGATTATTCACGAAATATATGTTTGTACAAAGTGAAATTGCTTATTAATAAATTGGTTTGTTCAAATTCAATCACATTAAGGGTAAAGCGATTTCATACAAATAAGTGATTATTTATTGGATATAAAATCACATAATGATACTCTTGTTTGTTCAAATTTAATCACGTCTGGGAAAAGAGTAAATAAACAATCGCTTATTTACTCTAAAATTGCTTTTTTCAGGATTTGAATTTGAACAACCCAAATAAGCAATTTAAAGTCAAATAAGTGATCGCTTAAATGATTCATTTTATTTTCAACTAAATCGCTTAAGCGATAAACGCAATCGCTTAAACGATTCATTGTATTTTAACTAAATCGCTTAAGCGACAATCGCTTAAATGAACCTTGTATTTTCAACTAAATCGCTTAAACGATTAAAGTTAATATCTTAAAAAATTAACTTTTCTAAGTAATCATATGCATAAATCGAGTGAATTATTAATATTTTAATGGTAATTGTGTCATTAATCATGTTTTAGTAACCAACAAGGCTACTTGTTGAAATACTTTGTTTCACGAGATACTCAGTCCACCAAGTGATTGTAAAAACATATCTTGTGTATTAAAGTTCAAAACCACTATTAATCAATGTAATTAAGAATTTCGTGAATTATATTTAATTGATGAAAGGACAAACATTAATGCTAAGTTTACATAAAATAAAGCGTATTTTTTTTGTTAATATGTGTATATCTTTTATTCGTCATGAAATATATTATTAGTGTTACATAAAATACATTTCATGTTGATAGAAAATTATAGAAATTAAATATATATATCACTTGATAATAAGAAAATCATAAGTGTTATATATTTAAATTAAAAGAAATCGGGTTTTCGCAATTATAACTCAATGCTATGGCGACATTTCTTAAACGATTCCTAGTATTTTCAACTAAATCTCTTATGCGACAAACCCATTCGTTTAAATGAACCTTGTATTTTCAACTAAATCGCTTAAGCTACAAACCCAATTGCTTAAATGTTTCTTTGTATTTTAATTAAATCGCTTAAGCGACAAGCCCAATCGCTTAAACGATTAAAGTCATTATCTTAGAAAAATTAACTTTTCTACGTTATAATATGCGTAAATCGAGCGAATTATTAATATTTTAATAAATAGTAATCATGTTTTAGTAAACAAGAGGGCTTGCTTAAATGTTTCTTTGTATTTTAACTAAATCGCTTAAGCGACAAACCCAATCGCTTAAACGATTAAAGTCATTATCTTAGAAAAATTAACTTTTCTACGTTACAATATGCGTAAATCGAGCCAATTATTAATATTTTAATAAATAGTAATCATGTTTTAGTAAACAAGAGGGCTACTTGTTGAAATACTTATTTTTACGGGACACTCAATCATCAAGTGATTGTAAAAACATGTCTTGTTTATTAAAGTTCAAAAAGGTTATTAACTAATGTAATTAAAAATTACATGAATTATATTCAATTGATGAAAGGACAAACATTAATGCTATGTTTACATTAAATAAATCATACTTTTTTGTTAAAATGTGTACATCTTTCATTCGTCATGAAATATATTATTAGTGTTACGTGAAATACATTAGTTAATGATAGAAAATTATAGTATGAGAATAGGAAAATCATAAGTGTTAAATTTAACGTAAAAGAAATCGGGTTTTCGCAATTATATAACTCCAAGCGATAGGGACATCACTTAAACGATTCCTTATATTTTTAACTAAATCGCTTAAGCGATAAACCCAATCGCTTAAACGATTCCTTGTATTTTAAACTAAATCGCTCAATTGCTTAAACGATTCCTTGTATTTTAACTAAATCACTTAAATGACAAACCCAATCGCTTAAACGATTAAAGTTAATATTTTAGAAGATTAATTTTTCTAAGTTATAATACGCATAAATCGAGTGAATTGTTTAATTATACATTTATTTGTTCAAACTCACTCACATTTTAGAAAAAAGCGATTCTAGCAAAATAAGCGATCGGTTTTTAGATGTAAAGTTGCTTAAGTGGCTTATTCAAAGCTCACATTTTAGGGGAAAAAAAAAGATTTCATAAAAATAAGCGATTAGTTAAGTGATGTGCAATCATTTAATGACGGACTGGTGTGCTCAAATTCAATCACATTGTGAAAAAAATAATAATAATTTCATAAAAATAATTGATAGCTTAAATGATGTGAAATCGTTTAATGATGTAGACTAGTTTGTTTAAAGTCAATCACATTATGGAGAAAAAATATTTCATAAAAATCGTGATCGTTTAATTGATGTAGAATCGCTTACTAATATATTAGTTTGTTCAAATTGGGTTCTAAGAAAAGCGATTTCATAAAAATAAGCCAACTATTAATTGATGTGAAATCGCTTAATGATGTATTGATTTGTTCAAACTGAATCACATTATGGAAAAGTGATTTCATAAAAATCGCTTAATTGATGTGGAATCACTTAATGATATATTGATTTCTTCAGGTTAAATCACATTTAAAAAAAAAAAAACAATTTCATAAAGATAAAGCCATGTGATGTGGAATTGATTAATAATGTATTAAATAAAGCTTAATCGATATAGAATCGCTTAATAATTTATTTAATAATGTATTAAATAAGCGATCGCTTAATTGATGTAGAACCGCTTATGTATTGGTTTGTTGATGTAGAATCGCTTATGTATTGGCTTGCTTAGTGTATTAAATAAGCAATCGCTTAATTGATGTAGAATCGCTTATGTATTAGTTTGCTCAAATTGATTCACGATAAGCAATCGCTTAATTGATGTAAAATCGCTTATGTATTTGCTTGTTCAAATTGAATATCGCTTATGTATTGGTTATCCAAAGTGAATCACGTTCTGAAAAAACGATGCGAAGCTTAATGAAATTGAATCACGTTTGAAAAAAGCGATGCGAAGCTTAATGAAATAAAACTGAATCATGTTTTGAAAAAAGCAATATGAACTTAATGAAATAAAATTGAATCTAAAAAAAGCGATGCGAAGCTTAATGATACCGAATTACCGAATTCTGTTCTGAAAAAAAAAAAAACAATTTCATTGCTAGAAAAGCAATTCATAAAAATTATAGCACCCGGAACGGTGGGCCATCACATCCCCCGCACCGAAACCCGAACCCACATATAAAATGGACCTTCATACATGAGCCCAAGTCTCAGCGAACGGGAACCTATAGTCACACACTAGGCTAAGCGGGGCTAAGGACCAACAGAGCGCGTGAAAACAATAAAACAATTACGCGAAAACAGTAAACATAATCCAAAAAGAGCTCAAACTAACTTACATTAACTTATACAATGGTCACACGGCCCAAAATGATACAAGTATTCAAAAGTTATTCCAAAGATTCATAATGAGTATCAATACATAGCTAAAGTATCAAAAGGTGCAATATGAAATGCAGACTTGTCCTAAACCAGAAAGTACGACATGACTCGAAGAACTTCCCCACGTAGCACGAGCAACCTGCAACTAAAGGTGGGAAAAGAGAGGGGTCAGTCTATAACTCGACTGAGTGAGGGGGCTAAACGTACACCCACACACTTATAAGTATAACAGAGCATATAACAAGGTGATAGTCATGAATCGAGGCTAGGGCTTTGCATACCAAATCATTTTTCAAAAGATAACGTATAATATAAAAGAAACCTATCTCGATCCATAATCCATCGATACATAACATAAACAAACTTCCGGCGAGTACGGACTTCCACTAACTCCTCAAAACATAACATAAAAACCGAATTCATAAATACAATTCCAACCCCACATCCATGGTGTTTCGGGAATCAAACCCTCTCCACCTATAATACAAACACATACGGGGTAGCTAACCTATGATATGCCTTCCCCGGTTATCCACCGAGGGCTCAAGATACCACGCCTTCCCAACCTCTAAGAGCCGCACATGTATATCTCTAAAGGAACTATACACAGGCCAAACCCGGCGGCCCTTGCTGTCCCGGGCATTCCTTACCCATAATTCTGGGGCCAACATACCATAACAAACCATATTCCCATCTTTCAGGGAACAACCCGCTAAACATAACATAAACATATAAAAGGTTTCAAAATCTTAAGCTTACATAGGCTCATACGTATACCGATTCCATAAAATTCAAATGCTTCCATAAAATCATAATCATAGCTTAAACACACGTATTTAATATATATAAGAAATATATTCGCATACGGGGAGAGAAAACAACATATAATAGGTCATAGGTCAATAACTAAAACAAAAATTCCTAAACCTCACCTTATCAAAAGTATAGAAGTAGGAGGGCAAAACAGGCGAACAACCACCTAAACCTAGGGCTCTCGAATGTTCGGAAGGGGCAGAAGACAAGACCCGAGACTTAGACTCAATTATGAACCAAATAGACGCCCGACAATGCTCATGAATGCAATGGATGGAAATGAAATGTAAGAATGCACCACTTAAGTCACTTATGTTCATAATTCATACAAAACGTATCAAATCATTTCATAAATTTAGTTCATAAGTTATAACACATAATTCAATCTTAGGACAACAATTAGAGGTCATAGTATAAAGCATCAAATAACACTTAAGAATCAAGCCCGAAACAAGAAATAATCATATAAACGTAGGGAAAACAAAACCAAGCACAAACAAGCCAAGCCCTATCTCCCCTCCCGGGGAGATTTCATGCATAAAATGTCCCCTCCTGGGGGACAACCATGAAGAAAGTTTCTGCATAGAAGGTCCCCACCCAGGAAGAGTTGTGCAGGTGGAAATGGCGATCAAACACCCCTGTTCAGCCCTGAAACTCAAACCAAACCTTAACCAACTTGTATAAGCATGTAAAGGCATGAAAGAACACAGAAATTTAGAACATAATCTCCAGCAATATAGGCCAAAACCTAACAATAGGTGTAGGCAACGAAAAAGGAACCAAACTCATGCATATTCACTTCAAAGCTCCAAAGACATTAATGGAAACTTCTCAATACCTCAACTACCATCAAATAAAAGTTCATATAATTATTAATGAAGCTCAAGTGATCAATTTTCATGCATCAAATCAAGGTATAACTCAAAGATGGCAAGAGATCTCATATATAGCACAAACCCTATACTATTCATTCATATATCATATCTCCACCAAAACCAACTCAAATTCAGAAATTAATGGATGAAAATGACCACATAAGGATGATAATCACATATATGAACTCCTTTGAAGATGATGAAGGAAAAATGAGATTAGAGCTCAAAATTTCCACTTGGTGAATAGTGGCTGGATTTCTTGGTTTCTCTCAAAAAATGGCTGAATTCTCTTCCTTGTCTTATATGGATCGAAATTAAAGAGAGAGGGAGGTTAGGGTATTGAGTTGGGGTCATGTGGGTCCAGGTTTGAGGGTAATTGGTCAAGAATTGAAGGACTTATGTGCAAAATACTCCAAGGTGGTCATATAGGGCGCAATATGAGTTTTCGATCAAAATCCCGAGTACCAAATGGGCTTAGAAAAATATGATGCTTAGTCCATTGAACTCGAATCATCAAAATGAATCCAACAGAAGTGACGGAATTCAAATCCGAATTCCCGAGCTCTAGATATGCACCCCGAAACCCAAGGTGCGCTAAAAACGTTTTAGCCTCCTTTAGGTCCCAAACGAAACAAATACTCCAAAAACTCGACAAATAAACTCGAAAGCATAAAATGAAAATATTCACATGTTCATAACATATATAAGTCATGCGTATCAAATAAGCACAAAAATCGGAATTGAAAACGGTCAAGAACGAGGCAAATAACAACAAAACAAACATATACGTTAAAATATGAATTCAAATAATTAAAAGAATAAGTACTAAACATTTAGAAATCATATTTTAAACATGTAAATAAGCAAATTAGGAATTTAAAACGTGCACTTATGTCATACTTGTACGGCCTGAAAGTCGGGGTGTCACAAAAATTGTTTTCTAAAAAGTAAGATTGCTAGAAAAACAATTCATAAAAATACGCGATTTAGCTTAAAAATTAATAATGTCAAATATAATTCTAAATATCAATTCACTACAAATGCAATATATATAAAAATATAAATATAAGAAAAAATACAATATATTCTAAATAAGATACACATAATCAGGAATAAAGACCGGACAAATAGGAGTTGTTTCCAAAACTAATCAGGAATTGTTTGAACCGCAAATCTACTATGATTTATTTTTCTAACGATTCCTCCATTCTGCCAATTCCTAATTCCCAAATGTTCTGCCAATTCTTAATTCCCAAAGTTAAAGATTGAGAAATTAATAGAAGAATTTTCAGAGAAAACAAATATCGTCGATTGGGTATGTGTAATCAAATAGGGGCTACAAAGAGAATGAGGGAGGACAATGGACTGCGGGTTGTAGGCGGCGAGCGGAGAGCAGAGGCTGAGGCAACACGGTGGAAGAAGATGTTGCCACCATGGCGGCGGCGATGGCCCTTCCCCAGAAGCACCAACCACGCTGCTACCATTTCTCGCCTCCTTCTTCAAGTCCAGCGACGGGAGATACTACAGTGGCGGGGTCCCTAGTCTCAGACGCGCGTGATCTATTCTTCTTCAAGATATACCAACGTGAGTGGGTAAAGGAGATAGGTTAGGGTTTCTAACGTGAAGAAGCCCGGTAAGAATAAGATTTATAAAATTTTGCTTTTGCAATTTAGTCCTTATAGAAGTTATGTTATTCAATTTAATATATTTAAGCAATTAATTAATTAAAAAAAATAAAAAATCCAACAAGTGTTATTTTTTGAAATGAAAACTTGGATGGCATATACAAACAAATTTCCTCGTGAGTTATGGCCTTTTTAGTGAAAGGTGGCAGATCTGTGCGTGAGGTTCGGTACGGATAAAATTCAGGCAACCAAACGGGCTTAGAAAAATATGAGGCCAAGTTCTTTAACTTCCATTCTTTGTTACGAGTCCGATGCCCCTTCTAGTTGAATCCGAATTCCCGAGCTCAAGTTACGTCTTCCGGAACCCAAGGTGCGCTAAAACAAGTTAGACCCTAGTCCCTAACAAATAAAACGGTTCGAAAACCGTATCAAACGAACTCAAAACATGCACCAAACATAAAAACACATTTATAACATATATAATTCATGCATATCACGTAGTCACAGAAATTAGAATTAAAAACGGGTTCAAACAGGTCAAGAACAAGGCAAAAAGGCAAAAACGTTCAAAATTGCACATACAAGGTTCAAATAAAATTCAAATATAAACTTATATAATTCAAATAAGTCACATGAACAATATAATAAGCATATAATTCATGTAATTAAATAATTTAAAAGTGTACACAGCACTTGATGGTGTCTGATTCCACGAGTGTTAAACTCCGGTCACTTTCTATTTAGTTAAGGTGGGGAAACAAAGGATGCAGCTCAAGGTGGATCATCGGAAAAGCTGAGGGCTCTACCTGCTAGGACAAACACCAAGAAAGTCAGAAGGCCAAGCTGGGGGGATTGGGGGTGATACCCAGTATGGCTCTTCGACGCTCAAGTCAGATAATGTCTTGAAGAAGACGAAGTAGAAAGCAAGTGCCGAATTTCAGTAAGTATTGCTTGCTTACAGGGGTGAAGAAGACATCGTCTATTTATAGTTGAGGGTTGGGGACCCTTTGGTAATTTGCCCCTTGTGGTCCTGGCTGATTGTTGCCCTAACACGTGGCGCAACCAGAAAACCCTAGGCGGAATCTTCTGCAAAAAGCTGCCGAAAAGGTGGTGCGGGCAACAGTGGCAGGTGCGCGGGCGTGTACGGAGGGTCAGAGACCCGTTTTGGGGGTTAGTAACGAGGGCCGGGAGTGCGCTCGTGTCAACCAAGACAGATGGGCTTGGGGATTCGTATGGGGATCTACGCCAAAGCAGTGTAACGAGGGAGAGTTAGGTCCCCTCAGTCTGCTGTCGCATGGAAGTTTATCCGAAGCGAGGTAGCACTCGTGGATAGCGTCCTTAGAGTAATGGGGGTGCGCATTGCAGTAGAGGCGGGCGCTCGTTAGTGAGGCACGGGTGGTCATGTGTTTCATGATTACGATGACATGCTTCATGTGTGACTTTTGATCAGCGAGGGTCCTGGACCCTCGTAAGGACTGATTTGGGAGACCATCGAATCCATTTGTCACGCGCTGACTGTGCCACGTGTCCAAACGTGGACCAAGCGTAATTTGGCCCCATCAGCACTCTTGTAACGGCGTACCTGTATGGCCAGACGAGCGGGATGTTACAGGGTGGTTCGAACCCCTTGTCTTGTTGGGCAAGGATTTCTTATCCTCCAAGACTTTGAATTACTTGCTAGGTAAGAAAGGTTTTCTACTTTAACCAAAAGTCTCCTTTGATCAACGTGCCTTACAAGAAATTCTATCTAACTGTCTTAGATATTTTATGGGATATTTTTATTTATTCATAAAAAATAAATTAATGTCAATAATTAATTAATTAATAATTAATTATTTATTGGACATTTAAACTCCAAATTAGGACTTTATAATAATTCATAATTAAATTAAAGTCCATTAAATAATTAATCAAAATTAATCATTTAATTAACCACACAAGGCGTGACACGTGCCTCGCCTAGACAAGTGCCCCATACGTGTGCCACACGTGTGACCCTCTTTCCAATCCTTAATTAGTTCGATCAACTCGTTTAATCAATTCAAGCCTTAACCCTCGCGATCGGGCATTTGTATGTGACCCTCTAGGTTCTTTATTCAATTAGCAGTGACCCCGATTAATTAATCCTAATTAATTAATCAGTCCACAGATCACACTACCATAGTCTAGGAACAGGTGTATGACCCCTAGTTGAATAAGATTGTATAAATTCGAAGAACCTTTAAGTCATTGACATATGTGGAATAAGGTCCTCCTACAACCTCTCTCTCATAGACGAACCACCACCACTCCACCTCATCTCCGCCACTCCATCCCACCGGACCCCTACCACCGAAGCCCACCATCCGCCACCACAGCTCCACATCATCACCATGACACAATCAACCATCACCACTCAATTACCTCCACCTCCAAGGAAGAAACCGGTAACACCACCAGTCACCATCCACGCCACCATTTCTCTCGCCGGCAACCACAGATCTGTCACTGCCGATCAGATCCGGGCCCTTTCTCCTTTCTCTGTCTCTCTCTCCTGTCGCAAAACAGAATTGCCGTTGGCCAACCCACCGCCAACCTCACTCCAGATTCGGCCTTCTCCATTTTGTTGGAGTTCCACCACCACCTCCAGTCATCTTCTCCGGCAGCCCCAGCCGACCATCACCTTTCTCCTCCCCTGCTCCATTTTCTTAACTTTTGAACAGGGCTAGCATCTCACCTCACACCGTTAGCCAATCGCCGTCATTCCAGTACCAACAAGCAAGCAGCAGGCTATTCCAGCCTTATCTCTTGTTCCAGTTGTGCCGCCTCTTCACGCCACCACTCTCTAGCCGGCTCCGACCACCATTGGGGCGCCAATCATAGACCTACATCCCTGGGTACCACCATCGCCAATACTGCTTTCTTCTTTAGGTGTAAATCCAACTCCAATCTCTGCATAATTTAATTGTTTTAATTGTAATTAGTATGATAGTTAATTTAATTATTTTGTTATTTGAAGTTAATTGGATGTAATTTAGGCATTTACAACTGTATAGCTGATGTAATTTGCTCGAATTATTAAATGAATAGAGTTATTGAAGTATGTTGAGCTTCTGTAAATTGAATTGAGTTTGGATTAATTGTTTAATGTTGTTCTTGAATTTATTTTGGATAGTGAAATTCTTGTGGTATGACTTTTAATACATTGTGTAATTTGAATTGGATGGATTTTAATTAAAACTGAACCGTAGCTATTAGTGCATAAGTGTGTGATTTAATCTAAGTTTGTTAAATTGTGCTCTTATGCGTGCGTTGTATTAAGTATATATTTATATATATATAAATACATACTACTGCTGCTGTTCTTGTAATATATGCATCTATATATATTATTTTGATTGACGTCCAATTGTAAATTAAGTCTAATTCTTTAAATGGGAGTTTTAACAATGTGACGGTTTAATAACTTGTGTACTATGTGGTTTGAAACTTTTGTGAGTTGTGTGTGCTATATATAACGTGTGTATATATATATATATATATATATATATATATATATATATATGTGTGTGTGTGTGTGTCTGTGTGTGTGTATGTGTGTGTGTGTGTGAGTGGGTGCATGAATTTTGTTTATACATATATTTATACTTATTAGATAGAGCAAAATGCATTTTTAGTCTCATACTAATAGGTCATTATCATTTTTGGTCTCATGGTTTTCAAAATTGATTTTTTTAGTCCCCGAAGTTTTTTTTTTTTTTTTGTCACTTTGAGGACTTCCGTCAAATAATAGACGGAAATCACTGTTCATCCGTTAATTTTTTTATTTTTTATTTTTTTTTTTGGTCCATATCCGTTAATTTCATATATTATATATTTATTATATATAATATATGTATTATATTTTATATAATATGTAATACACGTATATATTATATATTTTAATATATATATATATATATATGTGTGTGTGTGTGTTATAAAATATAATATACCTATATATATTATAAAACATGATACACATCTATAATATACGTGTATATATTATATATATATACGTACATTTATTATGGTAATGCATATATTATATATAATATAAAATAAACATATATATATATATATATTATATATAATACATATATACGTGTTTATATTATAAAATATAGTATACGTGTATAATATACGTGTATATATAATATATACATAGTTACATGTATTTTAATATATACGCATATTATAAGTTATATATTATACACATGTATTAACAATATATATTGTTACATATTATACAATATATTATATATAATATTTTATAATATAAACACGTATATATGCATTATATATAATATATGTATTACGATTATATATGTATATTATATTTTTTAATACACACACACACACACACACACACACACACATATATATATATATATATATATATATATATATATATTTATATATGTATAATACATTTAAATACATATATTATATATATGTATTACACCTATTTTATTATATATAATATATATTACATATTATATATAATATATAACAAAATACATATTATTAATACAAGTGTATAATTTATAATATATAATACGCATATATATTAAAATACATATAACAAAATGCATATTATAAATTAAAATATATAATATATACGTATATTACATATTATATAAAATATAATACATATATTATATATAATAAATATATAATATATGAAATTAATGGATATGGACCCAAAAAATAAAAATAAAAAAATTAACGGATGAACAGTGACTTCCGTCAATTATTTGACAGAAGTCCTCAAAGTGACAAAAAAAAATTACTACGGAACTAAAAAAACCAATTTTAAAAATCATGGGACCAAAAGTGATAATAGTCCATTAGTATGGGTGTAACGCCCCGATTTCCGGATTATTCAGGTACGCATGCCACGTGTGAGTTTGGAGCGTTAGGATCTGTTTTAATTCTTTCATTTCTTAATTTTCTACACTTCATGATAATTATATGAATTATATTTCAACATGTTAACGTGAAATTATATGAAATCATATCAATTTGAGAATTATTGCACCAATTGGAATTAATGGTTACGTGAATTAATTGTCGAATGTGACTTAAATGTTTATATGTGTTCTTATTTGATCACTTCTTGAGTAAGTGGACTAAATTGCATTAATGTGATTGAAGCGAAATGATCATTTTCCATGAGATGAAACTTGATTGCATGACCTTAATTATTCCAAGGACTTAAGTGCAAAATTTGGTGAGTCATGCATATATTGGAAGACTTTTGTAAAATATCATATCCATCTCTCTCATTACATTTCATTATTCGCTTTTCATCAAAACCTCACACACACACACACTTATCTCGATCAAAATACCAACAAGAGAGGAAGGAGATTTCTTCAAATTTCAAGCTTGATTCAAGGAGGAAAATTTGCATATTTTGGAAACCTCATCACCATATCATTTCTTCATCTTTTCTTTCCTCCATTTCAAGGTAAAATTGAGATTTTATTTGAATTGATAAATCCATGCTTGAGTAGGGTTTCATGATAAAATTATGATTTCTTGGTTATTTGTAGAGTAGAAGCATGCCTAGGGACATTATACTTCAAAGCTTGCAAGAATTCATGGATTATGTGATAGTTGGAGATCATGAAATTATATGGATTTGTTGGATGAGTTTTGGTTGATCAAAGCATGTTCCCATGGATTAAATGTTGCTTAATTGATATATATGATCATATACATGTTATATGTTAGTTTGGGGTTGAATTCTGGAGTTGTGGTCACGCCAGCGACCGTTTCTTGACCTTTTTTGGTCGCGGCCACGACCAACAAGTCGAAAAGTTGGCCAATTTCCTTCGCGGCCGCGACTACTTTTCAGTACAAATTTGTCATGGCTACGACACCCTTATCAGAACTCCAATTGACCTGATTTTTAAACCGATAGAAACTTCTTGAAGTGTAGAATACTCCCAAATTCGAATCACCTCAATATATTTTCTAGATTATGAGATATGATCAATTATTTTTGGTGTCGCCACTTCACAGGAAAACTGCTTTCATCCAATTTCGGGCCTACACCATTTTCACCTCGCTTTGAACTAGAAAACGAGCCATATGTCATAGGAAAGGTCTACTTGTCTAGTTTGATAACCAACAAGCGAAACTCAATTCCAACTTCTATAACTCAAGATATTCCAGTTTTCCTACAGCGTGTACGTTCCCGAATATTGTCGGGTTTTGCCCAACTTCACCAAAACCTCTCCTCTTACTTTCCTTTCACTCTCTTGGCTCCCATACGTGAATTATATGATATATATTCTTGGTTAATTGATAATTATACCCTATGTGACACTTTTTGGTACTTCATTTCTCAAACATGATTGTGTGACTCCATGCTCTATATGAATTGAACTTGGAATAATTGAATGATATGAATACATGACTTATTGAGATTAATTTCACCTCTTAGGTGTTAATTGGTTTTCTCACATGCTAAGTGTCCCTTGATTGCTAGTTTTATTTATTTACATAAGCATAGTCGTGCGTCATACTTAGTCTCATATTGAGTCTCATCTCACGATTTCCCGTTATTTCCTTTCTTATCCAGTTTTCTCCAGGGCGGAGATCATTGATCGTATGGGCACTTTCTTGTATCCTTGTTTTGTTTCGTCGCTTATCAGGTGAGGTTTAATTTCTAGATATATAGAACCCTTACAACCCTATGTGATCTTTCGTCCAAAATGTATCAATATATCTATAATTTTCCAAAACCTTATTGATTTTCAATTGAATTACCGAATTGTATCGATTGATTGAATTACCGAATTGTATCGATTGATTGATTGATTGACTGTATTGTGGCGAGTCTATTGTATTGTTCACTGTGGGCCCGAGGGTTAGTGTATGAGCCAACCGGGAAAGCACGGGCTGACGGGTAACTCTGCACTCCCCTCACATTGTTGGGATGACCCCTGAATCCACTAGGAGATTAGTGGAGGAAGGAGTTCCGGGCATAGGACCTCATGAACCTTATGCCCAATGAGATTGGATGGTGGGGCCTTGCAATCCCACCATCACCCGGAGGAAGAAGGGGTTATTGAAATTACTAATTGTGCACTATAATTGATTGCTTGATCACCTAATCATTGAATAATTGAATTATTATACACAGTCGGAGAAAGGTTGGAGATTTGTCGTCACTCGCCGGGCCACTGATTGATTGAATTGAGTTGATTGTATTGTTAAATCGGAATAGTTATAATCTCGGGCGAGGAATTATTGTATTCTTAAACTTATATTGTTTCTTTTATAAAATCTTACCCAAGATTATAGCTTGCATGGTAATTGCGCTTATATTTATAAACCCCTCACTCAGTCTTCCATAGACTGACACCTCACATTTTCAGGTTGCAGGTTGCACGCTAGGTGGGATTGAGTCGGTCTTTCTTACGGGTCTAGCACTTTCACTTCCATAATTGATGCATATGTATTGTTGATGACTTAGTATGGTACTTATGTATTATTATGACTTACTTATGATATTTTGAAGATTGTAAATGATAAAGTTATTGGAGATTGAGAATTGAATGATGATAGGTCTATTATGTTTCCGCTCTACTCGTATTGCATTGCTGTAATTAATTGAGGGTTAGTCCCGCCTAGCTAGCGAGTCATTTTTTTTATTGTCTCCTGTTCGCTATAGGCTTGATTCATGTATGGGTGCTCGTTCCATATGTGGATTGAATTATAGTGCGGGGGATGTGGCTACCTAGCTTTCCGGGTGCTACAATGGGACTAAAAATGTATTTTTCTCTATTAGATAATATGCTAAGTTCTTAGTATTTGAGTGGAGTTGTGTTATTAAATTATCAGCAGGTGGTTGTGTATGTAGGGTGCGTGCGTGCGGTATATATATATACATATATATATATATATATATATATATTAAGTATATATGCTATTATTTAATTCTAATTTAATCAAGCTGCAGGTTGGGATTTATGTACTATTATACTAATTAGTAGTGGGAATATTTGAGGTTTTCTTAAGAAGCTGTGTTGTGGATTATGTTAATAGAATTATATGTTCTCTTCTAACGGAGAAATTAATTGTGTACGTGAATACGATCACTACACTTCATGACATTTTATGAATTATTATATATTGCATCATTTCATAACATGTTACATCACTTCATGAACATTGTCGTGTGTCTATGTGGGTTCATATTGAGTCTTATCTCACGAGTACACATTGCTCTCTTTCTTGTACAGTTCTTCTCCAGGACGGAGATACCTGATCGAGTAGGCACTAGTATTGTTCGTGTCTCTTGTCTTGTCGTATTCCAGGTGAGGGTGTTTTCGTTCTAGCTACATATTGAACCCTACGACCTTATGTGATAAGTTTTGGCCAAAAACCTAATATATATATATATATATATATATATATATATATATTTCAAAGTGGATTCATCGAGTAAATTATTTCCAAGGATTTTGAAATGTATTATTATATTCATGATTTGAAATGTTTTGGCAAGATTATGCCCGGTCATATTCATGTTATTGGGCCCGGGAAAAATGTGTGAATGGAAACCGGTACTGCATCGGGCCTATGGGGCACGCCTTAGCACGTAGTACCCATTGAGAATTTCTCACGCGACCGAGAAATGTGGAAGGCGAGTCATTCTTGAGCCGGTAGTGTTACCCCATCGAAGGGGCGGGCAAGAGTCATGATCCCCCGTCTCAATATTATGACGGACTGGTTCGGGTCTTGCAGTTCAGACCAGGGGAGGGAGAAAGTTAGAACTATTATTACGATTACGATTATTATTATCGTTATTTTATGAATGTGCTAATCGCATGTATTATTACATACTGCATGATCATTTATTCAAAAGTATTAAATCATGTTTATTGTACATGGTCGGAGTTTAGTTGGAGATTATGCACACTCACTCGCCGAGCCACAATGATTATTTATGAATTACGAACTTAATGAATTTAATTTGAATTAGTCGTAAAGTCCAAGCATTGTCTAGCTAATTTCTTGCCCTTTCATGGAACTAACTTCAAATAAAACTTTGCTCGGGATTTATGACTTGCATGTGCATGTTTTATATATATATGTATATATGTATAGCTCTTGCTCACTCAGTCTTCTAGAGACTGACCCCTCTTTACACCATTTAGCTTCTTTATTCAAGTCTCACTTGTACACTTGAGTCACATTTTACGTTACTATGTTTTAGTTTTAGCACTTTATTTAATTGGGCCTGTGTGCCAATTCATGTTTAATGATTATTGTTGTAGGCCGTGTCGACCATTGTAATTGTTTATTTTAGGCCCGTGTCATTTGTGTAGTTGTTTATATTTAGGGCTCGTAGCCTAATCTTGTTATTTTGGGCTCTTGATTTTTTATTTCATCGAATTATATTTGCTTCCGCATTGCACTTGTCGAGTATTCTTTGATTGATTGATTTGTACAGGGTTAGATTTCCACCTAGCCAGGATCATTGTTCTTTGTCACCCGTTAGCTATGAGTCCGGTTCATGTATAGACTGTCCATTTCATGCATGGACTAGACTTATGGTGCGGGGGATGTGGCACCTATTGTTGCGAGTGCTACACGATCCAAGAAACCCCTTTCTTGATCTCGATCTACTGCCTTGACCAATGACTTCGAGATGGCATATGAATGGCTTACACAATAAGAGATCTTCTTGCTAAAGCAAGTATAGGTCCTTTATCGATTCTCATATGCTTTCATGTGCCACTTGTGCAGTCCCAAAATAAGTCGTAATTTAGTTGTCTAGACTGACATCCTTTTAGGCTTATTTCTAAGACTACTGAGTTAACTCACATAAAGCATCGATGGAATGTCAAGTATAAGGACTACCGAAATCACATCAATGACTTGTGAGATATTTCCTAATTTGGAAGTTTCCATTTCAAGAAATAGAAACTTCCTTTCCCATTTAGGAATATTCTCACACGGGGACACCTCAGTGTACTTCTTCAAATCAAGCAAGCTCCCTTGTGTATCACGCACGTATCGACTATACACTTTAAACCCTATGAAATAAGGTGATCCTTCTTAAAGGTGTGATCATACAAGCAAGTCTCAAGAGAGTCAATTCGACACTCCCACTGTCTTTTGGACTCATCGACTTGGAGTAGTTTCTAATCTTAACTCATGTGATTTAGGGCTCGTTTCATAAATCACTTCTCCTAAATGGTTGAGTCCTATAAGTCAATCAGATTAGGGGAGTTCTCACATGCGCCGTTAAAGTGAACACAGAATCAAGTAAGAGCATATAAAGAAGTGTTGCCTTATGATCAAATCAGTTCATTTATTATTCAAAGATTGTATGTGATTTACAAAGGAAAAGTACTAAGTGGATTACAAGATCGGCTTTTAGGGCTCTGTTGTTAACAATCTTCCACTTTCCCATCAAAGCCACTCATGAGCTAATTTAAGTCCCATCTTCTCAAGATGTCCTTTGAATACTTGCTGACTTAAGGGTTTGGTTAGTGGGTCTGCCACGTTCTCTGCTGCTATGACCCTCTCAATTAGCACATCACCTTGTTTGATGATATCACGTATTAAGTGATACTTCCTCATAATGCGCTTGGTCCATTGGCGAGATCTTGGTTCTCTTGTAAAGTAGTATAAGTTAGAATGAGGTTCTAACTTATCTCCCACTGTCCTCTTCACATAAGAAGGACAAACCCAAATTCTCAAGTAAGAATAACTAGGGATTTTGCCATTCCACATCCTAAGGGGTATTTTGGGGACTAAGTTGGAAGGAACAACATTCAGAATCTTGACTGCTGATTCTAAGGCATAACCCCAGAATGAAGGTGGTAAATGATTGAAACTCATCATGGACCAAACCATATCAAGTAGGGTTCGATTCTTTCTCTCAGAAACTCCATTAAGCTGAGGAGTTCCAGAGGAGTCCACTGAGAGATAATTCCATTATCTCTGAGATGACTAAGGAATTCTTCACTAAGATACTCGCCACTTAGATTGGATCGAAGTGCCTTGATTTTGTGACCAATTTGGTTCTCAACCTTCTTTTGAAATTCTAGGAATTTCTCAAAAGCCTCTGATTTTTACTTCATTAAGTATACATGACCATAAAAACTATAATTGTCAATAAAGGTTATGAAATACTGATGGTTGTTTCGAGTACTTACACTAAGTGGTCCACAAACATCAGTGTGGATCAAAACCAAGACTCTAGTGGCTTGTTCAACATGCCTATTAAATGGGGTTTTAGGCATTTTTCCTTTGAGACAGGATTCGTAAGAAGTTAATTGTTTAAGGTCATTTTCAGAGAATGATCCTAAGTTAGTTAACTTATTAATCCTATTCTTGGAAATATGTCCTAATCTAGCGTGCCATAAAGTAGCCAAGGCTTTACTATCTCTCTTACATTTCTTTTCTTGTTGTATATTTAGAATATTGATGTTTTGAGTTAGATAAAGTCCATTGTTTAATGTACCAAGTATTTTAGAAGAACAATTCTTTTTAATGTAAAGTTTACCATTCTTAATATAAGTTTCATAATCTTCACAATCGAGTATTTGAACTGCATTTATATTACTAATAATGTTCGGTACAAAAAGGACTTTATTTAAAATTAATTCAAAATCACCTAAATGTAATCTAATTGTGCCTAAAGCTTGAGCCTCAACGCTCGAGCCATCTCCAACCTTCAAGACACATTCTTTTCCCTTCAGCTGCCAAACCTCACTTAGCATCTGTACATCATTACATATATGAGATCCACAACCGGTATCAAGTACCCAAGAGTTAGAATTAATAGATAGATTTACTTCAACAAGAAACATACTTTTCTTTAGAGTATCCTTGTACTCTTGGCAGTTTCTCCTCCAATGCCCCGATTTACCACAGTGGAAGCAAACGTCCTCTTTCTAATCACATTTCTTCTTTGGGCTTTTCCCTTCTTGATGCCACCACTTGGCCTAAGGTGTTTCTTCTTCTTTTGGGTTTTCTTGCCCTTGCTTTTAGAAAGCTTAGAAGAAGATGGAGTCGTGACCATCATAACCTTATTATTCTTCTTGATCGGGCTTTCAGCAGTCACAAGTTGACTAATGAGCACAACTACAGTAGCATTTTCATGATTTATATTGAAGTTAAGGATAAAATAGTTGAATGATGGTGGGAGCGAGGCTAGCAACAAGTCCACTAAAAGCTCATCTCTCAATGGCATATCCATGGAGGCAAGTTTCTCAATAAGACAAAGAAACTTTAGTACATATTTGTGGACACTAGAACCTTCCCTAATTCTTAAATGGGAAAACTCCTTTGAGGTGTTATACCTTGTAACACTCTCATGAGGGTTCTAAAGCTGCTCTAAGTGGTCGTAAATCTCCCAAGCAAACTCCATTGATTCATGCTATCTTTGTATGTTCGGAGACATGTTAGCAAGCATGAGACAATAAGCTTGGAGATCATCATCCTCCCATTCTGGATCTCGTCCCGCTCGGCCCGAGTCGGATCCTCTCCTTCCGAAATAGGTTTCACCTCGCAGAGAACATAAGTTCTCTTTTCAGAATCTAGAATAATTTTTAGATTCCTAAGCCAAATAGAATAGTTGGGACCAGTTAACATGTTTGACTCGAGGATCGATACTAGAGGGTTTTGGTTGCCATTTCAAAACACGTAGAGAATCACAGAATCTACAACCTAAATGGAAAACAAAGAACTAAGTGAGCATGTTGAATACTAACGATATACATGAGATTAGGTCTTTAATCTATGTTACTCCTACTATTTTTAAAAGATCTATAATTCCTTAAAGATCTTAGAGGAAACTCGTTTTCCCAATGGGTACTAAGATCCTATGCACTTTACTTTGGACCCACGACTCGTGGCCATCCTCAATAAAGTCTTAGGTAAGTAAAGTTCCAACTTTGTGGAACTCTTTGTAATGTTTTTGCATCACCCATCTTTCAATATGGACCCACGACTCATGCGACATCCATATTTACTTAGGCGTTAAGCAAGACCCATCAATCATAACATCATGATCAAAACTTAGTTTGAACGACCCACGACTCGTGGCCATCGACCTCCCTAAAATTGGTCACGAAATATTGATCATTAAATGTTATCAATTAGGAAACTAAGAACTAATAGGTTTCACATAGTCACCCCACAACTCATGGCCAGCAACTAGCTCCCCTATTAAACTGTAATCCTATTGATGGAATGCTAGGAATTTAATTCAAATTTTGCGCCTTGAATTAAACACCTATTTTTGAAATTTGCTTAATATTTTGTGGGAATTTTCGATTTTAATTAACCAGAGAGTTATCCGGTTCGACCTCACCAACAAATATGTTATCCAAATTTTAGCCTTGACTAATGCAAATAAAACTTAGATGCATTTCATACAAGCACGTAGCAGATAACATGTCCTAGCATGATACTAATATGAGATGATCATGAGTTTTCCTATCTTATGCGTGATATGTGGGAGTCACTCCACAACCATAAGTTCTAACATACATGCCACATAAAACAGTTTAAATAACATAAGGGAATTGAAAATAAAACGATGCCCTATCTATTACAATAATAGAAACCCTCCCTAACATTTTGAGAGGTCTTCACTTATGGCCTCCTTGTTACTTGTTATGTGAATCCATCTTACTCCATGGGTGCAAATCTCCAAAGTAAAAAGAAAAAACCTCACTTCCTAAGATCTACAGTAATATGGAAAGCAACATAATAAACACATAACAATATGCACATAAGTGGGGCACCGACCCCAATTGAAAAACGCAACTATGGGGCTCCAACCCCAAATTTAAACCATCCATGTGCATAATTAAAACATCCACAAGATTAAACCATGGTCACCTAATATTCTAAATTGCAAGAATTTAAATTTACCAATAAATTAAAATTTTCTATTAACTTAAAAACACGACTAAGATGCAATTTCTTGTTCATGAATTCTTTCAAATAATCCAAGAAAAATTATATCAATAAAATTCCAATTAATTTCTAAAAATTAATAATTTTATCTTTTCATTATTTCAAAAATAATATATGCAATTTTTCCCAAAAATCAAATCCGTTTTAATTTCATAAAATCCCACTATTAATTAATTATTTCAAAAATAATTTAATTTAATAAAATAGATTTTTTAGAAAATTAAATCGGGATTGGATCTATCAAAACACGAACGAGACTGCGAAGCCCCAGGACCGAGCACAAGCTGCTCAACCCCTACCCGGCCACCACGCATTGTCGTGCACATGGATGCGAGCGCCAGCACGTGAGCTGCTAGCGAGCACGTATGGTGGGCATCCTCGCAAGCGGCTCCTAGGCGGGAGGGGACGGAAGCATTGGCGGAGTGGGAGGGCCAAGTGGCAGGCGAGCACGCTCCTTCGGGGATGCACGGGACGCCTGGGCAACGTTGTCGATAAGCCTCTGTTGGCCTGCGTGTAGGATGGCGGATGGTGCGGTGATGGCGGGCCTGGGCGTGCCACAGTGGCCGTTGGGTGGCCGGGTGGTGCGGTGATAGCGGGGCTGGGCGAGCGACGCCTTAGCACGCCCAAGCGTCGTGTTTTCGGTTCGTAATGTAATTTCTTATTTTCGGGGCGTGCAATTTATTTTCGGTTCGTAATGTATTTTCTTATTTCACAGATCATGTAGCACCCCGAGCGAAGCGCGCCACATCTCCCGCACCATAGCCTGACACGTGTAACGAAATAGAAACTCCGTACACGCACAGTGCCATGGTGAACGGATGACAAACAAAAATACATACCCTAGCTAGGCAATCTAGACCTAACAGAATGCATAACATCACAAGATCAGCTGAAGCAATTTAAACAGTTCATATCATAGTCCCAAGATCAACATATACACCGAAGAAGTTAGGGCTAGCATGCTAGGTTATAAACAGATACACAATGCCCATCGGGGCCAAAAGTAGTAATCCAGGTAACAAAGTATTCATAATACATATCCTAAAAAGTTCATAAGGGTGTAAAGCAGAAATAAACCACTACAATGCGAAATGAAGACTCGAGCTAAGAAACAAGTGAGACTCAAAGACAGGCTTGCCTCCTAGCTCAACTCTAACGGTACCTGTAAAAAAAAAGAGGAAAAGGGAAACAACAGTGAGGGTTAGTCCTAATGACTAGTGAGGGGGTAACACACGCACCTATAATACGTATAGAGCAAAGCACTTAACAAAATTCGTAAAAAGATCCGTGAACCGGGGATGGTTTTTGCAAGCTAAAACATTTCCCGTGATAATAGATATATATATATATATATATATATATATATATATATATATACTCAAAGGAAGTTAAGGCCATAAACGTAAAATAACCAATTTTAAGTATGTAGAAATCCATTACCGTTTCATAGATTATACAAAGTTACACAACTCGACGAGTACGAGTTCTCCTCCCAACTTCCATATTCAAAAGCATACACATAAACAAAACAGAATTCATAAACCATCCTTTCTCCGGGTGATAGAAGGGTAACAAGCCCTAGCTATTGGTAAAATTCACACGAGACAAGGTTTAATTACGTCCTTGAAACCTTCGGCAATTGCTACTTCCGGCTCAAGAGAAACACCCTTCCTCAACCTCCTAAAGTCGGGTGAGACTCTCAATGGAAAGTGTTGATGGGAAAGCTCATCGACCCCGCGGTCGTCCCGAGTTGCCATACCACTCTTCGGGGCCCAAACCAAAGTGCAAAAATTCACATATACCACAAAGCTTATCTTTCAAAGCCCAAAGCTCGCTTACACACACACATTTATCAAAGCTTTTCAAAACAAACAAAAATAGAGCTTATATACGTATAAAAATGTTTTTCAAAGTTTTATAGCAAATGGGACGAGCCCTCAAAGTACATATCGTACATATATTTATCATATAATATGCATAATTGGTATACGGGATTCAAAACATGTAGGGTTGTAGGTCATATTAACTAAAAGAAAGAAAACCTCACCTTTCCTACGTAGTGGAGCAAAAGGATATAAAACGGACGCAAACGAACGCCTACGGGACCTCCTCGTTACGCACGGGACCAAACTCTAAGTAAAGGAAATAACAAAGGATACTCTTAGACTCAAAATGTACCACATAGATGCTCGACAAATACATACGATACATGCAATGCAAATGGAATGCAACACTTAAGGGATATGCGTTCATATTTCACGTATTTCATATTAAACGGTCCTATAAATTCAATACTTTCAAGTTAACACATAAATTAACATGTTATCATATCAATCAAGTCATAAAAGAAACAAGAGACTAGCATATTAAGCAAATAGACATAGTTCTAACTAATTTATGCACATTGAAAAACACTTAGTCATTTAAGAGCACACGAGAGCATAAAGTGAAAACGAGTATCTAAAATCAATCATAAATTCATATCATACATGGTAACACATATTACAACATGTTATCTATGCATGTATATTATAAAAGTAGCAAGAAGAGATCATACGAGGTGAATAATTGGAGCATTGATTCAAGTATGCACGTAACGTAGCATATAGAGCGTATGAGATCATAACTTGGAAATGCGTATTTAAATGAAACCACAAATTTATAACATATAACCTAACACATAATATAACATGTTAACAAATTATACAAGTCATAAACGAAGTAAGACAATGAAAATAAGTAGAAAAGGAAAGCAAACAATTAAGCTCGCTCAAGAGAAGAAAGGTAACGGGGGTTACTCCTCCAAGGAACACTTGGAGTAACTCCCGTTAAAGCAAATAGACGCAGAACGCCACAAGGGTAATGGGGGTTACCAAAGTCCATTTCAAAAGGGGTAACCCCCATTACAAGAGGCAGGAGAAAAAGGGGTTCCAAATGCTGGGGGGTGTAACGGGGTTTACACACCCCTAAAGCCATCGCGGGAACAGGCGTTACCCGTGTTGCAAGCTTCAAACGAAGATTTCCATGGCTTCCAATCCCCTGAACAACTACAACAAACAACAAGGCACCAAAAGGGGAGGGAAGGAAGGAAAATAACAGCAGCAAAATACCACAAAATTATCACAAAACATACCACAATCTCATCCTCAATCAAAAGCATTCAATCAAGTTCAAGAAGGTTACAAAGTCTTATGTTTCTTCCAAGTTTTAATTCAATTTATTAGTGGAATAATATGAATCACTTAGCTAGCATGAAGATACATGTAATATAAGCATAAGAGAAAGTTTTAGAATCATATAGCATGCTTTACATCAAAAGAAACCATCAAAGATCATGCTAGAATCAACAAATAGTCCAAACCTTTCCTATTCATCCTCATATCAATAGCATGCTCAAATCAAGGTGAAATCTTGCAAACTTAGAGTTAAGATGATCACAAAGTCATGGAGATCACAAATATCAACTTACCTCTTGAGTTGGGAACGATTTGAGCTCAAATGATCAAGGTTTGCAATAGTGCTTCCTCCTCTCTTCTCTCTTCTTCCTTTCTTCACTTGGGAGCTGAATTTCCTTTTCTTGTGGTGGTGTGGTTCTAATGGATGGAGTTAAGGGGAGAGGGAGAGTTAACTTAAGGTATACTAGTCAAAGTTTAAGCTTAATCGGGGTTAAAATGGGCCCACAAACTCAAGACTCGTCAAAGGGTGTTGTTTGGTGTGAGGTGCTCGTTTCGATGGAATTTCGGAGATCCAAATAGGCTTAGAAAATTACAAGGCTAGGTTCCAAATCTCCCAAATCTCATTATGAGTCCAACACCTCTTCCAGAATTTGAATCCAAATTCCTGAGCTCAAATTACGCCTCCCGGAACCCAAGGTGCGTTAAAAGCCTTTTAGTCCCCTTTTAGGTCCCGAAAATAAAAAGGAGCCAAAACTAAATCAAATAAATTCAAAATCACACAACAAGCATATAATCAAGTTCATAACTCACATAATTCACGTATATAAAAAATTTACAAGAATCGAAATTGAAATCGGATGCATATAGATCAATTCTAAGGCACATAGGCGTAAACGTTCAAAGTGCAAGTTATAACCTTAACAAATATTCCATATATATCAGTGCTCTCATATGAGAGTTTTCTGTCCTCTCCCATGAGAGTTTATTGCTAGAGTGACGTGTCCCTTTCAGTCCTGTTTCATGTGTATTATTCTCTGGTGCTAGTTTTTTGCCATTTTCGTTCTCCTCTCCTTTTGACTCACCTGCTCCTCCCTTTTCTCCTCTCTATCCCTCAAACTCTCCCTAACCATGGACTTTGAACTTGAATGATCATGTCGGGCCCTCTCTCTCACAGAAGATGAGGAACATAGGTGGGTGGCCCCGGATGCCGCAATGACTACAAACACTATGCGAAAAGAGTTTTGGGTGGTGGGAAAGATTCTCTCGAAAAGGAGTTTCAAGTTTGAAAACTTCAGAGCCACGATGATAGCTGCCATGAATCCTACTAAAGGTATGGAACTTAAAAAGCTTGATCAGGGCGCTTTTTGCTGGTTTTTTTCCATGAGATAAACCGTAGAAGAGTCATTGATTCTGGACCTTGGATGTTTGAAAAAAAACCTGTTGCTGTTGTCTGAGCAAGATATAGATGCCGACCCCATCAAAACTAAACTCAGGTGGTACGATTTTCATGTTGTCATCCATGGTCTCCCGTTAAGCAAACATACAAAAGAAATGAGTGAATACATTGGAAAAAATCTCGGCCTCTTCCGTTCCATGGAGATCCACAATAAGCAGAGTTTTGATTTCAACCCTTCCCTCAGCATCAAAGTTAGCCTTCATATGGACCTCCCGCTCCAGCGTGCCACTAAGATCCAAAGAAACCATCAAAGCATCAAAGTTGACCTTAGTGCGGACTCAACCTGCAAAAGACTAAAAACAACGTGGGGTGTCAGTCCAAAGACTGAGTGAGGGGCATAAAACAGATATCACATGCAAATGCAATCCATAATCCTGAGTAAAGTATTAGAAAATCTCAAGTGGGTAGTTTAAAAGAGGCATTGCTCGGAATTATGAATATCATATTAGTTCTTGACAAAACATAGCTTAACGTGGCCCAGCGAGTGGGCAATTCTCCAATCTTACTCCCATAGTGTGTGTTTAAAACATAAATTAGGCGTTCATGTATATATAATTATATCATAATCAAATCATAATCATAATCGTGAGAAAATATAATTTTCCATCCTTCTTCCTTCGGGGCAGTGGAAGGGTTTGCAAGGCCCTAGCCACCCCATGAACAATATCGAGACGGGGGATCATGACTCCTTCCCGCTCCTTCAAGGGGTTAACCACCGGCTCAAGAGTATCTCACCTCCCACACTACACGCTCACGTAAGATACTCTCAAAGGGTACTATATGCAATGGCTTATCCGACGACCCGATGTTGTACCGGTCTCCATTCACGCAATTCCCCGGGGCCCAATAACATGTGCATGATTCTCGCCAAAACATTTTCATGAAAACATTTGAAAACATTCATACTTTAAACCATTCTCAAAAGTATACATATACTTAATACATTTTGGCTTGAAAAGATCATACAAGGTAATAGGGTTCTAATTTAACTAAAATAAAACCTCACCTTGATAAAAGGAAGAAGAAATGAGAACCTTACTAACCCTGCTCCTCAACCGGATCGAATTCTATGCAAGAAACACGAGTGTACATAAGACTCTAGACAAATGAACCACGTAATTGAAGAACGGCGTGCTAATCATATGGAATGATAATAATTATAATTCATGAGAATATTTATGCATGACTAATTCTTCATGTAATGTTTAAGCAAGCATATACTTCATATAAATCACATACGGGAGCCAAGGAAGTGAAAGAAAAGCAAGAAGAGGTTTTTTGGTGAAATTTGGCAAAAGTTGACAATTTAAGAAACGCGCAGACTGTGGAAAATTGGGAATATCTTAAGTTCTAGAAGTTGAAATGGAGCTTTGTTTGTTGGAAATGAAATTAGATAAATATACTTTAAAATGATATATGGCTCGAATCGTGGTTCAAAACGAGGAGAAAATGGCGTAGGTCTAAAGTTGGAGGAATGTAGATTTCCGGTAAAGTGGCGACACCAAATTAAAATGGTTCCAATTAGAGGTTGTTCTAGACATCAAAAGGTTTCTGTGGGTTCAAAAATCAGGTTAATCGGAGTTCTTTTGAAGAGGTACCCATCCGGGTAAATTTCAAGGGAAAAGTTCCCTGGCCGGGGAAACTGTCCAGAAGCTTTCTGGACAACAATACCCGCCCGGGTACTTTTTAGGCACGAAAAGTACCCACCCGGGTTACCTTCCTGGGATGGAAAAAGGGTAGAAACAGGGGTTTCTCGAGGAGGAAAAAGGGAGGAATCAAAACCACAACAAAACTCAACCAAAACACTCCAAAATAATCATATATCATACATATAACACCAATACACATCTAAAACTTGAATTATACATCAGTTAACCCAAGCAAACATGTTAAGATCATCAAGAATTCAGTCCACAAACCCTCAAATATAACAACTTGATCAACTTACATCCAATACTCAAAGTTCATGCTCCAAATCAATAAGATATCATATATTCATGCTCCAAAACCAAAGTACTCATCCAAGTCATCTAAGCCCTAAAATTATTCAACTCATAAACAATCTCACAACAACCAAAACCAACCTTAGAAAGAAAGAGATGGAAGATGGAATGATGAAGATGGAGATGATGATGCTAATGCTTCTTACTATTGATCGTTCCTTCCTTGTGATCAAATGAGGTGAATAATGGAGATGAAAATGTGAGAGTGTGAAGAGTGTGTGTTAGAGATTTAGTAGGTGTTTGTGTGTGTGTCTTGCAAATGTGTTACATACAATGTATAATGTAGTATATGTATACCTAATATATGTAATATAATTATAGATATAATATGTTTATGTATAAAGTTAGATATTATGTATATAATATGTATATAATTATCTTTAATTATCTTAGTGCTATATTATTATATACATATATAATCCATGTGAGTGTATTAGTGTAGGAGAGTTATATATATATATATATATATATATATATATATATATATATATATATATATATATATATATTTAATACATGTTTAATGAATATTGCATGAAGTAATTGAAATGTTAATCTTATGAAATTGATTTAAGCATAATATGTTATGAAATGAATGTATGAATTATGCATATGTTAAGGATGAAATGAAATTACAATTAAAATAAACACTTAGGCAATTAAGAAATGAATCACATAAATCAATTAGACACAAAATCCTAAAGCATGACAACAATTCTAACACTCAAACTCACACGTGAGGCGAGCGTACCTGAAACGAAGACACGGGGCGTTACAAACACCCTTTTCAATTCTTCGGGTACCACCACTCGGTTCTTGAAACGAAGAAGACCGATTTCATCGAACCCGAATGGACTTTCTAGATCATCTCTGGCCTTAGCAACCAATCTCTGCACTTTCGGACCTCTATTCTGAGCCTCGAACATTCTATGTTTTAATTCCGGTTGAATGGAGATATTAAAAACTCGGGCTCTAACCACAATAGGCTCAACTTCATTACTTACACCAACTTCCAAATTTGAAACACCAACCTTCCTACTTAAGGCATCAATGACCACATTAGCTTTCCCGGGATGATATTTAATAACACAGTCATAATCCTCTAACCGCTCTATCCATCTCCGTTGCCTCATATTTAAATCCTTCTGAGTAAACAAGTATTGAAGGCTCTTATGGTCGGTGAAAATCTCAAATGACACCCCGTACAAATAATGTCTCCATTTTCCGAGTGCAAACACCACGGCGGTGAGTTCAAGATCATGGGTAGGCTAGTTCTTTTCATATTCCTTTAGCTTTCGGGAAGCATACGCGATTACCTTTCCATTCTGAGTTAAAACACACCCCACACCTTCCTTCGAAGCATCTGTATAAACCGCATACCCTTCAGAGCCTTCCGGTAAAGTAAAAAACTGGAGCTGAAACTAATTTCCCCTTCAAGAAGTTGAAACTCTTCTCACATTCTGCATCCCACACATACTTTATATCTTTCTTTGTTAACCAAGTTAACGGAGCAGCGATCTTTAAAAAATCTTGCACGAACCTCCTATAGTATCCCGCCAATCCCAAGAAGCTTCTAATCTCAGAGGCATTCTTTGGTTTCTCCCACTTCAAAACGGCCTCAATCTTCGAAGGATCAACCTCTAATCCGTTCCCCGAAATGATATGAGCCAAGAAAGAAACTCGGTCGATCCAAAATTCACATTTGCTAAACTTTGCAAATAATTGATGCTCCTTCAATGTTTTCAATGTTCATCGACGGACATAGAGAAAACCAGAATATCATCAATAAATATCACAACAAACTTATCAAGGAAAGGTCGGAAGGTTCTATGCATCATATCCATAAAAACGGTTGGGGCGTTCGTTAATCCAAAAGGCATAACCATGAACTCATAATGTCCATAACGAGTATTGAAGCCTTTTTTCGGAATATCCTCCGCTTGAATCCGTAGTTGATAATACCCCTGTCGCAAATCCAATTTCGAACCTTGGAGTATGTCAAATAACTCCTCAATGTGCGGAAGGGGATATTTATTCTTAATGGTCATCCGATTCAGCTCCCTATAATCAATACACATTATATCTCTGTATTCGAACAGTCTATAGTCAGAAAATCCTATTAGTTCTAATTTACTAATTGGGCCCTCTAGCTCTAGCCCAACCCAATTGGCGAGCAAGCCTACACTTGAATGTCATTCTTCTTTGGCCCTTCATGAGGTTCCTGTAGTCCATGATATACAGCACACTATTATTTCAAACCAAGTGGGCTTTTCTTCTTCTCCTATTATCCAAATAAGTCCTAGTATTGTTTGTAATGATCCAATTGCTATGGATTACTCCTCCTCAACCTTTCTCACAGCAGAGAAGAGTTAAATTACACTAAACCTGGCAACAATTACTCGGAAAAGCAGGAGAAAACTCAAAACGCCCTCTGTTGTAACCCGGACAGAATATGTTCAATCTTCTGCTCAGAAGCGATCTTAGATTTTTGATCCCTCGTCTTGCTCCCTTGACTCATCGGTGAGAAAGATACCCGTGTCTCAAGCCCTTGTCCTCAGGGATGTGACGAATGCCCCGGTGGCGGCTGCTACCATGAATCCCCTATGTTGGAACTGCCAGGGACAGGGACTAGGGGGTCCCTGGGCAGTCAAGGAGCTTGAACAGCTCATTCGTTTGTTCGACCCCGGCTTGATTTTCCTTTCGAAAACCAAGTGTAAGAATAAAAAGATTAAAGTTTTGCGTGATAAAATTAATTTCTTTGGAATTGGTGTTGATTTTGTGGGTAAGGGGGGAGGTCTTGCTTTACTGTGGAAGAAAATTCCGAATATCTCTCTTCTTAGTTTCTCCAAAAATCACATTGACGTCTCTGTTTCTCCTCTCGTTGGCTCAGCGAGCTGGCGGTTTACTGGCTTTTATAGGGAACCTATGCTTTCGAAAAGGTATGTGACTTGGGCTCTTCTTGAAACCCTTGGGAGTGCCACCAATCAACCGTGGCTCTGTGTAGGTGATTTTAATGAAATTTTATCAAATTCTGAAAAACAAGGCGGGGGTCTTCGACCGCCAGCACAGATTCGAGTGTTCCAAAAGAGTATAGAGGAGTGTGGTTTAGTTGGTTTGGATTTTGTTGGTGCTGAATTTACCCAGCATAATAACTATAATTTTCCCGAAACGGTTTATGAACGTTTAGATAGAGGGCTAGCTAATGTTGCGTGGATTGATAAGTTCCCAGATTTTAGAGTTATCATCTTTCGGTGGCAAAATCTGATCATGTTCCTATCCTCATTGAGTTGACTCGTCCTTCAGGTCCCAAGCCTAGAAGAGCCAAACAATTTTGTTTTGAAGCTATGTGGCTCCGGTATGACAACTGCCAGAACATTGTCGAAAGTTGTTGGGAGGGGACTACTCCTACAAATGGAATTTATAAAGCTTAGGATAAAATTGACCAATGTCATGTCATGCTCTTGTTTTGGCATGACTCCCATTTTGGTGCACCTCGGAGGCGAATTGCGCAGCTTGAGAAACTACTCCTCAAAACTAGATAGGGACATATTGTTAGGAATAGTGCCCTAGAAAGCCGATTGAATATCTGCTTTGTACTTTTCCTTATTGTAATCACAAACAATCTTTGAATAAAATAACGAATTGAGGCAACACTTCTTTATATGCTCTTGTTTGGTATGCGTTTACTTTAGCTGTGCATGTATAAGAACTCCCCTAATCCTGATGACTTTAGGACTCTACCATTTAGGTGAAATGGTTCATGAAACGAGCCCTATTTCACATAAGTCATGATTAATAAAATACTCCAAGCCGATGAGTCCTACAGACAGTGGGAGTGTCAACCTGACTCCTCTAAGGCTTGCTTGTAGGATCATGCCCTTAAGAAGGACCACCTTGTTTCATGGAGGTGCAAAGTGTATAGTTGATACGTGCGTGATACATGAGGGTGCTCACTTCAATAAGTTCCCTGAGGTGCCCCGTGTGAGAAGATTCCTCGATGGGAAAGGAATTTTCTATTTGAGGAAATGGAAACTTCGAGATTAGGAAATATCTCACGAGTCATTGATGTGATTAATTAATCCTTAGACTTGAGGTTCCATGTCACTTTATGAGTTAACTCTGTAGTCTTAGGTGTAAGCTTTAAAGGGTGTCGCCTTAGACAACTGATTCAAGGCTTATACTGGGGGTGTACAAGTGATTCATGAAAGTGAATGAGAATCGAGAAAGGACCTACACTTGCATTTGCAAGGTGATCTCTTATTGTGTAAGTCATTCATACGCCATATGGAGTCTTTAGCCAAGGTAGTAGATCAAGATATCAAGAAAAGGGTTTCTTGGATTGAGATCAAATGGATATGAAATGCACTTAGCTTTGAGACCGGATTATTAGGGTTCTGATTATTCCCTTGCCCTAGATCTTGGTTGAGAGATAGTAAGTAGGAGGATTGTATCTCACATGAATCAATGAATTAAAGGTTCTGTCGAATCCGAACATTCCAATTCAGCTAGGGGTTAAACACCTGTTGCTGGACTATGGTCGTTTAATCTGTGAACTGATTAATTAATTAGTGAATTAATTAATTAGGGTCACAGCTAATTGAATTGAGAACCTAGAGGGTCACACACAACAACTTGGTTACATGAGTTAAGGCTTTAAAATGATTAAACGAGTTAATCGAGCCAAGTGGGTTCCACACGTGTGAAACCACACGTGTGGGTCACGTGAGGAGCATGTGTCCTTGGGACACGTGCCTCACACGTGTATATATATATATATTGTATATAGATATTAAATAATTAAATGTGTTAATTATTTAATAGACTTTGGTTTAATTTTGAATTAAAAAGAAAGTCTTATTTTGGAGAAAATTAATCTAGTTAATTAATTATGAATTAATTAATTAGATAAAATAAGTTATTTATTTAATTAATAAATAAAGTATAAAATTATCCAAAAAGAGTTTGGATATTTTTAGCTCTCTTAAAAGTTGATTTGAATTAGAATTCAAAGTCAAAGTTGGAATTATTTGATGATCAAGTAATTGGAGAGACGGACCAAATCCTTGCCCCAAAAGGACTAGGGTTCGGCGTCCCCCTCCCTTTTCTATATATAGGGGAGCTCATGCTCCCCTTAGAGAGTGATTGAATTCTTTTGGTTCATGTGTTGAACACCATCCTTTCTCCAAGATAAAATAAACCCTAGGTTAAGCCTAAACACTAACTGGAGAACTAGCATCCTTACTAGTTAGATTGTAGTCAAGTTGGTGGACTATCTCTAGAGAGCTTCAAGTTAGAAGTTTTGAAGATTGAGCATTACCAAGGAGAGGGGATCAAGCCGCAAGAAGAGCATTCTTGGGTGGCTTGAAACGCTTCAAGTAAGATTATTGAAAAGTAAGTTTCTAATCTCTACGAATTTGGATACACGATTGCGAGTTCAAGATCCTTTTGTTGGAAAATTTTTTAAATTTTCGATGCTTTTTGATTCCATTTTTCCAACAAGTGGTATCAGAGCCACCTCGTTAATCGTGTTTCTGATTCGTCTCAATTATTCTTAATTTGGTAGAAATTCTTAGGCTTGATGCGATTGAGTATTTGTAATTGTTTTAGAAAGCCTGAATTATGAAACTGTATTTTTCCTGAAAGTTTCTGAAAACTGTTTTGTAAAATTTGTTTTAAAAACTGTTTTAGATTTGAAACTGTATAAACTGTTTTTGGATTTCTTGGATTGGTTTTTCTTTTGAACGAAAACACGAAACAGAAACCCAGATTACGACGAACACGCGAAACCCCGCACGCGAGGGCTTCGCGCTCCACCGGCCGCCCATAGGCGCGCGCAAGGGGCGTCCCCGCCCAGCACCTCCCGCACGCCGTGGGGGAGCCTTCCTAGGCACGCCCGCCCATCGCCTGCCCAGGCTGGGCGAGAATCCCGCAACGCATGCGCGATTGCTCGCCCAGGCCGCCCGCTCTGGCCGAGAGGGCCGCGCGCTGCGCGCCGCGCTGTGCGAGCCCGCCGCGCACACGCGAGACGCACGCAGCCCTTTCGCGTACGGGCCCCGTTTTATCCATCGCAATCCAATTTTTCGTATTTCGTGCAATCCAGTCCCGATTTTAAATTTATTTTCTTTTTATTATTAAAATTTAATTTATTTTAATTTTGAATAAAGCTTAAAATTGGGATTTTCGAGAAATAGAAACGGTTTATATTTTGGGAAAATACATCATTAATAAAATTATTAATTTTCAAAAATTAATTGGAATTTTATTTGTTTTAATATTTTGGGATTTATTGAAAGCTTTTATAAATAAGACTCGCATCAAGTCATGTTTTAAGTCATTAGGACTTGAAACGGGAATTTTAATTTATTGGCTAAATTTAAATTCTCGCAAGTTGCATGTTAGGTGATCATGGGTTTAGACTTATGTATGGTTTTAATTTATGCACATGGATGGTTTAAATTGGGGTTGGAGCCCTATAGTTGCGTTTTTCAATTGAGGTTGGAGCATCACTTATGTGCGTACTGTTATGTGATTTATTATGTGGCTTTCCATATTACTGTTTTGAGGCCGGGGTATGCCCCGTGTATTTGTCTAAGGCCAATATGAAGATTGAGACTTATTACTTTTCAGTACTTTTTCATTTTTTTTAGAGTAGAATAGGTGGTGAGGTTTTATTTTCATTTTGGAGACAATGCACCCATTGAGTAAGATGGACCACATTCAAGTAACAAGGAGGTCATAAGTGAAGACCCCTCAAAATGTTAGGGAGGGGAATCTCAATTGTAAAATGTAATAGAGATAGGGCTCGTATTTTGTTACCGCTTTCCCTTATGTGATTTAAACTATTTATGTGGCATGTATGTTAGAACTTGTGATTGTGGAGTGGCTTCCACATATCACGCATAAGATAAGTAGAACCCATGATCATCTTATGTTAGTATCATGCTAGGACATGTTATCTGTTTATGTGCTTGTTTGAAATGCATTTAATTGTACTTGCATTAATCAAGACTAATAAAATTGGATAACATATATGTTGGTGAGGTCGAACCGGACAACTCTCCGGTTGATTCGAAAATTCCCATTAAATATTAAGCTAATTTCGAATAATAGGTATTTAATTCGAGATGCAAATTTTGAATTAAATTCCTAACATTCCATCAATAGGTTTTAAGTTTAGTAAGTAAAGCTAGTTATTGTCCGCGAGTCGTGGGATAGCTAGTGGAGCTTATTAGTTCTTAGTTACCTAATTGATCATTTTAAATGATCAATATTTCGTGGTCAATTTTGGCAAGGGCGATGTCCGCGAGTCGTGGGTCGTTCGAAATAAGTTTTGATCATGATCTTATGATTGATGGGTCTAGCTTAAAGCCTAACTAAATATGGATGTCGCACGAGTCGTGGGTCCATATTGAAAGATAGGTGATGCAAAAACAATTACTAAGAGTTCTAAAGGTGTTAGAATTGGTAAGTTGTACCTACCTAGGGTTTTACTTAGAATGTCCGCGAGTCGTGGGTTCGAGGTAAAATGCTTAGGATCTTAGTACCCATTGGGAAACGCGTTCCTCTTAGATCTTTGGGAATTATAGATCTTTGAAAAATAGCGGGTGCTACATTAGATTAAAGACCTTATCTTTTGTATATCGTTATAATTCAGCATGCTCACTAGTTCTCTGTTTTACCATTTAGGTCGTAGATTCTGTGATTCTCTACGTGTTTTGAAATGGCAACCAAAAAGCCTCTTGTATCGATCCTCGAGTCAAACAAGTTGACTGGTCCCAACTACTCTGATTGGCTGAGGAATCTAAAAATCATTTTGGATTCTAAGAAGAGAACTTATGTTCTCTTCGAAGGGGAGCTTAGTCCCGAAGGGGACGCTCCCACTCGGGCCGAGCGGGACACGATGCAGAAGTGGAAGGATGATAATCTCCAAGCCCGTTGCCTTATGTTGGCTGACATGTCTCCGGACTTGCAAAGGCAACATGAGGCCATGGAATTCGCTTGGGAGATTTACGACCACTTAGAGCAACTTTACCGCCCTCATGAACGTGTTACAAGGTATAACACTTCAAAAGAATTGTTCCCCTTGAGAATGAGGGAAGGTTCAAGTGTCCATGAATATGGACTCAAGTTTCTCGCCCTTACTGAGAAACTTGCTTCCATGGACATGCCACTGAAAGATGAGCTTTCAGTGGACTTGTTGCTAGCCTCGCTCCCACCATCATTCAACCCATTTGTCCTTAATTTCAATATGAATCATGTTGGTGCTACTGTAGCTGAGCTGATTCGTCAGCTTGTGACTGCTGAAAGCACGATCAAGAAGGACTATAAGATTTTGATGGTAAATGCTCCATCTTCCTCTTCTGGGCCTTCTAAAGGTAAGGCCAAGAAAGCCCAAAAGAAGAAGAAGAAACCCCTTAGGCCCACTGGTGGCATTTCGAAGGGGAAGGCCCAAAAGAAGAAGCGTGATCAGAAAGAGGATGTTTGCTTCCATTGTGGCAAAGCGGGACATTGGAGGAGAAACTGCCCAGAGTACAAGGCTACTCTAAAGAAAGGTATGTTTCTCGTTGAAGTAAATCTTTCTATTAATTCTAGTTCTTGGGTACTTGATACCGGTTGTGGAGCTCCTATCTGTAATGATGTACAAATGCTAAATGAAGTCCAACAACTCAGAGAAGGAGAATGTGTCTTGACGATCGGCGATGGCTCAAATGTTGAAGCTCGAGCTTTAGGCACAATTCGATTAGATTTAGGTGGTTTTGGGTTAGTTTTAAATAAAGTCCTTTATGTACCGAGCATTATTCGTAATATAATTTCAGTTCCAATTTTAGATTGTGAAGGTTATGAAACTTATATTAAGAATGGTAAATACTTTATCAAACGGAACAACTCTTCCGTTCACATCGGTACTCTAAGTAATGGACTTTATCTAACTCAAAATATCAATATTATGAATATACAACAAGAAACTAAATGTAAGAGAGATGACAAAGTTTTACCTCCCTTATGACACGCTAGATTAGGGCACATTTCCAATAACAGAATTAGCAAGATAAACAGTTTAGGATCATTCTCTGAAAATGATCTCAAAGAGTTGACCTCTTGCGAATCCTGTCTCAAAGCAAAAATGTCCAAAGTTCCTTTTAAGGGAACTGTGGAACGTGCCACTAAGGCCTTGGATTTGATCCATTCTGATGTTTGTGGACCGCTTAGTGTAAGCACTAGAAATAATCATCAGTATTTCATAACCTTTACCGATGACTTTAGTCGATATGGTTATGTATACTTAATGAAGTATAAATTTGAAGCTTTTGAGAAATTCCTAGAATTTCAAAAGAAGGTTTAGAACCAAACTGGTCACAAGATAAAAGCACTTCGATCTGATCGAGGAGGCGAGTATCTTAGTGAAGAATTCCTTAATCATCTCAAAGATAATGGGATTGTCTCTCAGTGGACTCCTCCGGGAACTCCTCAGCTTAATGGAGTTTCTGAGAGAAGGAACCGAACTCTACTCGATATGGTTCGTTCCATGATGAATTTCACTGACTTACCACCTTCTTTCTGGGGTTATGCCTTAGAAAGTGCAGCAAAGATTTTGAATCTAGTTCACTATAAGTCCCCTAAAACGCCCTATGAAATGTGGCATGGTAAAATCCCTAGTTATTCTTATTTAAGAATTTGGGGTTGTCCTGCTTACGTGAAGAGGACAGTGGGAGATAAGTTGGAATCTCATTCTAATTTATGCTACTTTGTAGGTTATCCTAAGGAATCCATATGATACTACTTCTATGATCAATCTGAGCAAAAGGTGTTTGTTTCCAGAAATGCCACTTTTTTGGAGGAACCGTTCCTTAAAGAAAAGAAAGGCAAGATCATAGAATTAGAAGAAATACAAAGTGACCCCACGCCACCCACTGAAGAGACGTCGCCTTCTGATCAACCACAACCAATCACGAATTTCGATACACACGCAAATCCTCCTTTAAGGCGTTCTGAACGTATTCCTAGACAGCCTGAAAGATGGTATAGATTCTTCCATGAGATCTCTCAAAAGGATAATGATCCTTTAACATATGAGGAGGCACTTTCAGATTCAGACTCTGAACAGTGGATAGAAGCCATGAAATCCGAAATGGATTCCATGAACTCCAACCAAGTTTGGACCTTGGTAGATTTGCCTGATGGGGTCAAGCCCATAGGTTGCAAATGGATCTTTAAGAGAAAGCTTGGAGTTGATGGAAGCATTGCAGCCTACAAAGCAAGACTGGTTGCAAAAGGATTCACTCAAAGACCCGGCGTGGACTTTGATGAAATTTTTTCACCAGTTGCAATGGAAAAATCTATTCGGATAGTGCTTGCCATTGTTGCATATTATGACTATGAGATATGACAAATGGATGTGAAAACTGCCTTTCTCAATGGTGACATTGATAAAGACATTTATATGGAGCAACCCATAGGTTTCACATTCAGTGGGAGTGAGCAAAAGGTTTGCAAACTCCAAAGATCAATCTATGGATTGAAACAGGCTTTTAGGAATTGGAACATTCGATGTGATGAATCAGTCAAAGCGTTTGGCTTCATTCAAATTTCGAATTAATCATGTGTGTATAGAAAGGAATTGGAGAGCTCAGTGCAATTCTTAGTACTTTATGTTGATGACATCCTTCTTATTGGGAATTCGAAGGATAACATGAAAGTAACTAAGTTATGGTTATCGAACCAATTCGAGATGAAAGATCTTGGTGATGCATCCTATATCCTTGGAATCAAAATCTATCGAGATAGATCTAGAAGGTTAATAGGACTATCACAGTCGATGTACATTGACAAAGTATCGAAGAGATTCAATATGGAGTCAGTGAAGGTTAAGAACCTTCCTATGAGTGTAGAAACGTGTCTTTCTAAGAAGATGTGTCGTAAGACTAACCTTGAGAAGGAAAGAATGACTCATACACCTTATGCATCAGCAATAAGAAGCATAATGTATGCAATGTTATGTACTCAACTGGATGTGCCTTATGCACTTAGTGTAACAAGTCGTTTCCAATCTAACCCTGGAGATGGTCACTGGGCTGCCGTGAAGAATATTCTTAAGTACTTGAAAAGTACTAAAGATTTATTCTTAGTTTACGGAGGTTAGAAAGATCTTATTGTCGAAGGATACTGCGATGCAAGCTTTGCATCTGACTTAGATGATTTTAAGTCAATGTTAGGATACATTTTCTGCCTAAACGGCGGAGCAGTGAGTAGGATGAGTTCCAAGCAAACTACCAATGCAGATTCGACCACTGAGGCCGAATACTTAGCTGCGAATGATGGAGCTAAGGAAGGTGTTTGGATTAGAAACTTCATTCACGAGTTGAATGTTGTTCCTAGCATGAAAGACCCCATTACTGTGTTTTGTGACAACACTGGGGCGGTTGCTCAAGCAAGAGAACCAAGATCTCACCAACGGACCAAGCACATTATGAGGAAGTATCACCTGATCCGTGATATTATCAAAAGAGGAGATGTGCAAATTGAGAAGGTCACATCAACAGAGAACGTGGCAGATCAACTTACTAAACCCCTTAGTCGAGAAGCTTTCGAAGCTCATCTTAAGAAGATGGGACTTCGACGGGTAAGTGGGAGATTGTTAGGAATAGTACCCTAGAAAGCCGATTGAATATCCGCTTTGTACTTTTCCTTATTGTAATCACAGACAATCTTTGATTAAAATAACAAATTGAGGCAACACTTCTTTATATGCTCTTGTTTGGTATGCGTTTACTTTAGCTGTGCATGTATAAGAAGTCCCCTAATCCTGATGACTTTAAGACTCTACCATTTAGGTGAAATGGTTCATGAAATGAGCCCTATTTCACATAAGTCATGATTAATAAAATACACCAAGCCGATGAGTCCTACAGACAGTGGGAGTGTCAACCTGACTCCTCTAAGACTTGCTTATGGGATCACGCCATTAAGAAGGACCACCTTGTTTCATGGAGGTACAAAGTGTATAGTTGATACGTGCGTGATACAAGAGGGCGCTTACTTCAATAAGTAAGTTCACTGAGGTGCCCCGTGTTAGAAGATTCCTAAATGGGAAAGGAAGTTTCTATTTTAGGAAATGGAAACTTCCAAATTAGGAAATATTTCACGAGTCATTGATGTTATTAATTAATCCTTAGACTTGAGGTTCCATGTCACTTTATGAGTTAACTCTGTAGTCTTAGGTGTAAGCTTCAAAGGGTGTCGCCTTAGACAACTGATTCAAGGCTTATGCTGGGGGTGCAGAAGTGATTCATGAAAGTGAATGAGAATCAAGAAAGGAGCTACACTTGCATTTGCAAGGTGATCTCTTATTGTGTAAGTCATTCATATGCCATATAGAGTCCTTGGCCAAGGTAGTAGATCAAGATATCAAGAAAAGGGTTTCTTGGATTGAGATCAAATGGATATGAAATGCACTTAGCTTAGAGACCGGATTATTAGGGTTTTGATTATTCCCTTACCCTAGATCTTGGTTGAGAGATAGTAAGTAGGAGGATTGTATCTCACATGAATCAATGACTTAAAGGTTCTGTCGAATCCGAACATTCCAATTCAGCTAGGGGTTAAACACCTGTTGCTAGACTATGGTTGTTTCATCTGTGAACTGATTAATTAATTAGTGAATTAATTAATTAGGGTCACTGTTAATTGAATTGAGAACCTAGAGGGTCACACACAACAACTTGGTTACATGAGTTAAGGCTTTAAAATGATTAAACGAGTTAATCGAGCCAAGTGGGTTCCACACGTGTGAAACTACACGTGTGGGTCATGTGTGAAGCACGTGTCCTTGGGACTCACACGTGTATATATATATATATATATATATATATATATTGTATATATATATTAAATAATTAAATGTGTTAATTATTTAATGGACTTTGGTTTAATTTTGAATTAAAAAGAAAGTCTTATTTTGGAGAAAATTAATCTAGTTAATTAATTATGAATTAATTAATTAGATAAAATAAGTTATTTATTTAATTAATAAATAAAGTATAAAATTACCCAAAAAGAGTTTGGATATTTTTAGCTCTCTTAAAAGTTGATTTGAATTAGAATTCAAAGTCAAAGTTGGAATTACTTGATGATCAAGTAATTAGAGAGAGGGACCAAATCCTTGCCCCAAAAGGACAAGGGTTCGGCATCCCCCTCCCTTTCCTATATATAGGGGAGCTCATGCTCCCCTTAGAGAATTGAATTCTTTTGGTTCATGTGTTGAACACCATCCTTTCTCCAAGATAAAATAAACCCTAGGTTAAGCCTAAACACTAACTAGAGAACTAGCATCCTTACTAGTTAGATTGTACTCAAGTTGGAGGACTATCTGTAGAGAGCTTCAAGTTAGAAGTTTTGAAGATTCGAGCTTTACCAAGGAGAGAGGATCAAGCCACCAGAAGAGCGTTCTTGGGTGGCTTGAAACGCTTCAAGAAAGATTATTGAAAAGTAAGTTTCTAATCTCTACGAATTTGGATACACGATTGTGAGTTCAAGATCCTTTCTCTACGAATTTGGATACACGATTGTGAGTTCAAGATCCTTTTGTTGAAAAAATTTTTAAATTTTCGCTGCTTTCTGATTCCAGTTTTCCAACACATATTTCCAATGCCTCGAAATTAAAGGAAAAAAAGATTCGTAGTGAAATTGAGGAATGGCGGGCACGTGAAAAGGTCAAGTGGCAACAACGACCTAAGTCTCATTGGCTTAAAGGCGGGGATCGAAATTGTAGCACCCTGAACACTTGGTAGCCACATCCCCCGCATTAAAGTTCAATCCACATATGGAACAAGCACCCACACATGAATCAAGCGTATAGAGAATGGGAGATAATAAAAAAAAAATGACACTCTAGCTAGGCAGGACTAACCCTCAAACAAATACTATCATGCATAAAATACCTACATTCATTTCATTATCACCAATTCAAATTCATATCCACTAGTCAATATATATACAATCTCAAAATACCAAACAAAAGACAATCTATAAGTATCAACATATTCATAAGCAGTACATAATCATGCATCAATAATGTACAATGAACGTGCTAGACCCGAAATGAAAGACCGGACAAGACTCAAATCCCGCCTAGCACGAACCCTACAAACCTGAAAATGTGAGTTATCAGTCTATGAAAGACTGAGTGAGGGGTTTAGTAAATATATAAGCGCAATTACCATGCAAGCTATAATCTCGGGTAAGATTTTATAAAAGAAAGCAATATAAGTTCAAGAATAAAGTAGAACTCACCCGAAATTACAACTAATCAATTTAACAATACAATTAGTTTCAGTCAATCAGTGGCCCGGCAAGTGAGGGCAATTCTCCAACCTTTCTCCGACAGTGTACAATAATTCAGTTATTAATTGATTGAGTGATCAAGCAGTCAATTACAATGCACAAATACGAGCAAGTTCAGTAACCCTTTTTCCTTCGGGTGATGGTGGGATTGTAAGGCCCCACCATCTAGTCAGTGTGAGAATAGAGTTCATGATTCCCTATGCCCACAACTCCTTCATCCACTAATCTCCTAATGGTTTCAGGGGTCATCCCAAAAGTTGTGAGGATAGTGAAAGAGTTACCCGTCAGCCCAAGCTTTCCCGGTTGGCTCAATACACTACCCTCAGGCCCACAGTGCAGTACAATACTCGTCAAAACAATCAATCAGTTCAGTTCAGTTGAAAATCAATAGAGGTTTTGGAAAACTATAGATATACAGATACGTTTTGGCCGAAAACATCACATAGGGTTGTAAGGATTCTATATATCTTAGAAATTAAAGCTCACCTTTACCGAGAAAAAAAAAGCAAGGATACACCCTACGGAGCGTGCTCCTTATCACCGGGGATGTGATCTGTGTAACAAGGACAAGTGTACGTGAAACTCGACTTGCATGAACCATTTAAGACGAACGGCACAGTCATGTGATGTCAATCATGCCTTTACAATCAATAAATATCATGAATGTGTCTAAATTCCCAAATAAAGTATCAAGAAGTGTCAATAGGAGCATAATTATCAGTAAATCAATTATATAGCTCATATATGTCACATACGAGAGCCAAAGGGGTGAAAGGAATGCAATGAAAAGGGTTTTGGTGAAGTTTGGCAAAACTGACAATTTTTGGAAATGTGCATGCTGTGGAAAAATGGGAATATCTCAAGTTCTAGAAATTGGAATTGGCTTTTGTTTGTTGGAAATGAAACTATACAAGTAGACCTTTAAAATTATATATGGCACGAATCATGTTTCAAAGCGAGGTAAAAATGGCGTAAGCCTGAAGTTGGATGAATGCAGATTGTCCGTGAAGTGGCGACACCAAAAAAATTGATTATATCTCATAAATGACAAAAGATATTGAGATTATTCCAATTGGAGGTTGTTCCAGACTTCAATAGGTTTCCAACAATTCAAAATTTGGGTCAATCGGAGTTCGTTTGAGGGCTAAACGGGCGTGTGAAAAATGTGTTGGAAGCAGACACGGGCGTGTGGAAACTGTCTATCACGACAGTGGGTACCCATAAGGGCGTGTGGGAAATGAACTGGGCAGCCACACGGGCGTGTGGGAAGGCTCTGTCCGAAAAATAGCAGGGGAAAAACAGGGGATTCGCGGGAATTGGCTCCCAAGCCATTCAACACCAAACCAAGACAATTAAATCACTCCAAACCATCATATATCATGCATATAACTCATATATACTAATTAGGCATCAAGTAATCCATCCAAGCTTGCTCAAATCATCAAGAAATCACCATACAAACCCCATAAAATTTCATGCCATCCAAATTCCACCTCATGCAAGAATTCCTGCAAGTCCTCAAGTCTAATAGTACTCTTGATCATGCTTCTATTCATAAATAAACAAGAAAGTACATTCAAATTCTCGAACCCTACAATATAAATGTATTCAAGAATTCATCAACTTCTTCAACTACCTTGAAATGAAAGAAAGAATGGATGAAATGAGGTTGGGATGATGATGCTTCCAAAGTATGCAATTTCCCCCTTGAATTCAAGCTTGAAAAGTGATGAAATCTCTTATTTTTCCTCTTGGTGTTTTAATCGTGATTGAGTGTGTGATTCTTGGAAGGAAATTGATGAATGAAATGTGAGAGATGAAATGTATATGATATATTATAAAGTCTTCCACTAACTCTCATGAATCACCAATATTTGCACTTAGGTCCATGAAATATTTGAATGGATGCAATCAAGTTTCATTCCATGGGAATTGATCATTTAGCTTCAATCATATTAATGCAATTAAGTCCACATATTCAAGAAGTGATCAAGTAAGGACACATATAAGCATTTAATCACTTTAACAATTAATTCACGTAAATTTCACGTTGACGGTAATTCATATAAATGCATGAAGATATAATGCATATAATGTTATGAAATAAATGAATAAAATAATTAAGATAAGCCCCCAACTCCCGAAGACCCACACGTGGTGTGCTTACCTGAACTTCCGAAAAATTGGGGCGTTACAGCTCTGTCCCCAGATTCACTGATTGGAAGAAAAAAACTCCGGGTGGAACCGTTTTATCTTATCTTCCGTCTACCAAGTCATCTCCTCGGTCTTGTCACTTCGCCACAATACCTTAACCATGGGAATACTCCGGTTTCTCAATTCTTGATACTTCCGATCCAAAATTCTAACCGGCTTCTGAATGAACGACAGATTCAGTTCCAACTCTACTTCTTCAACGGGGAGAATCTCGGTTTCATCATGATAATACTTCCTTAGCTGAGACACGTGAAATACATTATGAATTCCGATAAGATTCGACGGTAAATCTAATCGATAAGCCACTTTCCCAATTCTCTTAAGAACTTCAAACAGACCCAAATAACGAGGATTAAGCTTTCCTCTCTTTCTAATTCGAGCAAATCCCTTACGTGGAGACACTTTCAAGAAAACCCGGTCCCCCACATCGAACCTAAGATCTCTCCTACGAAGATCGACATAACTTTTCTGCCTATCCTGAGCAGCTTTCATCGCTTGTTGAATTTGTTGGACTTTCTCGATCATAGCCCTCACGGCCTTAGAAGGTTTCTCTAACTTTTCACTCTTCTTAACCCCTTCCTGTTTCGTTCATTTCCACTCCTCCAAATCAATAAACAATGGATACCGACACTTTGGACCATAAAGAAATTCATATGGAGCCATACCAATTGAAGCTTGGTAACTATTATTATACGCAAACTCGATCAACGGGAGTTGCTCATGCCACGAATTTTGAAAATCCAAAGCACAAGCTCGAAGCAAGTCTTCTAAATACCGTATGACCCTCTTGGACTGACTGTCGGTTTGAGGATGAAATGTCGTGCTGAATTGAAGCCTCGTACCCAAAACCCCTTGCAATTCTTACCATAACTTTTAAGTAAATCGAGGATCTCTATCTGAAACAATACTCACCGGCATCCCGTGAAGTCTGGCAATCTCCCTATTATAAATTTCAGCCAATTTATGGATCATGTAAGATATTCTAACCGGTAGAAAATGTGCTGACTTCGTCAACCTATCCACAATCACCCAAATACTATCGAATCCACCCTTCACTTTCGGTAACCCGGATATAAAATCCATTGTCACCTGTTCCCACTTCCACTCAGGAATAGGTAACGGCTGTAGAAGTCCTCCAGGCTTTCGATGCTCAACCTTTACCTTTTGACACGTTAAGCAGTGCTTTACAAATTCGGCCATGTCCATCTTTAACCCGTACCACCAATAATACTGTTTGAGGTCCTTGTACATTTTATTCCCTGCAGGATGGATGGAATAAGCCGACTTGTGAGCTTCCTCGAGCAACACTGTAGCACCCGCATCAGAAGGTGCCACATCCCCCGCACCACTAGTCCAATCCATGCATGAAATGAATTTCCATACACGAATCAAACACGTGACGAACGGGTGACAAGTAAAAAACTCGACCTAGCTAAGCGGGGCTAACCCTTAAACCAAATTTCAAACCGACGATGCAATAATATAAGCGGAAGCATTTATCATATCATTACATGCAAGTCAAGTATTTCAACCAAGGTTTACAAAACCGTTACATATTTACAATCATCCTTCAAAATTATAATAATACATAAAACCAATTATATATATATAAGTATGAGATGCTAAAGAAGTAAGACAAGCTAGGACTCGAAAGTAAAGACTTCAACACAACCTTAACTCCCCGCCTAGCTCAACCTGCAAAAGACTAAAAACAACATGGGGTGTCAGTCCAAAGACTGAGTAAGAGGCATGAAACATATATCACATGCGCATGCAATCCATAATCCCGAGTAAAGTATTAGAAAATCCCAAGTGGGTAGTTTAAAAGAGGCATTGCTCGGAATTACGAATATCATATTAGTTCTTGACAAAATATAGCTTAACGTGGCCCGGTGAGTGGGAAAATCTCCAACCTTACTCCCATAGTGTGTGTTTAAAACATAAATTAGGTGTTCATGCATATATAATTATATCATAATCATAATCATGAGAAAATATAATTTTCCATCCTTCTTCCTCCAGGCGGTGGAAGGGTTTGCAAGGCCCTAGCCACCTCATGAACAATATCGAGTCGGGGGATCATGACTTCTTCCCGCTCCTTCGATGGGTTAACCACCGGCTCAAGAGTATCTCACCTCCCACACTACGTGGTCGCGTAAGATACGCTCAAAGGGTACTATATGCAATGGCTTATCCGACGACCCGATGTCGTACCGATCTCCATTCACACAATTCCCTAGGGCCCAATAACATGTGCATGATTCTCCCCAAAACATTTTCATGAAAACATTTGAAAACATTCATGCTTTAAACCATTCTCAAAAGTATATATATACTTAATACATTTTGGCTTGAAAAGATCATACAAGGTAATAGGGTTCTAATTTAACTAAAACTAGTAACCGCCGCACGCGGTACCCACGAGCATAAATAATTTTGATATATATATGTATACATGTTAACATACCATGCATCATAATAATCTTAATATATATGTATAGATGTTAAACCCAGGAAGCTTGAAAAAGTGATAATCTAAATAAGAATAGAAACAACACATTATTTATTATTGTATGGTATGGAGAAGAAGAAATAATACAAAAATAAAAAAATAGTGAAAACACATTGATAATTTTGAACAGTAAATTTAAAATTCAAGCAATAGTAAGTACCCAAAATTTTCAAAGTAACAGTAAGTACCCAAAATTTCTTAAATTCTCTAGCGAAGGTTTTTAACTGCAAAACCACTTTGAACTCAGGATAGATAATACTATTCTAAATCATTCATCACCAAGTTGCCTTCTAAGATAAAGAGTACTGTACTTTCAAAGACTTTCATTTCCCATCAAAGCATCGATTTTTCCTCACCTTTTGCGATTTCTTCCTCAATATAACTTCACCTCGATTTCTTCTTTAATAACTTCACCTTTTGATATTCAAAAAGGATCAAGAATTTATTAGAAGTAACAATCTATTAGTATTCTGATGCATTCATGCATGTACATATTTCATATTAACATTTGTACTAACAATTTTAACTACGCATTCATGCATGTAAATACATGAAGTAGCATTGTTTTATTAGAAGTAAGACATATAAATAAGGAAATACTCTATGCAATTAAGAAAATATGCTTATTTGATCAATCCTCAACGCTTTCACCCAAAATTTCTATTGAATTAAGATATTGTATTATATGACAGTGAAATCAAGAAATCAAACTTATGACATTCAAATTACCAGTTAATTGATAGAATGATAATATTTTTGTGAAAATTAATAAATGAAACAATGGAGTTAATAAATATAGATCATGAGAATGGACAACCACTAAAACTAAAAAGCTTCTAATCTCTTCCACTCCCTTTAATCCACACATATGGTAATGTAGAATGATATTTTAGATATAATTAAGAATTACATTGAGAAACATGTCTATAGAATGATTTTCTCTTGGTTGAAAAATACGGAAACATGTGGAGAGAATGTAGTTTTTTTAGAACCTAATATAGAGTGATCGAAAGACATTCAACACGTAAATGGGTTGTCGTTCCACAATTAAAGCATTAAACAAAAATGATTCAGTCCTTTATCCCATTGTTGTAATTATTCAAGAAGTTATGTTAGCAGTTAGCACACTTTTATTCCAAATAAAGTGCCTATTTTGAAACTAAGAAAACATCATTCTCTCAAAATGTTTTCCTATTTAAACCCTAGTTATTTTTTGTCCATTGCAAACTGACTTTCTCTATTTATTCCCCCACGTAATCTTTAATGAATGACTTTCCTCATTTTAATCAATGTGCTAAAAGAAAAAGTTAAAAGTCAATCATGGAAAATTCTTAGAACAAAATTAAACCGACTTGGTATGAGCTCAATCGAATAAGCAATGTCGTACTATCTCCTCTACCATATTATTGAGTATATTAGTTGTAAAACAGTAAATCCCAAATAACTTAATAAATCCCAAAAAACTTAATATATATTAAAATTACACATGATGGAGCAAAACTAAAAACTGACCTCAACAATGTCAATACAGAGATCCTCAATTTTAGAGCCCGATTTTAAAGATTTCCCACTACAAAACAGAACACGAAGGTTTGGGGGTTCTTCTGAAAGAGGCAAAGAAACACCTTACTAAAATAGGAAAGGATTGAGAAAAACTAAAACCTGACCTCAACGATTCTTTAGAAAGAGATAAAGAAACACCCTCTTAAAATACTATACGATTGGGCCAAATAAAAAATTGACCTCAACAATGTCAATGAAGAAATCTTGAATTTCAAAATCCGGTCATCGATTGAAGGTTAATATCTGCAAGATAGAACACGAAGGTTTAGGGTTCTTCTTAAAGAGATAAAGAAACACCCTATTAAAAGTAGGGCACAACTGAGCAAAACTAAAACTTAAACTCAACAATTCTTCAGACATAAAGACACATTGTATTAAAATAAGATACGATTGAGCAAAACAAAAAGCTAACCTCAACAATGTCGATATGGAGATCCTGAATTTTAGGGCTCGATCATCAGTTCAAGGTTAAACATCTACAACATATAACACGAAATTTCAAAGCTCGATCGTCAATTCATGGTTGAATACTTGTAAAATAATAAAATGAAGGTTTGAGAATTCTTCTAAAGAGATAAAGACAATTTATTAAAATAGGGCACGATTGAGCAAAACTAAAAACGGACCTCAACAATGTTACTACGGGGATCTTGATATCGCCCAGCCGTAACCGCCACCATGAACACAAAGACTCGAATAATCCTGCAAAACGAATTGTAGGATAACTATTTGCTGATCACTTACCTCAAACAACCTTCAAAACATAACGCAGTTTTGTTTCCTTTCTTTTCGAGTTTCAGGTTCACCATAACCTGCACGAAGACAATTCCACTCTAAATTATACATTCCATAAATTCCTGAAATCCTCATCAACAATCTGAACATCCGCATACCAAAAGATTGAACGGCCGACGTGTCTTGAGCCTTCATTTAGTCCTTAGGGGCATAAACAATGTATTTTTTTTAATCTTCCAATACTATAATCTGTCACATAATACCCACAACTCATCATTTCATTCAAAATCGTACCAAATAAAACTGAATTCACTATTCCAACTTCGCAACTATAATAATAATATAGAATAATATGCTTCCACAAAATAAAATCTTTAAGCAACATTCAATAATCAACCATAAAAAATTCTTCAATTTTCCTTGATAATCATCATATCTTCAACCATCATAAATCTTTAAATTCATAAATACATTACAATACTGACCCTCAATGGGATGCCAATCTGAGGAGCTAGAAGACCAACTCCACGTGCTTTTCTCATGACCTTCATCATATCATCAATTATCTTCTGATCCTGTCTGACCCGATTTCTTCCAGACCTACTTCCTGGCCCGGTTCATGAAGAACCGGATCGTCGGTTTTCACTATTTTTGACGACCTGCCCGAGCTGTTAAACTGGAGCTGTGATTTCTTGTATGCGATATAAATGCTAGTCTTGATATGGGTTTTTCTGACACGATTACGGGTCGAGTCAATAGAAGGATTCTTGCAATAGGTTTTGTTTTTCTCGATTCTTAGTATCTAAGACTTGTTCGTGTTGAACTTGTTTTCTGCCATTTTATTTTATCCGATTCTTAGCAGAAAACTAAGACTTGTTTTCTACCCTTTCTTCGATTGTTCTTCGTCTTGGATGAACAAAGATGAGGAAGTTACAGAAAATTTGGAATTCCTTCAGGTGGTTTTAGATTGGATTGGAGATCGTGATTCGTTGTTTCATTTAGCAGGTGATATTACGAATAAAACCCTTGAATAGAATAATTGAATAATAAGTAAAAGGGTATTTTAGGGCATTCATAATTTGGTGTTAGAACTGCCCAAATATAGAGGAAATATCTGATTTACCCTCAATTTTATAATTCTGTAAAATCTTTACGTACAATTAAGAGGGTAAAATTATAATTTTAGTTAAATAACTTCCATTTGTGAGTGAAAACAGTGTTTCTTTTTAATATAGTATAGATAAAACCTCACCTTCAAAAAAAGGAAGAAGAAATGAGAAGCTTACTGACCCTTCCCCTCAATCGGATCGAACTCTTTGCAAGAAACACGAGTGTACATAAGACTCTAGACAAATGAACCAAGTAATTGACGAACGGCGTGCTCATGATATGGAATGATAATAATTATAATTCATGAGAATTTTCATGCATGATTAATTGTTCATGTGATGGTTAAGCAAGCATATACTTCATATAAATCACATACGGGAGCCAAGGGAGTGAAAGAAAAGCAAGAAGAGGTGTTTTGGCGAAATTTAGCAAAAGTTGACAATTTAAGAAACGCGCAGACTGTGGAAAATTGGGAATATCTTAAGTTCTAGAAGTTGAAATGGAGTTTTGTTTATTGGAAATGAAAGTAGACAAATAGTCCTTTAAAATGATATATGGCTCAAATTGTGGTTCAAAACGAGGAGAAAATGGCGTAGGTCTAAAGTTGGAGGAATGTAGATTTCCGGTAAAGTGGCGACACCAAATTAAAATGGTTATATCTCACAAATGACAAACTATATTGAGATGATTCCAATTAGAGGTTGTTCTATACTTCAGAAGGTTTTCGTGAGTTTAAAAATCAGGTTAATAGGAGTTCTTTTGAGGGGGTACCCGGCCGGGTAAAGTTCAAGAAAAAAGTTCCCCGGCCGGGTAAAACTGTCCAGAAGCTTTCTGGACAAGAGTGCCCGCCCAGGTAACCTTCCTGGCTGGAAAAAGGGCATAAATAGGGGTTGCTCGAGGAGGAAAAAGGGAGGAAGCAAAACTACAACAAAACTCAACCAAAACACTCCAAAATAATCATATATCCTGCATTTAAGACCAATATACATCTAATACTTTAATTATACATCAATTAACCCAAGCAAACTTGTTAAGATCATCAAGAATTCAATCCAAAAACCCTCAAATATAACAACTTGATCAACTTACATCCAATACTCAAAGTTCATGGTCCAAATCAATAAGATATCATATATTCATGCTCCAAAACCAAAGTACTCATCCAAGTCATCTAAGCCCTAAAATTATTCAACTCATAAACAATCTCACAACAACCAATACCAACCTTGGAAAGAAAGAGATGGAAAATGGAATGATGAAGATGGAGATGATGATGCTAATGCTTCTTGCTATTGATCCTTCCTTCCTTCCTTGTGATCAAATGAGGTGAATGATGGAGATGAAAATGTGAGAGTGTGAAGAGTGTGTGTTAGAGATTTAGTAGGTGTTTGTGTGTGTGTCTTGCAAATGTGTTACATGCAATGTATAATGTAATATATGTATATCCAATATATGTCATATAATTATAGATATAATATGTATATGTATAAAGTTAGATATTATGTATATAATATGTATATAATTATCTTAGTGCTATATTATTATATACATATATAATGCATGTGAGTGTATTAGTGTAGGAGAGTTATATATATATATATAATACATGATTAATGAATATTGCATGAAGTAATTGAAATGTTAATCTTATGAAATTGATTTAAGTATATAGATGTATATATATATATATATATATATATATATATATATATATATATATGTATATAAAATATGTTATGAAATGAATGTATGAATTATGCATATGTTAAGGATGAAATGAAATTACAATTAAAATAAACACTTAGGCAATTAAAAAATGAATTACATAAATCAATTAGACACAAAATCCTAAAGCATGACAACAATTCTAACACTCAAACTCACACGTGAGGCGAGCATACCTGAAATGAAGACACGGGGCGTTACAATCCTCCCCCCTTTAAAGAATCTGGTCCCCAGATTCACTCGGACTGAAACAACTCCGGATAGAACCTCTTCATCTTGTCCTCGGTTTCCCATGTGGCTTATTCGGTTTTATTACTTCTCTATAGAACCTTTACCGACCGGATTTTTTGGTTTCTCAACACTTGAAACTTACGATCCAAAATCTTTACTGATTTCTGGACAAAAGTTAAATCCGGTTGTAATTCTACTTCTTCAACATCATCAACGGAAAGAATCTCGGATTCATCAGGGTAATACTTCCTTAGTTGTGAAACATGAAAAACATTGTGAATTCCCGTTAAACTCAGTGGTAGGTTCAAACGATAAGCAACTTCACCAACTTTCTCAAGAATCTCAAACGGACCTAACTATCGAGGGTTAAGTTTCCCTCCCCTATAAATCCGAGCAAATCCTTTGCGAGGAGACACCTTCAAGAACACTCGGTCTCCAACCTCAAACTTAAGATCCCTTCTCCTATTATCGGCGTAGCTCTTTTGTCGATCCTGAGCTACCTTCATTCGTTGTTGTACCAATTAAACCTTCTCGATCATGTCTCGTACTACCTTAGAGGGTTTTTCCAACTTCTCACCCTTCTTTCTCTTAACACCCTCTTGTTTTGTCCATTTCCATTCCTCGAGATCAAAAAACAACGGGGATCGACATTTTCGACGGTAGAGTAATTCATAGGGTGCCATACCTATGGAAGCTTGAAAGATATTATTGTAGGAGAACTCGATTAACTGTAATTGCTTATCCCAAGAGGTTTGATAGTCCAAAACACAAGCCCTTAGCAAATCCTCAAGATACCGAATCAACCTCTCGGATTGACCGTCCTTCTGCGGATGAAAAGCGGTGCTGAACTTAAGTCTTGTACCCAACATCCCTTGTAATTCTTGCCACAACCTCGACGTGAACCTCGGATCTCTATCCGATACAATACTAACCGGAATCCCACGAAGTCGAACAATCTCTTTCTTATAAAGCTCGGTTAGCTTATTGATCTTATCGGACATCCGAAACGGCAAAAAGTGAGCTGACTTAGTAAAACGGTCGACAATTAACCAAATTCCATCATAACCGCCCTTAACTCTCGGTAACCCTAACACAAAATCCATAGTTACTTGTTCCCATTTCCATTCCGGGATTGGTAACGACTGTAGAAGTCCTCCGGGCTTTTGGTGTTCGACTTTCACTTTCTGACAAATCATACAATGCTTCACAAACTCGGCGACATCCTTCTTCAATCCATTCCACCAATAATATTGCTTTAAGTCCTTATACATCTTATTACCTCCGGGGTGGATAGAATAAGCCGATTTGTGAGCTTCCTCAAGTAACAACCGTTTCAACTCTTCAAGAACAACCACTCTACTCTTAAACCGAAACAAGCCTGTCTCATCATATCCGAACGGACACTCCGGATCATCCGTTGCCTTGGCCACGAGCTTCTGAATTCCCAGATCACTCATTTGAGCTTCAAATAACCGATGCTTCAACTCCGGTTGTATAGTGATGTTAGTCACACGAGCCTTTACCACAATTGGCTCAACCTTACTTCCTTCATCCACTTCTAAACCCGATACACTAGTCTTCCTATTAAATAAATCGGTAACGACATTGGCCTTACCGGGATGACACTTGATCGTGCACTCAAAGTCCTCAAGAGTCTCCATCTATCTTCTTTGCCTCATATTCAAATCCTTTTGTGTGAACAAATATTGAAGACTCTTGTGATTGGTGTAAATCTTGAAAGGAGTTCCATACAAGTAGTGCCTCCACTTTCCAAGAGCAAAAACCACTGCACCGAGTTCCAAATCGTGTCTAGGATAGTTCTTCTGATGATCCATTAACTTTCTAGAGGCATATGCAATAACTCCCCCGTTTTGCATCAAGACACAACCTAATCCTTCTTTAGAAGCATCCGTATACACCGCGTAACCTTCGAACCCTTCAGGAAGTGTCAAGACCGGGGTTGTGGTCAACTTCTCCTTTAAGAGATTGAAGCTCTTATCGCATGTCTCATCCCACACAAATTTCACCTCTTTCTTGGTCAATCGGGTTAAAGGGGCGGCAATTTTCCAGAAGTCCTTCACGAATTTTCTATAATATCCCGCTAAACCCAAGAAACTTCGAACTTCGGAGGCATTCTTCGGTCTCTCCCACTTAGATACGGTCTCAACCTTAGAAGGATCAACTTCAATTCCCTTTGCCGAAATAACATGACCCAAAAAAGAAACTTTATCGATCCAAAAATCACACTTGCTGAATTTCGCGAACAACTGATTATCCTTGAGGGTCTGTAAAACAAGCTTAAGGTGCCTTGCATGCTCCTCGATGGACTTTGAATACACGAGAATATCGTCTATAAATATCACCACGATCTTATCCAAGAAAGGCCTGAATATTCAGTGCATCATGCCCATGAAAGCTGCGGGGCATTAGTTAATCCGAATGGTATCACAACAAACTCATAATGCCCGTACCGAGTGTTAAACCCTGTCTTTGGGATATCCTTTTCTCGGATCGGCAACTGATAGTATCCTTGACGTAGATCAAGCTTAGACTAGAACTTTGAACCTTGAAGTATATCAAACAACTCCTTGATCCGTGGAAGGGGATACTTATTCTTGACAGTCATCCGATTCAATTCTCTATAATCTATGCACATCCTCAAGGTCCCGTCTTTCTTCTTTATAAACTGGACCGGTGCACCCCAAGATGATGAACTCGGACAAATGTATCCACTTGACATCAACTCTTCAAGTTGCTTCTTCAACTCCTTCAACTCGACAGGAGCCATTCTATAAGGAGTTTTCGAGAAAGGCTTAGCATCCAGATACAAATCAATTATAAACTCAATTTCTCGTTCCGGAGGTAAAGATCCCAAACTCTCCGGGAAAACCTCGGGAAAGTCCTTCACAACATCCATTTCTTCAAGTTTAGCCTGATCTTTTGGCTTGTTAAGAATGTAGGCCAAGAAACCCGAAGCACCATCACAAATCATCTTAAAAGCCTCGGTGAAGGATAACAAAGGTGGAGTCTTCGAACCCAAACCCACAACAACATCCAAACCCAACTGAACTCTCTTAGCTCGGCAATCAACCTTAGCACAATGCTCAAAGAGCCAATCCATACCCAAAATTGCACCATACCGATTCATAGGCATCTCAATGAAGTCCGTTGGGAAGTCACGACCCTCAATACTCACTGGAACTCTCTTAAACACCCGATCAGAAACAAGGCTTCCCCCCAACGGGGAACTAATCACAAAGCAAGCAGAGGTACAAGCAACAGGTAAACACAAAGAAGCAGTTATGCCACGAGAAAGAAAAGAATATATGGCTCCAGGGTCAAACAATGCATGTATGCTCGTGCCATGAATGTATATTGTACCTTCAACAACGGCGGGTGGATCAATCTCGGCGTCCTGCTCCTCGCCATCAATGGTGTATGCTCTAGCCCGAACAATTGGCCTCTGTCCTCCCCTCGGACCCGATCTGAACTGGTCACATCCGGCCATTTGATGATCCATCGCCCCACAAATCAAGCAAGCCCTAAGGCGACGACGACAAGTCTCCCAAGTATGCGTAGGGCCTCCACAATAAGTACATGGCTTGGATTGTTGCGGCGGTAAAGGAGCTTGTGGTGGTGGTAATGCCGGCCCCGCCACTCGGGGTTTCTTTCCTGGCCCCTTTGCAAATTGAGCTCTAGCTGGTGGTGCAACCGGATAAACAGGTCTCTTGGAGCCGGACCCCGAACCTTGTCCCGAATGATAGGATCGAGGCACGGGATCTTTCTTCTTGAACAAAGCCACGTTGAATTGTATCAGTAAAAGACTCGAAGTTGCGCCCGGCTTGTCCATGCCTTAAACTCTCTCTCAATCCGGCTATGAATTTTCTCGACTTCTTATTCTCATCACGAGTGACTTGGGGAGCATATTTACCAATACGATTGAACTCCGCCAAATATTGAGCTACCGACCTGCCCCCTTGTTTGAGATCCATAATTTCTCGTTCTTTCCTCTCACGGACCACCTCAGGAATAAAGGCCTCCCAGAATTTCCTCTTGAAGACATCCCAAGTCAATCCTTCTCCGGTAACCTCTAACTTCTCAAGAGTTCTTTCCCACCAATCATAGGCTTCCCCGTCCAATTGGAAGATAGCAAATTGGGCCCTTTCAAGTGAGGTGAAGGGGCGAATATTATAGACCCTCTCCAATCGGGAAATCCAATCTTCTGCCACGGCGGCATCCGTAGTTCCCGCGAACCTTGGAGGATTATAACTAAGAAAAGTTCCATGAAAATCTCTAACCGGCGGTGGAGGTGGTGGAGGTTGAACCGGTTGTTGTGGAGGTGCAGCTTGAGCCCTCCTTTGCTCTACATAATTATATACGGCCTCCATGAAGCCTTCCATATTCATTTGAGGAGGTTGTTGTTGTTGATGATGTCTAGGAGGTGATGGAGATCTCCTATCTTGATGAGTGGGTCGACCACGAGCCATCTACAATTAAACATTGAGAAATGTGTGTCGGGATTAGGCAAAATCCATGATATTCAATTAAGGTGCACCAAATAATAAATCAAGAATGCTCATAAAACAATGCAAGACCTTCAAGTTGACAAAAAAATCCTAAGTCGTATGACTTAAACTGACAAAACTCAACTCAAGAGCCCGGTTTTACAACCTGGCTCTGATACCACCTAAGGATGTAGCACCCGCATCGGAAGGCGCCACATCCCCCGCACCACTAGTCCAATCCATGCATGAAATGAATTTCCATACATGAATCAAACACGTGACGAATGGGTGACAAGTAAAAAACTCAACCTAGCTAAACGGGGCTAACCCTTAAAACAAATTTCAAACCGACGATGCAATAATAAAAGCGGAAGCATTTATCATATCATCACATGCAAGTCAAATATTTCAACCAAGGTTTACAAAACCATTACATATTGACAATCATCCTTCAAAATTATAAAAATAAATAAAACCAATTCTATATATATATATATATATAAGTATGAGATGCTAAAGAAGTAAGACAAGGTAGGACTCAAAAGTAAAGACTTCAACACGACCTTAACTCCCCGCCTAGCTCAACCTGCAAAAGACTAAAAACAACGTGGGGTGTCAGTCCAAAGACTAAGTGAGGGGCATAAAACATATATCACATGCGCATGCAATCCATAATCTCGAGTAAAGTATTAGAAAATCCTAAGTGGGTAGTTTAAAAGAGGTATTGCTCGGAATTATGAATATCATATTAGCTCTTGACAAAACATAGCTTATCGTGGCCCAGCGAGTGGGCAATTCTCCAACCTTACTCCCATAGTGTGTGTTTAAAACATAAATTAGGCGTTCATACATATATAATTATATCATAATCAAATCATAATCATAATCGTGAGAAAATATAATTTTCCATCCTTCTTCCTCCGGGGCAGTGAAAGGGTTTGCAAGGCCCTAGCCACCCCATGAACAATATCGAGATGGGGGATCATTACTCCTTCCCGCTCCTTCGATGGGTTAACCACCGGCTCAAGAGTATCTCACCTCCCACACTACACGGTCGCGTAAGATACTCTCAAAGGGTACTATATGCAATGGCTTGTCCGACGACCCGATGTCGTACCGGTCTCTATTCACACAATTCCCCGAGGCCCAATAACATGTGTATGATTCTCGCCAAAATATTTTCATGAAGACATTTGAAAACATTCATACTTTAAACCATTCTCAAAAGTATACATATACTTTATACATTTTGGCTTGAAAAGATCATACAAGGTAATAGGGTTCTAATTTAACTAAAATAAAACCTCACCTTGACAAAACGAAGAAGAAATGAGAAGCTTACTGACCCTTCTCCTCAACCAGATCGAACTCTATGCAAGAAACACGAGTGTACATATGACTCTAGACAAATGAACCATGTAATTGACAAACGGCATGCCTATGATATGGAATGATAATAATTATAATTCATGAGCATGTTCATACACGATTAATCCTCCATGTAATGTTTAAGCAAGGATATACTTCATATAAATCACATACGGGAGCCAAGGGAGTGAAAGAAAAGCAAGAAGAGGTGTTTTGGCGAAATTTGGCAAAAGTTGACAGTTTAAGAAACGCGTAGACTGTGGAAAATTGGGAATATTTTAAGTTCTAGAAGTTGAAATGGAGTTTTGTTTATTGGAAATAAAAGTAGACAAATAAACCTTTAAAATGATATATGGCTTGAATCGTGGTTCAAAACGAGAAGAAAATGGCATAGGAGGAATGTAGATTTCCGGTAAAGTGGCGACACCAAATTAAAATGGTTATATCTCACAAATGACAAAAGATATTGAGATTATTCCAATTGGAGTTTGTTCTAGACTTCAAAAGGTTTTCGTGGGTTCAAAAATCAGATCAATTGGAGTTCTTTTAAGGAGGTACCCGTCCGGGTAAAGTTCAAGGGAAAAGTTCCCCGGCCGGGGAAACTGTCCAGAAGCTTTCTGGGCAAGAGTACCCGCTCGGGTACTTTTTAGGCACGAAAAGTACCTGCCCGGGTAACCTTCCTGGGCTGGAAAAAGGGCAGAAACAGGGGTTGCTCGAGGTTAAAAAAGGCAGGAAGCAAAACCAGAATAAAACTCAACCAAAACACTCCAAAATAATCATATATCATGTATATAACACCAATATACATCTAATACTTGAATTATACATCAATTAACCCAAGCAAACATGTTAAGATCATCAAGAATTCAATCCACAAACCCTCAAATATAACAACTTGATCAACTTACATCCAATACTCAAAGTTCATGCTCCAAATCAATAAGATATCATATATTTATGCTCCAAAACCAAAGTACTCATCTAAGCCCTAAAATTATTCAACTCATAAACAATCTCACAACAACCAATAGCAAACCTTAGAAAGAAAGAGATGGAAGATGGAATGATGAAGATGGAGATGATGATGCTAATGCTTCTTACTATTGATCCTTCCTTCCTTCCTTGTGATCAAATGAGGTGAATGATGGAGATGAAATTGTGAGAGTGTGAAGAGTGTGTGTTAGAGATTTAGTAGGTGTTTGTGTGTGTGTCGTGCAAATTTGTTACATACAATGTATAATGTAATATATGTATATCAAATATATGTAATATAATTGTAGATATAATATGTATATATATAAAGTTAGATATTATGTATATTTATATAATTATCTTAGTGCTCTATTATTATATACATATATCATGCATGTGAGTGTATTAGTGTAGGAGAGTTATATACATATATATAATACATGCTTAATGAATATTACATGAAGTAATTGAAATGTTAATCTTGTGAAATTGATTTAAGTATATAGATGTATATATATATATATATATATATAATATGTTATGAAATGAATGTATGAATTATGCATATGTTAAGGATGAAATGAAATTACAAATAAAATAAACACTTAGGCAATTAAAAATGAATCACATAAATCAATTAGACACAAAATCCTAAAGCATGACAACAATTCTAACACTCAAACTCACATGTGAGACGAGCGTACTTGAAACAAAGACACGAGGCGTTACAAACACCCTTTTCAATTCTTCGGGTAACACCACTCGGTCCTTGAAATGAAGAAGACCCATTTCATCGAACCCGAATGGACTTTCTGGATCATCTCTGGCCTTAGCAACCAATCTCTGCACTTTCGGATCTCTATTCTGAGCCTCGAACATTCTATGTTTTGATTCTGGTTGAATGGAGATATTAGAAACTCGGGCTCTAACCACAATAGTCCCAACTTCATTACTTACACGAACTTCTAAATTTGAAACACCAACCTTCCTACTTAAGGCATCAGCGACCACATTAGCTTTCCCGGGATGATATTTAATAACACAATCAAAATCCTCTAACCGCTCTATCCATCTCCGCTGCCTCATATTTAAATCCTTCTGAGTAAACAAGTACTGAAGGCTCTTATGGTCGGTGAAAATCTCAATGACACCCCGTACAAGTAATGTCTCCATTTTCTGAGCGCAAACACCACGGCGGCAAGTTCAAGATCATGGGTAGGGTAGTTCTTTTCATATTCCTTTAGCTTTCGGGAAGCATACGCGATTACCTTTCCATTCTGAGTCAAAACATACCCCAAACCTTCCTTCGTTCAAGAAGTTGAAACTCTTCTTACATTCTGCATCCCACACATACTTTACATCTTTCTTTGTCAACCGAGTTAACGGAGCAGTGATCTTTGAAAAATCTTGCACGAACCTCCTATAGTATCCCACCAATCCCAAGAAGCTTCTAACCTCAGAGGCGTTCTTTGGTTTCTCCCACTTCAAAACGGCCTCAATCTTCGAAAGATCAACCTCTAATTTGTTCCCCGAAATGATATGCCCCAAGAAAGAAACTCGATCGATCCAAAATTCTCATTTGCTAAACTTTGCAAATAATTGATGCTCCTTCAATGTTTTCAACACAAGCTTAAGATGACTAGCATGTTCATCGGCGGATTTTTAGAAAATCAGAATATCATCAATAAATATCACAACAAACTTATCAAGGAAAGGTCGGAAGGTTCTATGCATCATATCCATAAAAACGGTTGGGGTGTTCTTTAATCCAAAAGGCATAACCACGAACTCATAATGCCCATAACGAGTATTGAAGCCCGTTTTCGGAATATCCTCTGCTCAAATCCGTAGTTGATAATACCCCTGTCTCAAATCCAATTGCGAATAAACTTTAGAACCTTGGAGTATGTCATATAACTACTCAATGTGCGGAACGGGATATTTATTCTTAATGGTCATCTGATTCAGCTCCCTATAATCAATACACATTATATCTCTGTATCCGAACAGTCTAGAGTCAGAAAATCCTATTAGTTCTAATTTATTAATTGGGCCCTCTAGCTCTAGCCCAACCCAATTGGCGAGTAAGCCTACACTTGAATGTCATTCTTCTTTGGCCCTTCATGAGGTTCCTGTAGTCCATGATATACAACCCACTATTATTTCAAACCAAGTGGGCTTTTCTTCTTCTCCTATTAACCAAATAAGTCCTAGTATTGTTTGTAATGATCCAATTGCTATGGATTACTCCTCCTTAACCTTTCTCACAACAATGAAGAGTCAAATTACACCAAACCTAGCAACAATTACTCGGAAAAGCAGGAGAAAACTCAAACCGCCCTCTGTTGTAACCCAGTCAGAATATGTCCAATCTTTTGCTCAGAAGCGATCTTGGATTTTTGATCCCTCGTCTTGCTCCCTTGACTCATCGGCGAGAAAGAGACCCGTGTCTCAAGCCCTTGTCCTCAGGGATGTGACGAACGCCCCAGCGGCCGCTGTCCAGCAGCCTCGCCGATCACCATGAATCCTCTATGTTGGAACTGCCAGGGATTAAGGGGTCCCTGGGCAGTCAAGGAGCTTGAACAGCTCATTCGTTTGTTCGACCCCGGCTTGATTTTCCTTTCGGAAACCTAGTGTAAGAATAAAAAGATTGAAGCTTTGCGTGATAAAATTAATTTCTTTGGAATTGGTGTTGATTCTGTGGGTAAGGGAGGAAGTCTTGCTTTACTGTGGAAGAAAAATCTGAATGTCTCTCTTCTTAGTTTCTCCAAAAATCACATTGACGTCTCTGTTTCTCCTCTCGTTGGCTCAGCGAGCTGGCGGTTTACTGGCTTTTATGGTGAACCTATGCCTTTGAAAAGGTATGTGACTTGGGATCTTCTTGAACCCCTTGGGAGTGCCACCAATCAACCGTGGCTCCGTACAGGTGATTTTAATGAAATTTTATCAAATTCTGAAAAGCAAGGCGGGGGTCTTCGACCGCCAGCACATATTCGAGCGTTCCAAAAGAGTATAGAGGCGTGTGGTTTAGTTGATTTGGGTTTTCTTGCTGCTGAATTTACCTAGCATAATAACCATAATTTTCCCGCAACGGTTTATGAACGTTTAGATAGAGGGCTAGCTAATGTTGCATGGATTGATAAGTTACTAGATTTTAGAGTTATCATCTCTCGGTGGCAAAATCTGATCATGTTCCTATCCTCATTGAGTTGTCTCGTCCTTCAGGTCCCAAGCCTAGAAGAGCCAAACAATTTCATTTTGAAGCTATATGGCTCCGGCATGACAACTGCCAGAACATTGTTGAAGGTTGTTGGGAGGGGACTACTCCTACGAATGGAATTTATAAAGCTTGGGATAAAATTGACCAATGTCGTGCCATGCTCTTGTTTTTCCATGACTCCCATTTTGGTGCACCTTGGAGGCGAATTGCACAGCTTGAGAAACTACTCCTCAAAACTAGACAGGGATATATTTCCAATGCCTCAAAATTAAAGGAAAAAGAGATTCGCAGTGAAATTGAGGAATGGCAGGCACGTGAAAAGGTCAAGTGGCAACAACGAGCTAAGTCTCATTGGCTTAAAGGCGGGGATCGAAATAATAGCACCCGGAATGCTTGGTAGCCACATCCCCCGCACTATAGTTCAATCCACATATGGAAGAAGCACCCATACATGAATCAAGCCTATAGCGAACGGGAGATAATAAAAAAAACGACACTCTAGCTAGGCGGGACTAACCCTCAAACAAATACGATCATGCATAAAATACGTACATTCATCTCATTATCACCAAGTCAAATTCATATCCACTAGTCAATATATATACAATCTCAAAATACCAAAGGAAAGACAATCTATAAGTATCAACATATTCATAAGAAGTACATAATTATGCATCAATAATGTACAATGAACGTGCTAGACCCGAAATGAAAGACCGGACTAGACTCAAATCCCGCCTATCACGCACCCTGCAAACCTGAAAATGTGAGGTGTCAGTCTATGAAAGACTGAGTGAGGGGTTTAGTAAATATATAAGCGCAATTACCATGCAAGCTATATTCTCGGGTAAGATTTTATAAAAGAAAGCAATATAAGTTCAAGAATAAAGTAGAACTCGCCCGAGATTACAACTAATCAATTTAACAATACAATTAGTTTCAGTCAATCAGTGGCCCGGCAAGTGAGGGCAATTCTCCAACCTTTCTCCGACAGTGCACAATAATTCAGTTATTAATTGATTAAGTGATCAAGCAGTCAATTACAATGCACAGATTCGAGCAAGTTTAGTAACCCTTTTTCCTGCAGGTGATGGTGGGATTGTAAGGCCCCACCATCTAGTCAGTGTGAGAATAGGGTTCATGATTCCCTATGCCCACAACTCCTTCATCCACTAATCTCCTAATGGTTTCAGTGGTCATCCCAAAAGTTGTGAGGATAGTGAAAGAGTTACCCGTCAGCCCAAGCTTTCCCGGTTGGCTCAATACACTACCCTCGGGCCCACAGTGCACAATACTTGCCAAAACAATCAATCAGTTCAGTTCAGTTGAAAATCAATAGAGGTTTTGGAAAACTATAGATATATAGATACGTTTTGGGCGAAAACATCACATAGGGTTGTAAGGGTTCTATATATCTTAGAAATTAAACCTCACCTTTACCGATAAAAGAAGCAAGGATACACCCTACGGAGCGTACTCCTCGTCACTGGGGATGTGATCTGTGTAACAAGGATAAGTGTACGTGAGACTCGACTTGCATGAACCATTAAAGATGCAACGCCCCAATTCCGGAAGTTCAGGTAAGCACGCCACGAGCGGGTCTTCGGCAGTTTGGGGTTTAATTTAATTATTTCATTCTTCTAATTATCACCTTTATAACATATTATGTGCATTACACATTTTTTTATGTATCTATATGAATTAGCATATATGTGAATTTACGTATAATAAGTGATTATGTGTCTAATTGTATTATATGATTTTAATTGATCATTTCATAAAATTAGAGACCTAATTGCATGATATGAGTTGGGAGTTATATGATTATTTGGTTAGGAATAGAAGTTGCTTGCATCCATTCAAATAATTCAAGGGCTTAAGTGTAAATATTGATGATTCATGCATTTAGTGGGAGGTATAATATATCTTATATGCATCTCTTCTCTCACATTTCATACATTACATATTCATCAAGAAATCTCACACGCATACACACACCAAGCACCGATTTTTACACCAAGGAAGGGCAAGAAGATTTCATCTCAATTTCAAGCTAGACTTTTGGAGGAATTGTGAAGCTAGGATCATCATCATCATCATACCTCCATTTCATCCCATCTTTCTTTTATCTTAAAGTATAAATGAGAATTTGTTGATCTCTTGAATATGTGAAATTGTAGGGTTTGATGATTATATGAGGTTTCCTTATTTATCTTTGGTTAGAAGCATGATTAGGGACTTTATATTTCAAGTTTTGCATGAAAACATGAAGTTATGTGAAGGTTGGAAAGCATGTATATTTTGGGGTTTTGATTGATGAATTCTTGTTGATCTATGCATGTTTCCATGGATTATATGATGTTTAATTGATATATATGATCATATACATGTTATATGATTGTTTTGGAGTGTTTTGGGTTGAGTTTTTAAGTGTTTTGGTGTTTGATTGCTTTCTCCCTCGTTATGCCCTGTTTTCCCTTCGTATATGCTGCTGGAGAGTGATCCACGGGCATTGATTTTGACCCATGGTCGTGGATTTTCGTCCAGAAACTTGGGAGTTTCAGTAAGAGAATCCATGGGCGTGGATTTTTGCACATGGAGAAATCCACGGCCGTGGATCTTCCCCTACTTTCAGCCTGAGTTTGGTTTTGTTCCGTTCACCCCTCAAACGAACTCCAATTGATCTGATTTTTGAACCCACGGAAAGATATTGAAGTCTAGAACAATCTCCAATTGGAATAACCTAAATATCGTTTCCCATTTGTAAGAAATTATCAATTCTTTTTGGTGTCGCTGCTTTACCGACAAACTGCAATCATCCAACGTCAAGCTTACGCCATTTTCGCCTCGCTTTGAACTAGGAAACGAGCCTTGTATCATTTTAAAGGTCTACTTGTCTAGTTTCATTCCCAATAAACAAAACACAATTCTATTTTCTAAGACTCCAGATATTTCCATTTTCCTACAGCTTGTGCGTTTCCAAAAACTGTCAACTTTTGCCAAACTTCACCAAAACCCTTCTTATTGCATTCCTTTCAGTTCCTTGCCTCCTTTGTGTGACTTATATGAGTTATATACTTGATTTATTGATAAGTATGCTCCTATTTGACACTTATTGATACTTTATTTGGGAATTTGGGCACATTCATGATATTTATTGGTTGTAAAGGCATGATTGACATCACATGACTTTGTCGTTCGTCTTAAATGGTTCATATGAGTCGAGTCTCATGTACACTTGTCCTTTTTATACAGATCACATTCCCGGTGACGAGGAGCACGCTCTTTAGGGTGTTTCCTTACTCTTTTGGTTGGTAAAGTAAAGGTGAGGTTTAATTTTAGATATAGAGAACCCTTACAACCCCTATGTGATGTTTTTGGCCAAAATATATCTATATATCTATAGTTTTCCAAAATTTAATGATTTTTAACTGATTTCATAGAACGGATTGATTGAATGATTGTATTGGCGAGTAAGCATGTTCACGTTTGGCCCCGAGGGTAGTGTATTGAGCCAACCGGGAAAGCAAGGCTGACAGGTAACTCTTGCACTACCCTCACCATGTGGGATCACCTCTGAATCCACCAGGAGGTTTGGTGGAGGAAGAAATCCCGTGCGTGGGATTCATGTTCCCAACATACACCATGATTCGATGGTTGGGTCTCCAAGCCCACCATCACCCGGAGGAAGAAGGGGTTATTGTAAATGTTATTTGTGCACTGAAATTGTCTGTGTGATCACCTAATCAATTAATAAATTGAATTATTGTACACAATCGGAGAAAGGTTGGAGATTTGCCCTCACTCACTGGGCCACGAATTGAATTGATAATAATTATTTTGTTAAATTGGTTTTGTTGTAATTTCGGGCGAGAATTTAATTCTATTCTTGAATGTATATTGCTTCTTTATAAAACCTTACCCGAAATTATAACTTGCATGGTAATTGCGCTTATAATTATAAATCCCTCACTCAGTCTTTGGTAGACTGACACCTCACATTTTCAGGTTGTGTAGGAGGAGTGCTAGACGGGGTTTGAGTATTTTGTTAAGCCTAGCATTTCATTCATATGTTGGTATTTGTATAATTTTGAATCATAAGAAACCTATGTATATTATGGGTTGGTGTTGAAGGTTGATCATGCATGTATTTGGGAACGATGATCAAGAGTGCTATTGGAATGTATGTATATTACTATGCTTCCATTTTTGTTGATGCATGTTGGTACTTCTGAGGGTTAGTCCCGCCTAACTAGAGAGCCATTTTTTTTTATTGTATCTCGTTCGCTATAGGCTTAGTTCATGTATGGATAATCTTTCCATATGTGGATTGAACTATAGTGTGGGGGATGTGGCTACCCAGCATTCCGGGTGCTACATAAGATGAACGGCACAGTCATGTGATGTCAATCATGCCTTTACAGTCAATAAATAGCATGAATGTGTCTAAATTCCCAAATAAAATCTCAAGAAGTGTCAAATAGGAGCGTAAATATCAATAAATCAATTATATAGCTCATATAAGTCACATACGAGAGCCAAAGGGGTGAAAGGAACTCAACTAAAAGGGTTTTGGTAAAGTTTGGCAAAACTGACAATTTTTGGAAATGCGCATGCTGTGGGAAAATGGGAATATCTCAAGTTTTAGAAATTGGAATTGCCTTTTGTTTATTAGAAATGAAACTATACAAATAGACCTTTAAAATTATATATGGCACGAATCATGTTTCAAAGCGAAGTGAAAATGGCATAAGCCCGAAGTTGGAAGAATGAAGATTGTCGGTGAAGTGGCGATACCAAAAAAAATTGATTATATCTCACAAATGACAAAAGATATTGAGATTATTCCAATTGTAGGTTGTTCTAGACTTCAATAGGTTTCCAACGGTTCAAAATTTGGGTCAATCGGAGTTCGTTTGAGGGGTAAACGGGCATGTGAAAAATGTACTGGAAGCCGGCATGGGCATGTGGAAACTGTCTGTCACGATAGTGGGTACCCACACGGGCGTGTGGGAAATGAACTGGGCAGCCACACGGGCATGTGGGAAGGTTCTGTCCGAAAAATAGGGGATTCACGGGAATTGGCTCCCAAGCCATTCAACACCAAACCAAGACAATTAAATCACTCCAAACCATCATATATCATGCATATAACTCATATATACTAATTAGGCATCAAGTAATCCATCCAAGCCTGCTCAAATCATCAAGAAATCACCATACAAACCCAATAAAATTTCATGCCATCCAAATTCCACCTCATGCAAGAATTCCTACAAGTCCTCAAGTCTAATGGTACTCTTGATCATGCTTCTATTCATAACTAAACAAGAAAGCACATTCAAATTCTCAAACCCTACGATATAAATGTATTCAAGAATTCATCAACTTCTTTAACTACCTTGAAATGAAAGAAAGAATGGATGAAATGAGGTTGGGATGATGATGCTTCCAAAGTATGCAATTTCCCCCTTGAATTCAAGCTTGAAAAGTGATGAAATCTCTTCTTTTTCCTCTTGGTGTTTTAATCGTGATTGAGTGTGTGTAAGTGTGTGTGATTCTTAGAAGGGAATTGATGAATGAAATGTGAGAGATGAAATGTATATGATATATTATAAAGTCTTCCATTAACTCTCGTGAATCACCATTGTTTGCACTTAGGTCCTTAAAATATTTGAATGGATGCAATCAAGTTTCATTCCATGGAAATGGTCATTTAGCTTCAATTATATTAACACAATTAAGTCCACATATTCAAGAAGTGATCAAGTAAGGAAACATATAAGCATTTAATCACTTTAACAATTAATTCACGTAAATCTCACGTTGACGGTAATTCATATAAATGCATGAAGATATAATGCATATAATGTTATGAAATAAATGAATAAACGAATAAAATAATTAAGATAAGCCCCCAACTCCCGAAGACCCACATGTGGCGTGCTTACCTGAACTTTCGGAAAATTGGGGCATTACAGAAATACAACCTTCTTCCATTATAAGGCGAATAGCAGGAAGAATAAAAATGCTATTGAGAAAATCAAAGATAAGAATGATCAGTGGTGTGAATCGGAAGGGGAGATCAGGAATGTAGTAGAGGATTATTTCAACACAATTTTCTCTTCCAGCGAGCCCAATTCTTTGAATATGGATCGAGCTTTGGAGTGTATTTACCCTCGTATTTTAGATGAGATGAACACAAAACTCTTGAAACCTTTTACGGATGCTAAGATTGATCGGAGTCTTGCGCAAATGGCTTCCCTTAAAGCTCCTGGACCAGACGGAATGCCACCTCTTTTCTTCCAAAAGTTTTGGCCTACGGTGAGGAAGGATGTTACGTAGTGTGTACTTAATTTTCTAAATCAAGGCATTTCGGATCCTTCAATGCATCACACTAATATTGTTCTTATTTCGAAATGCCCCAACCTGGAGAACATGTCTCACCTCAGACCAATTAGCCTCTGTAATGTCATTTATAAACTCGCCTCGAAGGCCATTGCTAATCGATTGAAATCAATTCCCAATCGCATTGTGGATCCGTGCCAATCGGCTTTCGTTCCTCAAAGGCTGATCACAGATAATGTCGTCGTAGCTTTTGAAGTCAATCACTTCATAAAACACAAGAAGAAAGGGAAAGAAGGGTATATGGCTCTAAAGCTTGATATGAGTAAAGCCTACGATAGAGTCGAGTGGAGTTTTCTCAAAAGGGTAATGCATAAACTTGGATTTCATGAAGAGTTTACCAATCTTGTGATGTTGTGTGTTTCGTCCGTGACGTACTCTTTTGTGTTGAATGGTGATACGTTTGGCAAACTCACTCTTGCTAGAGGACTTCGGCAGGGGAACCCAATCTCGCCCTATTTGTTCCTTCTGTGCACAGAGTGTTTTAGTGGTTTGTTGAAAACTAACCCAAAGATTGTAGGGACTGCCATCTGCCGCAAAGCACCTCGTATCTCTCACCTCTTGTTTGCGGATGACACAATGGTGTTATGTAAAGCGAACATGGACTCTATTATAGGTATTTTGGAGGTTATTAATACATACGAGGATGTTTTCGGTCAACGTGTAAACTACGATAAATCCTTAGTTGTGTTTAGTCCAAACTTGGACCAGGTGGCAAAAGAGGATTTGGCTTCTCGCTTGGGCGTTGTTATTTCTAGCAAACATGAGAAATATCTTGGTCTTCCAGCTATCGTTGGGGCTTCTAAGAAGGAAATTTTCAGTTCATTTAGGAATCGAGTTTGGGGTAAAATTCAAGGTTGGTCAGAGAAAAAATTATCCCAAGCGGGCAAAGAAGTCTTGATTAAAGCGGTCTTGCAATCAATCCCTTCCTTCGCTATGACCTGTTTCATGCTTCCAGAATCTCTTTTATCCGAGATTGAGTCCATGGTTGCATCGTTTTGGCGGCATGGTGGAGATAAAAAGAAACTCCATTGGGTAAGTTGGAAGAAAATGTGTCTGCCCAAGAACGAAGGGGGAATGGGGTTCCGCGATCTTCGTGCGTTCAATCTTTCCCTCCTCGCCAAACAGGGGTGGCACATTTTAACTGAGCCAGATTTTCTATTGTGTCGGGTGCTTAAAGCTCGGTACTTTGCTAATGTTGACTTCTTGGAAGCAAAGGTTGGTTATAACCCCTCTCTTACTTGGCGCAGTTTGATGAAAGCTAGGGACCTTGTGGAGTTTGGGACTCGTTGGTGGATTGGGAATGGTCAGAAAGTTAGAATTTGGCTCGATAAATGGCTGTCAAGACCGGTTTCTTTTAAACCAATTACACCCGTAGCCCATCCTGGGGAGTCCCTACTCGTTAGCCACCTCATTGTTGAGGACAATGATAATAGATGCAGATGGAATGAAGAACTGGTGCAGAACACTTTTCTTAGTATGGATGCTGAGTTTATCCTCGAAATCCCTTTTGGAAGCAAGTGTAATGTTGATTTGAGAGTTTGGCATTACAATAGTAATGGTAGGTTTTCGGGTCGGAGTGCGTATCACGTTGCTACTCATGATTTTAGCATGCATAATTTTGGCCCTTCCCCATCTTTTTCTGGTTCGTGGGATTTCATTTGGGACCGAAAAGTTGCTCCAAAAATCAAGGTATTTGCTTGGAGACTGGGTAAAGAGGCTCAGCCTACTATCCAAAATTTTAGAAAACGACATTGTGATGTTAATTTTGGTTGCCCCTTCTGTGACTTTGAAAATGAAGATCCGCGCCAAGCCTTGGTGGATTGCCATATTTCTAGGCAAACTTGGGCTTTATTGTTCTTCCCTTAGAATCATCTAGAGATGGAATAGCGGGACAGAGTGTTGGCTGCGGGATACGGTGGCTACTCCCGATACAACACAAGCTGACCTCTTCCTCACCACCATTTGGGCCCTTTGGTGGAATCGTAATAGAAAGGCTCGAAAGGGAGTGGAGTTACTGTCGGGAGAGCTCGCGGAGTTTTCGATTAATTTTTACTCCTCTTTTGTCAAATCAAATGAAGCCACCAACATCCCTAAACCACATGACCCCCCTCGTGGTTGGGTTGCTCCACGCATTGGAGAGATCAAGGTAAACTTTGATGGTGCCATTTTTCAGGAATCGGATGAGTATAGGTTTGGAGTTGTGGCACGGGATTCTTCTGGGGTATGTGTGGGTTGGAGTTCTACTCGGCGAATGGGTGTGTTCTCCCCGGAGTGTATGGAAACTTATGCAGCTAGAGAGGCAGCGTGGCTGTTTAAGCGTAGAAGATGACACAAAGTGATTTTAGAAGGGGATTGTGCCAACTTGTTTGCCAAACTCAATGCACAGTAGGATTTTTCCGAGACTGGAAATGTAATTTGGGATATTAAAGAAGCTCTTTCCCATGTTCCTGAGGTGTCTCTTTCTTGTATTAATAGGATGGGGAATGTCTCAGCCCATTCTTTGGCTAGAAAGTTTTTGCTTTTTAGAGAGGGGAATTCTGATGCTGATCTCCCCTGTTAGGCTGTTGCTGTTGTGGTTTTTCGTAGTCTTTGTCTGTTTGCATCTCTTGTTGGGGGGTGTTCCTAAAAAAAACAAAAATATTTCATATATATCAAGATTAATATATTCATCTTGTAAATTTCATTTAAATGATATAAGTGCATAATTAAATAATTTAAATGCGTATATAACACTCTCGTTACAACGTACTTGTACGGCCGGACGAGCGGGATGTTACAAACTCCCCTTCTTCAAAAGGACCTGTCCTCAGGTCCAAAGTGAGGTCTTGAATGGCTCTGAAGATAGCCAAACTTCCCCTGTATCACTCTAATCTCGGAGGAAGGTAGACTCCTCGAGACATTACCTCCTTAATTAGCAAAACCGGACACAAAGTCCTAGTCGTTTGCCCCCACTTCCCAATTAAAGATTCGGGAGTAGTTGGAGAATCCTCAATCGTTGCCATATAGACGTTATTACACAAAGTCCATAACATCTTTCTTATGTCACTACACTAGAACCGGTCTTGCGAAACTTCAAACAACTTCAAACCATGAGTGGGATAACCTCGTGATCTTGCACTTCTCAAGGCATAGGCTACAACTCTTCTACAAGCAACACACTTCATACCTCCTGTTAGGCAAAAGCCTATACCCAGGGAAACTCTTTTCAACCGCATCTTCCCACTCAAAACCATACCTCTTATTAGTCATACATGTCAATGGGTTGGCATTCTCAAAGAAGATTGCCTAGTATACCCCGCTAACACGAGAGACTTCTTACTTTGAGGCAATTCCCGGTTCTTCCACGAGGAAATCAATGGGTTAGCCTTCTATCTATCCCCCGTAGACACCATTGAGCCCAAACGGACCTCCTAAGAGCAACTACACACCTCAACAAAACAAAATATCTCCAGACAAGTCCACCGGAAGCAGCTCGACTCTCACAACTTACCCAACACTCACGAACACTCCGCGCCACCAAACTCTCTCCAAAAGAGAGTTAACACAAAAGGAAAGAAAGCACACAAGCAGCAAGAACTAAGAAGAAAAGGAAACACACAACAAGTAAGAGCCAAGAAGAACCTAAGGAATAAAGAAGAAGGAAACAAACACGTGGGTTTCCCGAGATTAAGATATGCATGAGATGAGATGCCATGAATGCTTGGTGTACCTTTCACCATAGCGGTGGTATCAATCTCGGCATCCACTTGGGCTTGAATCGGGATCTCGGAGTTATGGTTCCTCATAAGCTTTGGAATTGATTTGTATGGGCAAACATTCACCATATGTCCAATCTCACCACACATAAAATAAGCACCTAACTTCCTCCGACATTGCTCCTCCGTGTGATTCGGACCTTCACAAAGCACAATGATTCGGTGCCGGTAGAGTGGGCACCGGAGTCGGTCTCGATAGTCGAGGTTTCTTGTTCTTGGATTGCTTGACATCTTGAGAACCGTGGGGTTTCTCTTATGGCACGGGTCTTTTACCCAAACTTAAGCTTGAACCGGATCCTTGTCCCAATTGAAAAGTGTAGGATTTTGAATATTGCTTATCCATCTCACGTTGAACCACCTTTCTCATTGCTTCAGACCATTGGTTCACCGTTGAAGCATAGAAAGCTTGTTGGATCTCACTCTTAAGGCCTTACATAAAATTCCGGGCTTTAAGTCGGTAGTTATTGACAACTTGTGTAGCGTGAGGGCCCGATCTCTCAAGCTCCACTAGATAATCCTCTGCCATGTTCAAGTCTTGTTAGAGGTCTAGAAATTCTTGAAGTCTCTTAACTCTCGCACTAGAAGGAATGTACTTGTTTTGAAATTCCTGAACAAAGTTCTCCCATGTAAACTCTTCCTCGGACCTCTCAAACCACGATCTTACCTCCTTAAGCCAAATTGAAGCTTGCCCTTGAATTAAATGGGAAGTGCAATTCACCCTTTCTTCTGATGTCCCCGAAAGAGTATCCCAAATCCATGAAATCTCGAAAATCCACTCTTCGGCTTTCACATCATCACCTCCAAACCACATCGGAGGGTTGTAATTTCAAAATTCTTGATAAATCAAAGGTATTTGTTCTCCCATCATAGATGTAGGTTGAGGTGACATCCTGAATAAGAAACACAATTCAAAGAAATATCGATGTATGGAAGGGTTTAGTGCATGTTCATGAGAACAATTAATACAAATAAGACAAATAATTCACGTAAAAGTGAAAATGAATGCAAACAAACACATAATCCTAATCCAAACGACCTAGATAGACCTGACACGACGCTAGAGCTCTGGTTTTACAACCCAGAGCTCTGATACCAGTTTAGGTGTAGCACCCGGAGCGAAGGGCGCCACATCCCTCGCATCATAGCCCGACACGTGTAACGAAATGGGAACTCCGCACACGCACCGAGCCATGGCGAACGGGTGACAAACAAAAATACACACCCTAGCTAGGCAGTCTAGACCCTTAACAGAATGCATAACGTCACAAGATCAGCGGAAGCAATTTAAACAGTTCATATCATAGTCCCAAGATCAACATATATACCGAAGATGTTAGGGCTAGCATGCTAAGTTATAAACAAATATACAATGCCCATCAGGGCCAAAAGTAGTAATCCAGGTAACAAAGTATTCAAAATACATATCCTCAAAAGTTCACAAGGGTGTAAAGCAGAAATAAACCACTACAATGCGAAATGAAGACTCGAGCTAAGAAACAAGTGAGACTCAAAGACAGACTTGCCGCCTAACTCAACTCTGACAATACCTACAACTCAAAAAAAGGGGAAAAAGGGAAACAACAATGAGGGTTAGTCCTAATGACTAGTGAGGGGGCTAAAACACGAACCCATAATACGTATAGAGCAAAGCACTTAATAAAATTCGTAAAAAGATCCATGAATCGGGGACGATTTTTGCAAGCTAAAACGTCTCCCGTGATAATAGATATATATATATATACTTAAAGGAAGTTAATGATATAAACCTAAAATAGCCAATTTTAAGTATTTAGGAATCCATTCCCTTTTCATAGATTATACAAAGTTACACAACTTGGCGAGTATGAGTTCTCCTCCCAACTTTCGTATTTAAAGGCATACACATAAACAAAATAGAATTCATAAACCATCCTTTCTCTGGGTGATAGAAGGGTAGAAAGCCTAGCTATCGGCAAAACACACACGAGACAAGGCTTAATTACGTCCTTGAAACCTTCGACGATTGCTACCCCCAGCTCAAGAGAAACACCCTCCCTCAACCTCTTAAAGTCGGGTGAGACTCTCAAATGGAAAAGGTTGATGGGAGAGCTCGTCGACCCCGTGGCCTTCCCGAGTTATCATACCACTCTCCGGGGCCCAAAGCAAAATGCAAAAATTCACATATACCACAAACCTTATCTTTCAAAGCCCAAAGCTCGCTTACACACACACATTTATCAAAGCTTTTCAAAACAAACGAAAATAGAGCTTATATACGTATAAAAACATTTTTCAAAGTTTTATATCAAATGGGACGAGCCCTCAAAGTACATATCATACCTATATCTATCATATAGTATGCATAATTCGCATGCGGGCTTCATCACGTAGGGTTATAGGTCATATTAACTAAAAGAAAGAAAACCTCACCTTTCCAACGTAGTGGAGCAAAAGGATATAAAACGGACGCAAACGAACGCCTATGATACCTCCTCGTTACGCACGGGACCAAACTCTAAATAAACGAAACAGCAAAAGATACTCTTAGACTCAAAATGTACCACATAGACGCTCAAAAAATGCATATGATGCATGTAATGCAAATGGAATGCAACACTTAAGGCATATGCGTTCATATTTCACGTATTTCATATTAAACGGTCCTATAAATTCAATACTTTCAAGTTAACACATAAATTAACATGTTATCATATCACTAAAATCATAACAGAAACAAGAGATTAGCGTATTAAGCAAATAGACATAGTTCTAACTCATTTATGCGTATTGAAAAGCACTTAAGTCACTGAAGAGCACATGAGAGCATAAAGTGAAAACGAGTATCTAAAATCAATCATAAATTCATATCATACAAGGTAACACATATTATAACATGTTATCTATACATATATATTATAAAAGTAGCAAGAAGAGATCATACGAGGCGAATAATTGGAGCATTGATTCAAGTATGCACGTAAGGTAGCATATAGAGTGTATGATATCATAACTTTGAAACGAGCATTTAAATCAAACCACAAATTCATAACATATAACCTAATACATAATATAGCATGTTAACAAAGTATACAAGTTACAAACCAAGCAAGAAAATGAAAACAAGTAGCAAAGGAAAGCAAACAATCAAGCCCGCTCCAGAGAAGAAAGGTAAAGGGGGTTACTCCTCCAAGGAACACTTGCAGTAACTCCCGTTAAAGCACACGGACGCAGCACACCACAAGGGTAACGGGGGTTACCAAAACCCAGTTCAAAAGGGGTAACCCTCGTTACAAGAGGCAGGAGAAAAAGGTGTTCCAAACGCTGGGAGGTGTAACGGGGTTACATACCCGTAAAGCCATCGCGGAAACGGGTGTTACCCGTGCTGCAAGCTTCAAACGAAACTTTCCATGGCTGCCAATCCCCTGCACTATTACAACGAACAACAAGGCACCAAAAGGGGGAGCGAAGGAAAGAAAAGAACAGCAGCAAAATACCACAAAATGGTCACAAAACATACCACAATCTCATTCTCAATCAAGTTCAAGAAGGTTACAAAGTCTCATGTTTCTTCCAAGTTTTAATTCAATTCATTAGTGGAATAATATGAATCACTTAGCTAGAGTGAAGATACATGTAATATAAGCATAAGAGAAAGTTTTTGAATCATATAGCATGCTTTACATCAAAAGAAACCATCAAAGATCATGCTAGAATCAACAAATAGCTCCAAACCCTTCCTATTCATCCTCATATCAATAGCGTGCTCAAATCAAGGTGAAATCATGCAAACTTAGAGTTACGATGTAACACCCCGGAGCGAAGGGCGCCATATCTCCCCGCACCATAGCCCGATGCGAGTAAATGGGATCTCCGTACCCGCACCAAGCTATAGCGAACGGAGACAAACAAAACTCACACTCTAGCTAGGCGGTCTAGACCCTCAAAATAGAGTGCGCCAAGAAACCAAAGCAAATGCGGAAGCAACCAGGATCACAAAATACAAACATACATGTTAATACTTATACAAATTATACAAGTTATGCCCATCCAAGGCCAAATGAATCATATAACGGAAGCTCAAATTCCAAATCATAAATCATACGAAGCTTATACATAGTACCATATTTATACATATTTATACGTAGTACCAAAACTGAAAGTAAAAATGCAAGGACGCAAAGACTCTCCTACATAACCCGTACAACTCAAAGTAAAAGACCACCGCCTAGCACCAACCGAAGACCTGCACTTGCGAACTCAAGAAGCAAAGGGGAAAAAAAACAATGAAGAGGGGTCAGTCCTAAAGACTGGTGAGGGGGCTAACACACATGTACATAAATATAGAGCAAAGCATATCATAGCATATTCGAATCTTAGAATATTCATGAACCGGTTGCAATCCAAATCATTTTTAACACGTGATAATATATATATATATAGAAAAGGTTTAGGGCCGAAGGCCAAAATCAACCAATTTTAAGGATTAGAAGTCCTCACCTGTTTCATGAATCTTAGACGGAAACATAACCATAACGGAAACAAAGCTTATCCTAGTAACTCGGTGAGAACGAGTTCCAACTAATCTCCTTCAAAAAGCTAACTCCAAGCTTAACACACGAAGACTTAAAACAAACACAAACACATACCTCTTTACTCCATGGGATGGAAGGGTGGCCACCCTTCGCATCCACGCTGATCTGTCAGGGATGTGAGTTTCATGACACTCACGTCCCAAGGACTCCGTCCCCCACCTCCCTCCGAGTGGGTTTCGGGTTGATCCTATCGAAGTGGAGTCCATACTCGGGAGTGACCCGACGGCCCGCTGCCGTCCCGGGACTCCTCTGTACAAAACTCCGAGGCCCAAACTTATACTTACACTTATCACAAAAAGCTTATCTCGCCAAAACTTATCACAAACACACGCCAACCCTTTTCAAAACAAAAGAACGAAAATAGCTTACTTATACATAAAAGCGTTTTCAAACGTTTTATAACAATAGGGCCAATTCCCACAAATTACATATCGAACACGTATCTAAGTATATATATACGTATAGGTCACATGCGGGCTTGAAATCACATATAGGGTTGTAGGTCATAATAACTAAAAGAAAGAAACCTCACCTCCAAGAAGCAACGGAAACAAAAGGAGCAAACGGACGTCTAAAGACCACGTCTCCAACCAAGGAATGAACCTAAGAACAAAGTGACAACAAGAGACATACTTAAACTCAAAATGAACCAACTGGACGCTCGGCGAATGCATATGTATGCAAGCGATGCAAATGAGATAACAAAAGCTAGCACATTCAAGCATTCAAGTTCAGGCACATATTCAAGAATCAAATCATAAAAACGGGGCAAGAATTAAAATATAACATGTCAAATAAACATCATACATAGCGAATTATATCACAACTCGTACATATACAAGGTTAGAACGAGCAAGGAATGCAACAAGCTCAAGAAAGTTTCACATGTAGCATTAACACGTAAATGAAATTGCGGACACGTTTACACCTTGAGAACAAAGCCATAAAATCAAAATAAACCTCCTAACATACAATATAACAAGTTAACATTACATACGAGGCAAAGACGAAGTGAGAAGAAATAAAACACGGAATAAAATCACACACGTAACATAAAAGACCAACACGTAAAAAGGGTTTTTAGTTAAATCCACAATTAATAATAAAAGACAAACATATATATAAACATTATAACATATTATAACCTCTTCATATTAATAGCAGCACATATATTACAATATATAATCATAGCGTGGGTTATCAACACACAAAATAATTAACTTTGAAAACATGAAAGCATAAGGTAGGTAAGCATGCATCTCCACTCCATGCATGGCGCAACATTTAATATCCCACGTTCCGTTTTCTTTTTTTGTTTTTGTACGGATTTCTATATTACGTACTAATAGGAATTATTGTTATTATCATTATATTTAGTAATATATTATTTACTTAAGCGTAGTTTGATTATTTGATTAATAAGAATTATATTACTAGATAGGATTGAATCAACGTTTTAGAGAGTGGCGGAGTGGAAGTCCCACTACGCAGAAAACCAAGTCCCACTACCAGAAAACAGACCACTACGCAGAAAACTAACTATTGCGTTTAGGTGTTATATATATTCTGGACTTAGATATTTGTTGAGGGAGAAAAAGTCTGAATGCGTTAGAGTTACGAAGAGAGAGTAAAAGCAGAAAGAGAAGAAGAGGTGGAAACGGTGAAACAGAAGAGGGACAATCAAATTAAGGAGCACAAGTTTAGGCAAAGAGAGAATAAGAGGAACAAGAGAGAATCAAGGTCAAGAGAGAATCAAGGTTTGTCGATCTTCCATGTGAGATTTCTGTGGTTGAGAATATGTAGGAAACTTACCTTAGGAAGCCACAAATTGATTTCTCTATATTGTTATAAATTGCAACGTTATTGAGTTTAAAGGATAGACATTGTTAATTCTATCTAAAATATTTGTATTAAATTTATAGATATATTTAAGTATCCCATAATATACTTTCTGGCGAAAAATACAATATTAATTACTCTCATATCTTATCACGATCTTTTGAGAAAAGTGACTACAAATCTTTAAACGTCTGTTCTCTTGATAATTGATTTCCTTACAGTTTCTTTTAATAATAATTTTATTTACCCGTTTAACCAAATCTCTCCGTAAATTAACTTGTCGGGAGTAATTAAAGTAGTTCTGCTTAGTAATAAGGAAAATTTCTTCTCAAATATCGTGTTTATAGAATCTCAGAAGTTGATCTTTGGATTTCTTTTCTTTTTAAATCATTAATGCATCGTTTTAGATATATTAGTATATATAAAATAGTTTTTCATAATATTTCTTTAATACTATTGAAACCTACGTGAATTTGAGTATAATTGCAAATATGAGTATAGCCTTGATTTCATTATTTTTATGACATCACTAACAGTGGCCTTAGGAGTTGTTTAGGAAATAAGGATAATAGTCTATTAATTATCACTTATGTTACGAACTAGGCACTATTTTTTGGGGATAATTAGGTTATTATAGTTGGTATAATTAGAATATTTATATTAGTAAAACTTATTGTTACTTGATGACTAGATCCGCAAAACCGAGATTAGAGCTTTAGCAAATGGGACCTTTAGGATTAAGAAGTTCACGGATTCGAGGTAAGTGGTTTCCTAACCTTCTATGTTTTCGAAACTGTTTTACGAAATGATATGTTTTGAAAGATAGAATTGCTTATAAAATTGGATTTGAGCATGCTATATATGGCTATATTTTATGTGATATGTATGTGACATTATGTTACCAAATAAATGTTTAAAAACATGATTTCTAAGATTGTGATTGAGTGCTAAGTATGTGTATGCTCTGAACTGGTTCCATTATGTTCTGACCCGGCCACAGGTGTTACAGTGGCATTATGATTCTGACCCGGCTACGGGTGTTACAGTAGCAACTCTGAACCCACCTAACGGGGTCGTAGTTAGGACTTGATCAAGTATATATGTTGGGAACCAAAAGTTCATGAGCATAGTTGTATGTCCTATGTATATTGTTATGTTATGTGCTTAACTAGTTGAAAACCTTTCAAGCTATGAAACTACTTGGAAACTTCTTATGAAAATGTATATATATGGTAACGTGCTCAAATCCGGTAGAGGGTTAGGGGATTGCTTACTGGGCAAGTGTCGCTCATCCCACTTTACACAACCTCTTGCAGAGAACAATGTAGAGAACATTGAGGAAGAGCCTTATTGGGGCTGGTGAACGACTAGTATTTCTGCTAGATTAGGAATTTCCAAGTTGTTCTTCTTTTATGCTTTTAAGAATTGTAGGATGATTATATATGAGACTTGCATCAAGATTTGTAATAGATAGGTTATGTTTTCCGCTGCACTGCTTTGAGAATTATTTAAACATTTCACTTTGGACTTAGATGCTCTGATTATCGAGGCTTAGTGTTCTTGAGCCTTTCAGGGCTCAGGTGCATTGCCGTGTTGCAACCCGGAAACGGGGCGTGACATTTAGTGGTATCAGAGCTTAGGTTGCGATCACGGCATAGCAAATAGTTCTAGATAAGTGAATTTAGGTAAGAACTTTTAGACCCTTCGTGCCAAACTTCGAACGATAGCATAAGTTACATTTAGTGTTACCATTGAACTATCCTAAGTATGATTCCATATATATAGTGTATTTATTGAATTTATTTTGGTCATTATTGTAGAAAAATGAATTATAACCTAAGACCCCGAGCTTTTGCCGTCCGTGACTTCCCCATTGGCTTGCGTGAACCCCGAGATAAGGAAACTGATGAGGTATTAACGGAGAAAAATGAAGTATTGACTAAGGAGAATGATAGTCTACCGGCGAGACTTGCCGACCTGACTAGTGAGAAGGAGGAGTTGAGAAACGATGTGCAAAGGTTGGCCTATTATCATCACTCTGTGGAGAAGGAAACTCGAGAGCTAAAACAACGCTGTGACGAAATGAAAAGGGATCTCCAGGAACTCGTACAACACTTACTGACCGAGCGGATGAATCACCAAGCAGCAATGGAGCAAAAGAATCAACAAAATGAACAGTTAAGGATGATTATTGAGGTTCTTGAGAATCAGCTAGCTGAAGAAGACCCCGAGGAGGAGGAAGAAGAGGACGAGGGTGGAACTGTTATCGATTAGTCTTATGGATAGTTAGGGAGTCTACGTAGGTTACCTAGTTGTTAGTTCATTCATTTCTTTCTTTGTTTAAGTACTTAGGTTGAGACCGAATTTGGAACCTTTATTGTTCTAGTTTACTAGTTTTATTTTGAATGAAAAGACTCCTTTATTTATAATATTTTATGAACCTATTTGTCTATTCTTTGTGCCTTGTGATAATCTGAAATCTCTTTTAGAACCCTTTTCACCCTTAGACACTTTGCGATTTACTAACCTAAGTAACATTGCCATAGGAAAATGGCCGGCAGACCTAGACGTGGAAACCAGAACCCCCGCTATGGGAACAATCTCAACGAACTGAACAACGAGCAGCTGAACAATCAAGCCAACCCACCTCCGGTGAACCAGCCAAGAATTCCACAAGAAGACTTGGTTGCAATCGCCACAGCTGTGGCCCAAGCTATGCGAGTAAACCCGTAACCAGTCGAGCCTGCGAATCCTCCACTTGCTAACACTGGAACCAAGTCCCACTATGAAGCTTTGAAGAGAGCTCATGTGCCAACGTTCGATGGCTCACATGATCCCGAGGCGGCATCGAAATGGCTTAAGGAGATAGAGGACAACTTTGAATTGATGGAAGTTCCCTTGGACGTCAGACCTAAGGTGGTGGTGCCCTTTCTGGTGGGTGAAGCAGGAAAATGGTGGGAAGGTATGTCTCCTTCGATGGTGGAAGGAGGACCAATTACATGGGAGCGTTTCAGGGAGGCGTATTTGCAGCATTTCTTTCCAAGGGCAATTCGACTCCAGAAGATGGCTGAGTTCAATAACCTGGTGCAGCTGCCCGGTATGACGGTGGTGGAGTATTCTTCCAAATTTCACTCCTTGGGAAAGTACTCACCGACAATCATGGCTGATCCCCTATTGAAGATTCACAAGTTCACCAAATGACTTAAAAGTCGGATTCAATCAGCACTTGCGATTTTTTAAGCTAAAAGTTTTGATGAGCTATTGGGGGCGGCCATAAGGGCAGAAGCTGATATCCAAAGAAGGGATGAAGAGAATAAATTGAAACGGCCACGAAATGAGATGGTCGTGATGCGGGGACCCCCAAAGCAAATTTTAGGTGGTCAGGCCAACAAGAAACGTTACCCCCCAAAACAGGCACCAAAGGAGTTCAAGGAGATCGAGGAGTGCAACTTTTGTCACCGCAAGCACGAGGGTGAGTGCAGGTGGAAGAGTGGTGCCTGCTTTCGCTGTGGACAACCTGGTCATAGGATCAATGATTGTCCAAAACCCGATCCAAGAGCAAATGGAACTGGAAGTACCAATGCCAAGCCAACCTACCCGAATCAGAGGCCCAAACCTAAAGAGAATGCTAGAGTGTTTGCATTGACTGAGGAGGAAGCGAATAATGCAGAGGATGTGGTGACAGGTACGATTACCGTTAATAACGTGCCTGCTTTCACATTATTTGATTGTGGTGCTTCTCATTCTTTTGTGGCGAAAAACTTTACCAAGCATCTTGTTATCAAACCGATAATAGTAGAGGTACCTTATAGAGTAGCTACCCCGGCAAACAGAACCTTAGTTTCGAATTTAGTTTATAAGGACTGCATCATCGAAATTGATAAGGTCGAGCATGGGGCAGATTTGATTCAAATCAACATTAGTGGGTTTGAGATAATCCTAGGAATGGATTGGTTGGCAGGCAATTTCGCACACGTAGATTGTAGGGAAAAGACTATAAACTTTCGTCCACTAGAGGGAAGAGGTTATAGTCTTAAGGGTAGTAGGAAGAATCGAGCAGGAAAGTCGAGTCGATTACTGTCAGCAGTACAGGTCGAGAAAGCAATCAAGCAGGGAGCTAATGCCTACTTGGCATTTGTAACCGATGTAAAAGAAGAGAAGACCAGCCTCAGAGATACCCCCATTGTCAACGAATTCATCGAAGTCTTCCCAGAAGAGCTACCCGGACCACCTCCAGACAGAGAGATAGAATTTGAAATCAATTTGGTACCGGGATCGGCTCCTATTTCAAAGCACCCTATAGGATGGCCCCAGCCGAGTTAAAGGAATTAAAAACCCAACTCTAGGAGTTACTTGACAAGAAGCAGATTAGGCCAAGCGTATCCCCTTGGGGAGCCCCGGTGCTATTCGTGAAGAAGAAGGATGGTTCCTTTCGGCTATGCATAGACTACCGCGAACTAAATAAGATCACAATCAAGAATAAGTATCCATTGCCAAGGATTGACGACCTATTCGATCAGTTAAAGGGAGCAAAAGTATTCTCAAAGATAGATTTGAGATCCGGTTACCACCAACTCAAAATCAAAGAGGGGGATATAGCCAAAACGGCATTTAGGACTAGATATGGACATTACGAGTTCCTAGTCATGCCTTTTGGTTTAACCAACGCTCCGGCAGCTTTCATGGACATGATGAATAGGATATTCAAGCCACATTTGGATAAGTTCGTTGTTGTGTTTATCGATGACATATTGGTCTATTCTTCCAACGAGAGGGAGCACGAGGAGCACTTGAGAATAATCCTGCAAACACTAAAGGAAAAAGAACTTTACGCCAAATTTAGCAAGTGTGAATTTTGGCTAAAGAGTGTGGCATTTTTGGGGCACGTGATATCTGAGGAAGGTGTTACGGTAGACCCTGAGAAGGTAGAGGCTATAGTGGACTGGCCTCAACCCACTAATGCAACCGAGATCCGAAGCTTTCTCGGGTTAGCAGGGTATTACCGCAAGTTTGTAGAAGGATTCTCGAGCATCGCAGCACCGATGACCAAACTTACTCAGAAGAGAGCAAAGTTTGAGTGGAACGAGGCATGCGAAGAGAGCTTTAAGGAGCTGAAGAAAAAGCTAGCATCAGCACCTATCTTGGCCCTGCCTTCTGAGACAGGAGGATTCACAATATACAGTGGTGCATCCAAAAATGGGTTAGGATGTGTTCTAATGCAGAATGAACGAGTAATTGCATATGCCTCACGATAACTGAAGCCATATGAGAGAAACTACCCAACGCATGATCTCGAATTAGCAGCCGTAGTGTTTGCACTAAAGATTTGGAGACACTACCTCTATGGGGAGAAGTGTGAGGTTTATACAGATCATAAAAGTCTTAAGTATCTCTTCACTCAGAAGGAGCTGAATATGAGACAAAGAAGGTGGCTGGAATTAATTAAAGATTACGATCTGAGTATTCACTACCACCCTGGAAAGGCGAATCGAGTGGCTGATGCCTTGAGCAGGAAACCGAGTGGCATGCTCGCGACCATGCTTTCGAGGCAACTAGAGGCGTTGGAATTGGAAGTGGTAGAGTCCACAGATGCAATCTTAATATCCTTAAACATGCAACCACCAATTATCGAGAAGATCAAGTTGGCACAAGAACTCGATCAGGAATTAAGAAAGATCAAGGCAAAGGTTGAATTGGGTTTATCACCTGAATTTCAAATTGGGAACGACGGAATCCTTTATATGGATGGAAGATTATGTGTGGGGAACAATGAGGAGCTGAAGAAGGAAATCTTGTCAGAAGCTCATAGCTCAAGATTTTCCATACATCCAGGGAGTACCAAGATGTATCGAGATTTGAAGAAACACTTTTGGTGGAATGGCATGAAGAGGGAAGTGGCTGAGTACGTATCTAGATGTATGATCTGCCAAAGGATTAAAATCGAACACCAAAGACCAGGAGGACTACTTCAACCACTAGAGATCCCAGAATTGAAATGGGAACATATCAACATGGATTTTGTGGTTGGATTACCCCGTACTCGCCAAGGATGCGACGTTATCTGGGTAATTGTAGACCGTCTCACAAAAACCGCACATTTTCTAGCGATAAGATCAACGTACACCCTAGATAAGCTCGCTGCACTATATGTGGAAAATATAGTAAGACTACATGGTGTCCCTGTGAGCATCGTTTCAGATCGTGACCCCCGATTCACCTCACGATTTTGGAAGAGCCTCCAAGAAGCAATGGGGACAAAAGTGAAATTGAGCACGGCATATCATCCACAAACCGATGGTCAGTCTGAAAGAACAATTCAGACACTAGAAGATGTGCTTAGGGCGTGCGTCCTAGAGTTTAAAGGAAATTGGGGAGACTATCTGACTCTTATAGAGTTTTCTTACAACAACAGTTATCACAGTAGTATCGAAATGGCTCCGTACGAGGTTCTATATGGGAGGAAGTGTAGATCACCTCTTTATTGGGATGAAATAGGGGAGAGAAGGATCACAGGGCCTGAATTAGTTCAACAGACAGTCGAAAAAGTCTCCATCATCCGCGAGAAACTCAAGGTAGCTCAAGACAGGCAAAAGAGTTGGGCTGATGATAAAAGAAGATCCGTCGAATTTGAGAAGGGTGAGAAAGTATACCTCAAGGTCTCCCCAACACGTGGAGTCATGCGATTTGGAAAAAGTGGAAAACTCAGTCCTAGGTATGTGGGGCCGTATGAGGTACTAAACCGAATTGGAGAGGCGGCGTATCAATTAGCATTGCCACCGGACTTATCTAGAGTACACAACGTGTTTCACGTCTCACAGCTTCTTAAATACTTGTCAGACCCAAGTCATGTACTCGAGCCCGAACCAATACAAATCAGAGAAGATCTGAGCTACGAGGAATTTCCACTTAGAATAGTAGACCATAAAGAGCAAGTTCTGCGCAGGAGGGTTATCCCATATGTTAAGGTGCAATGGTCAAACCATACAGAGCGAGAAGCAACTTGGGAGTTGGAAGCGGATATGCGTGCACATTATCCTCACCTCTTCGGAGATCCAGGTACGTTTAAGTTTCGAGGCCGAAACTTTTTATAAGGAGGGGAGGATTTAATACCCCACGTTCCGTTTTCTTTTTTTGTTTTTGTACAGATTTCTATATTATGTACTAATAGGAATTATTGTTATTATCATTATATTTAGTAATATATTATTTACTTAAGTGTAGTTTGATTATTTGATTAATAAGAATTATATTACTAGATAGGATTGAATCAACGTTTTAGAGAGTAGCGGAGTGGAAGTCCCACTACGCAGAAAATCAAGTCCCACTACCAGAAAACAGACCACTACGCAGAAAACTAACTATTGCGTTTAGGTGTTATATATATTCTGGACTTAGATATTTGTTGAGGGAGAAAAAGTCTGAATGCGTTAGAGTTACGAAGAGAGAGTAGAAGCAGAAAGAGAAGAAGAGGTGGAAACTGTGAAACAGAAGAGGGACAATCAAATTAAGGAGCACAAGTTTAGGCTAAGAGAGAATAAGAGGAACAAGAGAGAATCAAGGTCAAGAGAGAATCAAGGTTTGTCGATCTTCCATGTGAGATTTCTGTGGTTGAGAATATGTAGGAAACTGACCTTAGGAAGCCACAAATTGATTTCTCTATATTGTTATAAATTGCAACATTATTGAGTTTAAAGGATAGACATTGTTAATTCTATCTAAAATAATTGTATTAAATTTATAGATATATTTAAGTATCCCATAATATACTTTCTGGCGAAAAATACAATATTAATTACTCTCATATCTTATCACGATCTTTTGAGAAAAGTGACTACAAATCTTTAAACGTCTGTTCTCTTGATAATTGATTTCCTTACAGTTTCTTTTAATAATAATTTTATTTACCCGTTTAACCAAATCTCTCCGTAAATTAACTTGTCGAGAGTAATTAAAGTAGTTCTGCTTAGTAATAAGGAAAATTTCTTCTTAAAAATCGTGTTTATAGAATCTCAGAAGTTGATCTTTGGATTTCTTTCTTTTTAAATCATTAATGCATCGTTTTAGATATATTAGTATATATAAAATAGTTTTTCATAATATTTCTTCAATACTATTGAAACCCACGTGAATTTGAGTATAATTGCAAATATGAGTATAGCCTTGATTTCATTATTTTTATGACATCACTAACAGTAGCCTTAGGAGTTGTTTAGGAAATAAGGATAATAGTCTATTAATTATCACTTATGTTACGAACTAGGCACTATTTTTTGGGGATAATTAGGTTATTATAGTTGGTATAATTAGAATATTTATATTAGTAAAACTTATTGTTACTTGATGACTAGATCCGCAAAACCGAGATTAGAGCTTTAGCAAACGGGACCTTTAGGATTAAGAAGTTCACGGATTCGAGGTAAGTGGTTTCCTAACCTTCTATGTTTTCGAAACTGTTTTACGAAATGATATGTTTTGAAAGATAGAATTGCTTATAAAATTGGATTTGAGCATGCTATATATGGCTATATTTTATGTGATATGTATGTGACATTATGTTACCAAATAAATGTTTAAAAACATGATTTCTAAGATTGTGATTGAGTGCTAAGTATGTGTATGCTCTGAACTGGTTCCATTATGTTCTGACCCGGCCACGGGTGTTACAGTGGCATTATGATTCTGACCCGGCTACGGGTGTTACAGTAGCAACTCTGAACCCACCTAACGGGGTCGTAGTTAGGACTTGATCAAGTATATATGTTGGGAACCAAAAGTTCATGAGCATAGTTGTATGTCCTATGTGTATTGTTATGTTATGTGCTTAACTAGTTGAAAACCTTTCAAGCTATGAAACTACTTGGAAACTTCTTATGAAAATGTATATATATGGTAACGTGCTCAAATCCGGTAGAGGGTTAGGGGATTGCTTACTGGGCAAGTGTCGCTCATCCCACTTTACACAACCTCTTGCAGAGAACAATGTAGAGAACATTGAGGAAGAGCCTTATTGGGGCTGGTGAACGACTAGTATTTCTGCTAGATTAGGAATTTCCAAGTTGTTCTTCTTTTATGCTTTTAAGAATTGTAGGATGATTATATATGAGACTTGCATCAAGATTTGTAATAGATAGGTTATGTTTTCCGCTGCACTGCTTTGAGAATTATTTAAACATTTCACTTTGGACTTAGATGCTCTGATTATCGAGGCTTAGTGTTCTTGAGCCTTTCAGGGCTCAGGTGCATTGCCGTGTTGCAACCCGGAAACGGGGCGTGACACAACAGCTGCAAAGTTTTCAATCCAAAAATTCCAATTTCAACATCATGACACGGCCGTGTTGGTTTTCAGGCATAAGGTGACACGGCCGTGTCACATTTTATTAAAAATGGCAACCCCAACTCGAGAGCTCAACACAGCCGTGTTAACTTTTCAAAGGAATCGGATAAGGCCGTGTTGGCCCTTCGTTCCCAAAAATAAAACAGCAACAGCAGCGTCACGAATAGGGGAGGAGCAAAGGAAGGAGCAGCAGCAATTCAAGGCAAACTACAGCAGCAAAACGTAGCAATTCCTCACGTAAAACACACATACAAGCCGGCAAAGGGGTGAATTCAACAATCAACCAAAAAGCTTCAAGAAAAACCTTAAGTTCTTCAATGGTGGATCATCAACCTCGGTTCATACAGAGAATAAAAGGTAAGAAATAGATAAATCAAGCAACAAGGGTCACATAGCACTTCACGGATCAAGATTTGGATAAAAAACGAGCAAGATATCAAGGAATTGCCACAAACCGGCTACTATTCAGTCACCCTACCAAATCAGCCACAAAACTCCATGAATGCAAGCAAAAGAGGACTCAAATGAAATGGGAGAAGATGTACGTCAATAATATGTGCTTACCTCTTCGATTTGATGAAGAATGAAGGCCGAACGAGCTCAAAATCCGGCTTGGGTGAATAGTGACGGGAATTTCTTCTCTCTTCTTCTTTCCTTGCTCTCTCTCGGTCCTTGGCTGCTGAAAAGTGAGAAATGATCAAGTGGGAGGGTAGGTGGGTGTGTTATGAAGAAATAGGTTCCAGAATCGGGTCAAACGGAGTTAAAACCAATAAATTACGGGCAAAACGGTAAAGGGTGTTAAATCTGCGCGAGGATCACGTTTCGGGCGAAATTCGGAGGATCAAACGGGCTTAGAGAAATACAAGGATAGGTTCCTTAGTTCCAAATCTTCGTTACGAGTCCGGCGTCACTTCCGAAATTCGAACCCGAATTCCCGAGCTCAAGATATAAATTCCGGAACACAAGGCGCGCTAAAACTAGTTAGACCCTCATGTCCCTAACAAATAAAATATGGTGCGTTACCATATCAAACAAGTCCGAAAAACTAAAATGAGCATGCAAATGAATTCATAACACGTATAATTCATGCATATCAAATTTTCACAAAATTTCGAAACGAGTTGAAACTTAAACGAATTAAAAACAAGTTTAAAAACTTAAAACGTTTAAATATTCAATTTATAAATATGTCAATTAATTCAAATAATCACATAGTCATTAAAATAACACGTATTTACATAATTAAAAATAATTTAAATGCGCATATAAGAATCTCGAAGTGGCGTACCTGTACGGGCGAGCGAGCGGGATGTTACAAACTCCCCTCCTTCAAAAGGACCTGTCCTCAGGTCCTACAGTAAGATCTTGAACGACTCCGAGTTGACCTCATCACCACACTTCCGCTGCGCTACTCTGATTTAGGAAAGCTATAGACAACCTCGGGACATTACTTCTCATATCCCGGTAACTCGGTGATACCTATCAAATCCGAGTGAATCCCCTTGGCTTTAGCAACTTCGGTTTGCTCCCACTTCCGATCAAAATTCGAAAGTAGTTGGGGAAATCCTTCCGGTTCTTGATGCTCAGTCTTCTATCGATGGCACATTGACACTGCTACACAAAGTCCACAATATCTTTCTTATGCCCAAAACACCTTTACCGGTTCTTCATGTCCTCAACCCATGAGTGGGATTTGTCTTGTGAACAAGCACTTCTAGTGACATAGGCTTCAACTCTCCGTTAGCAACGCACAACCAAAGCCTTCCTTAATACCTCGATTGTAACAGAGGAGTTTTTGAGTACCCTCGGTTAAGCAAAGTGACTATCGAAGGTAACTCTCTTCAATGCCTTACCCACTCAAACCGTGCCTCTTCTTTCTCTTTCATGTCACGGGATGGCCTCCTAAAGAAAGACAAACCTCTTGTTGAATCCCAATAACACTAGAGACTTAAATTCTCTGAGTCAATTCTCGGTTCTTCTACCGAAATGTGTAGTCGACAATACCCTTGTCGAAAACACCCCTGGAGCTACCCCCGAACTCTGAAGAAGAACAAACCACCAACTTCTTGAAACAAACAAAAGGGTATTCTCCTTCCACGGTTAAGCCGTGTAGCTCACGATAGCTTGTATTCATCTTACAGTCCCATCTTCTTCTTAGATAGGATTGAAAGTACTCCACAAAGAAGCACCCGAATTGATGAAACTATCTTCTAAGAGCCTATCGACTACGTCTTGAACTCCGATAACCACGCTAGAGCCATCCGGTAGGGAAATCTTCGAACAAGGTCGAATTCCGGGATAAAGATCACGAAACCTCAATATCCCTATCGAGCGATAACGGATTCCAACCTTCAAGGGACATCAAGCGAGTCTTACTTTGATCCCTGTCTCTCCGAGCTTGGCCCGACCCTTCGGTCACCCTAAGGCAAGCCACAAAGCTTGTCGCACCGTCCCGAAATGACCAACCATTTCTACGAAGGATATAAACGGAACGTCTTCTATCTAATTCCCGTAGATGCCGTTGAGCCCCGAACGGACCTCCTAAAAGCAACCACCAACGCCCATGGTAACACCGTTACCTTGGCACTAACTAAGCGCCTTCAGGAACAACCACTGGACGAGAGCAACCACTGGGCGAGAACAACCACCAGAAGAGCTCGGCCCTCGCAACTCACCAAACACTCGACACTCTCCTCACCAAACTCTCTCTAAAGAGAGAGAGAGTCAACATGGAAGAGAAAAGAGGAAGAGATCCACGAATAAGCAAGCAACAACAAAGACATACAAGCACCGAGAAACAACAAGGAAAGGAAAGCAACACAAATTGAAATAAAATGCATGTATGTAGTGCCAAGAATGTTTGGTGTACCTTTCACCATGGTGGTAGTGTCGAGCTTGGCATCCAGTTCTTCCTCTTCAATTGTATCAACTCGGATTGGACTTGAAATCTTGGAATTGTACCTCTTGATAGTCCTTGAATTCTTAGTCTTCGGGTAACTTTTCACTATATGCCCCGGTTCTCCACGCTTGTAACATCTCCTAAACTTCTTTCGGTAAACTTCTTCGGTATGGTTCGGGCCTTGACAATAAGAGCATTGAATTATCTCCCACGACGAAAGTATCAAATCCATCTTTGGAGGTTGAAGTTTCTTCTTCTTCTTCTTGGTGTAGTCGACATCTTGAAGCTCTTAGGTTTTCCCTCGGAACATAGGTCTCTTGCTTGAGTTTGAGCTCGATTCTTGATCATGTCCCACATTAAGAGTGTGAGACTTCATCCCTTGCTTATCCCTTTCATCTGGAACCACTCCTCTAACCTCCTCGGACCATTCATGCACCGTTGAGCTTTGGAAAGCTTGTTGAATCTCGTCTCTACGCCTTTGTATATATCTTCGGACCTGTGGGCAATCTTGGTTAGCTCTCGAACTCTCTAATTCCATCACAAGATCGTCCATCATCTTCACTTCTTGCTCAAGATCTAGGAATCCTTGGAGTCTTCTAATCAATTCATTGAGAGGAATGTGCTTGGAGCAAAATCCTCAGATAAACCTCTCCCAATTGTGATCTTCCCCGGTTCTCTTTAGAGTTGATCTTATTTCCTTGAACCATTTGAAACTTCACCTTGGATTAAGCGGGAAGTGTGCTTTACTTTCTCTTGCGAGGTTCCCGGATAACTTTTTCTAAATCCACACCATCTTGGAGAGCCACTCTTCGGCCTCAATACTGTTGCCTCCAAATCACTTCGATGAATCATAATCTTCAAACTTCTTAGAGACCGAAGACACTCGTTTCTCTTGTCTTTCTTTTGATGATGTACGTTGATATGAAGAAGTCATCCTGAAATAAGAAAAATCATTCCAAGATATCGATGCATGCAGGGTTTGGTGTATGTTCATGTGAACAATTAATACATTTAGAATCAAATAAGTCATATAATGATGAAAGTGAATGCAAACAATCACATAATCCTAAGACGAACGACCTAGACAGACCCGACACGACGTTAGAGCTCCGGTTTTGCAACCCGGAGCTCTGATACCACTCAAGAGATGTAACACCCCGGAGCGAAGGGCGCCAGATCTCCCCGCACCATAGCCAGATGCGAGTAACGAAATGGGATCTCCGTACCCGCACCAAGCTACGGCGAACGGAGACAAACAAACCTCAAGCTCTAGCTAGGCGGTCTAGACCCTCAAAACAGAGTGCGACAAGAAACAAAAGCAAATACGGAAGCAACCAGGATCACAAAATACAAACATACATGCTAATACTTATACAAATTATACAAGTTATGCCCATCCAAGGCCAAATGAATCATATAACGGAAGCTCAAATTCCAAATCATAAATCATACGAAGCTTATACATAGTACCATATTTATACATATTTATACGTAGTACCAAAACTGAAAGTAAAGATGCAAGGACGCAAAGACTCTGCTACACAACCCGTACAACTCAAAGTAAAACACCACCGCCTAGCACCAACCGAAGACCTGCACCTGCGAACTCAAGAAGCAAAGGGGAAAAAAATTAACGAAGAGGGGTCAGTCCTAAAGACTGGTGAGGGGGCTAACACACACACACGTACATAAATATAGAGCAAAGCATAGCATAGCATATTCGAATCTTAGAATATTCATGAACCGGTTGCAATCCAAATCATTTTTAACACGTGATAATATATATATATAGAAAAGGTTTAGGGCCGAAGGCCAAAATCAACCAATTTTAAGGATTAGAAGTCCTCACCCGTTTCATGAATCTTAGACGGAAACATAACCATAACGGAAACAAAGCTTATCCTAATAACTCGGCCAGAACGAGTTCTAACTAATCTCCTTCAAAAAGCAAACTCCAAGCTTAACACACGAAGACTTAAAACAAACACAAACACATACCTCCTTACTCCATGGGATGGAAGGGTGGCCACCCTTCGCATCCACGCTGATCTGTTAGGGATGTGAGTTTCATGACACTCACGTCCCAAGGACTCCGTCCCCCACCTCCCTCTGAGTGGGTTTCGGGTTGATCCTATCGGAGTGGAGTCCTTACTCGGGAGTGACCCTACGGCCCGCTGCCGTCCCGGGACTCCTTTGTACAAAACTCCGGGGCCCAAACTTACGCTTACACTTATCACAAAAAGCTTATCTCGCCAAAACTTATCACAAACACACGCCAACCCTTTTCAAAACAAAAGAACGAAAATAGCTTACTTATACATAAAAGCGTTTTCAAACGTTTTATAACAATAGGGCCAATTCCCACAAATTACATATCGAACACGTATCTAAGTATATATATACGTATAGGTCACATGCGGGCTTGAAATCACATATAGGGTTGTAGGTCATAATAACTAAAAGAAAGAAACCTCACCTCCAAGAAGCAACGGAAACAAAAGGAGCAAACGGACGTCTAAAGACCACGTCTCCAACCAAGGAACGAACCTAAGAACAAAGAGACAACAAGAGACATACTTAAACTCAAAATGAACCAACTAGACGCTCGGCGAATGCATATGTATGCAAGCGATGCAAATGAGATAACAAAAGCTAGCACATTCAAGCATTCAAGTTCAGGCACATATTCAAGAATCAAATCATAAAGACGGGGCAAGAATTAAAATATAACATGTCAAATAAACATCATACATAGCGAATTATATCAAAACTCCTGCATATACAAGGTTAGAACTAGCAAGGAATGCAACAAGCTCAAGAAAGTTTCACATGTAGCATTAACACGTAAATGAAATTACGGACACGTTTACACCTTGAGAACAAAGCCATAAAATCAAAATAAACCTCCTAACATATAATATAACAAGTTAACATTACATACGAGGCATAGACGAAGCGAGAAGAAATAAAACACGGAATAAAATCACACACGTAACATAAAAGACCAACACGTAAAAAGGGTTTTTAATTAAACCCACAATTAATATTAAAAGACAAACATATATATATGCATTATAACATATTATAACCTCTTCATATTAATAGCAGCACACGTATTACAATATATAATCATAGCGTGGGTTATCAACACACAAAACAATTAACTTTGAAAACATGAAAGCATAAGGTACGTAAACAAGCATCTCCACTCCATGCATGGAGCAACAGCTGCAAAGTTTTCAATCCAAAAATTCCAATTTCAACATCATGACACGGCCGTGTTAGTTTTCAAGCATAAGGTGACACGACCGTGTCACGTTTTATTAAAAATGACAGCCCCAACTCGAGAGCTCAACACGGTCGTGTCAACTTTTCAAAGGAATCGGATAAGGCCGTGTTGGCCTTTCGTTCCCAAAAATAAATCAGCAACAACAGCGTCACGAACAGGAGAGGAGCAAAGGAAGGAGTAGCAGCAATTCAAGGCAAACTACAGCAGCAAAACGTAGCAATTCCTCACATAAAACACACATACAAGCCGGCAAAGGGGTGAATTCAACAATCAACCAAAAAGCTTCAAGAAAAACCTTAAGTTCTTCAATAGTGGATCATCAATCTCGGTTCATTCAGTGAAAAAAAGGTAATAAATAGATAAATCAAGCAACAAGGGTCATATAGCACTTCACGGATCAAGATTTGGATAAAAAACGAGCAAGATATCAAGGAATTGCCACAAACCCGCTACTATTCAGTCACCCTACCAAATCAGCCACAAAACTCCATGAATGCAAGCAAAAGAGGACTCAAATGAAAGGGGAGAAGATGTACATCAATAATTTGTGCCTGCCTCTTCGATTTGATGAAGAATGAAGGTCGAACGCTCAAAATCCGGCTTGGGTGAATAGTGACGGGAATTTCTTCTCTCTTCTTCTTTCCTTGCTCTCTCTCCGTCCTTGGCTGCTCAAAAGGGAGAAATGATCAAGTGGGAGGGTAGGTGGGTGTGTTAGGAAGAAATAGGTTCAAGAATCGGGTCAAACAGAGTTAAAACGAATAAATTACGGGTAAAACGGTAAAGGGTGGTAAATCTGTGCGAGGATCACGTTTCGGGCGAAATTCGGAGGATCAAACGGGCTTAGAGAAATACAAGGCTAGGTTTCTTAGTTCCCAATCTTTGTTACGAGTCCGGCGTCACTTCCGGAATTCGAATCCGAATTCCCGAGCTCAAGATATAAATTCCGGAACACAAGGCGCGCTAAAACTAGTTAGGCCCTCATGTCCCTAACAAATAAAATATGGTGCGTTACCATATCAAACAAGTCCGAAAAACTAAAACGAGCACGCAAATGAATTCATAACACGTATAATTCATGCATATAAAATTTTAACAAAATTTCGAAACGAGTTAAAACTTAAACGAATTAAAAACAAGTTTAAAAACTTAAAACGTTTAAATATTCAATTTATAAATATATCAATTAATTCAAATAATTCAAATAATCACATAGTCATTAAAATAATACGTATTTGCATAATTAAAAATAATTTAAATGCGCATATAAGAATCTCGAAGTGGCGTACCTGTACGGGTGAGCGAGCGGGATGTTACAAACTCCCCTCCTTCAAAAGGACCTGTCCTCAGGTCCTACAGTAAGATCTTGAACGACTCCGAGTTGAGCTCATCACCACACTTCCGGTGCGCTACTCTGATTTAGGAAAGCTGTAGACAACCTCGGGACATTACTTCTCATATCCCGGTAACTCGGTGATACCTATCAAATCCGAGTGAATCCCCTTGGCTTTAGCAACTTCGGTTTGCTCCCACTTCCGATCAAAATTCGAAAGTAGTTGGGGAAATCCTTCCGGTTCTTGATGCTCAGTCTTCTATCGATGGCACATTGACACTGCTACACAAAGTCCACAATATCTTTCTTGTGCCCAAAACACCTTTACCGGTTCTTCATGTCCTCAACCCATGAGTGGGATTTGTCTCGTGAACAAGCACTTCTAGTGACATAGGCTTCAACTCTCCGTTAGCAACGCACAACCAAAGCCTTCCATAATACCTCGATTGTAACGGAGGAGTTTTTGAGTACCCTCGGTTAAGCAAAGCGACTACCGAAGGTAACTCTCTTCAATGCCTTACCCACTCAAACCGTGCCTCTTTTTTATCTTTCATGTCACGGGATGGCCTCCTAAAGAAAGACAAACCTCTTGTTGAATCCCGATAACACTAGAGACTTAAATTCTCTGAGGCAATTCTCGGTTCTTCTACCGAAATGTGTAGTCGACAATACCCTTGTTGAAAACACCCCTGGAGCTACCCCCGAACTCTAAAGAAGAACAAACCACCAACTTCTTGAAACAAACAAAAGGGTATTCTCCTTCCACGGTTAACTCGTGTAGCTCACGATAGCTTGTATTCATCTTAGAGTCCCATCTTCTTCTTAGATAGGATTGAAAGTACTCCACAAAGAAGCACCCGAATTGATGAAACTATCTTCTAAGAGCCTATCGACTACGTCTTGAACTCCGATAACCACGCTAGAGTCATCCGGTAGGGAAATCTTCGAACAAGGTCGAATTCCGGGATAAAGTTCACGAAACCTCAATATCCCTATCGAGCGATAACGGATTCCAACCTTCAAGGGACATCAAGCGAGTCTTACTTTGATCCCTGTCTCTCCGAGCTTGGCCCGACCCTTCGGTCACCCTAAGGCAAGCCACAAAGCTTGTCGCACCGTCCCGAAATGACCGACCATTTCTACGAAGGATATAAACGGGTTAGTCTTCCATCTAATTCCCGTAGATGCCGTTGAGCCCCGAACGGACCTCCTAAAAGCAACCACCAACGCCCATGGTAACACCGTTACCTTGGCACGAACTAAGCGCCTTCAGGAACAACCACTGGACGAGAGCAACCACTTGTCGAGAACAACCACCAGAAGAGCTCGGCCCTCGTAACTCACCAAACACTCGACACTCTCCTCACCAAACTCTCTCTAAAGAGAGAGAGAGTCAACATGGAAGAGAAAAGAGGAAGAGATCCACGAATAAGCAAGCAACAACAAAGACATACAAGCACCGAGAAACAACAAGGAAAGGAAAGCAACACAAATTGAAATAAAATGCATGTATGTAGTGCCATGAATGTTTGGTGTACCTTTCACCATGGTGGTAGTGTCGAGCTTGGCATCTAGTTCTTCCTCTTCAATTGTATCAACTCGGATTGGACTTGAAATCTTGGAATCGTGCCTCTTGATAGTCCTTGAATTCTTAGTCTTCGGGCAACTTTTCACCATATGCCCCGGTTCTCCACACTTGTAACATCTCCTAAACTTCTTTCGGTAAACTTCTTCGGTATGGTTCGGGCCTTGACAATAAGAGCATTGAATTATCTCCCACGAAGAAAGTATCAAATCCATCTTTTGGAGGTTGAAGTTTCTTCTTCTTCTTCTTGGTGCAGTCGACATCTTGAAGCTCTAAGCTTTTCCCTCGGAACATAGGTCTCTTGCTTGAGTTTGAGCTCGATTCTTGATCATGTCCCACATTAAGAGTGTGAGACTTTATCCCTTGCTTATCCCTTTCATCTGGAACCACTCCTCTAACCTCCTCGGACCATTCATACACCGTTGAGCTTTGGAAAGCTTGTTGAATCTCGTCTCTACGCCTTTGTATATATCTTCGGACCTGTGGGCAATCTTGGTTAGCTCTCGAACTCTCTAATTCCATCACAAGATCGTCCATCATCTTCACTTCTTACTCAAGATCTAGGAATCCTTGGAGTCTTCTAATCAATTCATTGAGAGGAATGTGCTTGGAGTAAAATCCTCGGATAAACCTCTCCCAATTGTGATCTTCCCCGGTTCTCTTTAGAGTTGATCTTATTTCCTTGAACCATTTGAAACTTCACCTTGGAGTAAGCGGGAAGTGTGCTTTACTTTCTCTTGCGAGGTTCCCGGACAACTTTTTCTAAATCCACACCATCTTGGAGAGCCACTCTTCGGCCTCAATACTGTTGCCTCCAAATCACTTCGATGAATCATAATCTTCAAACTTCTTAGAGACCGAAGACACTCGTTTCTCTTGTCTTCCTTTAGATGATGTACGTTGATATGAAGAAGTCATCCTGAAATAAGAAAAATGATTCCAACATATCGATGCATGCAGGGTTTGTTGTATGTTCATGCGAACAATTAATACCTTTAGAATCAAATAAGTCATATAATGATGAAAGTGAATGCAAACAATCACATAATCCTAAGCCGAACGACCTAGACAGACCCGACACGATGTTAGAGCTCCGGTTTTGCAACCCGGAGCTCTGATACCACTCAAGAGATGTAACACCCCGGAGCGAAGGGCGCCACATCTCCCCGCACCATAGCCCGATGCGAGTAACGAAATGGGATCTCCGCACCCGCACCAAGCTACAGCGAACGGAGACAAACAAACCTCACGCTCTAGCTAGGCGGTCTAGACCCTCAAAACAGAGTGCGACAAGAAACAAAAGCAAATGCGGAAGCAACCAGGATCACAAAATACAAACATACATGCTAATACTTATACAAATTATACAAGTTATGCCTATCCAAGGCCAAATGAATCATATAACGGAAGCTCAAATTCCAAATCATAAATCATACGAAGCTTATACATAGTACCATATTTATACGTAGTACCAAAACTGAAAGTAAAGATGCAAGGACGCAAAGACTCTCCTACACAACCCGTACAACTCAAAGTAAAAGACCACCGCCTAGCACCAACCGAAGACCTGCACCTGCGAACTCAAGAAGCAAAGGGGAAAAAAAATAACGAAGAGGGGTCAGTCCTAAAGACTGGTGAGGGGGCTAACACACACACACGTACATAAATATAGAGCAAAGCATAGCATAGCATATTCGAATCTTAGAATATTCATGAACCGGTTGCAATCCAAATCATTTTTAACACGTGATAATATATATATATAGAAATGGTTTAGGGCCGAAGGCCAAAATCAACCAATTTTAAGGATTAGAAGTCCTCACCCGTTTCATGAATCTTAGACGGAAACATAACCATAACGGAAACAAAGCTTATCCTAATAACTCGGCCAGAACGAGTTCTAACTAATCTCCTTCAAAAACCAAACTCCAAGCTTAACACACGAAGACTTAAAACAAACACAAACACATACCTCCTTACTCCATGGGATGGAAGGGTGGCCACCCTTCGCATCCACGCTGATCTGTCAGGGATGTGAGTTTCATGACACTCACGTCCCAAGGACTCCGTCCCCCACCTCCCTCCGAGTGGGTTTCGGGTAGATCCTGTCGGAGTGGAGTCCATACTCGGGAGTGACCCTACGGCCCGCTGCCGTCCCGGGACTCCTCTGTACAAAACTCTGGGGCCCAAACTTATACTTACACTTATCACAAAAAGCTTATCTCGCCAAAACTTATCACAAACACACGCCAACCCTTTTCAAAACAAAAGAACGAAAATAGCTTACTTATACATAAAAGCGTTTTCAAACGTTTTATAACAATAGGGCCAATTCCCACAAATTACATATCGAACACGTATCTAAGTATATATATACGTATAGGTCACATGCGGGCTTGAAATCACATATAGGGTTGTAGGTCATAATAACTAAAAGAAAGAAACCTCACCTCCAAGAAGCAACGGAAACAAAAGGAGCAAACGGACGTCTAAAGACCACGTCTCCAACCAAGGAACGAACCTAAGAACAAAGAGACAACAAGAGACATACTTAAACTCAAAATGAACCAACTAGACGTTCGGCGAATGCATATGTATGCAAGCGATGCAAATGAGATAACAAAAGCTAGCACATTCAAGCATTCAAGTTCAGGCACATATTCAAGAATCAAATCATAAAGACGGGGCAAGAATTAAAATATAACATGTCAAATAAACATCATACATAGCGAATTATATCACAACTCGTGCATATACAAGGTTAGAACGAGCAAGGAATGCAACAAGCTCAAGAAAGTTTCACATGTAGCATTAACACGTAAATGAAATTGCGGACACGTTTACACCTTGAGAACAAAGCCATAAAATCAAAATAAACCTCCTAACATACAATATAACAAGTTAACATTACATACGAGGCAAAGACGAAGTGAGAAGAAATAAAACACGGAATAAAATCACACACGTAACATAAAAGACCAACACGTAAAAAGGGTTTTTAATTAAATCCACAATTAATAATAAAAGACAAACATATATATATACATTATAACATATTATAACCTCTTCATATTAATAGCAGCACACGTATTACAATATAAAATCATAGCGTGGGTTATCAACACACAAAATAATTAACTTTGAAAACATGAAAGCATAAGGTACGTAAGCATGCATCTCTACTCCATGCATGGCGCAACAGCTGCAAAGTTTTCAATCCAAAAATTCCAATTTCAACATCATGACACGGCCGTGTTGGTTTTCTGGCATAAGGTGACACGGTCGTGTCACATTTTATTAAAAATGGCAGCCCCAACTCGAGAGCTCAACACGGCCGTGTCAACTTTTTAAAGGAATCGGATACGGCCGTGTTGGCCCTTCGTTCCCAAAAATAAAACAGCAACAGCAGCGTCACGAATAGGGGAGGAGCAAAGGAAGGAGCAGAAGCAATTCAAGGCAAACTACAGCAGCACAACGTAGCAATTCCTCACATAAAACACACATACAAGCCAGCAAAGGGGTGAATTCAACAATCAACCAAAAAGCTTCAAGAAAAACCTTAAGTTCTTCAATGGTGGATCATCAATCTCGGTTCATACAGTGAATAAAAGGTAAGAAATAGATAAATCAAGCAACAAGGGTCACATAGCACTTCACGGATCAAGATTTGGATAAAAAACGAGCAAGATATCAAGGAATTGCCACAACCCGCTACTATTCAGTCCCCCTACCAAATCAGCCACAAAACTCCATGAATGCAAGCAAAAGAGGACTCAAATGAAAGGGGAGAAGATGTACATCAATAATATGTGCTTACCTCTTCGATTTGATGAAGAATGAAGGTCGAACGAGCTCAAAATCCAGCTTGGGTGAATAGTGACGGGAATTTCTTCTCTCTTCTTCTTTCCTTGCTCTCTCTCAGTCCTTGGCTGCTGAAAAGAGAGGAATGATCAAGTGGGAGGGTAGGTGGGTGTGTTAGGAAGAAATAGGTTCAAGAATCGGGTCAAACGGAGTTAAAACCAATAAATTACGGGCAAAACGGTAAAGGGTGGTAAATCTGCGCGAGGATCACGTTTCGGGCAAAATTCGGAGGATCAAACAGGCTTAGAGAAATACAAGGCTTGGTTCCTTAGTTCCTAATCTTCGTTACGAGTCCGGCGTCACTTCCGGAATTCGAATCCGAATTCCCGAGCTCAAGATATAAATTCCGGAACACAAGGCGCGCTAAAACTAGTTAGGCACTCATGTCCCTAACAAATAAAATATGGTGCGTTACCATATCAAACAAGTCCGAAAAACTAAAACGAGCACGCAAATGAATTCATAACACGTATAATTCATGCATATCAAATTTTCACAAAATTTCGAAACGAGTTGAAACTTAAACGAATTAAAAACAAGTTTAAAAACTTAAAACGTTTAAATATTCAATTTATAAATATATCAATTAATTCAAATAATTCAAATAATCACAAAGTCATTAAAATAACACGTATTTTCATAATTAAAAATAATTTAAATGCGCATATAAGAATCTCGAAGTGGCGTACCTGTACGGGCGAGGGAGCAGGATGTTACATACGATGATCACAAAGTCATGGAGATCATAAATACCAACTTACCTCTTGAGTTAGGAAGGATTTGAGCTCAAATGATCAACGTTTGCAATAGTGCTTCCTCCTCTCTTCTCTCTTCTTTCTTTCTTCATTTGGGAGCTAAATTTCCTCTTCTTGTGGTGGTGTGTGTTGTATGATTTAACTACAGTTAAAACCAATCGTGCAAGTGTACACTAACATACGCGTAGCACAATAGGATCGAACCCACAGGTAAGGGAAATCAATCACTACTCTATATCCTTCTCTAATCTAAAGACCAAACGAAAAACAATTGTTGTTGTTATCTATTAATCTACTAAAGCAAAAATTAACAATTAACTAGAAATAAACGCAAGTAATAGCTTAGACACACGAATTAACTTTAATAAACTAAACAGGCATGGGAAAAGCAATGACTCATACAATCAAGAGTCAATATGATACTCGTCTGACAAGTGTAACTCTACAACCTAGTCACTTATATTTGTATTACCCTCTCTCAAGGTGTAACCAAGTGCTTAATTAGTGTTCAATGTTGGTCTCGCAATTACCAATAGTTAATTAAACCATACGAACAAGACTAGTGCAATTCAATATTCTAGCAGCTCGGTACGGAATAAGATTACTGTTGTATAATCTAGGACCAAATCTCTTTGTATCCTACAACTTACAAGTTATGAAAACCATCTAAATTACCATCACTCTTTCGATCGATAGGCAATTATGACACATGCCAAGGGTGATCAGGCCATCCCAAGTCAATTCAAACCTGTTGTCAAACTAAGAATTAACACAAGTCATTCAAGCAGCATATCAAACATCTATCATGAAATCATCATCACTCCCCCCTAGCCTTAGAGAATTAGCTACTCATAATTAAAACAAAACTCATAAAACTAAAGGAAATTGCATTAAAATAAATCATATTCATCAATTCTAAACAAAGTCTCAAAAACAAAAGCATAAACATTCAGTAATATCTAAAAACGAATCTAACATACGAAAACTAATCAAAACTAAACTCAAAGGAACAACTTTGTAAATTAAAGCAACAATAAAACCAAAGATCGTTCTAAGAATTCAATCCTTTCATCTTCTCGAATTCTCTGAAAAACCTCTGAAACTCCTTGTCTTCTTTCCAAACCCTAGGTCACGAACTGGAAGAAAAGCTCTCTGAAAAAGACTCCAAAACGCACTAATATAGCAGCCAAAATTCTCGTGCCGCCCTAGGTAACGGTCGTTACCTCTCCATGTACGATTATTGTTAATTCCCGTTACTGATGAAATCGCAGTAACGTTTTTATTAGTGGTAACGGGCGTTAGCACTTTCCTTCTGCACAGGAGAAACAGCCGTTACCCCTCTTCTCTCACCAAAAGCTCCAGCCATGTGCCTTGTAACGGGGGTTACAACAATTGAACTCCTAAGTGGTAACGGGAGTTACCACATTCTCCTCCAAGAAATATGCGAAAATGCTTTGCTTTGCCATTTCTCATCTCCAACTCTAAAATCACCTAAACGGAGCAAAATACATACATAAACGCATCAAACGGTACCAAAAATATAAGCTAATTACGCTCAAAATCATGCAATTTCTACACTCAACAAAATCCTCCACACTTGACTATTGCTCGTCCCCGAGTAATACGAAAATTAAGAAAACACATCCTCATCAAACCTGCTCCTCAAAGCAATTATCAAACCTTCTCCTAAACAAGTCTAGCTTATCTAATCAAGTAATCATAAACATAAGATCCTTAGGACTTAGTATGAAAAGTATACCCTTGTGTAGTGTGTCAATCAAACGAAACAATGTACAAAGATTAGAATGACAAATTCTCAATTCCATCCTAAGTTCTAATCATCAACTTCGGAATCCACTATTCGCACCTATCTCCACTAATGGAATTAAATCAAGACTTAGGATCGGTAGGTCTTTCGAGCTTGTAATGTAGGCTTAGGGTAAGGTTAGGGAAATTTGGATCAAGTGACTACTTACCAAGCTTACATCATTCAACCTTTAAACTCAAGGCACTTCACTTTCGCCATTAAACACGAAAATTCCCCCAAATTCTTCAATTGTATCCTACACTCTCAATTTCACACTTCGCATAATTTTCTTTTCTCTTCTTTTGCTCTTTCTTCTCTTTTTTTTTTCCTTATCTTTCTTTTTAACACTTCTCTCATTCTTTTTCTTTTTCTTTTTGCAATGATCTCTCAAATTCAATCACGAGAACAATCAAAAGGGGTCAAAAGATAGACAATTACCATAAAAATCAAACAAGCAAGCCTTGGTGTAAAAATTTTCAAGGTAGGTATTTCATTGTAATGCATTGGCTTATAATGTGGCTACAAAAATCTTTGCACAACAATTAGGCTCGGCGGGGTCAATAAGATTAAGTTATTTAGTGAAAAACGGCTAAACAATAAAAGACTTAAAATCCTCCGACAACGAATGCCTACTTCACTTTCTTAATCTTTCATTAATTCAAAATTTTGCCTCAATAGGACTAAAATGCATCCTAATCAAATCTTAGACTCATTCGGAAATCATCGACTCGTCTTTCTAAGCAAAGTACATTATAACATTCAAAAGTGCTCAAAATGTAAGGGTATACTAACACACTAAATCATCAAATCTCATGCAAATTTTCCTCAATTCAAAAAGCCTAACTCATTTTAGCAAATGCTCAACAATCAAACTTCACAGAAAAAGTTCAAAACGAGGGAAAATTGTCAAAAAATTTTAAAATTACTCGATTTTTAGCAAATCACAAGTGAAACTACATCTAATCATGCAAATATTCAATAAAAACTCATAACATGTACTCCTCCCCCACACTTAAACTTTGCAATGTCCTCATGCAAATGAAAGAATTAAAGTTCGAGAAAACTCCCTGATTAAATGAAGAACCGGCAACATGCAAGCAAAGCTTCCACAACCTGAACAAGTGCCTAGAAAACACGGATCAAGTGCACAAGTAATTGACAATCAACGTGCATCCAACAATCAACACACAAGTCACAAATTCAGGTAAAGAAGAGCACAATTGCATGAACAAAATTCAGGAATTCAAACATATGTAAAAATCTAAGTGTAGCTAAAATATTCAAACATAACAACGAATAAACCTTGAAAGAATATCTAGAAATCAGGGGAGAAAAACAAAATAACAGAATCAGGGTGATGGGGGTCCTCCAAAATACTGATCAACACTAGCACAGAACCCTTCGAATTTAGCCTCCAATCTGGTCTCCAATTCATCTCCCGAGCAAACATCGTCACAAACGCCCCGTGAGCAATCGTACCAGTAACACTCCCAGCAATCTCCTGAAGCTTCCATAAAAACTCAACCGTTCCATCAAACTTGATGTCTTCCTTCATCATATACATTATACCCAACTCAGTTTCAGTAATGTGGCTATCTCTTTCTTATCTAGCACAAAATCCCGTAGCTAAGATCCTATGGACTAGCACCCAAGTCAATGAATCAAGATACCTATCATGTGTGCATCGAGGGGAATAAGTAGGAACACCCTCTCGCAAAGGAAAGGATCTCCATACCGCCTCTCTCTGAGCATCACTCCATTTAGGCAAAGAAGTAGTGGCATTAGCTGGGAAACTAAGAATCTCTCTTATCCGGCTCACATTCCATGCTCGAGTTTCCATATCGTCTAGAGTAAAAGTCAAGGTGTTGTCCACCGGATCGAAGTTCATCGTGGTGAAGAAAGCGGCCGTCATCTCTCCGTACGTCATATCCTTCCTAGAAAGGAATGGTAACCAACCTATGTTGTCAAACAATCTTTTCACTTCTACCCAAGCCTCAAACTTCTCCATCCACATGTCCTTGAAGAATTTAGTAGACACAATGTTCCTTGTCAAATTCCTTTGAAAAGGGTTATCTAAAGCATTCACCGTTATGTTAACCGATCCAAACGGTTGATGGTCCAACCGGGATAAAGTAGTGAAGGGTTCCGGAACTCTTGAGTGCTTAGTGCGACCCATAGTACCTAAATCAACCAAATATCGCAAGACAAAGCACAAAAAAATCAATCACAATTCACTAGGACAATTTATCAAACATCTTGTGTGCTTAGGCCTACGGTATGAGTTCTAACTTAAGTTCTTCAATCTACCCAACTCAAATTCACACTAGCTTATAATCTACAATTTAAACTCAAAATTCTCTACCTTCAACTTTATAATTCGGACTCAAGACTACCTAGAAGCTAGGATTCTTCAAAGATTCAACCCAATTCAAGTTAAATTCAATTCAATGCATTAATCCTAATTCTAGCATGCATAATCTCTCAAAATTTATCAATTCAATCTCAAAGTGATTCCTAACATGCAAAATCAATCCTAGGTTTCAATCTTAGATTGGAAAAATTAACTCTAACAAATCACTCTAAGAAAGGAGATATTGACTTACTTTGATTCACAAAGAAAGAGAGAGAGTGTAAACTTGGTGGTAAAGCTTCTTGGTTGCAAATTGATAATGGTTGGTCAAGGGGAACTATTGAATCTCTTCTAAGGTAGAATAAGTGGGTGCAAGTGTATTTATAGGTTTGGGGGAGAAAATTCCGAAATCGGGTAGGAAAAGAATTAATTTAACCCTAAAAACGTGTTTCTTAAACCCAGATTTTCGTACAATCGGACCGGTAACGGGTGTTACCGGTTTTTCTCTTGAAATGGGTAATGGTCGTTACCTCTTTTGGCCCGGACGCCTGACTCCATTAACGGGCGTTATCGAAAAACAACTACGAGGGTGTAACGCCCGTTACCTATACTGCCCGGGATGCCTGACCTCGTTAACGGGCATTACCAAAAAGGTAACTACAATGGTGTAACGCCCGTTACTAAATGTTCCGCCTAAAATACCATTAAAACGCAAACACAACCCACATGGTGATTAATCACGTTAATTAACCGAAATTAACTCATAAGATTCAATCAAACCATAGTGCACCATTCTCGAGACACATAAACATATATATCCATTCATATCAATAACTCATTCGCCTCATAAAAGAAATCAATGTCATGCACACGCATACGAACAAAGTAAATGGACCTCAATATTGACAATAACGCTCAAATCACGATCCTCGCACCATCTAGACCTTGGCTTCCTAGAAAAACATTAAGTGACCTGCAAACGAGAGATACAACTCAATTAACGTGAGAAAAACGAGGATGAAAGAAATAAAAACAACGGAAACAAAAACAAAAGAAAAGGAAAGAAAATTTAGTTCTAAGTTATAGTCGTTAGCATGAATTTGAAAACCAGGTTGGGATGAACAATCCCCAAGCAACAAGTGACAAGGGGTGACCTCATTCTTGTTACTCACAAACCCGGAGCTTGATCTCCAAGTATCTAATTCCAAAACATCCTTTATTCTCGATTTTCGAGACTTCGATTTTTCTCCCCAATCAACTGCATCTCTTTTCTCCGTGAATAATATCGTTTCGTCTGAGGTCTCACTTATAACCTTAATCATGCAACACTTATCCGGAATCGCCGGTGGTTTCATGGAACCAAAATTCCTAAACTCCATTCTTTCATTTCCTATTTTGAACGTGAGCCGTCCATTCTGAACATCTATTTCTGCTCCAGCCGTAGCCAGAAACAGTCTTCCAAGGATCAATGGCATCCTCTCATCGCTCTCAATATCAAGAACTACAAAATCAGTAGGAATGTGAAATCTTCCAACTTTTACCAAAACATCTTCAAGAATTCCTATCGGATATTTCACCAATCTGTCTGCTAGTTGGAATGTCATATTAGTCGGTGTAAGCTCCTTTACTCCGAATTTCCTTCAAGTAGATAACGGAATTAAACTTACACTAGCTCCTAAATCACATAAAACATTATGGAACTGCAAAGAACCAATAGTAAGAGGAATTGAAAAACTCTCTGGATCTTTAAGCTACGGGGAAAGCTTATGCTGAATAATAGCACTGCATTCCTCAGTAAGTATAACAGTAGTGAAGTCCTCAGACTTCTCTTTGCTTGAAATCACTTCTCTCTCTAAGTTCTCCTTCTCAAACTCATCTTCCTCTTCAACTTTCTCAACATCCGAACCTGCAAGTATCTTCGGACCTTCATTCTTTCAATTGTCTCCTACAAATATGGCCTGACAATGCTCCTTAGGATTGTTTTTAGTTTGGCTCGATAGCATTCCTGGGCCTCTCAGATTCAAAGATTGGGTAATCTGACCAATTTGAGTCTCCAAAGTTCTGGTCTGATTTACCACTTGATCTAATTGAGCTTCCAACTTCTGATGTCGACCCGTAGACACAGTTATGAACTTCCTAAGTGCAACCTCCCATCCCTGTTTTTGCTCCTGCTGAGGGGGCGCAGCAATAAATGGGGCTGGTGGTCGAGGTTGAAATTGCTGTCTAGGTTGAAACTGCGGCCTAGGTTGAGGTGGTTGTTGAACATTCTGGTTATTAGACCAAGACAAGAGAGGGTGGTTCTTCCATCCTAGATTGTAGGGGTTTGAGTAGGGATCATTTTCTGGTTTGAAGTTGTTTGCATAATTCGCCTGCTCTTGCACCTGTTCTCCTGCATTGGTATGAGGACACATATTAAACTCATGTGGACCACTACAAATTTCACAAGTTACCTGAACTGGTTGGGATTGTATCCCAACTGCGTTGACAGAAAGTTGATCCAATTTCTTGTTAAGGGCTTCAAACTTGGCATTGATGGCGGTTAAGCCATCTAACTCTATGACTCCTGCTTGCACTTTTGCTGGTTACGAATGGCTCCTCTCATGCACAAAAACATCGTTTTGTGACATATTATCTAACAACTCAGTAGCAACTGCTTCAGATTTTGCTAGGAACGCTCTGCCCGCTGCGGCATCCATCGCTCCTCTAAAAGTAGCGGACATCCCATTATAAAAAGTCTGAATCAATAACCAACCGGGAATCCCGTGATGTGGACACTTCTTCTGCAAATCCTTAAATCTCTCCCAAGCTTCATAGAAAGACTCTCCATCCAACTGCCTGAAACCTTGGATATCATTCTTGTACTTCGTGGTTTTGCTAAGTGGGAAGAACTTGGCTAGGAAAGCCTAAGATAATGCTGCCCAAGTCTGAAAGGGTTCATTTGGGACAGTACTCAACCATGCTTTAGCTCGTTCCCTAAGTAAAAAGAGAAAAAGCCTAACTCGGATAGCATCAGTAGTGATTTTGTGAATTTTGAAGGTATCACACACTTCAAGAAAATACTCAAGATGTGATGTTGGATCCTCCAGTGGTAATCCTAAAAACGTATTATTTTGCAGTAAGTTTATGATAGCTGGTTTGATCTGAAAGTCATTTGCTGCAATCGGGAGATGGGCTGCAGTCTGAATTGCTCCAGCCTGCGGCACGTTATAATCTCTGATGGTCGGTGGTGGTGGAGGGTCTGGTTCAGCCATCGATAAAGTAATTGGTTTCTTCTCCTTCTTACGCCTCCTCCTAATAGTACTCAGTGTTCTCTCTATTTCTGGTTCGTATGGTACTAATTTCGGATCTTGAGATCTTCAAATGCACTGTAAACCTGCACAAAGGAAAAAGAAATCCTCAATCCAATTCGACAGTGACAAAGATAATGAACACAAAGTAAAATAAAAGTCTAAAGCACTAGATCAAAATAATTGAAAAAAATATTGACTTAAAACGCCTTCCTCAGCAACAGCGCCAAAAACTTGTTGTATGATTTAACTACAGTTAAAACCAATCGTGCAAGTGTACACTAACATACGCGTAGCACAATAGGATCGAACCCACAGGCATGGGAAATCAATCACTACTCTATATCCTTCTCTAATATAAAGACCAAACGAAAAACAATTGTTGTTGTTATCTATTAATCTACTAAAGCAGAAATTAACAATTAACTAGAAATAAACGTAAGTAATAGCTTAGACACACGAATTAACTTCAATAAACTAAACAGGCATGGGAAAAGCAATGAATCATACAATCAAGAGTCAATATGATACTCGTCTGACAAGTGTAACTCTACAACCTAGTCACTTATATTTGTATTACCCTCTCTCAAGGTGTAACCAAGTGCTTAATTAGTGTTCAATGTTGCTCTCGCAATTACCAATAGTTAATTAAACCATACGAACAAGACTAGTGCAATTTAATATTTTAGCAGCTAAATACGGAATAAGATTACTGTTGTATAAGCTAGGACCAAATCTCTTTGTATCCTACAACTTACAAGTTATGAAAACCATCTAAATTACCATCACTCTTTCGATCTATAGGAAATTATGACACATGCTAAGGGTGATCAGGCCATCCCAAGTCAATTCAAACCTGTTTTCAAACTAAGAATTAACACAAGTCATTCAAGCATCATATCAAACATCCATCATGAAATCATCATCACTCCCCCTGGCCTTAGAGAATTAGCTACTCATAATTAAAATAAAACTCATAAAACTAAAGGAAATTGCATTAAAATAAATCATATTCATCAATTCTAAACAAAGTCTCAAAAAGAAAAGCATAAACATTCAGTAATATCTAAAAACGAATCTAACATACGAAAACTAATCAAAACTAAACTCAAAGGAACAACTTTGTAAATTAAAGCAACAATAAAACCAAAGATCGTTCTAAGAATTCAATCCTTTCTTCTTCTCGAATTCTCTGAAAAACCTCTGAAACTCCTTGTCTTCTCTCCAAACCCTACGTCACGACCTGGAAGAAAATCTCTCTGAAAAAGACTCCAAAACGCACTAATATAGCAGCCCAAAATTCTCACGCCGCCCTAGGTAACGGGCGTTACCTCTCCATGTACCATTATTGTTAACGCCCATCACTGATGAAATCGCAGTAACATTTTTATTAGTGGTAACGGGCGTTACCACTTTTCTTCTGCACAGGGGTAACGGGCGTTACCCCTCTTCTCTCGCCAAAAGCTCCACTCTTGTGCCTTGTAACAGGGGTTACAACAATTAAACTCCTAAGTGATAACGGGAGTTACCAAATTCTCCTCCAAGAAATCCACGAAATTGCTTTGTTTCGCCGTTTCTCATCTCCAACTCTAAAATCACCTAAACGGAGCAAAACACATACACAAACGCATCAAACGGTACCAAAAATATAATTTAATTACGCTCAAAATCATGCAATTTCTACACTCAACAGTGTGGTTCAAATAGATAGAGTTAAGGGGAGAGAGAGAGTTAACTCAAGGTATACAAGTCAAAGTTTAAGCTTAATTGGGGTTAAAGTGGGCCCACAAACTCAAGACTAGTCAAAGGGTGTCACTTTGGCATGAGGTGCTCATTAAGGTTGAATTTTGGAGATCCAAATAGGCCTAGAAAATTACAAGGATAGGTTCCAAAGCTCCCAAATCTCGTTACAAGTCTAACTCCTCTTTCGGAATCAAAATCTAAATTCCCAAGCTCAAATTACGCCTTACGGAACCCAAGGTGCACTAAAAGTCCTTGAGCCCCCTTTTAGATCCCGAAAATAAAAAAGACCAAAACTAAATCAAATAAATTCAAAATCACACAACGAGCATATAATCAAGTTCATAACTCACATAATTCACGCATATCAAAAATTTACAAGAATCAGAATTGAAATCGGATGTATATATATCAAATTATAAGGCACATCGGCATAAACGTTCAAAGTGCAAGTTATAACCTTAACAAATCTTTCATACATATCAAGATTAGAATATATTGATCATGTAAATTTCATTTAAATCATATAATTGCATAGTTAAATAATTTAAATGTGCATATAACACTCTCGTTACAACGTACTTGTACGGCCGGACGAGCGGGATGTTACAGACCACTGTACTATAGTCCAGGAACAAGTGTGCGACCCCCAGCTGAATAAGAATGTATAAATTGGAAGAACCTTTAAGTCATTGTGCAGTCCCAAAATAAGTCATAATTCAGTTGTCTCGAACGACATCCTTTTAGGCTTATTTCTAAGACTGCAGAATTAGCTCACATAAAGCATCGATGGAATCTCAAGTCTAAGAACTACTGAATCACATCAATGACTTGTGAGATATTTCCTAATTTGGAAGTTTCTATTTTCACAAATAGAAACTTCCTTTCCCATTTAGGAATATTCTCACACGGGACATGTGACGCCTCGACTTTTCGGACGTACAGGTATGACGTAAGTGTTTACCAAATTGCACGAATTAATTGTTTATAAGTGTTTTGTATATTTAATTTTTTTTTATTAAATGATAAAGTGTTAATTATTTATATTTTAAGTTTGTTAATATTAAATTTATGTTAATTCGTTGACATTTATATCTTTAAATTTATTAATATTAAATTTATATTAAATTTGTGCACTTTGTTTCATTTTAAAAATGAATTTAAATTTTGTTATTTATTATGGAATATTATGAATTTATTTATGAATTGCTCATGAGTGTTATAAACGCGTTTCGTTCTTATATGATTTGATATCGAAATTTTGTGAAAATTTAATATGTTGGAGATATACGTGTTATGAATGTGAATATATGTTCGTTTCATGTTTTCGGGTTCATTTGCATTAGTTTCGAATTTATTTTGTTCTTGGAATCCAAATCGGGGGGCTAACGAGCAATTAGCGCACCCTTGGTTCCGTATGTGATATCTTGAGCTCGGGAACTCGGAATCGAGTTACGTCAACATCGTTAAACTCGTAACGAAAATTCGAGTTTAATGAACTTAGCCTCACATTTTTCCAAAATTATTTGAACCTCCAAAATTCAACCGAAATGTGTCACGTTCGTCAAAACTACCACATCTCACCAAAATAGCCATAACTTTCACAAACCCTGACCAAATTAACTATGGTTTGATTCCTTGGAACCCTAACTCAACCCTCTAACAGCCTTTAACCACCCCAAACCGAACCAACGCTCCACACTTAGAGAATTTCAGCAAAAACCCCTGCTCTCCAGTTATTCCCATAACCCTTGCCAAGCTTGGAGATTCAAGGCTCAAATCTCTTCCAAACTTCATACAATCCAAAAGGTAAGCTTAGGGTTGTAATATAAATTCATTATGGGACATTTTGAACCATGCATCCCTAATTTTGAGCGTGTTTTCATGGGATTTTTGAGAAGATTATGAAATAGTAGGTTTTAGAGCCATATATTGATCTTATGCATTCCTTGATGCTTTTAGTTGATTTAAAGCATGAAAATGGTTGTCTTAACTCCCTGTTTTTATTTATGATCATTGATTAAATGGTAGTTGAAGATTTAATGAGATGTCATTAATGAGGTTTTGAAAGAAAATTGTTGAATTGAGCTCTTGGCCTACCTTATTCCTGTATGGATGGTTTTGATGCATGTTGGAGTGTTGATTTAGGACTGAATTGATGATCTTTCATTGCTATTTCATACCTGATCATGTTAGCTTGAGGTTGGTTGTAGCTTTGTGGAGTTTTCCCCTGTTTTTGTCCCTGTTTTTTCCGTGAGCTGCTGCTGTCAGCTGCAGCCCTGTTTCCTTGCTTAGATTGCTCTTAGTTTTCAGTCGATTTGTGGGAGCTTTTATGGTCTGTTTTGCTGCTGAGTTTGTGCCTTAATTGCTTGCTACCTGCTGCTGTGAATTCTTGCCTTTGGAACAGAGGAAAGCTTTGGTTTGAACTGCTGCTTCACGACTGTATTGAATCTCCCCGGATGGGGAGATTTTAGGCATGAAAATGCCCGGCCGGGTACCCTCTGTGCAAAAACCTTCTGCATGAAAGTCCCCGGGTGGGGACTTTTTTAGTGCAAAGTCTCCCTGGGCGGGGAGATTGATTTGGGACTCTTACATGGTTTTTGTGTGATTATGCATTATTGGTGCATGGATATATATATACTCTAAAGCATGTAATGTAGTGTGTGTTTATATTGCATGCATGTGATTATTATTTGTGCATGGTTATAATGTGTATTAATGCATGAGTGTGCATGTATAACTAAGTATATATATATATATATATATATATTTATGTATGCATGCATGTTAATATTGTTAATATTTGCATGCATAAAATTTATTGTTTTAGGTATGTTTATATTATATGTAATATATAGATACTATATTATGCATGTGAATATATATGTTTTTATATATATTAGGTATTGTTGATTTAATTGAATTATGGAAATTAAATTGTTACCTATTTTGAGTTCTTATCTAATTTTCGATCTTGATTTGAATGTATTTATTTGTTTATTCTCTAATTGTAAACGTGATATGGTACGTGATATAATCGTTATATGAAATTCATGGATTGATTTGGTATGAAATGTGAAATTCATGGCTTGAATGAATATGAACGCTTCTAATATCGAATGAATGACTTGTCTCTATATGATTTAAATGCATTGATAGTGCACATGAACGTGTTCATGACATAATATCATCTTTTATGCATTCATATCACGTTCATTAAATTGTCGAGCATCTTAATTGGTCATTTTGAGTCTCACTTCACCTTTCTTGCACAGATTTTGATCCAGTTAGAGACGAGGCCGGTCATTGAGGCTCTTGTGCTCTTCTTTTTATCGTTCTAAGGTGGGTTTCTCTACTATTTAGTTAAATGACCCTATATACTTCCAATGTGTAAAGATTTCGGCCAAAATTTATTATATGTATACAGAGTCGTTTTAAGAGTAAATGATTGCAACGTAAAGCCTTTGTTTTATGAACCCTACCAAATGTTTTGGCGAGAATGAATGAATGCATAGAATGGGGCCCAGGGACTTAGTGTGAATGGCTATCCGGGGAGGCATGGGCCGACGGTGATCCTTTACACTAGTTCCAACCAATAACGGCATAACTGAACCTCGTTAGGAGTTAGCGAGGAATGGACGCTGAGCGCCATCTGGGGAGTCATGTAACCCCTTTTGGTCAATGAATGGATGGCTAGGTCTTGCAAACCTGTCCATCACCCGGAGGAAGAATGTGTTAATGATCATGAATGTGCACGAAAGAATGTAATGCATGAAAAGAAAGAAAGAATGAACGATTAATGAATTACACAAGGTGTTGGTTGGAGATAATGCACGCCCACTCACCTGGCCACGAAAAACCTAATGGAAACGAGTTGTTATAATCCCTTTTGATGCTTTCTTTATTTCACCCACTTGGAAAATGCTTTAAAAACCTCACTTGGGATTATAGCTTGCATGTGAATGTTTAAATACCGTCTTACATTATACTTATGCCATGTTTTTATACCCACCAGTCCCTCTTGGACTGAACCCGTTTGGTTTTCAGTTGTGCAGGTGTCAGAGGAGCTAGGCGGGAATTCGAGTCGTTGTGTCTTGTATTTGTAGCTAGCTCTTGTATTTTGGGTCTTACACTTGCATACTTATATTTATGATTATTGTATTTTGGAGCGTATATGATAGCTTAGGCCGTGATGGCTCTTTTGGATATTGCCTTTTGTAAATGATCTATTTTTGGATCTTAAATGCTCATTGTATATATTATGATCAGTTATTGCTTTCGCTTTAATGTTTTACTCTGATTTTTTGGTTTAAGGGTCAGTCCCGCCTAGCATAACGTGTGTGTATGTCCCCGTTCGCCGTGATTTAGCTCAGGTATGGAGTGTTCATTTCATATTCGGGTAGGATCTCGGTGCGGGGAATGTGGTACCTTGCGCTCAGGTGCTACTGGACACCTCAGTGTACTCGTTCAAATCAAGGGAGCACCCTTGTGTATCAAACATGTATCGACTATACACTTTAAACCCTATGAAACAAGGTGATCCTTCTTAAGGGCATGATCAAACAAGCAAGTCTCGAGCGAGTGAATTCGACACTCCCACTGTCTTTTGGACTCATCGACTTGGAGTAGTTTCTAATCTTAACTCACGTGATTTAGGGCTCGTTTCATAAATCACTTCTCCTAAATGGTTGAGTCCTATAAGTCAATCAAATTAGGGGAGTTCTCACGTGCGCAGTTAAAGTGAACACACAATCAAGCAAAAGCATATAAAGAAGTGTTGCCTTATGATCAAATCAGTTCATTTATTATTCAAAGATTGTCTGGGATTTACAAAGGAAAAGTACTAAGCGGATTACAGGATTGGCTTTTAGGGTACTATTCCTATCAGTGATACCAGACATGAAGCAAGTGCTGCTGTTAGGAATAGTACCCTAAAAAGCCGATTGTATATCCGCTTTGTGTTTTTCCTTATTGTAATCACAGACAATATTTGAATGAAATAACGAATTGAGGCAACACTTCTTTATATGCTCTTGTTTGGTATGCGTTTACTTTATCTGTGCATGTATAAGAACTCCCCTAATCCTGATGACTTTAGGACTCTACCATTTAGGTGAAATGGTTCATGAAACGAGCCCTATATCACATAAGTCATGATTAGTAAATTACTCCAAGCCGATGAGTCCTACAGACAGTGGGAGTGTCAACCTGACTCCTCTAAGGCTTGCTTGTGGGATCACGCCCTTAAGAAGGACCACCTTGTTTCATGGAGGTGCAAAGTGTATAGTTGATACGTGCGTGATACATGAGGGTGCTTACTTTAATAAGTAAGTTCACTGAGGGGCCCCGTGTGAGAACATTCCTAAATGGGAAAGGAAGTTTCTATTTCAGGAAATGGAAACTTCCAGATTAGGAAATATCTCACGAGTCATTGATGTGATTAATTGATCCTTAGACTTGAGGTTCCTTGTCACTTTATGAGTTAACTCTGTAGTCTTAGGTATAAGCTTTAAAGGGTGTCGCCTTAGACAACTGATTCAAAGCTTATGCTGGGGCTGCACAAGTGATTCATGAAAGTGAATGAGAATCAAGAAAGGACCTACACTTGCATTTGCAAGGTGATCTCTTATTGTGTAAGTCATTCATATGCCATATGGAGTCCTTGGCCAAGGCAGTAGATCAAGACATCAAGAAAAGGGTTTCTTGGATTGAGATCAAATGGATATGAAATGCACTTAGCTTTAAGACCGGATTATTAGGGTTCTGATTATTCCCTTACCCTAGATCTTGGTTGAGAGATAGTAAGTAGGAGGATTGTATCTCACATGAATCAATGACTTAAAGGTTCTGTCGAATCCGAACATTCCAATTCAGCTAGGGGTTAAACACCTGTTGCTAGACTATGGTCGTTTAATCTGTGGACTGATTAATGAATTAGTGAATTAATTAATTAGGGTCACTGCTAATTGAATTGAGAACCTAGAGGGTCACACACAACAACTTGGTTACATGAGTTGAGGCTTAAAAATGATTAAACGAGTTAATCAGGCCAAGAGGGTTCCACACGTGTGAAGCCACACGTGTGGGTCACGTGAGTGACACGTGTCCTTGTGACACGTGTCACACGCGTGAATATATATATATATATATATATATATATAATTAATTTGTTAATTGTTTAATAGACTTTGGTTTAATTTTGAATTAAAAAGAAAGTCTTATTTTGGAGAAAAATAATCTAGTTAATTAATTATGAATTAATTAATTAGATAAAATAAGTTATTTATTTTAAATAAATAAAGTATAAAATTATCCAAAAATAGTTTGGATATTTTTAGCTCTCTTGAAAGTTGATTTGAATTAGAATTCAAAGTCAAAGTTGGAAATTACTTGATGATCAAGTAATAGGAGAGAGAGGACCAAATCCTTGCCCATCAAGGAATAGGTTCGGCCGTCCCTCTCCCTTTCCTATATATAGGGGAGCTCATGCTCCCCTTTAGAGCTAATTGATAATTCTTTTGGTTCATGTGTTGAGCACCTTCCTTTCTCCAAGATTAAATAAAACCCTAGGTTAAGCCTAAACACTAACTAGAGAACTAGCATCCTTACTAGTTAAATTGTGATCAAGTTGGTGGACTTTCTCTAGAGACTTCAAGTTAGAAGTTTGAAGATTCGAGCTTTACCAAGGAGAGGGGATCAAGCCGCTAGAAGAGCGTTCTTGGGTGGCTTGAAACGCTTCAAGAAAGAATAAAAAGAAAAGTAAGTTTTCTATCTCTACGAATTTGGTTACACGATTGCGAGTCCAAGGTCCTTTTGTTGGGAAATTTTTTAAATTCCGCTGCTTTCTGATTCGTGTTTTCCAACAGCTGCCATGTCTCTTCTCGGAGGAATTCTTGCCAAAAGTTCCAATCTCACAAAGGCCAACACTCGTGAGGATGCAGCAAGTTCCGGTCCCTACAAGTTTAGATTCTATCACCATGGAAGTACCAATTGTACATGAAGAAATATCGAGTGGTACTGGTCACATTCTAACTGAGGTGCAAGATTCACAAATACCAGTGCCTACAGCACAACCTCCTGATGAGCATATCCTCGAGAAAGAACTAGTCGAACCAGCACTGGTACCTGAAAGATTAGAAAATGTTGTTCTAGACACTGGTACCTCAGATACTACATTGCATCATCAGAAATGGGAGCGGAAGATTTCACAGCGGTTATCCAGTTATAAATACACTTTGTCCCCCCTCCCCCTCTCTCACTCCTTCCAATGATAAGCTGCTCTCACCCCCTCCTTCAACTAACTTGACGATACATCCCCTTTCAGAGCAATTATCTTATTCTAAATTCTCTAAATCTCATACTACATTTCTAACAGTCATCTCTTCTACAAATGAGCTAAAATTATTTTCTCAAACAATTAAGTTCCATCCATGGAGAGAGGCAATGGAGAAAGAAATGTCTGCCTTTGAAGCAAACAACACATGAACCTTGGAACCACTCCCACTTGGAAAACGTGATATTAATTCTAAGTGGGTTTATAAGGTCAAGTACAAGCCTGATGATGAAAGCATCGAGAATTATAAAGCTCGTCTCGTTGCTAAGGGATACATGCAAGTGAAGGTATTAACTTTCATGAGACCTTTGCGTCAGTTGCCAAGTTGGTCACAGTTTGGTGCTTGTTGTCTCTAGCCTCGATTAAGGGTTGGGAACTTCACCAATTTGATGTGAAAAATGCATTCTTGCATGGTGATCTTAATGAGGTAGTATATATGAAGATTTCTCAGGGTTTTGCTAAACAAGGTGAGCAAAGAGTTTGCAAGTTGAGAAAATTACTTATTGGGCTTCGTTAAGCATCCCGCAACTGGTACCAGAAGTTCACCACCTCACTTATCAGTATTAGTATTCGTTAGACTGATGCAAACTATTTGTTATTTGCAATTTCTCAGAAGGATAGATCTTTTATTGTCGTCCTTATGTGGACGACATAATCATCATGGGAACAAGTTCTAGTTGCATTGTTGAGTTGAAACTGACGCTGGATAATAAGTTCCAGATTAAAGATTTGGGAAAGTGGAAATATTTTCTTGGTCAACAGAAATACGTTCTTGATATCTTAGCTGATGCTGGAAGTACAGGTTGCAAACCAGTCACGTTTCCAATGGAACAACAATGTGACGTCCCGACTTTTCGGCCATACAGGGGCTAAAGAGCATTTAGCGCACCTTGGGTTACGAGCGGCATAACTTGAGCTCGGAAATTTGGATTCGGATTCCGTTACCACTGTTGGACTCGTATCGGCGATATGGAGCCAATGGAACAAGCCTTGTATTTTGTTGGACAGCGTCCAAAAGCTCCACGTTGGTAGGCAGATTATACCAAGCATTAGAGTCGTTATTTTATTTCTAGTAGTTCGTTTATTTCCTTGTTAGTAGTTTGGTAATTTTAGATTACATTGATTTGTTTCCTTGAGAGTCCTTAGTGTAGAAGATGTCTTTCTTTTATATTGCGTGAACTATTTTGTTTGAAGGTTAAGTAATAACAATTTCAGAATTCCTAATCTATCTCTGAAACTCTCTTCTCCTCTAATCTCTCTCCGGTTGGCCGATCTTTACCGGATTGTGTGAATCTTGATCGCTATTGTGAGCTTGAGACCGCTCTAACGTCTCTCGGTGATAATCCGGCTTATCGTTGGTGCTTTCATTGAGAGCGGCCAGAGAGAGATTAGAGGAGAAGAGAGTTTGAGGGATAGATTAGGAATTCTGAAATTGTTATTGCTTAACCTCCAAACAAAATAGTTCACGCAATATAAAAGAAAGACATCTTCTACACTAAGGACTCTCAAGGAAACAAATCAACGTAACCTAAAATTACCAAACTACTTTCAAGGAAATAAACGAACTACTAGCAATAAAATAACGACTCTAATGCTTGGTATAATCTGCCTGCCAATGTGGAGCTTTTGGCACCCTTTTACTTCTTCTGATTTGGGTAGCAACATTATCACTTCGAACCAACGTATCATCTCCACCTCCAGGATTGTCTATCGAGCTCTCCTCCATATCACTTCCCCTATCTTTTCCATATTTTACATGTAATGTTTGGTCATTTTCTATACATGAAAATAGTATTTTTATGAGAAGAAGCTAAGTTGCTTATCTATCCTATTATATATAACAAAATGTGTTTGACTGTATTAATTTAATTTTGACCAAAATTCAAAAAAAGTCGTGGTTAGGTTATGTGTATGTATTTGTATTTATATAAACTAAGTTCTATACTGCCCAACTCTTGAAAGAATTATTTTACTATGTCGGATATTGTATTATTTACTGTACTACGTAATAAATTTAATTTTAAGAAAATAAAATTCACATTGTTTTATTTGTTTTGTATCATATTCATTTCATCCTATTTCTATTCATGTACGTGTGAGATTATCGCATACAACGTATAAATTAGTAGAAGCCGAGCATCCTTTATAAAATATTTCAAACTTTTCAGAATTTAATTATTTAAAAATGAAAGACAAGAAGTAGTAAACAAAGGTAAATGAATATAATAACTATAAAGGGGTATAGTTTAATGGTTCGCTTTCTATAGTACTTGCTATAGAACATATATAGTGGTGCTCGTTGAAGACTTTGAGAGATTGGATTAAGTAGGACACTTCTAGGCGCTATAGGGGTTGTGGGTTTAGTTCGACAGAAGGTGGTTATTTGGTTTTACTTGTAATTTGGATATGTCATGGTCCGGGAGCTCTTTGAAATTCTGGAGCGCCTCCACTTGTTTGGGAGACTAAATTTGAAAAAATTATAATTCATTTAGAATCTGTTATTTCTCATATCAAGGAATCCGAACAAGAGGACCATCCTTTCGGGAAACTCATCCTTGATTGCAAAGCCATATTAGATCTATAATGGAGTGCACGCTTGTTCGCATGTTGAGAAGCGAAAATGCTTGTGTGGATGCCCTCATGCACCAAGGTCACCGGGTACAAGGGATTGTGTTTTTGATGCACCAGATGCCGGAGAAATTTGTCGTGCACTTCTGCACTAGGTTGAGAAGTATCGCGGCAGTATTTGTTAAGTCTCTTTGTCAATCTTTTGAAAAAAAAAACATAAATAGTCCTGTTTGCAGCAACTTGAACGCCAGCAAGAAAATACTCATAAATTCCTCTAGCAATAAATGCAGTAAAACAATCCCTGTAACAAAATATTATACAATTTTATGCATATAAATTCATCAAAGGACCAATCCATCCGAAGAAAAAATGGCAAACAAATCACTAGTAAACATCTACACAATAATTGGAACTATTATATCAATTGAATATGTGTTCTACAATATGTTATTTACAAAAATATGACCTATACGACGACGAAAAATACAACAGAATATTATTGTCTCATTCGTCACTTCCACAACATTATATTTTACATTGTTCCTCCCAGAATTGACAAAAGTTCATAACACCTGAGATTCTTGAACTACCCTTGAATATCAATCTTTGTACACAATGTGAAGCCAATTACAAGAATAATATGGCTCTTCTTCTTCAGGCCGATGAGAAAAATAACTGGCCTGCAACTAAATGTGGTAATATTTTACAAGGCTACAAACAATTCAACAATTATTGAGATTAGATAGCAACCAGTGTTTGAGGATGAATTTCTTCGTTCCGATACTGCACTGGACATCACCAAAAATTTCACTTTTAGCAGGAAAATTGAATGGATTACAGGCAGTTAAAAATTTTCTTGATAAGTTCTATCAGCTTTCATCATGTTTTCATTAGACTACGATGGCCAGGGAGGTATTTTTAATTTTAAAACCGAGATGGAGGTTTGTGTAATTATACAGAGTCATAGAAGAGGAAAGTGGAATTGGCCAAAATATCGTAGGAAGCTTTATTGACCAAATTCTCCATGACTGTTAACTTCTACTCGTATAATCATGAAATCCCATCAACAACCCTTTATTTTCTTTATCAGGTTCTAAGAGATTTGATAAGATTATTTCCCGGAAATAAATAGATAAAGAATTACCATGAGGCAATTGGAAGTTACCTTAAAATTACAGTCTTTGAAGATATTGCCTTCCATTTTGTACACTTCAAATTCTAGAATTCAAAGGTCAATAAGAGGCGGCGGTATTTTCCAGAAATTCCAAGAATTATAATCTTCCTGAAACCAAAATACACAGCTAAAACAAGGGGTACGTACAAATTTTAAGACAAAAAGGGAGATTTGTGTAATTACCCATAATTACAAGTGAGGGTGTCGAAATTATTTCTATGTACTAATTATTTTCCAAAATCGTAAACTATTATGGAAAAAGTAATGTAGTTTTGGTAATATATTTGGATATGCCACCATCTTCTGGGATGGCCCCCTTCAAAAAATAAAAAATTATGAATCCAATGATCCCGATTAAAATAAATAAATAGTTCAAAGGGATAGTTATACTAACATACCCTGAGGTTCGATAAATGCCAGAAATTTATATCACATCTGTACCGATGGATTTTCATGACCTCAACTCTTATTTTAATGAATACTCTATTTCGTCCTCGACACTTGCCGATCAAAACTTTGATTTTAAATACATGAAAATAATAGAATGTGGTAACCCAAATCTTAGGACACGCCAACGGAAGTTTTGTAATTTCTCAAACATTAGGAGAAAATGGGGAAGTTTGTGTAGTCCAGCAAAAACCTCAAGATATATGCCAGTGTAATGATCCCCAACTAAAATCCAGAAAAACAAACCTGTCCAAAACATGTCATGGAGGGAAACATGCCATGTACGAGGGCATGAAGGGAGGAGTATGATTTGGTTTCGACGCGCCGGTTTACAACAATCTCGCCCTGTAGAGATATATAGACAAAAAAATGTGATGTAAAATCTAACCGTTGGATATTCATTCTGATCTGGAACACAACATTTTTCACATACCTTTGGGTTTATAATAAATATTTTCCCCTTTGGAATTCCAACCTTGACATAGCTAAGTTCATCAGTGTCTCTATTTCCAAAACCAGCATAAAAAGGATTCATATCAGCAGGAAACAACGCCTTGATTTCCTGGCAAACAATTAAATACAGATGTTAGATTATCTCAAGGGAAATTTCTTTCCAGAAAAATGATAAAAGAAAAATATTTGGATCAAAAATTAAACTTCATGGATTTACTTAATTTACATAAATTATTGGCATACGAACTATCGTCAACCTTTGGGGTGTTGTGCGCATTGCTTACAAACTTTGAATCAACCCCCCCCCCCCCCCTCCCCTCACCCCTACCCCTAATTTGTGTGACATTGGCCCCTGAGTACTTTCTGGCAGAATAAAAGTTCAAATTATTTCCTCAACCCCCGATGATTCCTATATCCATTTTCTAATTTCTTGGAAGCATAGATTACTTGCATCATATTCTACATGATCCCTAACACAATTTAAATGCTTCGAACTTGTGTGCGAAAATTCAAGAAAAAAAATTCATCTCTTAGGCTTGCACATCTGTCATTGTGAACGAAACCAGTTCAAAAATCACAAAAGTTGCGCAAGGGATCTTGTAGAAATTAGATGATGAAGATGAAAATCATCAGAAATTAAGAGGTAAGGTGACAAAAAAAAAAAAAGGGTGGAATGTTTCTTGATTCTGTGGGAAAATACATTCAAGGGGGCATGCACACAAATTGAAGAGGTCGGAGATGTCACATCGATTCAAGAGTGGGGAGCAATGTGCACAATCCTCCAAAAATTTAGGGAAGTGTATGTAATTATCCCAAATATTATTTAATGGGATTGCTAGTATTTTCCCTAATCGTGTATAATGCATATCCATTTGAATGCATGAGCATCGTTCGTTCCTTTTCTAACTGTTAAATTTCCATAGTGTAATTTCTTTAATCATTTTTCTATATACAATCACAAAAGGAAAAGTAAGGTAACGAACCTCCAAGCAAGCAATTTTAAATTCATGAGGAGCTCTTCTAACAACTGAAAAAACAAAGAACCGGGATAATCATATTAGAATTACATAAATAATTTGATCAAATAAATCATCTGATATCTAAAGCGGAGACGGATAACTAAAGAAATCAACATATTCATCTGGAAATTAATGCACAGTTTGATGAATGAGTAAAATTCCATTTTTTCCGTTCAGAGTGAATAACCTTTCTAAGAAATTAAAAGAAAAAGATAACTATTGTACCAACTATATCTTTTTTACCGAAAGCTTTCTAATTTTTCAGATTCAAAATGTCATCCAAATAATTAACGAAACTTGGAGATAATGAGTGACCTTCTCGAAATAGTGAAGGAAAGAGCCCATCAGGAGAGATCACAACAGGTCCTTCAGGTAAAGCTTTTCCATCCTGAAAGAAGCATTTAAAATAACGAAATATATCATCGAGCAAAACCATATTTTTTCAAAAATTTATTTTCGAGTATAAAAACCAAAAACCCCTCCTAGTTTTTCATTTCCATTCTAATTGCTAAAAGTACCTGTTTGATATTGAAAAGGAATTGCCGAGTATGAAAAGACTGAGAAATTGAACGCGCACTTAGGAAAAGTAATTGGTATCCATTCTCCTGCACCACATAGAAACAGAAAAGCATAACCAAAAGTGAAATGAGATGCAGCGACACATAAAATCTTACATTTATACTAAAAACATCTAAAAAATGATTGGGATTTGTTCTTGAATATAATAATACATAGAGATTACTGAACCTTGATTGCTGAAAAGAGATGTGCGACACCCGACTGTGACCAATCCATACCGACCAAAGGCATGAACTGACCTAGAAGATCAGACCTGTATTACAGAAACAACCAATAGGAATCAGACAAATCAGAATTACAGACGTTTAGGTTCCCCCCCCCCCCCCCCCAACTGTTTTTAATGTATCTCATGTGCATAATACCTTAAGTTATGAAATAAGGAATCAAGAATATCCTCACCTCGTAATTGTCCCATCAACATCAGAGATCACAACCCTATCGTCCCATCTCCACAGAAATATCCGAGCATCAACCTGAAAAAAAGCACAAACAAATGAAATGATTAAATGGAAATTTAGACTCCATTTAACATTATATAAACAACTAACAAGGATAAGTCTTTTTTCAAAACAATGAAACGAACGTAACCTGTTGCTTGCCCAGCATCGCAGTTGAGAAAGTGAAAACTACTACATTCTTCCCTTCTTTTAAATTTAAGGATGCCAGTTGTTCAGATGTCGGAACAAGAGTTTTTACTAATTTCTTGTTTGCCTTAACTTTGACCACATCTTTGTCACCCTCGAATTCACTATTGCTATATGGATTCTCTATGGTTTGGGGACTTTCACAACCATTTGTGTCTATGTTAGAAACTTGAATGCTTCTCGATCTCTTAAAAGAGAATGGCCAATTTCTTCGGCTTCCTCTTACAGAATCGACTGGTGCAGGAGGATTTCCTGAAAACTTTTAACAGTCAACTTCGATAATGATTTCATTTATATCTAGAACAGTATCAAGAAAACCAAAAATATAAGTCATTTATAGTTGCTCATGTTTAAATTTGGAGACAGTTAGGCCCATGATGTTTAAAGGGGTGGTTACCAAAAATTTTTGCTTTTGGAGAACTAGAAGTGGAAGCTAAGCTTTTTAAAAATTAGTAGAAGTGGGAGTTTTGGGGGAAAAGTGCTATAACTTAAAAAAGTAAAGTGAACGATTGTTTGGAAAGAAATAAGGTTGAGAAGCACTTTTATTAGACTTAAGAAACTTCCACTTATTTACAAAAATAACCTAGATCCTAGAAGCTGAGGCTAGAAGTCGGTCCTTTAAATGCTCTAGCTTCTAAATTTTTTTTTCTTAAAATACACAAAAAATGGTTTTCCAAACACTTAAGTGCTTAGAAAGAGCGAATAGTGCATAAGTGTTTTTTCTTTCCAAGTTTGCAAACACTACAATCATGGCATTTGGTAGAAATATTTTGAACCCTCATATTTCCTTTCATGGTAGAGACATTTGAATCCCTCATATTTCCTTTCAGTAGCAAGAGGATCCCTCTAATTAATGTTTCAAACAGAGGTATCGAAAAAACATATTTTTCGCAGACAAAATAATCAAATCCCTATTGTTATGAGAATAAAATATATACATCCTTTTCGAAGGCCATACTCATCAAGAAAAATATCGATTAAAATAAAATCAAATCAAACTAACATCTCTTACCAATGGATGGGAAAGTGGCTCCAGTTTCCCTCTCCTTTAAAATTTTAACATCTGCAGCCATTGTTTGATTACTTGCTTCAAGCTTATCACCAAATGTCTGCATAATAGGCAAAGATCTCGCCACTCTAGTGAGCTGTTTGGACTGGACATGGTTGGTTTTGCTAATGCACGTATCACTTGGTACAGTTCTTAAGCTGTTTTTCTGTACATCTTCATCATTCATATAATCATTTATAATAGACTGATCCAAAGAAAAACCAGGGCAAGAATTTGCATCACTAGATTCATTAACTCCATCAGCAAATCCAGACGAACGAAAATCATCAAGGGTGCCAAAAACAAGTTGCTCTTGCTCTGTGGTTCTGGACGACCCAAGCTTATTTATATCTTCTTCATCATAAACAGCTTTTTCTTCTACATATATGGACAGATTAGTATTATCTTCTCCAACACTTTCGACCGAAGCGGATGTTTGTACAACATATTTCATGTCAGCACGGTTTTCCTCAACAGTTTCCTGAAAGCCAGAAATAAGCCCCGTTTCATCATAACTATAACCAATATCAGCCTTTGAATGTTCGGCTTTTGATGCATCTACATCAGAAAACCGAGAACCATTATCTTCCATGCATTTTGGGGAAGCAAGATTTGTGGACCACTTCAAGTCCAAGAGATCATCTGCAACCTCAACACCGTTTGGCTCCACACTTTTGCTTCCCGGTTCCCGAAAACCAGAAATGAAGCCTGTATCATCATAACTAAAACAATCACTTCTCAAATTTTCGTCTTTCGGTTTATCCACATCACAAAACCGTGAACTGTTATCTTTCTTGCACCTGGGGGAATCAAGATTAGTAGACCACTTCAAATCCAAGAGATCTGCTGCAATTTCAGCGCGCTCCAAGGAATCCGTTCTACCAACATTGGATGCACTATTTTCTTCCTCTTTCCTCGGTTTCCTCCCAAAAACAAGACCCATAATCTGGGACCGGCGAGAATTGGTCTTTGACAAACCTTGTCTTCCATTTGCATTCGAATCAGGCCAATTAGGATTATCATAGTTGCAACTATTCCTAGGTTGCTTGTCTGAGTCCTCACCGAAAGAGGATGGAGGAGAGCACACCGAATCATCCTCGCCACCATCCTCTATATCGACCTCCTTCAAGAAGAAAGCTTCCCCTTTATGATCCAAGTACATGTGAAACCCGGCTTCGACATCATTGACACTAATGGTGACCACTTTCTCTTTTGATTTCAACACACCTTGGAATTTCCCAAACCGAACGTACCAAGGAGAAGATTTATATCTACCATCTGGTTGTTCTACCACAATAACATCTACAGCACCACCAAATGGATGAAATGGACCAGAAACAGTAACTACACTTCTACTAATGTAGCTACCTATTCTCCCCACAGCTTGCATCTTAAAAGGATACAAGAATAACTTTCACTACTAACAGAATGTTGAAATTAAGTCAAAACTGAAAATCCCATGGTCAAAAACCCTTGAAGAATTCAAATTTTACCCATTTATTCACAGAATTCAAATTTCAAGGGCAGCCCAGATCAAGAAAAGGTATAAAGAACGAAACTTTGAGAAACCCACAAAATGATTTGCCGAGAATTGAGTCCTGGAGAATTAAAGATTCAAAAAATACCCGAATATAAATGAAACTGGTTCATATACAAGAATTCAAAATTAAGAAAACGACTTAGAAATCAATCCGAAAAAGGGAAAGAAGAAGAAGAAGAAGAAAACCATCGATAGGAAACAATCTGCAATAGAAAAGCAATCCAGCTCGAGAAAGTTGGATGTAATCAAGAATCTTCGAAAATCAAATGACATACCCACATGCGAAGAACACTCATACGAGCACGAAACCGCCAAGGGATGGACGTTGAAGAACAGTTGGCGTTCAAAGCATATTGCTTTGTAAATTATTCGATGTGCCCCCATATATATACATATATATACACACAATAATAATTGACCACCCCGACGAAAGCAATTGGGAAAATATACAAATATTACATCACATATATAAGGAATTGCAAAACACAGAGACGATAGAACATCGGATTTTGATGAAATATTTCCAGAAAGATGAAGGTTAAATCAAAACAGGAGAATTTGTCGTTGAATCCGGAATTTCTTGTATTTTTTTGGTGTATTCTTCTTATTGTTTTATTGCTTTCTTTTTCTGTTTTGGCTGATTTATGAACGAGTGATAATTATTTGGGTGAGTGGGCCATATATAATTGTCACTTTGCCCCTTAAAGTTTTGTAACTTTACAATTGGCGGCTTCTTGTTTAAAAAAATACATATAGTTCCTTTTGCTTAGTTATAAATGGATATGAAATTTTATTAAAGATAAAGTATTATTGTTTTATTAATGAATGTAACTAAATAGTTCTAATTAGACCTATTCTTGAAGAGTACTTTTTTATATTTGATTTCACTTATTATTTAAGAAAGGAGTATTTTTAATGATAAAGAATTTACAGTAAATAATAGGCGTTGATTATACGTAAAGTTTGCGTTAATTTTTATTAGGGATCTCATTCCACATGACACCTGACCATATTCAATATCAGATAGGATAGGTGAGTTTAGGAGTTCGCACATCGATGAGTTCCCAAAGAGTCTAGAGCGGGGATAAACCCGAAGGTTAAGGGATACTCTCAAATACTAGAGCTCCAGGTGACAAACGACATATAAAAATCTTATGATATGAAGAGATAAAGATATATCCACTTGCTAAAAAGTCATAAAATAACAAAAAGTTAATATCAAGTTGGATTCATTATCTATTTAAGAGAAACTCTAGAGCGTAGAAGAATATGACCAAAAGAGATAATATAGTAAAAGAAGAGTGATTTAATTGATACTCATCATCTAACATTGATTAAGAGTTTAGATTTTATTTTTATAAAATACTATCCACTATGAACTAATTAGACAAGTTACAACCATCACCTACAAGAAGTTATATGTTTTGTCCGGTGAGTTCAAAATAATGATATCTCTAATCGCGTGTTTCCTGATGAAGCAATGAATTGGACTGACATTATAATCTCTCTTTTAGTGTAAATAATCTGGTTCACTCACGACTTGTTAAAAATATAATTGATAACTCATAATGACGTTCGAAAGAAGTTATCTAGACATTTCTTAATTCATTATTTGTAGAGAAAAATGAAAGATTAATTGCACAATTGCCAAATAATACAAGATATTAACTTATGAAGCATATATTTCATAGACAAGCAACAATTATTAATAGTTTCAATGAGAAACAAAAACTGTTCTTCCATGAAAGATTAATTGCACAATTACAAAATAATACAAGATATTAACTTATGAAGCATATATTTCATAGACAAGCAACAATTATTAATATTTTCAATGAGGAATAAAAATTGTTCTTCCATGATACTTCAGTGTCCAAAGAAAACAATATAATTCAGTAATGACCTACAAATAATATTATGTTTTAAAAAACACAATATCTAATTAATTGTGATACAATATTATTATAATAACAAAATACATTTTAGTTATATTTTTTCTTGGAAAAAGTGGAATGATGAGATTTGGATTTGCAAATACATCTATTCAGTTTTGAATGAAGTTGGGTGGAAGAATTTAAATGTTGCGAAGTGGGGACACAATAGTGATAATGTGATGTGCTTTTATTGAAATCGTAAAGTTAATATTGTAATAAATAATTGTTTTTATTTTTGAAACAAATATAAAATTATTTGACGAGGCATAAAATCACGTTCGTATCAGAGCCATCCACGTGTCACCATCCACTGACCTAGAGCTTGGACGCTCGATTCAATGGGCTCGCAGGCTGACCTAGCCCATTCCCTTGTTGACTAATATCGGCCTACCACCCTCGGCCCCCAGTTCAAGCAGGAAGCTCAGAGTGTCAGACCTGACGCTCACACCACGGTCCTCAGGGCCACCCTTCCCAAGGGGGCATCCACACGAGGGTACCCGCTTTCTGACGTTCGTATAGTTAACGCTCAAGGGTCATCTACCGTGGGATACCCATTCGTGCGCCCTTCGAGCGTCACCAGCGCTCGCATATGATCTTCTCCCTTATAGGGCATCCGTACTCCAGCAAGACAGACCTTGAGCCTTCTCAACGCACGACACTCGCCAACAATCTCTGACACAAAGGCAGTGCGCACCTTGCTTTTCAGAGACGTCGCTCTCATGCCATCAAGGCCACCACGTGTTAGGGCAACACAGGTTTGGGACCACACGGTCCAATTACCCAAATTGCCCTCACCCCTAACATATAAATAGGGGAGAACACCTGCATTCTTCCCCAAGTCATCTTCCTCATACACACTGCATCACTGGGCATTTTTCCCTTAGCATTTTCCTTCTTAAAAAGCTCTTGCACTTCACCATCTTTACGGCATCATCCTTGCATCACTTGGTGTTATCCTAGCTGGAAGAATCCAAGCTCAAGAGGAAACCCAGTTCCTGAGGCTCTCACGCCTGTGATGGTCATCCCCTCTTCATACAAATATTGAAAGTGTTGTTGCATTTTAGGAGTTCAGATTCCTGCACCATCATTTTTTGGCGCTGTCTGTAGCACCCCTTTACACGTGGAGGCGCCACACCCCCGCACTATAGGCCAATCCACATACGAAACGGGCAATCCGTACATGAACTAACCTATAGCGAACGGGTGACAATGCAATACACGACGAGCTAGGCGGGTTATGTATACATGCAACGAGTGAAAGCGGAAGCATAAACTAATCACGATCAAATATAATCAATAAACATGTCACGACATTTCCCGATTGCCAAGTAAGACAAAATATGTTCTAGCTTTCCATATCAATACATTATCATCTCCGAATATAAATAACAAGTAACTATATTAACAATTCTAACACGACAATAAACAATATGCACCGTAATCGACTCGACTACATGGACTGGACTTGACACGACTCGACTCCCGCCTAGCGTGCACCTGCAAGAACCTGAAAGGTGGAGGTATCAGTCTATGGAAGACTGAGTGAGGGGCGTAGATATATATTAGCGCAAAGAACATGCAAGTTGTAACCTTGGGTAAGGTTTTGTAACTAAAACAATAATAACAACAATATAAGTGCAAGAATATCAAGGACTCGCCCGAGATTACAACTATCAGGTTTAACACGATAATCACGTTTATTATAACAATCAGTGGCCCTGGCGAGGGGCGTGCACGATCTCCAACCAACCCCGACAGTGAACAAGGATTGCACTTTCATTTAATTAGGTTATCATGCAAGTCATTAAAGTGCACACGATCAATAACATGAAATCCATCCTTCACTCCATTGGTGGTGGGTTTGCAAGGCCCGAACCACCCACGATAACACGGTGCACGTCGGGAGCATGACTCCCACGTACGGGACTCCTTCCTCCACCAAACCTCCTGGTGGATTCAGGGGGCATCCCCACGGTGTGAGAGAGGTGTTATGAGTTACCCGTCAGCCCTATGCTTTCCCGGTTGGCTCACACACTCACCCTCGGGCCCATAAACACGATACACGATACATGGTACACGATAATTCGCCAAACACGATCACGATAACACGATAACACGATACACGGTTCTCTTGTCATGAACACGATTAGCAACACGATACATGACTTTCTTGTAACACGATACACGACTTGCTTTCAATAATTACATGATTTATTGTAAAGAACATGACTTGCTTTCAAGGAACACGGTTACTTTGAAAGAACACGATTGGATAGTTCAGAAACACTTATCATTATATATTTATATCCCTTTTTGGCCCAAAAGTCACATAAGGTTATACGGGTTCTAAGTAACTAGCAATTAAACCTCACCTGACAGGCGACACACGACTCATGGATGCGTGAACGTGCTCTGTTGATCACAATCTCCGCCCCGGGAGAGTAACTGGATAAGAAACAGGACACGGTGTACTTGTGAGACAATAACTTATCAATGTTACCAAATAAGACGCACGGTATGACTATACAACGAGATGATATGCATTCATGAATGTAGCAAGATATATTCATATTATGACATGTAATTGATCATATAATATCATGTTGGGGTTAAAGAAAGGTAAAGAAAAGGGTTTGGGATTTCACATTTTATGCAGAATGTTTCTGCACTTCCAGAGAGCTGGGAACGGCCGTTCCAGGTTTTAGTGAAAAATGGGAAGGGCCGTTCCCCAGTCCCGAAATGCTCCCCGAAGATGGGAACGGCCGTTCCCGTCTGTGAGACAAAGTGGGAACGGGCGTTCCCGTCCTCGCCGCCTGACACATTATTCAAATAATGGGAACGGCTGTTCCCCAATTGCAAAGGGGATGGGAACGACCGTTCCCGTTACACAGAAGGTTCAGAAAACAGGGGAGAAGAACAGGGGATGCACGAATTCAACAACCAAGCTTCATAACTCCTATAACTTCAATTCCAAATGCAAATATTCATGAAAGTAACATATATTCATGCTCATGGTATAATAAGAACCCATATAAACACATAAATCATGCCTTGATCACCATAATTACTAACTTAAGCTCACATATGAACTCATGCCATATTCTTCCATATTTTCAAGAATTCAAGTTCTAATTCATGTTAAAAGCCCCTAATCATGCTTCTAACATCAAATACACGAATTATCAAGCTTGAATCCTAAACCCTAGCTTCATATATGTAATTCAAGAATTCATGAAATGTCCATGTCTACCTTGAAGGAGGAAGATGAGATGCAAGAAGATGAAGAGGGATGGTTGAGCCCCAAACATGAAATTTCCTAGGAAAACTTGGATGAAATCACAAGGATCACTTCTTCTTCCTTGAGGTTGTGTGTCGGTAGAGAGAAGGGAGCAAACATAGATGTTTTGATGATGAATGAGATGAAGATTGGAGAAGAGATGCATATATCGGTATAATTAAGGAAAAATGTAATATTTGTAATCAAATCCTCCAAGTTTTATAAGTCATGCAATTAAGTATAAAAGGTTTGGAAAGTGTTCAATTTAGTCCTTTAACATTTTCATGCAATTCGGTCCTCCAATTTAAATAAATGATCAATCAAGGCAATTAAGCAATTAAATCATTTTTGGCGAATAATTCATGTAACAATTAAATCCCAAATCGATACACATTTCACTTATTTCCACGTAAACATATCGGAATAAATTTATATCATTTATCATAAAATGTAGGAATTTAATAAATAAAAGAATTACGATTAAATCCTAACCCTCAAAATCACACGTGTCGTGCGTACCTGAAATTGGGGCGTTACACCGTCTGTGGGAAATCCATCACCATCATCTTCATCTTCGTCGGATCTTTCTTTAAGCTAGTTGAGCTGTAACACCTTTTACTCTAAACATAGTAACTACGACTAGGTCTGGTGTTGTGGGTCACAGGGGTGTTCTTCCTCCTGATCAAGAAGGAAACGCGGATACCAACACCCCCGCTGGAGGCACGCCCCCACCAACTGCAGAAAATGGGGCTACGAACACAGAGATCGCTGTTGCAGCCCTTCCCACCAATGGAAATGGGGTAGGAGGATCCGGCTCTATTCCCCCTCCACAGTCTTTCATTCCCTCTGTTCCAGCTTCCCATCCCGGAGTGTACTCTATGGCCATGCCACCCCCGGGATACTCGTATGTACAACCCGGAGTGACGCCCGGGGTGGTACCAAGCATGGTGCCCGTAATACCGCCCTACCCAGTGGGCACCCTACAACTCCCTGTATCCTTGCCGGATGAAATTCAAGGAGTGGAGGTGCCCCAGCTAACCCAACAGCAGCTTCAAGCGATCTACGCGCAGTGTGAAGTACAGGCCGCTCAGAAGGCATAGACACACTTTACCTCTGTGTACTTCCCCTCGAGCGCAGGGACCCAGATGGCAGCACCTTTGGGGGGATTACAATTCCATCCCTTAACAGCCGCCCCAAATGTGCTGAGGGATCAGCCGCCTCCACCGCCACCAGCTCCAGAAAATGAAGACCCCCAGAGGGTCCCGCAAGGGTAGCAACCTGTAGAAAATGAAAGAGCCCCCCGGAATGTGAGGGCTGGAAATGAAGAGGTCCAGTCAAGGGCCACCGAGAGGGCAAGCGGCAGAAATGCCGGCGACCCTCAACTGGCCGCAGTACAGAATCAATTGAATGGGCTCCAGAACCTGGTGGAGCAGCTCTCTCGAGCGCGGTCTCAAGCTCCCCGCGCTGGGGGCGAGAGGTCCAAGGCCAAAGACGCTCACAATCCACACAGCCCGACGCCACGCCATTGGAGAGAGGAAAATGATGAGGACTACAACCACGAGGGTGGGAACTACAGGGCTGTAGCGGGTGCTTCCCCTCTCATCGACGAGGTCCTGATGACTCGTGCGGGAAAGGGTAAAATCCCCACATCTGTCAATCGGTACGATGGGACGACCGACCCAGCCGAGCACTTGGACCACTTTGTGCACTTGATGCACTTATACGAGCACCCCAGCAACTATTGGGCCAAAGTCTTTGTCACCTCGCTCGTAGGGATGGCCCAGGAATGGTACAAGAAGCTGCCACCTTGCTCCATCCGAGGGTACGAGGATTTGACCGGCTCATTCATGAGCCACTTCAATTCCATGAAAGCGCCAGCACCTGCTGCGACAGCTCTCTACAGCCTTGTCTATGGGTCAAATGAGACGCTCAGGTCCTTCATAGGGAGGTTTAATAAAGAGATCCTGCTGGTTGAGAGGCCCTCGATGGACTTTTTGAGACATGTACTTTTTAGGGCGATCAATATGAAAAATTATATCAGCAAAGAATTTGTGGAAGAGGTGGCCAAGAAGAAGCCGTGCTCGTTGATGGAGATCAGGGACATAGCGGATTCCTTCTTCACCCTTGAGGATATGTACCTGGCAAGGGACCATAAACTTACCAATGCCCCTCGGCCAAGCAGAGGGCCGGAAGACAGAGAGCCCAAGAACCGCCGCCGCAGCCCGGTGCCTGCTCGAAAGAACTCCCCCCCCCCCTCGTCGGTTCGAGCGTATTCCCCTCAACAGGCCCATTACGGAAGTATACTCCATGGCGGACAAAAAGCTTTTCAAAAGGCCGCCGAAGATGAGGGAAACCGAGGCTCAAAAGTGCCCGGGAAAGTACTGCGCCTTCCATAAGCAGAAGGGGCATAACACCAACGAGTGCCGCCAGCTTGAGAGCGAGATCCAGAGGCTCATCTCTGGGGAGCATCTTAAAGAGTTTGTAAAAATACTGGAGAAGTACGATGAGCATTGCGCTGAGCGAGCGCTCATTAGATGAAGGAGCCGTTCTTGCTCGAGGAGCCCGCGCCGTCTTCACACTGAAACTAGCGATCGCGGCAAAGGAAAAGCTGCTGATGTGGAAAACCAGCCCTTCGCGATGATCCACATGATCGTCGGTGGACCCTCAGGTGGTGACTCCAATGCTTCCCGGCGCCGCCATGTTCGAAGCTATGATCAGAGGCCTTCCCAGCCCAAACCTATACTAACAGTCACCAACACTCCGCGCTCGAAGGAGAATGACGCTATAGGGTTCACAGAGAAAGACCTGGAACACATTGTAACACCCCATGGGATTGGTGAAACCTCTGACTGTCCCATGGTAGTTAGTTTAGATGTCCATAACCATGTTGTAACGAGGGTCTTAATTGATAGTGGAAGCTCTGTGAACGTTCTCCCTTACACCACATTTCAAAAGATGAATATAACAAACATTCCACTCGAACCCCTCAGGACAGCCCTCGCCGGTTTTGGGGGTTCCGAGATTGTCCCTCGCGGACAGATTCGCTTGGCCACCTCTTTTGGTCGCGCCCCACAGCGAAAGACTTTGAGCGTTCTTTACACAGTGGTCGAAGTGGACCTCCCGTACAACATCATCATCGGACGCCCAGCGCTCGTGGATTTTAATGCAGTAATTTCAACATATCATCAGAAAGTCAAGTTCCCCACCCCCGAGGGAACGGGCGAAGTTCTTTGCAACGTTAAAGAGGCTTGGGAATGCTACATCCTTTCCCTTTGAAGCCACAAGCCCCAGCAAACCATTCAGGCCGGGTCCACCAAAAAGTCGGTTGACTTTCCCAAATTGGATGAAGATGGACCCGAGCGTAAGAGGGCCAAACTTTACAAAAAGAAGAACAAAAAGAAGGTCCCGAGCGGGGCACAACACGCTGAGGATGGCCCACCTGGGGCCGTCGAAGGATCGTCCTCCGAGAACGAGGGTGATGGGCCCTCGAATGAGAGTAGCGACAAGCTTATTGGGAAGAAGCGAGTGCTCGAGGCTCCACGGCCGGAAATGCGTGTTGAGCCCGTCAAAAAATTTTTGACCATTGAGTTGGAACCTGGGAATCCAGACAAAACTACCCAAATTGGCTCAAACCTCGACGGTCCCTCCCAGATTATGATGATCGATTTTCTCCGGGAAACCTCGACGTGTTCGCGTGGAAGGCCTCTGACCTCACGGGAATAAATCCGAGTGTCATAGTTCACCGACTCAATGTGGACCCAGCTTTTAAGCCCATCAAGGAAAAGAAGAGGGATGTTCACGGTTTCAAGAGGCAAGTCATCGAAGAAGAAGTCAACAAACTCCTTGACGCTCAGTACATTGAGGAGATTTTATACCCGGAGTGGCTCTGTAACGTGGTTCTAGTACCCAAGAGTGGTAATAAATGGCGCATGTGAAATGACGTCACAGACCTTAACAAGGCGTGCCCGAAGGACCCATATCCACTCCCGAGGATCGATCAATTGGTGGACTCAACGGCTGGCTGTGAGCTTATGAGTATGATGGATGCCTTCCAGGGGTACTACCAGATCTTCATGGCGCTCGAGGATCTCCCTAAAACTTCATTCGTGGTCCATGTGGGTGTTTACTGCTTCAAGGTTATGCCCTTCGGGCTCAAAAATGCAGGGGCAACATATCAACGCCTTGTCAACAGGATGTTTGAGCCCGAAATTGGAAGGTCCATGGAGGTCTATGTCGATGACATGATCGTCAAGAGCGAGCATCAACATTCCCATCTGGAGGATCTCAAGCGAACATTCAACGTCCTATGTCACTATGGAATGAAGCTAAACCCTTCCAAGTGTACGTTTGGTGTTCGCGGAGGCAAATTCTTAGGTTACATGGTCAGTCAGCGAGGCATAGAGGCTAACCCAAAGAAGATTAAAGTAATCCTGGATATTCCTTCCCCTTGGAATGTGAGAGAGGTTCAAGTATTGGTGGGAAAGATTATTTCATTAAACAGGTTCATCTCCCGCTCGGCGGATAGGAATTTAACTTTCTTCAAAATTTTACGCAACGCTTGCAACTTCGCCTGGAGCGAGGAATGCGAGAAGGCGTTGCAGGACATGAAGCAATATCTCGCGAGTGCACCATTACTAACCAAGCCCAACCTAGGGGAAAACCTGTTCGTTTACCTCTCGGTATCCTCAGAAGCTACGAGCGCCGTCCTCATGGCAGTACGCGAGCGTAAACATATGCCAGTATATTATTTAAACAAAACTTTGCAAGGAGCGGAGAAAAGATATATGGAGATAGAGAAGTTTGCGTTTGCGCTCGTTAACGCATTACGAAGGCTAAGGCCTTATTTCCAAGCTCATTCTATTACAGTGCTCACAGACCAACCCCTCAAACAGGTGCTCGCAAAGCCAGATGTTTCAGGAAGGTTAATTAAATGGTCAATTGAAATCAGTCAATTCGACATTGTTTTCGAGTCTCGCACGGCGATACATGCTAAGGTGGTGGCAGATTTACTGGTGGAACGCTTCAATCTAGATGCTACGCCCTCATTGGAAGAGGGACTGTGGCTTCTGCACACAGATGGCTCCTCGACCTCACATGGGGGGGAGGGGGAGCCGGGGTGACCCTCAGAGAGCCTCACGGTGTAGAAGTTGATTACGCTATCAAACTGGCATTTTTGGTCACCAATAATGAGGCAGAATACAAGGCTCTTATCCAGGGGCTTAGGATAGCCCTCCAGAATGGTGCCGCTCGAGTCACTGCATATGTTGACTCTCAGCTGATCGCAAGCCAAATTGACGGCACTTATGAGGCTCGAGAAGCCACTATGGTACAGTATTTGGCGAGCGCTAAGGAGGTGATCTCCAAATTCAAGGAATTCCACTTGTTGCAGATCCCAAGAGCGGAAAACGAGCATGCGGACGCTCTTTCCAAGTTTGCATCCGCTCTGGAAGATTTCTGCGAGCGGTCAGTCACATTCCTCAGAACGGAGAAGCCGCTGATTCGCGAAGCCGGACTCTCGGGTGGGGTGAACGTGATTGATCCCTCCGAACGTTGTTGGTTTGATGACATCATTAGGTTTCTAAGGGATGGAACCTACCCGAGCGATAAAGTGGAAGCACGAAAGGTTAGGAGTAAGGCCCCTCGCTTCTCTCTTGACAGCGACGGGTGGCTATTTAAACGGTCTTTCCAAGGTCCACCTTTAAGATGCTTGAGACCCTCGCAGGCTAAAGAAGTGTTAAAGCATGTGCACAATGGGAGTTGTGGGAACTGGCGGTCGAATTCTGGCTAAGAAAGTTATGAGAAGCGGGTTCTATTGGCCCTCATTATTACATGATGCCATCAGCTATTCCAAAAGGTGTCCTAAATGCCAGTTTCACTCCAACACCCCTCAACTGCCGGCGGCCCAAATGATCCATATCGACGGTTCGTGGCCCTTTGACCAGTGGGGCATTGACATTGTAGGGCCCCTCCCAATGACGGTCGGACAAAGGAAATTTGTGATCCTCGTTGTGGACTATTTCACAAAATGGGCCGAAGCCGAAGCGGTCGCGAAGATAACGTTCAAAGTTATGAGGGACTTCATTTGGAAGAACATCATCTGCAGATATGGTATCCCGAGGGTGCTCATCTCGGATAATGGTTCCCAATTCATCGCCGCTGACACACGAGATTGGTGCTACGAACTTGGGATTGAGCAACGCTTCACTTCCGTGGGCCACCCTCAGGCCAAGGGTCAAGCTGAAGTGACCAACCGAACCATACTCCAGCATCTGAAGACAATGCTCGAAAGTAAGAAGGGGGAATGGGCAGAAGAGCTTCAAGGAGCCCTTTGGGCATACCGTACTACCCCCCGAGCGGCGACAGGGGAGACCCCTTACTCCCTCGTATATGGTTCCGAGGCTATGATACCTGCGGAGGTTGCTCAAGAATCCACACGCGGTGCCTATTTTGAGCCTGCAGTCAATGAGGCCAATCGGACGTTCGAATTGGATTTACTGGACGAAAGAAGGAATACTGCTTGGGCTCGGATCCATAAGTATACAGCGACCGTAGCCCACCAGTACAACAAGCATGTTAAAGAAAGGACCTTCCAGCTAGGAGACTTGGTCCTCAAAAAAGTTGAAGTTTCCAAGCATGTAGGTAAGTTGGACCCCAATTGGGAGGGCCCCTTCAAAGTCATTCAGGTACGCGTGAACAACACCTACCTTCTAGAGACTTTGCAAGGCGAGCGTCTCCCTAGACCGTGGAATGCATGTAACCTTAGACGGTTTTACGTGTGAGTGTCAGTCTTTGTAAACGCCCGCTCGTGGCATCTTGTACTTTCTTTTGACAAAGAGCATAACAGTTACTGTTAATTGCAAGCATGGCAATAAGCATTTTACCAATTATTATGTCGTTTATTTGCTTTTTCTTTGATTAATAGTGTGCATAATCGCTTGCGCTAGAAGCCTACTCCGTGTTGAGCGTTCTCCACATCGAATGGCTTAGTGAACTCTCCATTAATTTCAAATCAACGCTAGTTATGTGTTAAGAATTCTCCGCGTTGGATACATTGACGCTCATAAGCATGTAAATCCTAAGAATGAGCGTGCCAAAAGGTGGGATGCTAAATGCTTAATTTAGACCAACTGGATATTAACCAGGCCAGTTCGCGCTCGTAAACCCCCGATGACCCTCATTTTCTTATGTAAGAGTGCGCTCGTAAGTAGCAAACTCTGAGTTAATCCTCACGTGGATGCTTAAGTACAAAGCTAACGTTACAAGCTACGCTCGTCTTAATTCTATACTTGGTCAAATCCTACAATTGGTTTCTAAGTTCACTAAAATTACTGGAGCAACCAAAATAGGAGTGCGCGTCACCTATTTAAGGCCAACACTTAGTCACATCCTCAAGAGGTTTCTAAGTCCAAAATTCGAGCCTCACTATGGATATGGCCAGGGCACACTCATAAGGAACACCCTCGCACCCATACATCTAACCCTCGAATGATCAGGCATTTCCAAATTTCTTATTGCCAGGGTACTCTCCAAAGACACCCTCGGGCGTGTACACGCTCGTCGCAGATATTCAAGCATCAAAGTAAACATACATACGAGCATCATACATAGAGTGACAACAACACTAAAACATTCGAAGATGAAGGGAATTGAACTTCATTTAATGAGAGGCATTCAAGCAAAAGACAAGGAAACAAGTTCAGATACATTATCAAAAGTACAGAAATCAAGTGCAGAAGTTAAGATGTTCATGAACAGAAGTTAGAAGTAAATGAGCGTAAACTGGAAGCAGCAGTTGGAGGGGCATCAAGGGTCTTGAATCTCGGGCTCAGGAAGGGCAGTTGAGAGAGGAACTGGGGCCAACACGTTAGCATTGAAAGTTGGCGCATCACTTGGATCTTCGCCGTCTTGAGCGTCTATGGTAATACCATCGTCTTCAATCTGAAGGGGCTCAGGATCTATGGGATTTGCCGCCATGAACTCCCCCTGGAGCATCGTCACAAGCTCATGATACTCCGGCTTTGCCAGACTCTCCGAGGGATCCCTATCGCGGACAATAGGCTCGCAGTTCTCGTCCAGATCCATGCATAGACGCTCGTCAGTCCGAGCGCTCTCAGGGGCCAGTCCCAGCCTCACCATTTGCCCAATCACCTTATAGAAGAAGCGCCGAGCGTTGTCAAAGCAATGGGGGTTGGCAGCAAAACCGAAGGCCTTCGAACGCACAAACTTTACCACCGCATCCCATGCCACTTTTGATTCTAGGCCAGCTACCTTCTCTTGCAGTTCGGCGAGGGTCTTCTTTGTTATCTCATTTTAGCGGGTGCTCTCGACCAACTGCTCACCTAGCTCCCCATTCTGAATCCTCAGCTTGTCGCGCTCATCCTTGAGCTTCTTGTGGCGATCATCGAGGGCCAAGTATGCATCATCTGACCGCTTCAATTCTTCCTCCAACCTATCCTTCTTAAGGTTGGCGTCAGTCAGTTGAGCGCAAACGGTATTGTAATCCTCCTGCAACTGACCGGGTTCAGAGATGCTCAGCAACTTCTTGTATTTGACCTTATGCTCAGAATAGGCCTACGCTCGACCCTGCAAGTTCTTCAGCCTCGGGATTACCTCCTGAAAAACTAGAAGCAAGGATCACTATCAGAGTTAAAACAGAAAGGGTTGGAACTTTACAAAGGGAACTGAAGACTTACCGTCAAGAGTGCGTGGCAAGCATCATCCACAACCCGAGCGGCATCATGCTCGTTCAGCTTGTCGTGGTCATCGGAAAATTGAAGTTTTCCGACGATATCTGAAACCAGGTTAACGGTGGCCGCGCTCTTCTTCAAAAGGACAGGGTCGTCCCTCCGCTAGTGCTTATACCGAGCATCCCCTCGGCAGCCTATTTTCCAAAAATCCTCATCCTCGGACGATGAGGTATCACTGCCCTCGCCACGGTGGCCCACGACCACCTCCTTCCCTTTCCCAGAAATGGGGATAGAATCCGGTAACCTCTTTCTTTTCCCTTGGCGGTCAGCCCTTATTGCATCGTGAAAGCGGGCTAACTCTCCCGAGCGGTTACTGGAGGTGCTGGAACTGAGCACTATGGGCCCTTCAGGAGTGGCCGGAGGAGGAGTGGCCTCTCGAGCGCCATCCACGGTTAGATCTTCTATAGGGGCAACAATTGGAACTTCATTCCTGTCGCCCCCGCGAGCACCTCTACCTCCATTGCCTCGCCCGGTCCCTCGTCGGCCTCCTCTCCCCCTCGGGGCGTTGGGGGGTTGAGCCTGCTGCTGCTGTGGTTACGGGTTAGCGCCCGCCCTTTGAGCGCGCATCATCTGGGCAATACTCTCGGCGTCCATCCCTGCTGTTAGTATTTGAATGTCTGCAAAATAAAAGGTACGAGCGTTAAGAAATCGCTATTTGGATGGTGGCTATAAAAAACGTTACAAATAAAACAAAGTTAGTGGCTATCCTAAGAGTTAGAAAAGTTAGTTCCTAGGATCTAACTATCGAGGGCCATAATTTGAGCAGGAGGATTGACTATCATGCTTGGGGGATTCGAGAGGCCATAGCGGAATAAGACCTCTTCATTCTTCATCAACACCTCGGCCTTGATCCATTTTTTCTCATTCCTCATTACGAGGGCCAAGACCTTTGCCCAATCTTCGAAAACTTTGTTCTTAGACCTGTCCCTAATTAATGGCCCCTCGCCATGTACTATCCACCCTCTATGGGCCCTGAAAATCCCCTCGGGAGCTCCTACGAAGAAATACTTCTCCTTCCAATGCTCGCCATACGAGGAGGAGGAGGAGTCTATCATTTTGAGGCCAGACTTGGCCTGGGCGTAGTAAAACCCATCTTTGGGGGACAAGCGCGGCGAACGGACCACCTGGATCAAGCTGTCAAAATTGGTTACAGAAGGCTCATAGCCTATGGCCCTCATCAGCATCACAAAAGTATTTATTAGTGCAATGTCGTTCGGGAGGATCTGAGAAAGGCTGAGCCTGAGGTGGTTGCAGATGGTGGCAACAGCGGACGGGATTGGAAATCTCAGACCCCAGCCAGGACCGTATCCAGGTAGACGGTCATCATCCCCGGGGGCAGCTGGTTGGCTCTCTCTCCCTCCTCAGGAAGTCGCATGGGAAACACAACCTCATCCCAGTATACCTTGGCCCTCAAGGCCTCCAAATCGTCGAGCGTCAGAATGCTCTCAATCTCGTCCGGGGACCTATCAGTTTGATGTGGGTTGTTCTGCCTTACCCGGGTTATAGGCTCTTTCCCCTTCCTCTGTCGCTTGCGAGGGGGTTCACCACCAATTTGACGCCCGGATGGCCCTGCCTCGCCCTCGGGAGCCGCGATTGCTACCGTAATCCGGTGATCTTGAGGCCTTACGGCACTGTTCAACACGGGAAACACTCTCTCCCCTTGTCTCTGCATTTCCATCACATTATTCATCTCTTCGAAGAGATCATCCACTCCTCCAGGAGCGTGCTCGTTCATCCCCTGAACAGCGGCATCAACCTCATCATCTCCGGCTTCAACCAGGGCCCTGGCCACTGGAATGGCAGTAGGAATCTCATCACCTGGGGAAGCCCTAGCCATTGGAACCGCTGTGGGCACATGGTCATGAGGGGAAGAGCTCCCCACTGACATTTCATCTATCTCCCTCACGTAAGCGTCTGCGTTGTTGCCCGCCATATCTGGATTCAGATTCTTGAAGTTGGAGCTTTTCACAAAGAAGTTCAATGAACGAGGAGAATTCTGGAATGAATTCGATGACAGAAAAGGGGTTCCTCACTTAGAAGGATCGCTCACACACAACCTAAATCTAAAGTTAGCACAGAAAAATAAGGGCTTTTGGGGAGAATTACCTAAAGATGGAAGAAGGAGTCGCTGGAAACCGCTGAGGATTGCAGGAATTACAGAAGATTTTGTTGATCTTTTGCTTAAGAACTCTCTGAATGAGTAAAAGAATGGGGAAAGTTTTGCAGCCCCTATTTATAAGGGGGAGACCCGCATCAATTAGGGTTTAGGAATTCAAAAAAGCAATCATTTCCGGCCTAGAAAACCCCCCACTTTTGGTAACCGCCTCACGTCTCCCGGAGTACACGCGCCCACGTTCCCTCTCAGCATTTAATGCGGACATGACTTCATTTAAAGCTATGTCAGAATATGTCCGTTACGGAAGCCAAGTGGTCACTTCTCTTGCAGAAGCTTGACCTTCAGAAATTCAAAAATTCAAGGCTCGCTTCTCTTAAATTCTACAGTACGCTCAAGCGATACTACAGAATTTGGGGAGCAAAATGATAAGGTATAAAATCACGCTCGTATCAGAGCCATCCACGTGTCACCATCCACTGACCTAGAGCTTGGACGCTCGATTCAAAGGGCTCGCAGGCCGACCTAGCCCATTCCCTTGTTGACTAATATCGGCCTACCACCCTCGGCCCCCAGTTCAAGCAGGAAGCTCAGAGTGTCAGACCTGACGCTCACACCACGGTCCTCAGGGCCACCCTTCCCAAGGGGGCATCCATACGAGGGTACCCACTTTCTGACGTTCGTATAGTTAACGCTCAAGGGTCATCTACCGTGGGATACCCATTCGTGCGCCCTTCGAGCGTCACCAGCGCTCGCATATGATCTTCTCCCTTGTAGGGCATCCGTACTCCTGCAAGACAGACCTTGAGCCTTCTCAACGCACGACACTCGCCAACAACCTCTGACACAAAGGCAGTGCGCACCTTGTACCTGACACGCCGCCTGCTTTTCAGAGACGTTGCTCTCATGCCATCACAGGCCACCACGTGTTAGGGCAACACAGGCTTGGGACCACACGGTCCAATTACCCAAACTGCCCTCACCCCTAACATATAAATAGGGGAGAACACCTGCATTCTCCCCCAAGTCATCTTCCTCATACACACTGCATCACTGGGCATTTTTCCCTTAGCATTTTCCTTCTTAAAAAGCTCTTTGCACTTCACCATCTTTACGGCATCATCCTTGCATCACTTGGTGTTATCCTAGTTGGAAGAATCCACGCTCAAGAGGAAACCCAGTTCCTGAGGCTCTCACGCCTGTGATGGTCTTCCCCTCTTCATATAAATATTGAAAGTGTTGTTGCATTTTACGAGTTCAGATTCCTGCACCATCATTATTGCAATAAAAAAATGGTTTTCTTTAATTGTAATAAATAATTGTTCGAGATGTTAACTATTGCGAAAAAATTATTATTCCTTATACTTTTGGAAACTTATGGAAAAGGGAAGGGTCAATACGCAAGGAAATTAAGAGCAAGGTGAATACTGTAATACTTTTAAAAAATTAAGCACATGAATATTTTACCGATGTCTTCCTAAGGTTCCAGTTATGTAAAAAAAACATCTTGAGTAATGTGTGTGTTTTATTTTTAAAAGTTCATTTAAATTTCATTTTATTTCTCATTAATATTCGATTATAAAAGGCTTTTTTCATAATTAGATTAAATTTCAAGCGAGTACTTACAGAGTTATAGTTAACCGACTAATTCCCTTTTTTCTCCTCTAAAGGACATTTTCGTATGTTATATTGATTAAATTTTTCATTAAATTATAGGCACCTCAAATAGTAAATTGATAGATGAATTCATGTATAATTTTGTTTCTAACGAAATTAAAAGAAACAAGAAATAAAACATCTAGAAAGACCACAAATTGTTCCGATCGCTAGATTTAAGTTTACCAATCAAGTTGTCAACAGGGGTTGGTTCAAGTGGTTAATGGGTTCATTCTCGAAGGTAAGATCCCGAATTCGAACCCCGCTTGGGTATACTTGTGTTAACCAAACAAAATAAAAAGTTTACCAATCAAGTTTAAACAATCTCTTTAGTCCTTAGCAACAATACCTTCAATCAAATCACATGGGTTTAACCATAACAAAAAAAAAATAGTCTTATACGTATGCGGACAAATCAGCAGTCTAATACTTTTTTTTTTTTTTTTTTGGTTAAATCAGCAGTCTAATACTAATAACGTAAAAACTGATTTTTATATCTTTTTAATTTCATATTGGCTTGTGTCGAGTTGTGCGAAAGAGATCACTTTTGAAATGGATAATTAGCATAAATTAAAGAAAATAGGAATAAATATATGTTCTCCAATCTCCATTACTTATCCTTTTCAAATTGGATATTGGCTTGTGTCGAGTTGTGCGAAAGAGATCACTTTTGAAATGGATAATTAGCATAAATTAAAGAAAATAGGAATAAATATATGTTCTCCAATCTCCATTACTTATCCTTTTCAAATTGGGAGAAGTGGAAATTATGTATGAGGGAAGTACGGAAATGGGCATTTATGATTTATCATTCCCATGCAGATGAGACGAAAACTAGCACTTTTATACAGGAAATTCTTGCATGCACCAAGAGCCCACACCTGATGCGCTTTTATTTTGGAATTTTTTTTATTTTCCGAGCATTTTAAAATTTTCATTTATCAAAAAATCTCATTCTATTTTTAAGTACATTTTTCATCGAATTAGATCGACGATCTAGCACTGATAGAATTTCTATTCTATTTATTGAATCACATGAAATTTTATTTGAATTTTTTTATTTTTTTATTAATTTTTTCCCATTAAAATAATAGGCCCCGGTGCATGCAAGAATTTCCCCCTTCATACAATAAAATTTGGCCCAAGATCAAGAAATCCACCATTATATCTATGAGTGCTTTGTGATGCATGCTTGTGGAATCAGATGTTCCAATTTGACCTAGCGCCATTTTATATAGAGAAATAATTCTATTTGAATCTTAATTTTGATATTTGTGTTTGATGTAGCGCCTTCTTAGATAGAAAAATGGTTTTAAACTTTTGTATCATTAAGATCTATCTCTTTTCAAATTCCTTCCCAATTCTAAATTTTTTTTATCTTGCTCATCACGTTATCTCTGTATCCACTGCTAATGAGCTCCCGAAATTATCTTCCATATGCCCTCTAGGCTCTAAACAACTATCCACATGTCATGAAGGGGAATAGGACCCCCCCCGGCCCCTGGTTTGACTTTTCCTTAAAATGATAATATAGTTACAAGAACAAGAATTAAGAAGAAATGACACCATACATAATAACAAGGGCTTCAAATCGATATATAGCTCCCAATTTTTAAAATTTATGTTATAGATCATATAGTTTGTGCATTTTTTAAAACTAGCAAAATCGACGTGCTTCCCACGTTTATCTTTTAATTTTAAATAAATATTACTATTATATTTGTTTAATAAATTTAAATATTAATAATATCTGATTTAATTAAATAAACATAATAATTTTTTTTGAAATTTTGAAAAATTGCACGTATAAAAATCATTTGTATAAAATATTTATTCCAAATTATAAACAATAATAATATCTAATAAACTGCAAACCACACAAGCAACAAGAAGTGTGCTAAAACACCAACACTTTAAGATTTATTTGTGAGAGGAAAGACTATCACATACTGTAGAGCCTCAGGAACTGGGTTTCCTTAGTAGCATGGGTTCTTCCAGTTAGGATAACACCAAGGAGCAAGGTGTTGTAGGGGTGCAACGATGGTGAGTGTGTGAAATGCAATGCCTGGAGAAGAAGGAAGTGCAGAGGAAAATGCCCAGTTTGTACAGAGTATTCTTGTGGAAGAAGATGACTTGGGGGATAAGTGTGTGAATCCCATATTTATATGTTAGGGGCAGGGGTATTTTGGGTGAATTGACCGTGTGGTCTCAAACCCGTGTCGCCCTAGACACGTGGCTCCATGTGATGGCGTGAAAGTGATGGTTCTGTAGGCTGGCAAAGTCAGGTACTGTAACGCCCCGATTTTCACTCATGTGTTATGTTTCATTATATTAAATGTTCATAACATTATATGTAATATATTCTCATGCATTTATATGAATTAATTGATAATGCGACTAATTGTTCATATATGACCTTATTTGATCACTTCTTGAAATTGGTGGACTTAATTGCATAAATTCTTTGGACTTAATTAATTATATGCTATGGAATGAAACTTGATTGCATGCACTCAAATATTCCAAGGGCTTAAATGCAAAATATGGTGACTCATGCACATTAGTGGAAGACTTTGATAAATATCTTATATCATATTCATCTCTTACATTACATTTCATTTATCCATTTTCATCCGACAATCACACACACTCACACACACAAAATCACGTTTCCAACACCAAGAGAAAGGGGAAGGATTTCATCATTTTTCAAGCTAGATTCAAGGGGAAAAATTCATACTTTGAAGCATCACAACTACCATCACTTCATCTCTTCCATCCTTTCTTTCATTCAAGGTATATGTGAGTTATATGATGGATCTCTAGAGTTCATATGGAAGTAAGGTTTGATGATGTGGATGTGATTTCTTGCTTATAAATGATTAGAAGCATGTTTAGGAGTATTACACTTCATAGCTTGCATGAATTCTTGAAGAAAATGGGAAGTTGATGGCATGCAAATATATGGGTTTTGAATGGTGAATTCTTGATGATTGATGCATGTTTTATGGTTTATATCATGCCTAATTGATATATATGAGTTATATACATGTTATATGATGGTTTTGAATTGAATTCTTGCATTGATTTGGTGTTGGAAGGGTTTGGGAGCCATTTCCCTGTTTTTCCCCTATTTTTCGCCCAGAACACTTCGAAACGCCCGTTTGGGATTTCAGTTATAGCACCAAACGCCCGTTTGGGCAGTGCCTGTCACACCCGAGAGCTTCCAAACACCCATTTCTGCTTTCAGTTCATTTTTCAAACCGGCATTTCTCCCTCATCCGAACTCCAAATGACCTGATTTTTGAACCTTTGGAAACCTCTTGAAGTCTAGAACAACCTCCAATTGGAATCATCTCAATATATTTTGTGAATTGTGAGATATAATCAATTATTTTAGGTGTCGCCACTTTTCCGGAAAACTACACTCGCCTAACTTCAAGCTTACGCCATTTTCTCCTCGTTTTTAACTAGAAAACGTGCCATATATCATTGGAAAGGTCTTTGAGTTTAGTTTCATTCCCAACAAAAAAAACTCAATTCTCACTTCTATAATTAAAGATATTCCAATTTTCCCTCAGCATGTACGTTTCCTAAAATTGTCCGTTTTTGTCAAACTTCACCAAAACCTCTCTTATTGCATTCCTTTCACTCCCTTGGCTCCCGTATGTAAAATATATGAGTTATATACTTGTTTAATTGACAATTATGCTCCTACTTGACATTCGTTAATTGTTATTGCATAACATATTGATCATGACTTTGCCGTGCGTCGTAAATGGTTCATGCGAGTCGTGTCTCACGAACACTTGTCTCTTTTTGCACATATTATCTTTCTATTGACGAGGAGCAAGCTCTATAGCCGTATCCTTGTTACTTTCTCGGTACAGGTGAGGTTTAATTGCTAGTTATATAGAACCCATATAACCCTTATGTGAAGTTTTAGGCCAAAAAGGTATATATATTATCTATAATCATTTCTAAACTTTCAAGTGAATTGCAAGCAAGTTACACTCATGCAAAGCATTGCATGTAGTGTGATTAGCGTCATGATCATGCAAAGCAATGCATGTATCGTGATTGGACCTTGACCTTATTGATTTTCAACTGTTTTCATGGAATTGATTTATTGATTGATTGTTTTGGGCGAGTAAGCATGTTCACATTTGGGCCCGAGGGTAGTGTATTGAGCCAACCGAGGAAGCAAGGGCTGACGGGTGACTCTTGCACTATCCTCACAACTTTGGGATGACCCCTGAATCCACCAGGAGGTTTGGTGGAGGAAGGAATCCCGTACGTGGGAGTCATGTTCCCGAAGTACGTAGCATGGATGGTTAGGGCCTTGCAAACCCACCATCACCCGGAGTAAAGGAGTTTATAAAATTGATATACGTGTGCACTATAATTGAATTGCATGACCACATGATAATTAAACAAGCATGTAATGTTCACTATTGGTGTAAGGTTGGAGAATTGCCCTCACTCGCCCGGGCCACTATTGAAAGCATGAAAGTAATTAAAATGTTTAATATTGATAGTTGTAATCTCGGGCAAAGTGTATTATATTTTTAACTTATATTGTTTTCTTTAGTAAAACCTTACCCGAGATTATGACTTGCATGTTATTTGCGCTAATATCTATTTAAACCCCTCACTCAGTCTTTCATAGACTGACACCTCACATTTTCAGGTTTTCAGGGTTGGTGCTAGGCGGGAGTCGAGTCAGGTCTTTACTTTTGAGTCTAGCATGTTCCTTGTATATTATTGATGCATAATTGTAATGTTATGAACCTTTTGGCACTTTTAAATTTGGAAGATGGTTTGTATTGGAAGAAGTGGTGAACATGGTGATGTTAAATTATTGAATGTATGTATCTTATGCTTCCGTATTATTGATTATGTATGTTGGTGATTAATTGAATTGGGGTCTAGTCCCGCCTAGCTAGATGGTTTCTTTATTGTCACCCGTTCGCTATAGTCTTGGTTCATGTACGGATCATCCATTTCGTATATGGACTGAGCTATAGTGCGGGGGTGTGGCATCTCGGCGTTCCGGGTGCTACAGGTACGAGGTGCGCACCTACACTGTGCCAGAGGTTGTTGGCGAGCGGATAGCGTGGAGACATTTTAGCTCTGCTTCTTATTCCTTTGGAAGTGCCCTCAAGAGGGGTACTCTGTTGCGATGGGGTTGGCTCTTGGGTAGAATAGTACCCCTTGGGTGCTGAGTCCGAGCGTTGGGTGCGCTCGAAGGAGGTTCCCCTGGTGGATGCCCATGAGCGCTATGGGCCCGAGCGTGGAGCGTGTGTGAAACCAAGTGTAATGACGGTAGGGATCCTTATTGTGGAGGAGAGGGAGTCCGGATGCGGAGCGTCCCTTGGAACCGAAATGCAAGCGTCAGGGGGATTTAGCGGACGGATCCTGCGCTCGTGACTTGGGCCGAGGCGCGCAAGTCCGGATCGGATAAGTGGTGAGGGAATGGGCCGAGTCAATTCCACGAGCCCATTACCGCGAGCGTTAGAGCCCTGGGTTCTTCAGATTGCGACATGTGTGCGGCGCTGATCTGAGCGTAATTTAGCCTCATCATTTTGCCCTCCAAATTCTGTAGTTACGCTTGAGCGTACTGTAGAATTTTGAAAACTGAGCACTGGCTTTGGATATTCGAGGGTCATGTCTTTGGAGGGAAATAGTTGTCCGGCTTCTGTAACGGACACCTTCTGACACAGTAATAAATGAAGTCCTGTCCGCATTTAATGCTGAAGGGCGATGTGGGCGTGTGTACCAGGGTAGTGGTGTGTGTCTGTTGGGAGATGCGAGGCGGTTACTGAAAGTGGGGGAGTTTTCAAGGCGGGAAATGATTGCGGTTTGAATCCCAAACCCTAATTAATGCTAGCCTTTTCCCTTATAAATAGGGATTTTGAAACTCTTTCTTGCTCTTTACGCATTCAGCATTTTCTGAAGGCAAAAAGATAGCATTCTCTCTGCAAATTTCTGCGTCTTCTAGCAATTCCCAGCAAGTTCTCCTTCAAACTTATGTAACTCGCTGTAACTTTGATACTAACCCTAGATTTAGGTCAGTTTGAGCGTAGTTCAGTGTGTGAGGAAGTTTTTAAGTCATAAGATCCAAATCGTAGCCCTTCTTCCCCATTGAATTTCTATTGAAAGCTCCATCTTCAAGAGCACGGAGCAGCAATGGTGGAAAACGTTGTAGATGAAATGGTGAGAGAGATAGATTAAATGTCTGTAGGAAGCTCTTCTCCTCATGACGCCATCCCGCTCGCGGTTCCTTTGGGGGTAGTCTCAGAAAACCCTAGGGATGAAGAACTGGACGCTGCGGTTCAAGGGATGAACGAGCGCAACCCCGGGGAAGTAGAACAGCTTTTCGAAGAAATAAATGTATCTATCAGGATGCAAAGGCAAGGGGAAAGGGTCTTCCCCCTACTGAACAGTGCCGTGAGGCCCCAAGATCATTAGGTTACGGTGGCGATCGTCGGCCCTCAAGAGGAAGTGGGGCCCTCGGGGCACCAGGCAGATGAAGAGCCTCCCCGAAAATGCCAAAGAAAAGGGAAGGAGCCAGTTACCAAAGTGAGGAAAAACAATCCCTATCAGACAGATAAATCCCCAGATGAGATTGGGAGCACCCTGATGCTCGCGGAACTGGCTGAGTTGAAATCCATGGTCCACTGGGATGATGTATACAAAACTCGTCTTTCTCTCGAGCGTGAGAGAGCTAACCGATCGTCCCCAGGAATGCTGACAGTTTACAGAGACACCGTATTGGCTGGAGGTTTGAGATTTCCGATCCCTTCCCCTATTTCCATCTTGCTAAACGCTCTGAGCTTATGCCCCTCCCAATTGTTGCTCAACGGGATAGCGCTTATGAATGCGTTTGTGATGCTGATGAGGGCAACAGGTCACGAGCCTTCATTTGACAACTTCAATAGGCTGATCCAGGTGGTCCGCTCCCCGCACTCGTCCCCTAGCGATGGTTTTTACTACGCCCAGGCTAAATCAGGGTTGAGGATGATTGACTCACCCTCAACATCGTACGGGGAGAACTGGAAGCAAAAAATTTTCTTTGTGGAAGCACCAGAGGGGATCTTTGGGGTGTCTCGAGCGTGGATAATACATGGAGAAGGGCCTTTAGTTAAGCACAGATCTGGGGATAAGGTCTTCGAGCATTGGGCGAAAAGCTTGGCCCTCGTGATGGAAAATGAGGGGAAGTTAATTAAAGACAAGGACTTGATGAGGAACGAAGGGATACTGTTCCATTATGGGCTCTCAAAACCCCCAGACATGATAACCAACTCTCCCGCTCAAATCATGGACCGTGATGGTTAGATTCTAGGAACTAACTCCCCTAACACTTAGAGTAGCATCACTAACTTGTCTAAATTTTGATATCCTTGTGGCAAATATTCTGATCATACCTTTCTGACGCTCTTCTCTCCTTTGTTTACAGACGCAAAAATACTCATGGCTGGACCAACCGCAGAAAGTATCCTGGCAATGATGCGCGCTCAAAGGGCTGGAGCGAACCAACAGTAGCAGTAGCCACCGCAGAACCAACAGGCTCCTAACGCTCCACGAGGGAGGCGCGGTATCCGGCGAGGGTCCGGACGAGGGACAAGTGGCCGGTGGGATGGCCAAGGAGTTGGCCACATAGAGGACTTAACCCTCCCGGACGCTCGCGGTGCCACTCCTCCAACCGCTGCCATGGGGCCAGAACAGGCGGGCTCGCATGTATCCCATAGCAACCACTCGGGCTCCGTGGTCCAAATCTTCAAAGAAGAGCGGGCCCAGCGCTCGGGGAAGCGGAAGAGGATGCCAGATGCTATCCCCATCACGGGAAAGGGGAAAGAGGTGGTAGTGGGCCAGTGTGGCGAAGATGGCGACACCTCATCCTCTTAGGATGATGATTTCTGGAAGAACGGGTGCGAGGGGGACGCTCGTTACAAGCGCCCAAGAAAAGATGGTCTTGTACTTTTGAAGAAGGGCTTATCCACTCGCACCTTCGTTACGGGGATTATGAGTAAGTTGCAGTTCTCTGGGGACCATGACAAGTTGAATGAGCAGGATGCTATCCAAGTGGCGGACGACACCGGTTGCGCACTCATAACGGTAAGAGCTTATGTTTTCCCTAAAGAACTTCCACTCTCGAGTTACCTTTATAAAAACTTTCATTGTCCGCTGGCTCTCTAGGAGGCACTCCCTCGACTGAAGAATTTGTAGAAGCGAGCGAAGGACTATTCCGAGCATAAGGCCAAGTACAAGAAGATGCTGCGCATCTCTGATCCCGGTCAACTGCAAGAGGACTTCAACAATGTCTCTGCAGAGCTCACAGCGCTCAAGCTCGATTACGAGGGCACCAAGAAGGCGCTGAAGGACCAGGAGGATGCCTATTTGGTGCTGGACGAGCGCTACAGGAAACTGAAGGAGGAGCGCAACCAGTTGAGGGCCGACAATGAGGAGCTTAACAAACACTTGGCCGAGCGTAATCAGGAGTTTGAGGCAGCAAGGAAAGAGCTGGCTGATTTGCGAGGGCAAGTAGAGGGCTCGAGTCAAGGATTGCTTGGGAAGCGGTCGTCAGGTTTGTGCGCTCCAAAGGGTTTGCCTTCGCCGCTAACCTGCATTGCTTGGATAACGCTCGCCGGTTCTTCTGCAAGTCTATGGGCCAATTGATCAAACTGGGCGTAGTGCCCCCATCCACCCGTACGGACGAGCGCTTGAGGATAGATTTGGACCAGAACCTGGAGCCAATGGTTGCCACTGGGGACCCAACTGAGGATTTCACGGAACCGGAGTATAATGACTTGCTCGTTATGCTTCAAAATGAATACATGGAGGCCAACCCAATCGAACTTGAACCCATAACCATTGAAGATGAAGGCACCACCATCGACACTCAAGATGGCACCGGTCCTAGAGATGCTCAAGCTTCTGATGCTGAAGTGTTGGCCCCTATCCCCTTGTCTACTGCGCCTCCTGACCCTGAGAATGAAGCCTACTGACTCTTTTCTCTCTGTTCACTTTGAATTTGTAACACCCGCATCGGAAGGCGTCACATCCCCCGCACCACGCGTCCAATCCATGCACGAAATGAATTTCCATACACAAATCAAACACATGGCGAACGGGTGACAAAGAAAATAAACAACCTTGCTAAGCGGGGCTAACCCTTAAACCAAATTCAACTAACGATGCAATAACATTAAGCGGAAGCATATATACAAAATTAGCACCTGATTAAGTTATACAATCAAAGCCATCCCGGCCACCACATATATACAATAATTCCTCCAAAATAGAATAATACATAATGAAAGTAGAAGTATGATATGCTAAAGGAAAGACAAGCTAGGACTCGAAAGTAAAGACTCCAAGACGACCTTAACTCCCCGCGTAGCTCGACCTGCAAAAGTCTAAAAACAACGTGGGGTGTCAGTCCTAAGACTGAGTGAGGGGCTTAATACATATATCACATGCACATGCAATCCATAATCCCCGAGTAAAGTGTTAGAAAATCCCAAGTGGGTAGTGTAAAATAGGCTTGCTCGGAATTACGGATGTCATATTTTTACTTGAAGAAACATAATTTAACGTGGCCCGACGAGTGGACAATTCTCCAACCTTACTCCCATAGTGTGTGATTTAAAACATAACTTAGGTGTTCATGCATACATAACCATAACATAATCATAATCATATTCATAACCATATCGTGAGAAAACATAATTTTCCATCATTCTTCCTCCGGGGCGGTGGAAGGGTTTGCAAGGCCCTAACCACCTCATGAAACAATATCGAGACGGGGGATCATGACTCCTTCCCGCTCCTTCGATGGGTTAACCACCGGCTCAAGAGTATCCCACCTCCCACACTACAAGGTCGCGTAAGATACTCTCAAAGGGTACTATATCCAATGGCTTATCCGACGACCTGATATCGTACCGGTCTCCATTCACACATTTCCCCGGGGCCCAATAACATGTGCGTGATTCTCGCCAAAACATTTTCATAAAACGTTTGAAAATCTTTCATACATAAACCATTTTCCAAAGTGTACATCTATTAATACATTTTGGCTTAAAAGATCACACAAGGTATTAAGGTTCTAAAATAACTAAAACAAAACCTCACATTGACCAAAAGAGAAAGGATACGAGAAGCATATGGACCCTGCTACTCGACCGGATCGAGCTCTGTGCAAGAAACACGAGTGTACATAAGACTATAGACAAATGAACCAAGTAATCGACGAACGACATGCTCATGATATGGAAGGATGATAATTATAATTCAAGAGAATGTTCATGCATGATTAATGCTTCAAGTAATGGTTAATCAGGCATATACTTCATATAAATCACATACAGGAGCCAAGGGAGTGAAAGAAATGCAAGAAGATGGGTTTTGGCGAAGTTCGGCAAAAGTTGACAATTTTTGAAAACGCGCAGGCTGTGGAAAATTGGAAATATCTTGAGTTCTAGAAGTTGAAATGGAGTTTTGTTCATTGGATATGAAAGTAGACAAATAGATCTTTAAAATGATATGTGGCTCGAATCGTGGTTCAAAACGAGGAGAAAATGGCGTAGGTCTAAAGTTGGAGGAAAGCAGATTTCCGGTAAAGGGGCGACACCAAATTAAAATGGTTATATCTCACAAATGACAAAATATATTGAGATGATTATAATTGAAGGTTGTTCTAGACTTCAAAAGGTTTTCGTGGGTTCAAAAATCAGGTCAATCCGAGTTCTTTTGGGGGGGTAACGGGCCGGGTAAAGTTCAAGGGAAAAAATTCCCCGGCCGGGTAAAAACTGTCCAGAAGCTTTCTGGACATGAGTACCCGCCCGGGTAGCCTTCCAGAGCTGGAAAAAGGGCAGAAACAGGGGTAGCTCGAGGAGGAAAAGGGAGGGAGCAAAAACCACAACATAACTCAACTAAAACACCCCAAAACAATCAAATATCATGCATATAACACCAATATACATCTCATACTTCAATTACAACACATATATCCATCATTTAGGCACTTAGATCCATCAAACAAAGCTCATATAAACCATATCTTCCAACAAGCCAATAGTTCAAGATATTCAAGCCTCAACTTCAAAGATATACACTTATATGCTCATATATTCATGCTAGGAAACAAGCAAACACATTCAAATCATAAAGCCCTAACTATTTAGCCAAGAAATTCAACCAACCTTAGAATGAAAGAAAGGAGATGGTGAGATGATGAAGATGATCTTGATGATGATGCTTGGGCTATGAATATTTCCTCCCTTCTTTCTCCTTCTTGCTTTGAATCGATGTGAGTGAGTGATGGAGATGAGAGTGTAGTGTGTGTGTGTTAGAGATTTGATAGGTGTAAATGTGTATATCTTGCATATATGATACAATGTATATGAGTAATATATGTATAGATATATAATATATATGTATAAAGTTATTAAGTAGATATTATATATATTATATGTATATAATCAACTTAGTGCTCATTAATATATACCTATATATTGCATGTGAGTGTATCAGTGTAGACAAGTTATATATATATATATATATATATATATATATATATATATGTATATATAGATATGTATATATATATATATATATGTAAATACATGTTTCATGAAAATGCATGAAATAATTGAAATGCTAATCTTATGAAATTTAGTATAAGTGTAAAGATAGATATATATATAGATATATATATATATATATATATATATATATATATATGAAATATGTTATAATATGAATGTATGGAATATGCATATGTTAGAATAATGGAAAATGAAATGAAATGAAATAGAATTAAAATGAAATTACAATTAAAATAATCACATAGACAATTAGGAGATTAATCACATAAATCAATTAGACACAAAATCCTAAAGCATGACAACAATTCTAACACTCAAACGCACGCGTGTGGCGAGCGTACCTGGTACGAAAACACGGGGCGTTACAATCCTCCTCCCTTAAAAGAATCTGGTCCCCAGATTCACTCGGATTGAAACAACTCCGGATACAATCCCTTCATCTTGTCTTCGGTTTCCCATGTAGCTTCCTCGGTTTTATCACTTCTCCACAAAACCTTTACTAATGGGATTTGCCGGTTTCTCAAAACTTGAAACTTACGATCCATAATCTTTACCGGCTTCTACACGAAGGTTAAATCCGGTTGTAGATCCACTTCTTCAATCTCATCAACGGAGAGAATCTCGGACTCATCGGGGTAGTACTTCCTTAATTGTGACACATGGAAGACATTGTGAATGCTCGTTAAGCTCGGTGGTAGGTCCAAATGGTAAGCAACTTCTCCAACTCTTTAAAGAATCTCAAACGGACCTAAAAATCGAGGGTTAAGCTTCCCTCCTCTACCAATCCGAGCAAATCCTTTGCGAGGAGACGCCTTCAATTGACACATCCTTACATCCTTCATCCGCTTTTAAACCCGATACATTAGCCTTCCTACTAAGTGCATTGACAATGACATTAGCCTTACCGGGATGATATTTGATATTGCAATCAAAGTCCTCAAGAGTCTCCATCCATCATCTTTGCCTCATATTTAAATCCTTTTGGGTGAATAAATATTGAAGACTTGTAACAACCCTAAACAGGGCCTAGTTGGAATTGGTAAGCCATGAAAGAAAGTGAAAGCGTTTATAGACTTTGATCCGTCAAATGTTCTTCATATATCACATTTCTATGTGTTTTAAGTTGTTCTTAAGTGCTATTACGTGACTTTGGGAGAGATCTCAACTAAAACCGCATATTACTATTCATTTCTGAGCCTCCATTCCCTCAATAGAATACTAAAAACTCAAATCTGTATTTCTTGAATACCTTAACACACATCTCTTGTTTTAAAATCATTTTCGGCAATTTAACATCAGAGTTACGATTTTATCCCCATGTCATTATTTATCCACTAAACGATATCCTCTTATCTCATTCGTAGAACCTTAGAGGCATGAAACTTATATTTTTCTATCACTTACATATGCTTTCCATGACCCAAAACTCTTTACAAAAGTTGTTGATCAAAATTACCATTAGGTCCCTTGATCACTATTCATTCCATACAATTAGGAATTTCTCGGAACACTTTTTCCTATCAAATATTATAGTCAAATGAATCCTTGAATCATTTTGAGAATTTTGATATCATCCACAAACCCTAATTCCTATTCTAACTCAAGTAGAATAAAAAATCACTTCAAAACCCTAATTACTATTCTTACCGTAAACAACTTTTTATCCGTACACTTTTTGATATTCAATATCATAGTCAAAACAATCCTTGAATTATTTTATGAATTTTCATACATTTACCAAAACTTGATTCCAACCGTAGCATATTTTATAAATATTTTCTTTTTTAAAAAATTATCATTTTATTTAACTATCATCATTTTTCCAACCTTTAAACTTCATCATAGCTTCGTCTAAATAATTTTCTCATGACTTTCATCATCTTTAACGTTCATAATTTATAAACGAAAACTCTAAATAATTCATATTTATAATCATAACGAAGCTTATTTTTCACACGTTCTTTCATTAATTTACTACTTCAAGTTTTCACCTCTCGACTCTTGAATAAATTTTATATCATTTTATATTTATTTTTATTCAACATGACATCATCCATGACAACATAGGCCTTCTAGAAAGTTTAAATAAATGAATATAATTCACCCACATTTTTTATATAGCTTCCAAGCATTTGTTTAAAATGTGAGACAACCACATTTCCTACATAACTACCAAGCATTTGTTTCGGTTATGAAGCATCCACATCTCCCCTAAACTCTTAGGAATTGCAACATAAGCCCCTAAATCCCAAGTATAAATACCCCTCCAAGCTCATTTCCAAGACTACACAAAATTCACTCCATCTCTCTCCCTCTCACGCCACTCCTCTCTCTCCCTGGGCTAAGGTGTGTTTTATTTTATTATTTCATGCTATATATTATGTTCTTAGTATAATAACAGTAGTATCATGCTTAGATTTAATTAAATTATGCTTTAGGAATTTATTTTATGAAATATATGCTATGTATGCTAGTTTAGGAAAAATATGATAATATATGTGAATTTTATTTAATTAAATGCATGAATTATGATATGATATAGTATACTCATATGTTTAAGTATTCATGATCTTGTTTGATTAAATTCATGCCTAGAATAATTTATTTAGAATTATTTTTCATAGAAAATTTGTATATCTTGCTACATTATGCTTCAAATTCTATGTTATAAATATGAATATGATCAAGCATGTTACACACCCTCTTTGAATATTCAAATGGACTTAAGAACATGTTCTTAATGTTCTTGGACGTGTGTGTGGCTTGTGACTAGTGTGTGTGTGTGTGAATTTGATTTGATGTTATAAAGTGTTTAATTCATAAGAAATTGAATAGTAAATGTTTTCAATATTAATTTTCAGTTTTTGGTCAACCCATATTCTGATAATTTCGAAATTTATATTAAATTAATTATAAAATTAGTTTTGGAATTTTTTAAATAAGGATTTTATCAGAATTTTCCAAAAATCGATAATTGTGAAACATTTTCCAAATATAACCTACATTGTCAAATTAAATCCTAAATTTCATTTCAAATCTTATAATTAGGATCATGATGTGATTAATAAATATTTAATTAGTTAAAGATTTCATAAAACCTAATTAATTAAAGAAATTCACTTAAACGGTGAAAATAAGGGTTTAAAGGGTAAAAATTAAAGTTTACCCGATTTTTCTAACATATTTCCCTTTTAGGTGTAAATATTATAAGATTAAAATAAATATGATTTCCTTATTAAAATTTATGAACTTATTTTATAATATAAAAGTTTACTAAGATTCATAATTTAATAACCACTTGTTTTACAAGTCTTGTTTGAATGTTAAAGTTGTTTTTTATCAGAACATTATTATGTGATCTCATTCCATGATTATGACATGTTTTATGATAACTTGTCTATGTGAGTAGTTTTGGTTACGAAATAGAAACTTATAGTTGATCACCACTCATAGAAACTAGGACTCCGGTATTATTACATAATACCTGGTTACTGTAGGTGAGGTTAGTGTTTTCAACTGGGATCATGAGTATATATATATATGAAACATTTTATGACCTACCATAATACCATTCAATTTTTATTCCTTTATAAATGATACTGCCCTTTTTGAAAATACTTTGATATCAACTTATATTGTTCCAGTATACACAATCAATTATTTTAAAGTATTCATAACATCTTGTCATAAACAATTAAAAGTTTCTCTTTCTAAATTATCTCGATACTATGCTACCGTTTATCGGGGTATCGTTAAATGCAAGCAAAATATATTTTCTTATTGTGGCCCGGTGGTCTTGGTAGAAGTAGTAGTCCGGGAGGCATGTGCCGAGGTTTACTATTATACCAGCTGCCAACTAGATCTTGGTGGTGGTCTAGCTGGAGGTTAGTTATTCTACATCAACTGACGGGACAAGGTACATCCCTCCCAAGTTCATGTATATCGTCACTAGGGGTAGCTCCCTGAGGTGACACCGGAGGAAGAAGGGTGGTATCGTTGTATTTCTTTTTATTGAGTAACGACATCTTGATCAATGTCGTTACGAATATTCTTGGTTTTAAGGAGTTAAGGTTAGAGAACGCCTAGCTTGCGGGCACCAAATTGTTTCAAAAAGGGTTCATATTTTCTTAAAAAGTATAGTACATAATCTCCTTACCCCTTTATCTTCAAATAAATATGAACCCAATATTGATATTGTTATAGTATTTTCCTATTATCGGATACTGACCAAGGAGTTTCTTGGTTAATCCGGCTATGTATACTGATTTTTCATTACTCTCAAATTTATTACTTCACTCTTATTCAATTACTATAAAAGATCCTTTCAAATAAAAGTCTCTTGGTAAAAATCTTAAAGTTTTATAGTTTCACTCAACCACCCCTCACTTAGTCACTTTGACTAACCCCTCGCTCTTTTCAAATTCATGATTTCAGGTATTGCCATCGCTCATTAGCTGGTATCTTGAAGCATAGAGAGTCCATTATCTTATGCATATTAGATCAGGTTTCTTAACTAAGCCAAGTTAGACTATAATCTTGTATATTTATTATATTACTTCAGTATCATACTCTTAGATCATGAACAACTCTAACCCTACGATATTGCTTCTAAATTTTCATGAGTTTCAAATTATTTTAAATTCTTTTATTTACTGCCCCAAACATAAGCTGTTGTTTTAAATGTTTCAAATTCCGCTCCCATGTTTTCTTACTCTGATATCGTATAGCATCGTCCGTTTACCGGCGTGCCTCTCAGGTGCTAGGTCTCACATCCGCCTGGGAAGTGCGACGGTGCGGGGTTGTAGCGTATTTAGGGCGCTACAGCTAACGTGGTATGAGAGCCAGGTTGCTTTGGTATCCTTGGTGCTATTTCTTAAAAATCTTAAATTTTCAAAATTTCAATGTTTCAAAATGCTTTCAAAATTGATACCTTCAAGTTAGGAAAACCTTTTTCTTCTCATTTTCCTGCAAGTTCCTATCTCGAGTCTTAGAATCGCTTCAAGATACCGATAGGGCCGTTATAATTTCATGATATTCCAATGTGTATTCTATGTGCTAGTAATTCTAACACTATAGTTGAGATTTTCTATTTCTATGGCAATCTGTGAATCATTCTTAACTCCATGCATTATATCTCCCTATGCGATTCTTTGTAAGAATGAGTAACATTCTTGGAGGAAATAAAACCCTGGATCTCATCAATGACCAGAAGTACGGTACACGTTCTTAACACCCCAGTTATGGTCCTATGACCCTGGCATCATGCACTCATTCATTAAATCAATTGATGTGTGCTTATATATTTTCTAGTTGCATAATTTATCATACAAACTTCGAAGTGAATTCCCTTTTGGAATTTGCCTCATTACGGATCGGTTTATAAACGCTACCCTTACCCGGATGGTAATCATCGAATCCGACCTCACTATCCAAGACAAGACAAGATATCATACTAGGAAAGAATGAGAAGTTGGGAATTAGAAACTATAAGGTCACTTTAGAAAAGAATTAGTGATACATCGCCTATCTTTTGAAAGGCCGACAGATCACTTTTAAATCAGAGAAGTGGAGATGATATTGAATTTAGGTTGTTTTGAGCAACACCAGAAAGGGTGACTAGGCGGAGCACAACAATGTTGAGAAGTCATTTCGACATCTCATGAATCTCAAGTATGCTCCAAATTAGATTTGGGTAAAAGGTATTACTACTTGAAGGATCAAGAAAAGAGCGCCTGAAAACTTCTTTCAACGGCTGCTATCTCGAGAGACACCACTGGTTGAACCATTTCCCCCATAACATCTACCCTGTAAAGTGTACTGGTTTTTCAAGTCATATCTTAGCAAGTTACCTTGTTCGCTATGGGCAACATCTATGTGAATTAAAGGACATTGGATGGACATACCAAACATCTCTAAATAACATTAGGCACTTTGCTGGATCACAAGCCAAACACTAAGTTCAAGGACCGACCCGAGAAAACACACGGTCAAGCCAAACCCTTACCCGCCTGAATGGAATTCATATCTCCTTCGTCTGGTCCTTACCTTACTATATAACATTCTTTGGAAGTTTGCTTTCACCCCGTGAACTTCTATTCCATCCCTGCCAGTCCTTCTTTTCTCATCGGTTTGAGTGAAAGCAGAAGTTGAATAAGGGTTGAGTGTTTGCTTAGCGTGTGAACCTTAGCAAATCCAGATTTCAAACTAAAGAATATCACTTGATCACATTATTTCCACCCGAAGGAGTTAATTAACACCTCAAGGATGGAGATAATGATAAGTTGGAGCCACTAAGGAATCTATTTGAAATGCAAAACTTCATGGGCAAGTCATTACAAGAGGGTTGTTGAAGACTCCTCAGAAATAGCTACACTCAAGGACTGGAAGTTAAAAGGTTAATAAAGTAGTAGACAGATTTCCAAGTACTGCAGCAAAGACCCATTTCTGCATCAGTGGAAACCCTGCCTAAACGAAGGACGTTTATAGTTTACACCAATGCCTCTAAATAAGGGTCAATGTAGGTATTGGCGATTGGAGTAGAAGTTACTCTCCAAGGAAACCTAAGTCCCTCTATAAGTAAAAGAGCGACAACGGAATATTGGAAATTTGAAAAAAAGGTTGCAGCCATCGTTAATCCCAACATGGTAAATGAATCAGATCACAAGGAGTTCAATGGTATATAAGTCATCGTTGGAAGGGTGATAAAGTCGACATGCCTCTTGCCGGTTAAGACTACAGATAAGGAAATCAAAGCCACATCATTATTTTGAAGAAATATTCGGGAGATGTTGGGTGCCAAGTTTTAAGAAATCCTCAGAATGATAAGAAGTTAAAGTGGATGAGTTAAACCAAGGGTGTACAATTTTCCTTAAAGATATTAGGATACATTGAACTCCATACTTTGCAAGTACCCTACTGGAGAATCTGAAGTTTTAACAATGGAAGAAGTACCGTTGGAATTAAATTTGACTTAGGACTGAAACTGGTTGAGGAAAAATTCCCTAGTCAAGGTCTTTTGGAAAGGATATAAGAATGGGGAAACAATAAGGAAAACACACGGAAATATGGAAAACACTACCCAAGATATTCCTGGACAATAAGACAATCTGAGGACAGATTCTTTTTAAGGGGGGAGGATTGTAACAGCCCTAAACAGGGCCTAGTTGGAATTGGTAAGCCTTGAAAGAAAGTGAAAGCGTTTATAGACTTTGATCCGTCAAATGTTCTTCATGCATCACATTTCTATGTGTTTTAAGTTGTTCTTACGTGCTATTATATGACTTTGGGAGAGATCTCAACTAAAACCCCATATTACTATTCATTTCCGAGCCTCCATTCCCTCAATAGAATACTAAAAACTCAAATCTATATTTCTTGAATACCTTAACTCACATCTCTTGTTTTAAAATCATTTTCGGAAATTTAACATCAGAGTTACGATTTTATCCGCATGTCATTATTTATCCACTAAACGATATCCTCTTATCTCATTCGTAGAACCTTAGAGGCATGAAAATTATATTTTTCTATCACTTACATATGCTTTCCATGACCCGAAACTCTTTACAAAAATTGTTGATCAAAATTACCATTAGGTCCCTTGATCACTATTCATTACATACAATTAGGGATTTCTCGGAACACTTTTTCCTATCAAATATTTTAGTCAAATGAATCCTTGAATCATTTTGAGAATTTTGATATCATCCACAAACCCTAATTCCTATTCGAACTCAAGTAGAATCGAAAATCACTTCAAAACCCTAGTTACCATTCTTACCGTAAACAACTTTTTATCCGTACACTTTTTGATATTCAATATCATAGTCAAAATGATCCTTGAATTATTTTATGAATTTTCATACATTTACCAAAACTTGATTCCAACCGTAGCATATTTTATAAATATTTTCTTTTTTTAAAAATTATCATTTTATTTTAAATAATTAGCTTTCATTCAATATTCAAAATTATACTTAAAACGTTTCTTGAATTTTTCTCTAAACTATAATAATTTTTCCAACCTTTAAACTTCATCATAGCTTCGTCTATATAATTTTCTCATGATTTTCATCATCTTTAACGTTCATAATTTATAAACAAAAACGCTAAATATTTTGATATTTATAATCATAACGAAGCTTATTTTTCACTCGTTCTTTCATTAATTTACTACTTCAAGTTTTCACCTCTCGACTCTTGAATAAATTTTATATCATTTTATATTTATTTTTATTCAACATGACATCATCCATGATAACATAGGCTTTCTAAAAAGTTTAAATAAATGAATATAATTCACCCACATTTCTTATATAGCTTCCAAGCATTTGTTTAAAATGTGAGACAACCACATTTCCTACATAGCTACCAAGCATTTGTTTAGGTTATGAAGCATCCACATCTCCCCTAAAATCTTAGGAATTGCAACATAAGCCCCTAAATCCCAAGTATAAATACCCCTCCAAGCTCATTTCCAAGACTACACAAAATTCACTCCATCTCTCTCCCTCTCACGCCACTCCTCTCTCTCCCTGGGCTAAGGTGTGTTTTATTTTATTATTTTATGCTTTATATTATGTTCTTAGTGTAATAATAGTAGTAGCATGCTTAGATTTAATTAAATTATGCTTTAGGAATTTATTTTATGAAATATATGCTATTTATGCTAGTTTAGGAAAAATATGATAATATATGTGAATTTTATTTAATTAAATGAATGAATTATGATATGATATAGTATATTCATATGTTTAAGTATTCATGATCTTGTTTGATTAAATTCATGCCTAGAATAATTTATTTAGAATTATTTTTCATAGAAAATTTGTATATCTTGCTATATTATGCTTCAAATTCTATGTTATAAATATGAATATGATCAAGCATGTTACACACCCTCTTTGAATATTCAAATGGACTTAAGAACATGTTCTTAATGTTCTTGGACGTGTGTGTGTGTGTGTGTGGCTTGTGACTAGTGTGTGTGTGTGTGTGGCTTGTGACTAATGTGTGTGTGTGAATTTGATTTTATGTTATAAAGTGTTTAATTCATAAGAAATTAAATAGTAAATGTTTTCAATAGTAATTTTGAGTTTTTGGTCAACCCATATTCTGATAATTTTGAAATTTATATTAAATTAATTATAAAATTAGTTTTGGAATTTTTTAAATAAGGATTTTATCCGAATTTTCCAAAAATCGATAATTGTGAAACATTTTCCAAATATAACCTGATGGTGCAGAAACTTGTGGAGGATTTAAACACCAAACACTTTAGAATTTGCATGTAGGGTGGAAGACCATCACAGGCGCAAGAGCCTCAGGAACTGGGTTTCCAATGAGCGTGGATTCTTCCAGCTAGGATAACACCAAGAAATCGTGCAGCGAAAGTGCAGAAAAGGGTGAGATACCGGAAGCTTTGGAGAAGATGCAGAGGAAAAATGATGCCCAGTTTAGTTACGTGGTATTCTGTGAAGAAGATGACTTGGGGGAGAATGTATGGGTTCTCTCTTATTTATATGTTAGGGATGGGGGTAAATGGGTAAATTGACCATGTGGTCCCAAACCTGTGTTTCCCTAACACGCGGCAGCCTTTGGTGGGGTGAGAATAATATTCCAGAAAAGGAGACGGCGTGTCAGGTGCACGGTGCACAGTACCTTTGTGTCAGAGGTTGTTGACGAGGGTCGAGTGGGATGAGGGACTAATGTCTTCTTGTGAAGGTTAGGATCCATCATATGAGACGTAGGGTCATTCCCGAGCGTTGATGACGCTCGAAAAATCCACGGATGGGCTCCCCACGATAGATGACCCTTGAGCGACAAGATCCCGAGCGTCAACATGGGACCCCCATGTAGGTGCTTCCCTGAGAAGGGTAACCCTGAGGCCGAGGTGCGAGCGTCAAACTCGTCGGCTCTGGCCTTTTACCTAAATAGTCGTCCGAGGCTTGACGGTCTATTTTAGCTTGCAGATGAGTGGGCTGGGAAGGCCCACGAGCCCTTCAAGGCGAGCGTCTTGGGCTTTAGTCAGCGGTGTGCTGACACGTGGACGGCTCTGATTCGAGAATGATTTTAGGCCTCATCATAACCTCCATTGTCAAATTAAATCCTAAATTTCATTTCAAATCTTATAATTAGGATCATGATGTGATTAATAAATATTTAATTAGTTAAAGATTTCATAAAACCTAATTAATTAAAGAAATTCACTTAAACGGTGAAAATAAGGGTTTACCGGGTAAAAATTAAAGTTTACCGGATTTTTCTAACATATTACCCTTTTAGGTGTAAATATTATATGATTAAAATAAATAAGATTTCCTTATTAAAATTTATGAACTTATTATATAATATAAAAGTTTGCTAAGATTCATAATTTAATAACCACTTGTTTTACAAGTCTTGTTTGAATGTTAAAGTTGTTTTTTATCAGAACATTATTATGTGATCTCATTCCATGATTATGACATGTTTTATGATAACTTGTCTATGTGAGTAGTTTTGGTTACAAAATAGAAACTTATAGTTGATCACCACTCATAGGTGAAGATCTGGACGGACTAGGACTCCGGTATTATTACATAATACCTGGTTACTGTAGGTGAGGTTAACGTTTTCAACTGGGATCATTAGTATATATTTATAAATATATATGAAAGATTTTATGACCTGCCATAATACCATTCAATTTTTATTCCTTTATAAATGATACTGCCCTTTTTGAAAATACTTTGATATCAACTTATATTGTTCCAGTATACACAATCAATTATTTTAAAGTATTCATAACATCTTGTCATAAACAATTAAAAGTATCTCCTTCTAAATTATCTCGGTACTATGCTACCGTTTATCGGGTATCGTTAAATGCAAGCAAAATATATTTTCTTATTGTGGGCCCGGTGGTCTTGGTAGAAGTAGTAGTCCGGGAGGCATGGGCCGAGGTCTACTATTATACCAGCCGCCAACTAGATCTTGGTGGAGGTCTAACTGGAGGTTAGTTATTCCACATCAAGTGACGGGAAAAGGTACGTCCCTCTCAAGTTCATGTATATCGTCATTAGGGGTAGCTCCCTGAGGTGACACCGGAGGAAGAAGTATGGTATTGTTGTATTTCTTTTTCAAATTTCGCTGCCATGTTTTCTTACTCTGATATCGTATAGCATCGTCCGTTCACCGGCGTGCCTCTCAGGTTCTAGGTCTCACATCCGCCTGGGAAGTGCGACGGTGCGGGGTTGTAGCCTATTTGGGGCGCTACAAGACTCTTGTGATCGGTGTAAATCTCAAAAGGAATACCATACAAGTAGTGCCTCCACTTTCCAAGAGCAAATGCCACGGCACCGAGTTCCAAATCGTGTGTAGGATAGTTCTTCTCGTAATCCTTTAACTTTCTAGAGGCATATGCAATAACTCTCCCTTTTTGCATCAAGACACAACCCAATCCTTCCTTAGAAGCATCCGTATACACTTCATAACCTTCAGACCCTTCGGGAAGTGTCAAGACCGGGGGTGTAGTCAACTTCTCCTTTAAGAGATTGAAGCTTTTATCGCACGCCTCATCCCACACGAATTTCACCTCTTTCTTGGCCAATCAGGTTAAAGGAGCGGCAATTTTCGAAAAGTCCTTCACGAATCTTCTATAATATCCAGCTAAACCTAAGAAACTTCGAACTTCAGAGGCGTTCTTAGGTCTCTCCCACTTAGAGACTGTCTCAATCTTAGAGGAATCCACTTCAACTCCCTTTGCTGAAATCATATGACCCAGGAATGAAACCTTATCGATCCAAAATTCACACTCACCGAATTTCGCGAACAACTGATTATCCTTGAGGGTCTGTAGAACCAATTTAAGGTGCCTTGCATGTTCCTCGGCAGACTTCGAATACACGAGAATATCGTTTATAAATATTGCCACGAACTTATCCAAGAAAGGCCTGAATATTCTGTGCATCATGTCCATGAAAGCTGCGGGGGCATTAGTTAATCCGAACGGCATCACTACAAACTCATAATGCCCATACCGAGTGTTAAACCCTGTCTTTGGGATATCCTCTTCTCGGATCCGCAATTGATAGTACCCTTGGCGTAGATCAAGCTTGGAATAAACCGTAGAACCTTGAAGAATAACGAATAACTCTTCAATCCGTGGAAGGGGGTACTTGTTCTTAACCGTCATCCGATTCAATTCTCTATAATCTATGCACATTCTTAAGGTCCCGTCTTTCTTCTTTACAAATAGAACCGGTGCACCCCAAGGTGACGAACTCGAACGAATATACCCACTTGACATCAATTCCTCAAGTTGCTTCTTCAACTCCTTTAACTCGGCAGGAGCCATCCTGTAAGGAGTCTTGGAAAACGGCTTAGCATCCGGGTACAAGTCAATTACAAACTCTATTTCTCGTTCCGGAGGTAAAGGCACCAAACTCTCCGAAAAAACCTCGAGAAAATCTTTCACAACTTCTGTGTCCTCAAGCTTAGCTTGATCCTTTGGCTTGTTGAGAATGTAGGCCAAGAAACCCGAAGCACCATCATGAATCAACTTGGAACCCTCAGTGAAAGACAACAACGGTGGAATCTTTGAACCCAAACCCACAACAACATCGGAACCCAGCTGGACTCTCGTAGTTCTACAATCAATCTTAGCATCATGCTCGAAGAGCCAATCCATACCCAAAATCGCACCGTACCGACTGATAGGCATCTCAATGAAGTCTGTTGGATAGTCACGACCCTCAATACTCACTCGAGCTCGCCGAAACACTCGATCAGAAACAAGGCTCCCCCCCAACGGGGAACTAATCACAAAGCAAGTAGAGGTACATACAACAGGCAAGTACAAAGAAGCAACTATACCACACGAAAGAAAAGAATGTGTGGCTCCAGGATCAAATAATGCATGAATGCTCATTCCATGAATGTATATGGTACCTTCCACGGCGACGGCGGGATCAATCTCGACGTCCTGCTCCTCGCCATCAATGACATAAGCTCTAGCCCGAACCATTGGTCTCTGTCCTCCCATCGGACCCGGTCTAAAGTTATCACATCCGGCCATTTGATGTTTCATTGATCCACAAATCAAACAAGCTCCGAGTCGGCGGCGACAAGTCTCCCAAGTGTGTGTAGGACCTCCATAATGTGAACAAGGTGTAGGTTTTTGAGGATTTAGAGGAGCTTGTGGAGGAGGTTGGGCCAGCCCCACCACTCGGGGTTTCTTTCCCAGACCCTTTGTATATGGAGCCTTGACAGGTGGTTGCATCGAATAAGCGGGCCTCTTGAAACCGGACCCCGAACCTTGTCCCAAATGAAAAGATCGAGTTACATGATCCTTCTTCTTAAACTCCTCCTCTTGAACAAAGGCCCGTTGAACCGTGTCGGCAAATGATTCGAAATTATGCCCGGCTTGTCCATGTCTTAAAGTTTCTCTCAACCCGATAATAAACTTCCTTGCTTTCTTCTTCTCATCGCGAGTGACTTGGGGAGCATACTTTCCAAGACGATTAAACTCCGCCAAGTATTGTGCTACCGACCTTCCTCCTTGTTTGAGGTCCATGAACTCTTTGCTCTTTCCTTTCACGGACCACCTCGGTAATGAAAGCCTCCCGGAATTCCCTTTTGAATACATCCCAATTCAAAGCTTCCCCGGCAACTTCAAGCTTCTCACGGGTTCTCTCCCACCAATCATAAGCTTCTCCATCAAGTTGGAAGATAACAAATTGAGCCCGTTCTAGTGTGGGGCGGACATTGTAGATCATTTCCAACCGGGAGATCCAATCCTCCGCTATGGCATCATCCGTTGTGCCCGCAAACCTTGGGGGATTATAGCTAAGAAAAGTGCCGTGGGAGTCTCTAACCGGCGGTGGTGGTGGTGGAGGTTGCACCGGTTGTTGTGGAGGTGGAGCTTGAGCCCTCCTATGCTCAACATAATTAAAAACGGCCTCCATGAAGCCTTCTATATTCATTTGTGGCGGTTGTTGAGGTTGATGATGTCTAGGAGGTGATGGAGATCTCCTATCCTGACGAGCGGGTCTACCACGAGCCATCTACAATTAAACATTGAAAATGCGTGTTGATTAAGTAATATCCATGATATGCAAGTAATATGCACCAAATAACCAATTAAGAATGCCCAATATCAATGCAAGACCTTCAAGTTGACACATAATTCCTAAGCAGTACGACTGAAACTGACAAGACTCGACTCAAGAGCCCGGTTTTGCAACCAAGGCTCTAATACCACCAAAGGAGTGTAACACTCGCATCGGAAGACGTCACATCCCCCGCACCACGTATCCAATCCATGCACGAAATGAATTTCCATACACAAATCAAACACATGGCGAACGGGTGACAAAGAAAATAAACAACCTAGCTAAGCGGGGCTAACCCTTAAACCAAATTCAACTAACGATGCAATAACATTAAGCGGAAGCATATATACAAAATTAGCACCTGATTAAGTTATACAATCAAAGGCCATCCCGGCCACCACATATGTACAATAATTCTCCCAAAATAGAATAATACATAATGAAAGTAGAAGTATGATTTGCCAAAGGAAAGACAAGCTAGGACTCGAAAGTAAAGACTCCAAGACGACCTTAACTCCCCGCCAAGCTCGACCTGCAAAAGTCTAAAAACAATGTGGGGTGTCAGTCCTAAGACTGAGTGAGGGGCTTAATACATATATCACATGCACATGCAATCCATAATCCCGAGTAAAGTGTTAGAAACTCCCAAGTGGGTAGTGTAAAATAGGCATTGCTCGGAATTACGGATGTCATATTTTTACTTGAAGAAACATAATTTAACGTGGCCCGGTGAGTGGACAATTCTCCAACCTTACTCCCATAGTGTGTGATTTAAAACATAACTTAGGCGTTCATGCATACATAACCATAACATAATCATAATTATATTCATAACCATATCATGAGAAAACATAATTTTCCATCCTTCTTCCTCCGGGGAGGTGGAAGGGTTTGCAAGGCCCTAGCCACCTCATGAAACAATATCGAGACGGGGGATCATGACTCCTTCCCGCTCCTTCGATGGGTTAACCACCGGCTCAAGAGTATCCCACCTCCCACACTACATGGTCGCGTAAGATACTCTCAAAGGGTACTATATGTAATGGCTTATCCGACGACCCGATGTCGTACCGGTCTCCATTCACACATTTCCCTGGGGCCCAATAACATGTGCGTGATTCTCGCCAAAATATTTTCATAAAACGTTTGAAAACCTTTCATACATAAACCATTTTCCAAAGTATACATCTATTAATACATTTTAGCTTAAAAGATCACACAAGGTATTAAGGTTCTAAAATAACTAAAACAAAACCTCACCTTGACCAAAAGAGAAAGGATACGAGAAGCATATAGACCCTGCTCCTCGACTGGATCGAGCTCTGTGCAAGAAACACGAGTGTACATAAGACTATAGACAAATGAACCAAGTAATCTACGAACGGCATGCTCATGATATAGAAGAATGATAATTATAATTCATGAGAATGTTAATACATGATTAATGCTTCAAGTAATTTTTAATCAAGCATATACTTCATATAAATCATATACGGGAGCTAATGGAGTGAAAGAAATGCAAGAAGATGGGTTTTGGCGAAGTTCGGCAAAAGTTAACAATTTTTGGAAACGCGCAGGCTGTGGAAAATTGGAAATATCTTGAGTTCTAGAAGTTGAAATGGAGTTTTGTTTATTGGATATGAAATTAGACAAATATAGCTTTAAAATGATATGTGGCTCGAATCGTGGTTCAAAACGAGGACAAAATGGCGTAGGTCTAAAGTTGGAGGAAAGCAGATTTTTGGTAAAGGGGCGACACCAAATTAAAATGGTTATATCTCACAAATGACAAAATATATTGAGATGATTCTAATTGAAGGTTGTTCTAGACTTCAAAAGGTTTCCGTGGGTTCAAAAATCAGGTCAATCCGAGTTCTTTTGGGGGGGTAACTGGCCGGGTAAAGTTCAAGGGAAAAAATTCCCCGGCCGGGTAAAAACTATCCAGAAGCTTTCTGGACATGAGTACCCGCCCGGGTACTTTTTAAGCACAAAAAGTACCCGCCCGGGTAGCCTTCCAGAGCTGGAAAAAGGGCAGAAATAGGGGTAGCTCGAGGAGGAAAAGGGGGGGAGCAAAAACCACAACATAACTCAACTAAAACACCCCAAAACAATCAAATATCTTGCATATAACACCAATATACATCTCATACTTCAATTACAACACATATATCCATCATTTAGGCACTTAGATCCATCAAACAAAGCTCATATAAACCATATCATCCAACAAGCTAATAGTTCAAGATATTCAAGCCTCAACTTCAAAGATATACACATATATGTTCATATATTCATGCTAGGAAACAAGCAAACACATTCAAATCATAAAGCCCTAACTATTCAACCAAGAAATTCAACCAACCTTAGAATGAAAGAAAGGAGATGGTGAGATGATGAAGATGATCTTGATGATGATGCTTGGGCTATGAATATTTCCTCCATTCTTTCTCCTTCTTGCTTTGAATCGATGTGAGTGAGTGATGGAGATGAGAGTGTAGTGTGTCTGTGTTAGAGATTTGCTAGGTGTAAATGTGTATATCTTGCATATATGATACAATGTATATGAGTAATATATGTATAGATAAAGAATATATATGTATAAAGTTATAAAGTAGATATTATATATATTATATGTATATAATCAACTTAGTGCTCATTAATATATACCTATATATTGCATGTGAGTGTATTAGTGTAGGCAAGTTATATCTATATATATATATATATATATATATATATATATATATATATATATATATATAGATACATGTTTCATGAAAATGCATGAAATAATTGAAATGTTAATCTTATGAAATTTAGTATAAGTGTAAAGATAGATATATAAATATAAATATATATATATATATGTATATATGAAATATGTTATAATATGAATGTATGAAATATGCATATATTAGAATTATGAAAAATGAAATGAAATGAAATATAATTAAAATGAAATTACAATTAAAATAATCACATAGATAAGTAGGAGATTAATCACATAAATCAATTAGACACAAAATCCTAAAGCATACCAACAATTCTAAAACTCAAACGCACACGTGTGGCCTCTTCTTCATAATATATAATTTATATTCTTGTACTTGCAACTCGTTAATGAAATTCCATTCCCTTTCATGCTGCACTGGGATGCCTTGAGCGTTTGATGTTTATTTCTGCATGGAGTTTTGTGGTGTAAGAATGCATAGGCACTAGGGTGTATCGCCTGAGGGTCACCCCAGCCATACTCTACTTAGGGCTTAAACTTGAACTTAGAGATTCCCCAAGGGTTTTGCTAAGTGTTCGCCTTTAGTGAAGACCAATCTAAGAGTTTGAGTAATAACGAGCGTAGTAAGAGCATAAACTGGAACTTAGAAATCAACGAGGGGTTTTGCTAAGGGTTTGTCTTAGATTAAGAATTAACCCTCAGTGTTGCAACACAATGAGCGTAGTTGGGGGGTTTGAACTTGAACTTAGGAAATAGCGCGAGAATCAACTAAGTGTTTCCCCTTAATGCGCGTACGTGAACTCAATGCAAAAAGAACTTTTAAAGGGTTTACGAGCGTAAACTGGGGTATTTGGTACCCAGTTGGTGTAATTAAGCGTGTAGCAACCCTCAATTGTGACCCGTTCGTTTAAGGAGGGTTCAGATATCTAAGACCATCAAGCTGTCGAGTGTGGAGCACCCTCGACACACCATCAGCATTGATATAGAGGGGGTACGCTCACTTAAGAGTAAACCGCACGAAAATAAATATCAAGCCATTCGACGTGGTATACCCTCGACACGGAGTAGGCGTTGATACAACCGATGATGTAATTTATTATGAATTGAATCAAGTAAATAACGAACAATGTATGAAAAGACTTACTGATGTATTTTGTATTCTTGTCAAAAGAAGATACAGTGTGCCCCGAGCGGGGATTTACAAAATTTGCCTCAAACATAGAATCTTCTCAGATTGCAGGCATTCCACAGTCGAGGGAGACGCTCGCCTTGCAAAGTCTCCAGGAGGTAGGTGTTGTTCGCCCGTACCTAGGTAACCTTGAAGGGGCCTTCCCAGTTGGGGTCTAGCTTTCCCACATGTCTGGATACTTCAACTTTTTTAAGGACAAAGTCCCCCAGTTGGAAGGTTCGCTCTTTGACGCGCTTATTATACTGGTGGGCCACAGATGCTTTGTACTTGTGCATTCGAGCCCAAGCAGTGTCTCTCTTCTCATCCAGCAGGTCTAACTCGAGCACCCGATTACATTCATTGGCGACAGGCTCGAAGTAAGCGACGCGTTCGGATTCTTGTGCGATTTCCGCGGGTATCATGGCCTCGGAACCGTATACGAGGGAATAAGGGGTCTCGCCTGTGGCCACTCGAGGGGTGCTGCGATATGCCCAGAGGGCTCCTTGGAGCTCTTCAGCCCATTCACCCTTTTTACTCTCGAGCATCGTCTTTATGTGTTGGAGTATGATCCGGTTGGTGACTTCAGCTTGACCATTGGCCTGAGGGCGGCCCACGGAAGTGAAGCGTTGCTCAATGCCAAGTTCTGAGCACCACTCTCGTGTGTCAGTGGCAATGAATTTCGAACCATTGTCTGAGATTAGCAACCTCAGGATGCCATACCTACAGATAATATTTTTCCAAATGAATTCCTTTACTACCTTGAACATTATTTTAGCGACTGCTTCGGCCTCTGCCCATTTAGTGAAGTAATCCACGGCGAGAATCACAAATTTCTTCTGCCCCGACCGCCATGGGGAGGGGCCCGACTATGTCAATGCCCCATTGGTCGAAAGGCCACGAAACATCGATGGGGATCATTTGGGCTGCTGGCAGTTGAGGGACGTTTGCATGGAATTGGCACTTAGGGCATTTCTTGGAGAAGTTGATGGCGTCCTACAACACTGAAGGCCAATAGAACCCACTCCTTAGCACCTTTGTAGCCAAAATCCGACCGCTAGAATGATTCCCACAGCTTCCACTATGCACATGTTCCAATACTTCGCTCATTTGCGAGGGTCTTAGGCATCTCATCGCAGGGCCCTAGAAAGACCACTTGAAGAGCCTATCCTCATTATCGAGGGAGAAATGAGAGGCTTTACCCCTTACTTTCCGTGCTTCCACTTTGTCGCTCGGACAAGTTCCATTCTGTAGGAATTTGATGATGTCATCAAGCCAACAGGGCTCGGATGGGTCTATCATGTTTACTTGACCTGAGGGTTTCCCCTCGCATATCAACGGTTCCTCAGTCCTAAGGAACGTGACAGAACACTCGCAGGTACCCTCCAGAGCAGATGCAAATTTAGAGAGGGCATCCGCAAGCTCGTTTTTTGCTCGTGGGACCTGCAGTAGGTGAAACTCCTTAAACTTAGCGATTACTTCCTTAGCCTTCGCTAGATATTGTACCATGGTGGTTTCTCGAGCCTCATAAGTGCTATCAACCTGACTAGCAATTAGTTGAGAGTCAACGTAAACAGTGACCCGAGAGGCTCCATTCTGAAGGGCGATTCTGAGTCCTTAGATGAGGGCCTCATACTCAGCCTCATTGTTGGTGACTTGGAAAGCTAGCTTGATGGCGTTGTTAATTTCAATTCCTCGAGGGTCTCTGAAGGTCACCCCGACTCCCCCCCCCCCTTGGGAGGTCGAGGAACCATCAGTGTGTAAAAGCCAAAGACCATCATCTGGCGAGGGTATAGGTTCCAAACCGAATCTCTCAACCAAGAGATCTGCCACAGCTTGAGCCTGGATGGCAGTCCTAGGCTCGAAGTTGATATCAAATTGGTTGAGCTCTATGGACCACTTGATTAGTCTACCCGAGACGTCTGGTTTCGAAAGTACTTGCTTGAGCGGCTGATCCGTATACACAGTGATGGAATGAGCTTGAAAATAAGGCCTTAACCTCCTAGAGGTGTTGACGAGGGCGAAAGCGAACTTTTCTATCTCCATGTATCTCTTTTTCGCCCCTTGCAAAGTTTTGCTCAAATAATATACTGGCAAATGTTTACGCTTACGAACAGCGATAAGGACGGCACTCATGGCTTCTGAGGAAATAGAGAGATAAACAAACAGATTCTCTCTGGGGATCGACTTCGTTAACAAGGGCACACGTGAGAGGTACTGCTTCATGTCTTGTAATGCCTTCTCACATTCCTCGGTCCATGTAAAGTTGCGAGCATTACGAAAAATTTTAAAGAAAGGCAAGTTTCTGTCTGCCGAGCGGGAAATGAACCTGTTCAATGAGATGATTTTGCCCACCAGTACTTGGACTTCTCTGACATTTTGAGGGGAAGGAATGTCCATGATCGCCTTGATTTTCTCTGGGTTGGCCTCAATACCCCTTTGACTGACCACGTACCCCAAAAATTTTCCCCCTCGAACTCCAAATATGCACTTTGAGGGGGTTTAGCTTCATACCGTAATGGCGCAGAATGTCAAAGGCCCATTTGAGATCGTCCAAGTGGGAGTGTTGGCACTCTCTCTTGACGATCATGTCATCCAAAGTAAACCTCCATGGACTTTCCGATTTCACGCTCGAACATCCTGTTGACGAGGCGCTGATAAGTGGCTCCTGCATTCTTGAGCCCAAATGGCATGACCAGAAAACAATAAACCCCCATATGGACTACGAAGGAGGTTTTGGGGCAATCCTCGGGCGCCATGAAGATCTGGTAATAACCCTGGAAGGCATCCATCATACTCATAAGCTCACAACCGGTCGTTGAATCCACCAACTGATCAATCCTTGGCAGAGGGTAGGGATCCTTGGGGCACGCTTTGTTGAGATCAGTGAAATTATTGCACATTCGCCATTTGTTTGTGCTTTTAGGCACGAGCACCACGTTGCAGAGCCACTCAGGGTATAAGATCTCCTTAATATACTGAGCCTCGAGGAGTTTATTGACTTCCTCTTCAATAACTTGTCTCCTAAAACCATGGACGTCCCACTTCTTCTGCTTGATGGGTTTGAAGGTTGGATCTACGTTGAGCCGATGAACAATGACGCTCGGATCTATGCCCGTTAGATCAGAGGCTTTCTAGGCAAAGACGTCCATATTCTCTCGCAAAAACTCGATCATCATAATTTGTAAGGGACCGTCGAGATTGGAGCCTATTTGTGTGGTCTTATCTGGATTCCCTGGGTCCAATTCGATGGTTAGGAATTTCTCGGTAGGTTCAATGCGAACTTCAGGCCAAGGAGCTTCGAGCGCTCGCTTCTTTCCTGTGAGCCTATCATTGGTTTCTTCCGAGGGCTCATGACCCTCGCCTTCCGAGGAGGATCCCTCAACTGGTCCAAGTGGACCAGCTCCACTGTCTTTGGACCCGTCCGCCGCCTTCTTTTTATTCTTTTTCCTGTAGAGTTTGGCCCTCTTGCGCTCGGGGCCATCTTCATCTAACTTGGGAAAATCCACAGATTTCTTAGTGGACCCCACTTGAAGTGCTTGCTTTGGCTTGTGACTTCTCAAGGACAGGATATAACACTCCCAGGCCTCCTTAACATTGCACAACACTTCTCCAGTTCCTTCGGGGGTGGGGAACTTGACTTTCTGATGGTACATTGATATGACTGCCTTGAAGTCAACGAGGGCTGGGCGGCCAATAATGATGTTAAATGGGAGGTCCACCTCGACCACTGCATAAAGGACGCTCAGAGTCTTCCGCTGTGGGGCGCGACCAAAAGAGGTGGCCAAGCGAATCTGTCTACGAGGGACAATGAACCAGGGGTTCGAGGGGAATGTTTGTGATATTCATTTTTTGAAACGTGGAGTAGGGGAGAACGTTCACTGAGCTTCCACTATCAATCAAAACCCTCTTTACAACATGGTTATGAACGTCTAAACTAACCACCATGGGGCAGTCAGAGGTTTCACCGACCCCATGAGGTGTTACAATGTGTTCTAAATCCCTTTCAGTAAATCCTACAACGTTATCCTCCTTCGAGCGCGAGGATCCTTCCAATGAGTACACCGGTTTGGGTCTTGAAGATCTCTGATCATAGCTGCGGACATGGCGACGGTGGGAAGCGTTGGAATCACCCCCCGAGGGTCCGCCAGCTATCATATGAATGACAGCAAAGGGTTGGTTCTCCTCCTCAGCAGCCTTCTTTTTGCCGCGGTCGCTCATTTCAGTATGACGGTGTCGGGGACTCCTTGAACGCGAGCGACTTCTTCCTCTTGCCTTGGCGTGCTCGGCACAATGCTCATCATATCTCTCCAGCACCTTTACAAATTCCTTGAGGTACCCCCCGGTAATGAGCCTCTGAATTTCGCTTTCCAGCTGGAGGCACTCGTTGGTGTCGTGTCCTTTCTGTTTGTGAAAAGCACAGTACTTACCCGAGCGTTTTTTAGCCTTGGTCTCCCTCATCTTTGGTGGCCTCTTGAACAATTTCTTGTCCGCCATGGAATAGACTTCAGCGATGGGGCGGTTTAGGGGGATGCGCTCGTATTTGCAAGGGGGCGGAGAGTTTCTCCGAGCAGTCATTGGGCTACGACGGCGATTCTTGGGCTCTCCTCTGTCCTCTGGGCCTCGGTTAGTTCGAGGGGCATTTGCGAGTTTTTTATCCTTCGTGATGAACATGTAACGCCCCGTGTCTTCGTACCAGGTATACCCGTCACACGTGTGAGTTTGAGAGTTAGAGTTGTATGCATGCTTTAGAGAATTATGTGTCTAATTGAATTTATGTGATTAATTGCCTAATTTCCTATGTGTTTATTTTGATTTCAATTTCATTCCATTTCATTTTATTCTTATTATTCTAACATATACATAATTCATACATTCATTTCATAACATATTTATATATATATAAATACACTTATATATATTACATACACTAATATACTCACATGCATTATATAGGTATATATTAATAAGCATTAAGTAATTATATACATATAATATACATAATATCTACACTTTATGATTTTATACATATATATCTTACATCTATAATTAGATTACACATATTGTATATACTTTACAAGACACACACACTACACTCTCATCTTCATCTTCATCACGTTGATCTGCAAGCTAGAAGAGGAAGGGTAAGATCATTCATCAAGAAACATTGGCATCAACAAGATCATCATCTCCATCATCTTCATCACTATCATCCTTTCATTTCAAGGTTAGGCTTCGTTATATTATGAGTTTGATCATGTTGAATCTAGGGCTTTTTGATTGGATGAGTATATTTGCTTTGAGCATGAGAATGTAACTTTGTATGTGTGTATTTTGGAATTATAGCATGAATACTTGAAGTTATTGGCTTATTTGATGTTATGGAAATGATGAGACTTTGTATGATTGATTCATGTGTCAATATGATGGATTATATGTTGTAATTGAAGTATGAGATGTATATTGGTGTTATGTGCTAGTTTTGAGTTGCTTAATTGATGTTGGTGGGTGTTGGAGAGGATTGGGAGTCAATTTCCGAGCCATACCCTATTTTTCCCCTGTTTTTTCGTCCAGCGGCATGCCAAACGCCTGTTTGGCCCCTTAGTTCAATTACCAAACGCCCTTGTGAGATGCTACTGCCTCGACAGACAGTTTCCAGATGCCCGTTTCTGCTTTTAGTTCATTTTGCAAACGCCCGTTTACCCCTCAAACGAACTCCGATTGACCTGATTTTTAAACCGTTAGAAACCTCTTGAAGTCTAGAACACTCTACAATTGGAATCACATTATACTTTATAAATTGTGAGTTATGATCGATTCTTTTTGGTGTCGCCATTTCACCAAAAATCTGCGTTAACCCAACTTTGGACCTACGCCATTTTTACTCCGCTTTGAATTAGAATTCGAGCCATATATGCTTGGAAAGATCTATTTGTCTACTTTCATATCCAATAAAAAAAACTCCATTTCAAATTCTATAACCCAAGATATTGCCAATTTTTCATAGCTTGCGCATTTCCAAAAATTGTCAACTTTTGTCAAACTTCGCCAAAACACCTCTTCTTCCATTCCTTTCACTCCCTTGGCTCCCGTATGTGATTTATATGAAGTATATGCTTGATTAACCATTACATAAAGCATTAATTGTGCATGAACATTCTTATGAATTATAATTATCCTCATTCCATATCATGAGCATGTCGTTCGTCGATTTCTTGGTTCATTTATCTAGAGTCTTATGTACACTCGTCTTTCTTGCACAGAGTTCGATCCGATTGAGGAGCAGGGTCAGTAGTCTTCTCGTTTCTCCTTTCTCTTTTGGTCAAGGTGAGGTTTTGTTTTAGTTAATTAGAACCCTATTATCTTGTGTGATCCTTTCAAGCCAAAATGTATTAAATATATGTATACTTTCGAAAATGGTTTATGTATGAGTGGTTTTCAAAGGTTTTCATTAAAATGTTTTGGCGAGAATCATGCACATGTTATTGGGCCCCGGGGAAATGTATGAATGGAGACCGGTACGACATCGGGTCGTCAAATAAGCCATTGCATATGGTACCCTTTGAGAGTATCTTATGCGACGGTGTAACGTGGGAGGTGAGATACTCTTGAGCCGGTGGTTAACGCATCGAAGGAGCGGGAAGGAGTCATGATCCCCCGTCTCGATATTGTTCATGAGGTGGCTAGGGCCTTGCAAACCCTTCCACCGCCCCGGAGGAAGAAGGATGGAAAATTATGTTTTCCCACGATATGATTATGAATATGATTATGATTATGATACGATTATGTATGCATGAACGCCTAAGTTATGTTTAAATCACACACTATGGGAGTAAGGTTGGAGAACTGCCCACTCGCCGGGCCACGTTAAGTTATGTTTCTTCAAGTAATAATATTCCCGTTGGTTTTCCGTTGGAATTTCAATAACCAACGGAAAAATTCCATTGGTTTTTTTATGAAGAATAAAAAAAATCGACGGGTGCAATTTTTTTAGAATTGCGTTAAAATTTTCGACGGAATTCCATTGGAATTTTTGGCGTAATTTTTTTTTGAATTCCGCCAAATTTTTCGACGGAATTCCGATGACTTTTCCATTAGAATGCAAATTTTTTTAGCCGTGGGAATTCCGTCGGTTTTTTGTCGAAAATTTTAACAAAAAAACGACGGAATTTTTCATCGGTTTTTTTTCCATCGGAATTCGGCTGATTTTTTGTAGTGCCCCCAAGTCGTACACCACGTTAGAGGGGCAAGCCATGGAGTGATACAGGGAGGTAAGTAGATCTTCTTGCTCCAAACCGTATGCCATGCAACAGCCAAGTCCCACGTGAAAGGACGAGCCATGAAGTGACACGGAGGGGTAAGTAAAGCATAGCTCGTTGCAAGTGGAAGGTATGATAAGTTTGTTACGTTATACTTTATTAGAAGTGGAAAAGTAAGTCCAAATATGTATATGAATGTGGGTATAAATCTGATTATGAATTTAAATATGCGTCTGAATTTGAATATGATTATGACTCTGAATCTGTTTGGGGCTCGGTAATTGTGGGTAAGGGAGACCCAGGATGCCGGTTAATTCTTCCGTGTATAGTCAACGTGATGTGGGTAACGGGGTCCGGGACGGCCATAGGTCGCCGTGTAATACCCCTATGCACATTTCCCTTTGTAGAGATTTGCTTGTTAGTTAGTTTGTTTTGTGTTCATACTTGTCGAGTTAGTTTGACACGTTATGGTTCGTAAAACGGGAGCGGACTATTAATTACTAAAATTGGGTTGTTTTGGCCTTCGACCCTAAACTCTTTCTATATATAGTATCACGGGAGAAAATGTTTTAAATTGCAAAAACCACACCCCTCTTCATGGACTTTCAACTCAATGTGTTGGCTCTTATATATATATATATATATATATATATATATATATATATATATATATATACCATGTGCGTGTGTAAGCCCCTCACTCAGTCGAGTTGTGACTGACCCCTCTCCTTTAGCACTTCTAGTTGCAGGTTGGCTCGAGTTAGGCGGGGAAGTGCGTCGTTGTGGCGTACTAGCTTGTATAGGTTGAGTCTTCATACATACTTTGCTTCTTTTGATATTATGACTTGTATTTGATTTGGCCTTGTGTAAGGATTATATTGTGATATTCTTTTGGATGCTCATTGTATTTTGGGCCGTGATAGCCATGTATATATTTGTAGGCTCATGTTGAGCTTCTTTGATGATCTTGTTTATTGCTTCCACATTTTGATTATTTGATTCTGTGCGCTCTGGTTTGTCTTTAGCCCTGCTTGGCCTAGTGTGTGAGTGTAGGTGTAGCACCCTTATACGTAGAGATGCCACACCCCCGCACTATAAGTCAATCCACATACGAAATGGATAGTCCGTACATGAACCAGCCTATAGCAAACGGGTGACAATAAAAGAAATGAGCTAGCTAGGCGGGACTAGGCCCTAAATAAACTAATTCCAACACATGAAAATTTAAAACAGAAGCTTAACACTATCACTTCATCATCATATATCAAATATCCAAAAGCTCATCATAATGTAGCTAACATATCAATACATTATCATCTCCAACATACTATACATGCATAAGTCTCCAATGCTAACAATAACTAAATCCGGAAACATCAATATCATGAAAATGTACGAAGTGCTAGACTCAGCTGGACGACACGACTCGACTCCCGCCTAGCACGCCACGGTGAAAACCTGAAAGGTGGAGGCGTCAGTTTATGGAAGACTGAGTGAGGGCATAAATATATATAAACACAAGTAACATGCAAGT